>CM031244.1:346491054-347709325 GCA_018340775.1 Taxus wallichiana var. yunnanensis | reverse complement strand
CTAAATGTCTCACTTCCATGCATTTGTATACACATTTGATCAAACTATGGGTGCTTATTTTGTGTTTTAGGCTTGAAGGTATTATTGGTGAACACTTAGTGAGATGGAAGTGATTTCTAAGCGCCGGAAGGAGCAAAAATCTCTTAAAAAGATAATTGTATTGAAAAATCGAGGTAGTTTCACTAAATAGAAATTTTTTTGTTCTATTCACTTTGGCCTTTCCTTATTCATTAGTGGCTTTGTGAATTTCTAGTAGCCTCACATGTATTGATAGTAGCATTTCTCATATTGGTTCCTATTCCTTATTTTTCAATGGCCTTGACCTGTTTTAGCAGATCTTGTGCTTCCTCTCAATGGCCTCACCATTTAGCAGACTTTATTTGTTAAACAATGGCCTCACTCTCTGTAGCAATGACCTTACGACATGGATCTTAGTTTTGAATTTCTCTCACTTCTTCATCACTTAGATTTTGTTTTTAAGCTACTTATGTTTTCATATTACTAATTCTTGGTGCATAGGTTTCCATACTCGCTTGCAAAAACAAATTACTCAAACAAACAAAACCAATCAAACAAAGAAACCAATTTGTGTGAACATCATTATTTATTATCTTGTTCCATGCTTTTGATTTATTTTTGCTTGACAAAATCATACTTTATTTCATGGATTGGCATAAAATTATTGGATTGATCATCTTACTAATCACCTAGGTTACCTAATAATATTGGGATAATAATTGCCTTAACCATTTAGGATTCTTGTTAAAACATTATATATACGATTAACTTGGCCTTAACCATTTTACAAGGGTGTTTATTTCCCTTTGGAATATTTTACTTCTTGATTGGACCTCTTCCTAACTATATATGCTCTTTCTATGCATCAAAAGGTGATCTTGGAAATTAGAAATAGTTTCGACACTTTTTCTATTTTATTAGGGTTATATGGTTAGGAGTTTATTACCTAATCATTTGGACAAATCCCATGTGTCGGTGGGATATATAAATTCATGGGAAGATCAATCCTTTTTGGCTAAGTAGGGGCTTACTTTTACATAGATCTTATGAAGTGAGGGTGTATTTTCCTCCAATTCCCATGCCCTAGAATGGATCCCACAAGAAATAGATGTCAATTTTTAACAAGCTCCACTGAAACGGCTTGAGTGAAGGGGGGAATTTGACCCTTCAAACCACGTCTTATACAACATTTCCTAAATTCATATAATTTTTCCTCGCATACTAGAAGGTATATTAATGAAGCCTTAGTAACTTTCTTATCCTATCTAGATGGAAAAATCTTAGAAATAGGTTGTGATTGCTTAACTTCTCCCAAAAATTGTGTTTGTAAAAAAATTTAACCAAAAAGTGGTACTTAGTCCAAAAGCCTTGATTCACTAAAACTCACGAGGTGAAACTTTGTTCGAGTTAAGACCTTTGTTTTGATAAGAAAACAAAGTGAAACTCTTTGAAGTTAGACCAAAGGTGTTTTGTAAATCAAACTTTGACTCACAAAACCTCATAAGGCGAGACTCTATCCGAGATAGGGACCTTGTTTTGACAAGAAAATAAGGTGATGCTTTGTCTGAGTTAGACCAAGTGTGTTTTTGCTATATTCACATAAATTGTCCATGTTTTTGATTTCACGTATCAAAATAAAAAAACATGTTATTCTACTAAAATTGAAACTTGTTTGTTTACATAAAACTTCATAAAGTGAAACTTTGTCCAAGTTAAAACCTTGTTTTAGTGATAAAACAAGGAAAAAATTTGTCTCAGTTAAACCACATGTTTTTCATCATAACCATATTCTTTCATCCACATTTTGGCCTCATTTATCAAATTTTACCAACCATTTGACACTTGCATTTAAAACCCATTTTCAAAACTTGGTTGATTATTAAAATTATATTGTTATGTTATCATATTTTTCCTAGTTTCCTTAGAAAAATTTACACATATAAATCTAGGAAAATGACCATTTTTAGCCATTATGTTATTCTGATTTCATATTTTTCCTTAGACACATGTACACATCCAAAATTATTAAGACAACCATTTACACCATTACACTACCAAAATTTCATAGTTTTCCTTAAAAACATTTACAACATCCAAAATTAGGAAAATAACCATTTGTAGCCATTATGCTACTAAAATTTTGTAGTTTTCCTTAGGTGAATTTACAAGTCTTGGAAAATGGCCATTTGTAATTGTTACATTGATGAAATTTCTTAAATTTCCTTGGAAACCCTCATTATGTATAAATTACTCGATCTAATACAAAGAATCCATGAAATAGCTACAAAGACAATAATTGAAATCAACAACTCTATATTATATTTTTATTATTCATTCACTATTTCATTACACTCCATTATATAGGAGATGTAAAATAACAATCCTCACAACAACATTTTTCTTCATATACAACCATACACCCGTATGGTTTCAACCTCTCACCAATATAATAATAAAACAATACTAATTGTTTTATTATTATAACTTACTAACTTACCACTAACCACATTTTACATTTACTATTTACATTTACATAGTAAATGTACTTTCAAGATAATTACCATAATAATAATTACACATGTAATTATTATTCACCCATACATACAAAAGGAGCACTAAGATATATTTTCTAACATTCCCCCTTAGTGTGAACATGGGAAAACTTTGCTTTGTACTTACAACGTGTTTGCTACATAGCTTACTCATGATCTAGATGGTTTCTAGGACAATACCAACAACCTCTGGATGGTTTTCCAAGTGGTTAACCAACAACCACACAACAGATGGTTTTTTAGGACAAGTACCAACAACCTCTAGATAGTTTTTCTAGTGGATAACTAATAACCATAATATCATGATGTTGCAGTAGTATCTTCGGCTCTCATCACTATCTCATTGCAGGGAATAACATAGGAAATTCTGCACTGCTCATATATAGAAAATACCAGAAATGTAGAAAACTAGAAATGGAACATTGAGATCATGTTCCCCCCTCAATGTGAAATTTCCTTTATTCTTCAAACCAAAATAGGAACACTGCAACCAAACACTCTACCAAAAATACAAAGAAACAACAGGAACACACTGTATAAAAAAATAATCACCATAACTGATACGGCCCCGTCATTGGTGACTGACGAGAGGTCACTGAATGACCTCCAACCTCCTGTGCCTCCTTCCTCCAGAAATTCACTTAGTATATAAATTATTCATAGTTGTAGTCAATTTCATCTGTTATTTATTCATCTCTAGTTTCCCATTCTACAATTTTGCTTATATCTGTAGGTGTTTTTTCTTTTCCATCTACTATCCTCCATAGGTTTTTATTCATTAACTGCATCTGAATTTTTACTCTCCATGTATGGAAGTTCAACCCATTAAATTTATCTAATGGTGTATCCATTTTACTGAATCTAAATATCCAAAAAAAATTGAATGTAGATTTGAATTACCTTTGATTCTCTGATTTCTTCAAAAAAACAACAGTGATCAATGTGTTGTATAGTAAATTGCACGTTTCTCCCAAACTACAAACTGGGTTTTGCTAAAATTTCTACTGTAGCTTCCTATATAATAGATCATTCCACACACAAAATTTTGGAGAAACCTAGATCACGAAACAAAAGTTACGAGATCTTCTTTGAGACAGATTTAACCTGCTCTGGTACCAAATGTAGAAATTACTCTGATCTAATACAAAGAATCCATGAAATAGCTACATAGACAATAATTGAAATCAACAACTCTATATTATATTTTTATTATTCATTCACTATTTCATTACACTCCATTATATAGGAGATGTAAAATAACAATCCTCACAACAACATTTGTCTTCATATCTGACCATAAACCAAGTATGGTTTCAACCTCTCACCAATATAATAAACAAAATATTACTAATTGTAACAATGCCTCCATGAATAGATATCCATGCTTCCTCATATCATCAACAATAGGGAATCCATTCTGTCTCTCACTTCCCAACCTTCATCACCTAAATAATCCCATCCAAAACCATTCTAATAAGGGTTTAATAGAAAAAAAATCAAGTAGGGACACACGCACAAACAAGGCGCGTGGGCACACAAGGCCTTGTAAAGAAGGGCATGCAAGGAGAGGATTTCAGGGTTTAATAGAACAAGACTTAGCCATATTTGGCATATCAGGTAGGACACGTGAAAAGCATGACCCGAATGCACATGCAGAGTGGATAAGGTGCCATCTTAGCGATAGGTTGGCCTAGGAAGGAATATGCCTTGATGGAAGCTTCTAGAAGACCATCATGGCAAGGAGTGGAGAGCTCTAGGCCTAGGAGGAGCATGCTCCCATGGAGGACCACATTTGGACACTTGGTGATGGATCTGAAGCCTCAAAAAGGTGGGTTGGCAGTTCAAGAGGCCTATAAATACAAGCACCCATAGAGGAATTGAGATATAGATCAATAGAGAGTGGAGCTCAGAAATGCTACGAGAAACTCTATTGGGTTGGGTAGATGACCTATAGGGAAGGATGTATCAAGGGGTTTGGGTATGAAATTTTCCTTTCATGTTTAGGAGGACTCTAATCCAGTTATGATGTATGACTTTGGTCTACCATACTGTGATATTCTGTAATGGATCTAATGCATGTGATGAGGTTTTGATATGATGGAATATAAATATAATAGACTCTAGTTTATACATATATCTGTGTAGTTCTATTTCATATGTGTTATATGAATGAATATAAACTCCTATACATTTCCTTTTCAGTTTAGTTCTATAAATTGTTAAGTATCCTTTTATCTGAAATGACTGCATTGATCTAGAAGCCATTCTGAGCTCTATGATGAATGTAAGTCTCATATCCACTCACTCTTTTTAAGTTCCTATCATAGATGATGCTTTCCCACTTAACTCACATAAAAGAGAGACTCGGCACATGCATGCCTCGGGTGAGCACCCAAACCCACTGGTGATAGGTCGACGCACATGGATTCCCTTGTTCTTTGGTGGGTGTAAAAATGACTACATCTTGGTTCCATTTCCAGGACCTCTTTTCAAAGTTGTAGTGGGAAATAACATACATCATGATCTGTGCAATGAGTGATGACAAAACACCTAACTCTTGGAAAGTGTTGAATCATGGTTCAAGAGCACGAGGAAGAATTTTCTTAGAGATTCAACACTGGGCCTGAGTTTGATGCACGTAGATGGGTAGAAGAGAACCTCTACCATGAGTTGTATGAAACTTTTTTTTGTTTCTTCCCAGTAGAGCTATATGAATGGCTCTCAGCATATGCATCTAGATCAAGCTGGTATTATAGATCACGCGCGTGGACCCAAGAAGTACCGAGGTCAAAGATGTAGATCTAACATGGAATCGTGTATGTGATCATTGGTGGAAAGGAGTACTAGCTAGCTACACTCTGGAGTACGCTATTTCTACATATTCTTGTCCAAGTCATTGAGTTCGAGTTTCTACGGATCCCAGAGGATCATTTCTACGTGTTATTCCTTTGGCAATGAAGATCTTGATCATTACCTTGAGTTTAGAGGCATTTTTGATGGCCGATAAACCTTCCTGAGCACTGGGTGAGGAAGCTAGGGTGGAGGAAGATGGAAGATATTGTGACTGAGAAAGAAAGGGAGGAGAGACGACTCAAGTATAGTGAAGCACATGAAAGGGAGATTGCTAGACAATGTGAGGTTACAAGTGTGATGGATCTATGGAGGCAGACGTTGCGGGAAGGAGTTTGAGGTTCACGCAGAGACATGTGAACCTTGAGCAGTCTGTGCTACCCCATCTTGGCAAGCGTGAGAGAGACCCTTCAAATTCTTGATGAGAGTTCATCATGTGGAGAGAGAAGAGTCATTGGCACACATCTAACCCACCTAGTGACCAAACCTTGGCACTTGGTTTTCCAAATCAAAGGAGTGTTGATAACATAGTTGGTATTAGTGGGAGTGACCGATCGAACCCATGAGGTATAATTTCATTTGGAACTTCTATGGCTGCACACTCTATTCCAGTGTTTGGAGGAATTTTTGGACAAGGAGAAAATACACAAGGTTTGGGTAATGCATCGGGGAGTGGCGTGGGCATACATATGGCAGTGGAATGATCTCACAGACCATTGGTGCACATAGTTCAATGGACATTGGGGATGCTAGGTGTGACCACTTTAGGCCCATTATTGGCCATAGGAGGATCTAGAGGTGGAACTAGTGGATCGGGAGGCACAAGACCTGGTGGATCTAATGGATCTGGTGGAGGAAACATCAGAGGGAACACCAAGGAAACCAAGGATCTGACCAGAGGACAGGGGCCTCAACCACCTCCTCAAGTAATATTTGAAATGTCTTTACACTTTCCAGACTACCAGGGCATAGAGGATGTTACAGAGCATGTTCACAAGTGTGAATTGCTATGGCGCGCGAAGGGGATCACAACCCCGGAATGAAGGGCAATCAATTTACAATGATGTTGTAAGGGCGCATGTATAGCTGGTATAAGAAGTATGACCCCATCAGATGGTGGTAGATTACACCGCACATTGAAAAATGCCTTCCTAGCAGAATTCCACATCCCTAAGTTTGAACAAAAGAGCATCAACACCCTCAAGGAGATTCAACAGGGAATGGCGGAGAGTGTGTGGGAGTATGATGCATGGTTTAAGACTCTCTTGTCAAAATTTTCATATGACATTCACCCTTCACAAGCATGCTCAATGGTTTTTGGAGGGTTGATAACACCATTTAGAAGAGCATTATCTCATAAGACTTTCACAGACCCACGTGAGGCATTGAAGCTACTCTACACGCCAAAGTTGTTGGAAGTGTTGATACTAGTGTTAGTTCATTCCTGGAAGCTCAAATCACTACTATGGCTAAGCAAGCTAGAAAATTTATCTTGCAAACTCAGCTCATGAGACTCACAATGGAATGTGGTGTATGGATTGTGAAGTAGAGGGGCATGCCAAGGATAGTTTCCCCTAGAAGACAATACGCATCATAGTAGTAGATTGTGAGATTTGTCATGGGGACCATGATGCGAGTAGATGTCCCTTGTTGTAGCACAAATTCAAAGAATGTATCTTGCTACTGTAATATTTATACCTCTACAACCCATGATACTAAGGATTGTAGGCTTATTGACTAGATCCATGAGGCCATTGATCATGGTGTGTGCACTAGACTAGCCTTACCAGTAGTTCTAAGGAAGATGAACACCATTATGAAGGACACACAATGATGGAGGCACATGTGGAAGAAGTTCTCACAGGATTCCATGGTCATGGTAACCATGGAGGAGGAAGAAGTGAGTTCCCATGAGGAACATGTTATAATTGGATCCACAAAACATTATAAATGAGAGTGTCCTAATCTATTACAATGCTCATGGTGTGGAAAGAAGCACAAGTATGAAGAGTGTCTAAACTCTATGAGCATATGAACCAACAACACCGAAAAGATAAGGGCACTGCTATGGTGAGTGTAAAAGGGTTGATTCACAATGGATGCCAAGAGTGGCGTGAGTTAGAGCTAGAACTTATACTGGTGACAACGCGTGCAGAGGCTGCACATGCCAAGGAGATGCCCAAACCAAGGACATTGGTTTCCAGAGAGGAGGTACCACATGGAAAGTACCCAGACCCTTCCCAACAGAAAGAAGTATACCAGAGACTATGGATGTGATTAGGAGTTTACAAGGGGAGATACAATGTCTCAAGGAGAAATCAAGGTAGGTAGGGCAAACAAAGATAACGAGGTTCCAAGAAGTGACCTGATGAGGTCAAAGAAGTATGTAAAATGTTGAGGCAAGAGAATATTATTCCCTTTACTTGGGAGAATGGCTAAGGGAGAAGGTACCATGCACTAGAGCAGAGCATGAGAGACATGTTTTACATGCAAACCTTTCTCCACATAGCCTTGAATATGAAAAAGAGATTACTCTAAATGTAGTTGTTGATGGATGGCTCTGAGAAATATCCTCATCGACACAAGAGTAGAAGTGAATGTTCTTACCTTAGATGCTTGGCATCAAATGGGAAGGCCCACATTGCAGCCATCTTCAAATGTGTTGTATATGGAAAAAAAAACTAAGGCAATGCCCATTGGAGTATTAAAGGATGTAGTTATTACCATTCAGGGGCCAAGTTCACTGGAGACTTCAAAGTCTTGGTGCTTGCCGAGGCAGACAATTTTCCAACATTGCTTGGGCGCCCATGGTGTTACAAGAATAATGCTGACATAAGGTTTAACAAAGGATATATCAGTTTTGAAAACAAGGAAGAATGGGTGATCATCCCTTTGATAGATGGGAAGTCGATGCCCTACACAGAGCCATTGGGAGAAGAAGTCCTTGATAGAATATACATGCACTCAATCAGGGATCCTAAGATAATTCACCCTACAGAAGGAGTTATCCAGTTTGAGGATGCCCAGTTTGTGAGTGATACCACAAGCATGGCATGTGACAATTGGGCACACGGACCTATGAGTTGATCGATGACATTTAAGAGGATCAGTAACCAAGGTGATAAAGGCACATATAATCGCAGCCCTGGGGAGGAAGAAAACTACCAAGTTACTCGGAGGGGCTAATCCGGAAGATTTCTTGCAGAAATGGAGGCCCATTGGAGAAATGAGAAGGAAAGGAGGAAAATGTTTAACTACAACCTACTCGTAAACTATTACACACTGGTGGGTGACACATCGGGAGAACCTCTTGGAATGTGCGAGGTGAGAATTTCCTTCTCCATAAGGTTTTGCAGGAGAAACACACCCATGGCTATAAAATACTACCATGGTAAAGAGACCACTTCCTTCCATATCCAAGCATGTGAGACAGCCTGGATGGGAAGCACAAAAGCATTACCACCTTCATTATGGGTTCACAAGTTATACTCCACCCTGCAAGGTTGTGCACATGCATGGTATATCCACTCGAGATGTGTCGTCAAACTGGTAATTGGAAAGAATTGTGGCTGATCTCATTCAAACATTTGAGTATCGAGTACAAAATCCATCAATACATAAGGCATTTATAGGTAGTCAAGCACCTTACAATAGGGGATAGTGCTATGGTGAAGACAAAATACAAGAATTCTAGTGAACCTAGCCTAGAGGCACACTTTGAGGAAGAAGAAATAGAAGAGATACAACTTGAGCGTGTGTATAGAAAAAGAAAAGGGGAAGATGGTGTATGTTATTGATGGGGAAGAGGTGGAAAGCTTGGATGTTAACCATTCTATAGGGACACGCGAAGTCATAGATAGTGTTGATGAATGGGCACGTGCCTACCATGAACCTTTAAAGATGAAAAAGGTTAACATCGGCTTAAAAGCATAAACCCAAGGAGGCAATCATTGGAGACTATTGGTCGAGAAAGAAGTCTCTAAAATCATTGATCTATTACATGAATTCCAAGATTTGTTCCCACGTGGGTACCATGAGCTTAAAGGCATCCACCATTCCTTGGGGGAGATGAGGATAAAGCTAAAGGAAGGTGTGCACCCAATCAAGAAGAGGCCATACCGGATGAATCCCAATTTACGTGTGTAAAGGTCAAGGAGGAGATAGAAAAAATGATAGCATCAGGTATCATTGAGGTTATGGAAGATTCGGAATGGATAAGTCCAATGGTGATTAGTATCAAAAAGGATGGGAGGATAAGGATCTATGTTGATTATAGGGACCTGAATGCAGTGTGTGTCATTGATCCTTTCCCAACCCCATTTACTAAAGAAATCTTAGAGGGAGTGGCAGGACGCGAGGTCTACTCTTTCACGAATGGATTCTCGGCTATCACCAGGTAAGGATTGCAAGGAGGACTAGAGGAAGATGAATTTTTCCACTAAGTGGGGAATTTTTTCCTATATAGTCATGCCTTTTGGGTTGAAGAATGCACCTGCGGTGTTCTCACACATTGTGGTGCAAGATTTCTAGGACTTCATCCATAAATTTCTTCAAGTTTACCTAGATGATTAGATAGTATATGGGTTAGTGAAGGACCATTGTGACAACTTAAGGTTAATGTTTGAAAGGTGTCAAGTAGTTGAGGATATCCCTCAACATTAAGAAATGTGTCTTTGCTACCCCATTTGGAACATTATTGGGGCACATCATATGTAGGAGGGCTTACTAGTAGATCCCGCCAAAGTTACAGTAGTAATTGTGGGATTGGGGGAGCCTACTAGTCAAAGCGTAGTGCATGGATTCCTTGACACACAGGTTACTACAGAAGTTCATCAAGGGATATGCCAAGATCACCGTGCCTTTAGAAGAGTTACTTAGACACAAGAGTGCCTTCCATTGGGGAGAGGCGCAATAGAAGGCATTTGACACTTTAAAGGATAGGCTTATCACCGCGTGCCCATACTACGATTCCCCTCTTGGATAAGCCCTTCCATGTTCATGTTGATGCCTCAGAACCACCATTGAGAAGTACTTACACAACCTAGTGAAGGGATTGTTGATCATCCTTTATGCTTTGCAAGTAGAAAGTTGACACCAATGAGAGTAGAATTATACTACAACTAAGCGTGAGGCATTTTCAATGATCTATGCACTTCACAAGTTTAGACAATATCTTATTGGAAACCCCTTTTATATTTTACACTAACCATATGGCATTGAAATATTTAGTGAACAAGCCCATTCTACAAGGGCATATGTCGGTGGGTACTATTGTTCCAAGAATTTGAGTTCACGGTGGTTGTCAAACTAGGAAAAAGTAATTCTGGACCTGATCATTTGTCTAGAATCGATTTAGGGGAGGACACAAAGCATTGAGGATACCATGCTAGATGCACAACTATTTAGGTTATGATGCACACCCTCAGAATTAGAAGATATTGCAATATTTCTCAAGACAGGTGTAACATCGAAGGAATGAAGGCATTGGATAAAAATTAGTTAGCTATACACTCCACACCCTACATGTTGATTAGTGGGGATTTATACAAATTAGGACATGATGAGATTCTACACTGTGTGTGCTAGAACATGAGCACCTAGCCATAATAAAGAGGCACACATGAGGTAGTGTAGGTGGACACTATGCAGGTGACGCCACTGCACACAAGATATTAATGGCTGGATTATGGTGGGAGACCCTATATCAAGACTACAAGGAATATTGCAAGGCGTGTGACCATTTTCAATGCATTGAAAACCAGGTGAAGAGATGAAATGCCTTTATGCCCTATTCCTAAAGCACCGAGCCATTCAAAAGTGGGCTATAGACTTCATAGGCCCTATTACACCAGCCACACATAGGATTGGGTCACGTTATATAATCACTTGCATAGATTACTTGACAAGGTGGGAAGAAGCAACACCTACTAAGGATTGTACAATAGCTACAACAAAGGTTCCTATGGGAAAAAATTATTACAAGGTATGGATGCCCTTTGAGTTTGACTAGTGACAGGGGTACACATTTCTTAAATGAGACAATAAGGATTATGTTAGCAAAATTCATGGTGGCTCATCACAAGACTACCCCTTACCATCCACAAGCAAATGGAACCACGCGGAGGCATTTAACAAAATACTAAGTCATACCCTAACAAAAATTTGTGACGTTGGTAGACAAGATTGGGATGAAAAGTATCACCATTCTTTGGGCATATAGACAACCCTACAAGAGGTTAAATAAGGCCACACCATTTCAATTAGTGTTTGGCACAGAGGCTGTCCTACTAGTTGAATTCATGTTACCTTCTCTACGATAGCACGTGGGAAGAGGATTGGTCGATGAACAAGCACTAGAAGAAAGAATTGAAAAGTTAATGTAATTAGATGAAAGATGATCACTCGCCAGGTGGAGCCAGAAGACTGAAAAAGTAAAACAAAAGGCATGGCATGATCATCACATTAAGAACAAAAAGTTTGAGGTTGGGCAGATGGTGCTACTATATGATTCCAAGTTTCTGCACCATCCTGGGAAGTTAAAAGTCCATTGGTTGGGTCCCTACATCATCTCGTACATCCTTGATTTAGGCGCGTGCCAGTTATAAGCACTGGATGGGATGATATTTCCAGACACTTCAATGGGAGTAGGCTAAAGCCCTACTATAAATAAGTCTTCTTGGTGTTTGTAATAAGGTAGTATTGCCAGATAGTTTAGGATTCCTTTAGTGCATTTTTTTTTCTTGTGTTTCCCTTTCTCATTGTTGTTTTGTGTTGCACCTTGGGCATCGGTAACCTCTTTAATTTTTGAAGGTTGTGAATGCATGAGGACCACATCATTTTAGTGTGGGGTGGAATAATGTAGGAAAGTGCAAAGTGTGAAGTACCAGGAAGGATTGTGTTGGAAATCCCGGTTGAATGGCCCTATGGAAGAAAGCACATAAGAGAAAAGGTGAATGAGGATGGTTGGTATCAGGATAAGGCTACATTTTGGTTCCACATACAAGGGAGAAAGAAGCACAAAAACAACATGAGGTAGGTGAGAGAAAAATCGTGAGGATGGAAGAAGTACCTTTGGCGCTGGTAATGTGTGTAAGAGTCTTTTGTCAGATAGATTGGTTACACGCCAGAAGGTTGTAGGATTATCCATGCAAAGGTTGGGTGTGTGAGTTAGGGTGCTAGAGTCGGCTTAGTGGAAAAATCTGCAATAAGTGTTGAAGTATGGTGGTAGGTGAAGTAGTATTTAATGCTAAAAAGTGGGAAAAACTATAAATAGAAGGTTGAGCACTTCATTATCAACATTTGTGAATACAAAGAAAGAAGAGCTCTTGCAAACTAGGGTTTCCAGAGTTGATCCGTGTGAAGAAAAAATTGAGAAATTTAACCGTGAGTGACTAGATTTGATCTACAAACCAAAAGGAAAGAAGTTCATGGGCATAGAGAAAAAGAGTTGTGGAGAAGCACCATCTTGTGAAAGAGGATATTCCAGTTAGGGTTTGACAACTAGGGCATGAGCTGAAAAGGGTTTCTTCACAAGTTTGAGATCTGAGGACTAGAGGAGGTAGAAAAGTAGAGCAAGTAAGAGAAGTTGAAGTGCTAAGATAACCTAAACCATGACACCTAAGAAACCAACTATATCACCTAAGAAGCCCAAAGGCAAGGGCAAGGGCAAAGGTAAAGGAAAACAACTAGAAACCCCCGTAAGCATGAATGAAGAATGGTACACAAAGATGTAGTACCTGGATGGGGTTTTTCTTGGGAAAGAATGGGAGTCCCACTTAAGAAACATGACGGTGAGTGATTACAACCATCACATGAACACGATAGAAAAGGAAATGGCACTGGAGTTGGTGCACCCAAAAAACAAAAGGACACTAGAGGGTTTACCTATTTATAACGATGAGGTAAAAGTGAAGTTGGAGAAGGCGGGATTATTACAACTCTATGAGTTGCCTTATTTTGGAAAACCTGAGTGCCTCTATCAATGGTTAATGTCACACGTACACGAGGATCACTTTTACTTCACAAGGCACAAGATGCGCATAAATCCTCATTTGATTTCAAGATTCACATGCCTCATCTGTGAAGGAGAAAGTATAGATGATGACCTGAGTGAAAAGGAAGCCATCAAAGCAACCATCACCACATATGATTATAAGAAGGGGTCACGATACTTTGATATCATGGAGATCCAAGACCCTATCATGAGAATGGCCACGCCTGGTGACAAAGATAAATGACCAAGAAAGGTGGACACAGGTAAATAAGGCCTGGTTAAATGTGTGCAGAAAATTTTAGAAGGCACCATCTACAATTTTCCCTTCATCACGTAGATGAAATTATTAGCAGCATGTAGGAAGGAGACAAGATACTTTTTGCAATGTCCTCTTGACAATTGTGTTTTCAGAGATCGAGTGCTAGATGTGGTAGATAAGTTTGTTTGGGAATATCTGGAGGAAGACCCTCTACAAAAATATTCACAAAGTACACTTGTGATAGCATGATGGTTGCTCACACAAGGCACGCCTAGAAAAAATGGTATAAGTGCTTAAGGGATGCATTTAGGGTGAGTGGAGGATCCCAGAGTAGATGCCAATGCTCCATTGATAGAGAAGCCAATTTGTGGTGTACCAATTTCTACATTGGTAGATTTAAATTGATAGATGAAAACATGGGCCCCTGGTGCAAACTCCCCTTCTCCTTCACCGCTCAATATTTCCAAGTAGGGTAAACAAGTTTAAAGAGGCCAAAAGACTAAGGTTCAACCTTAGTGAGGTAGATCAAGACCATAGGGAGCTGCGTAGAAAGCTCATTTACCCCAAGAAGTGTGCATATGTGGAGAGGTATGTCTCCCACAAAGTTCAAATGACAAAGCCCCTGACTTTTCCAATAGTAGGAGAGACCGTGGAAAGGGTATATCTACACATAAGACCAAAGTTTGAGAAGGGCACATACTTGAATGTGATGTCTCCATTCCTAAAGACCCCATGGGAAGAAAGAATCCCATGCCGAAAAAGAAAGGAAAAGAAGAGGTGCAAGGGAAGAAGGCACCAAGTGTCCAAAGTACACCACAAGTGGGTGCCCTAGGGACAAGCACTAGAACTAGCACTTACACATGCAGAAGAGGTCCCCAGTCAAAGATGAGGTGCTAAACAAGAAAATCCTATCACAAAGGAGAAGTCACCAGAGGAGGAAGAAGAAAGAGTTGAATCTCCTATACTGAATCCCTAGTTAGGAAGAAACAGAAGGTGATGGAGGAGGCTGATTCGAAGACACAGAGAGCTTGGAGGCCTACAAAGGAGAGAGGGATGATGATGAAGAAGATGAACCTAAAGGATCCTAAGAACCACCAATGTTTGATGTGCATGATTCAGAGGAAGAGGGTAGAGAAGAGGAAAATGAGTTTCTCTTTGTGCAGAGGAAGGGTAGCCAGAGGAGGAAGGTACCCAAGATAAGGGAGGAAGTGAAGAAGTGAGTATGAAAAAATTAGACTCCAAGCCTCACGTAGGAGCAGATAAATGAGGTGGCAAAAAAAGAAGTGGAAAAAATCATTGAAGCCTTGGTAGAACAAGAGTTGGAGCACAACGCTAAAATAGTTATGAATGAAGATAAAGAAGAAAGCATGGGAAAAGATCATAGCAGCACAGGAGGAGGCCCCAATTTGACGGTATGTATTCCTAAGGGCACGCACATAGGAGGAAGACACATGAAGATCCAAAGACCAAGAATGGACTATATTGATGATCCAAACAAGGTGTTGCATGTGTGTTTCCAAAGCATAGTACCAACAAAGCAAATCTTGGCTATGAAGTCATTTGATGAGGAAGGTGCATACCCTTAGACAAGGAAAATGCTTTCTTGGGCAATTGAGTCCCACATCGATGAGCCGGAATTTGAGGTAAGCCAAGGGGAAATAATGAAGGTTCCTGAGTCAAAAGGAGACAACCCCTTGGTGAGTGCTCAACAACTTATCGATGAAAAAGTCTCATGTATGCATAAAAAAGGTCTCAGTTGAACTAGAAGCCAGGTTATTCAAAGGAACGACAGGGTAAAATTCCTAGAGGTAGAGCTAGAGAAGAGGGAAGAAGATCTCAAAGAAAGGACCAAGGACTTAAAGTAGGAGGAACTAATCAGCGTGCAACTAAAGTGTGAACTAAGGGAAGAGAAGGAAAGGGTGTGCGAGGTATACAAGAAGGTAGAATCCATCACATATGCCATTTTTTGAAGCATCCGGACCTAGCACCACCCTTGTAAAAGTATGGATCTTCCCTGAGTTCTTAGAAGACTTAACACGTATCCTCACCATGGAGAGGCAGCCACTGGCCTTAGAGTCCGCGGAAGAAGTATCAATGTGCACCTGAAAGGGAAGACAAATTGAAGGTTATAGCAATCATTTCCGAGTATAGTAAGGTCCTTGCTGATGTAAAAATTGCTACCAAATCTGCTTGAGGCCACATATGACAACTATGCAGATAGGGATAGAGTGGCAAGCATTCTTGTCACCACTCACGAGGCAGAGCTCAAATAATTCCAAGAGAAGAACAAAGGGAATAGAGTGGAGTGGGATAGGATCTTAGCCGAGGTTGAGAAGAAGTTCTGAAGCCATTGAAGTCCTACGAGGTTCAGTCAAGAACCAATGAAAGGGTTGTACCCACAAATCACAAAGGGGATGGATGCACTTGAGGATGTGGGCAAGAAACTGGAAGGGGTGGTTGAGGAAATGAATACTCAAGGAGACAGACTGAGTTTTGATGAGGTAAGTTCACCTAGTCGGCGACCTCTGCCAAAGAGCACAAAATGAAGTTGATGCCTGGAATAAGTTGGAGGCCAAATTGAAGAAAGATTTTCCTCTCTTGTTATAGCAGTAACAACACTTCCCCATTCTTTCATCTTTCCCAATTCTTCTTTCCCTTATTCTTTTCCAAATCATTATTTCTTCCAGATCTGTTGTAATTCTTTATTCATTGAAGACGTGTTCCCATGGGTAGAGAACAGGTGTAGTGTGGGGTGATGTTGGGACCCTGATTTATTGGCTAAGTACAAGAAGGCGTGTGGGCACGCAAGGCCTTGTTAAAGAAGGGCACGCAAGGAGAAAGTGCATAGGATAGGTTCTAGGAGGGTTTAATAGAACAAGTAGCATGTGCACACAAGGAAAAGGATTTCAAGACTTAGCCATATTTGGCATATCAGGTAGGACACGTGAAAAGCATGACCCGACTACACATGCGAGTGGATAAGGTGCCAACCTAGTAACAGGTTGGCCTAGGAAGGAATATGCCTTGTGATGGAAGCTTCTAGAAGACCATCATGGCAAGGAGTGGAGATCTCAGGCCTGGAGGAGCATGCCCCATGGAGGACCACATTTGACACTTGGTGATGGATCTGAAGCCTCAAAAAGGTGTGGGTTGGCAGTTCAAGAGGCCTATAAATACAAGTGCACACCCATAGAGGAATTGAGATATAGATCAATAGAGAGTGGAGCTCTATAAATGCTTGCGAGAAACTCTATTGGGTTGGGTAGATGACTTACAGGGGAAGGATGTATCAAGGGGTTTGGGTATGAAATTTTCCTTTCATGTTTAGGAGGACTCTAATCCAGTTATGATGTATGACTTTGGTCTGCCATACTTGTGATATTCTGTAATGGATCTAATGCATGTGATGAGGTTGTTGGGTATGATGGAATATAAATATAATAGACTCTGGTTTATACATATATATTTGCGTAGTTCTTGTTTCATATGTGTTATATGAATGAATATAAACTCCTATACATTTCCTTTTCAGTTCAGTTCTATAAAATTGTTAAGTATCCTTTTGTAAATGACTGCATTGATCTAGAAGTCATTACGAGCTCTATGATGAATGCAAGTCTCGTATCCACTCACTCTTTTTAAGTTCCTATCATAGTCCTCTAAATACCGATGTTTATTTCCACATAAAATAATTGACAAGTAAAAACATGTCAAGATATATTTTCAAAGCACTATCAAGTTCCTTTGTGGAAACAATAAGGTCAAAACCACCCAATCCAATTGTCTACATTATAAAGTAAATTCTAAATTTCAAACACTTTTGGACATCTTCCTTTGAAAAATCCCTTGATCATTGACCAAAAAAAAGACCTCCTCTTATCCTCCCATCCTCCCATTTCCCATTACATGGCGAAATGACTAGGTTTATCCTTGATCTATATTATATGCTATCATCACCCAATCATCCCTTACATATCACATCCCCTAAATCAAAATCAATCCTTGGGCCACCTCCTACTATCCCATTACCATCTCTCCTTGGGCCCCATCCTACTCACACATCATAGTCAATCCTTGGGTCACCTCCTTTTAGCTCATTACCATCTATCCTTGGGCTAATTCCTACTAGCCCATCACACTCTATCATTAGGCCAACTCCTACTCACCTATTACCATAAATCCTTGGACCACATCCTATCTATCCATCATATCATCCCTCTCTTAACCCTCTATGACGAGCCCACCATCATCCCTAAAAATCCTCTCATTAATATCAAACATCTAATTTCTTACCACATTTCTTGGTACCAATGAAATCATGTATTTAATTCATCAAACTAAAATAAAAAATCCAAGAAACTCTAAAGATCAAAATAAATCCAACCACAAATCCAAAACTCAAATGTGATTCAAAAATCAAAACAAATGCAAATGTCAAGTATGGAAAAAGTGTAAAAATATATAGATAGGGAACTCAAGGTCCTAAACACCTAATGTAAATTTCAAGACAAGTATAAATCACTTACTAAGTATGATCTCATCACCATCATTGATATTGTAGCCTATATCATTGTTGATAATAAAAAACTCCTAGTCTCCCTCATCAAAGAAATCACAAACATTGTTGTTGGGTCCTATAAAAAAAAGGACATTGTTGGTCCCAAATCCCAATCCACCCTATCTTATTCTTCATATTTTTTCATGTATCTTTTCCTCCATCCCATTTTGATGCATATCTATCCCCATTTCATCCATTATCATTGTTTCCATTGATGATAGAATGGGTATTCTCCTTTGTGATTTCCCTTAGCACACTTTGTTAACAATCTAAAAATATTAAAACATTACAAAAATATAAAAATATCAAAAATAAAAACATCAAAAATCATAATAAGGCCTTGTATACACATGGATGTTCTTTCCTTTCTTTCCATCCTTCTGTAAATCACCCATCTTTATCATCCCTTTGATGATATTTTGGTTAGTCTATTTACACTCATTGTGCAACATTGATCTCTATTATATCTATTTAACCTTCTTCTTTCATTACCTTAGTAAATTATAGATTGACTGATCTATTAGAGATCATATCACTGTCATACATTTAATAAACTTGTTTTGAAGACCTTTAGGCATATCCATTGACATTATCCAATGTCATTAGCACAATCACTTCCACATCCTTCCATCAAGTTACTAGTGATTCATAACCCCTTATCAAAACAATCAAAAGAGTGAAAATACTTTTCAGAAAATAAAGAACAAATCAAATATCAAAACTAAAAAGAAAAACAATATAATGAAAAAAATTCTCTCTATGGATATTTCCAATATATCTATCATGGATATGGACGCTTGGATGGAAGAAGAGAAATGTTACGACTAGAATTAGATACATATTCATTGAGGATATGAATGTCTGTTGGAATCAAAGTAATGTGTGGCTCTATTTACCAAATAAGTATCCAAATCAATCATTCATACACATTGGCTAGTTTGTCTTCAATTACTTCTTATAAAAAATGAATTTAAAGAAGTAATTAATTTTCATCTTATACACCGGAGCTTGATGAGAAACAAGACTAGTATATTAATAGGTGTTGTTTGGACCTTTTTCCCACTATTTATTTAGTCCATAATTTGTCTCACAATTTGTTCCTTTGGCTCATAATTTTTCATCACCAATCATCTAGCTACATTAACCATATCATTCACACTTTTTTTCTTCTTCGTTTAGAACATCTATGTGTATAAATTGGATTTGTAGTATATATGAGGAAAAATTTGTCCCTATTTTCATAAAAATATTGCACTTCTTTCTATTAGTTGTTTATTATCTATCTTATTTTGTGTCACACATTATGGTGGGGCATCTTACTACCAAAATCAAAATGTCACCGATACCACACAATTGTGGTACCTTGGGTATGTCATTTGGTGTAAAATAGTTTATGGTGCCATGGGAGGATTCTATTGTGTAGAAATACCTCATACTTAGGGGCATGATTGTTTCACTCGGAAATGTTTCGTTCCTTTTAGAAACAGAGATAAGGTTAGGGGCTAGGAGGAATACACCGTAGAATGTCGAGATGGTGTGCACGTCACCGTAGAGAAAGATCGAGTGATCATTGCGAAGAACTCCTTTTGTCTTGGAAGGACTACTGCAAATAAGAACACAAGACCACAAGATTTTAATTAGACAATAAATGAGGAACTGCCTTGGGCCCAGGAAATATAAAACTTCCTTTCGAAGGTGGTCAGTTCTCTGCTAATATGAATTAACACAAAAGACTGTAAGATATCAATTAAGTTGTTTTGTTGAACTGGTAGGGAAAGGTGGTTTTCTGGTTTTGATAAGAGGAACCGATGTCGATTCTTGATAACCAATGGCGATTACTTGATAACCGATATACGGTGGGTTCTAGGATCTTCTTGGTAGCTATGGTGTTTGTAAGGTTGGTTTATGGATGATATTTAGGAAATGAGATGATGAGGGTAAAAGAATGACGATTAGATGCAATGGTAGCACATTGGGTAGTGGATTCAAACGGATTTAGGAGGACCGAGATTCAAGCATAAGAAATGTTATAACAGAGGACATGCAAGATGTGACTTACTAGTTTTGACCAAGATGTAAGCTGATCTCCTTTCTTGTAAACACTCCCGGTATTTCCACTCGTCTCTGCTTTCGGTCAAGTGAAGATCTGGACTCTGTTTCTCGCTCCTAATGCTCTCTGTTGATCTAGAAATCCTTTGGACCGATCCCCAAAATGAAATTCCGATCCGGTGTTTTGGTTTGGGAGCCCATTTACTGAGGAACCAATGGCGGTTGCATGTAACCGACGGCGAAGTAAGCAGAACCGCATCGGTAAGGAAAAAGTAGGCTATTTTTAGTAAAATAGCCCACCTTCCCGCTTTTCTCCCGAGAGATCGATTGCGGGCTCGGTCAGTGACTAGAAGGTCGGTTTGGGTGCGAAAGGGGTCATTAGTTATGGGTGTAGGTGTGGACCAAGTTATGGGTCTTAATTAGGTTAGTTTTAGGGTTAGGGCTAGGTCATGATGAAGTGGCAAAGTGAGGTGGTAGGTAGGGTGATGTGGATTTATCAATTAGAAGGTAATTAATAAATAATTGTGTAAGATTTAGGTGATGAGGTTATATTGCGAGATGAGATGCGGGTCACAAGGGGTCGTAAGACATGAATTTGGTGTCTACATTAGCCCCTTATTGTCGTGTAGCTTGTTTTGTAAAGTCTGCGAACAATAATATGAAGTGGTTTCTCTGTTAAGGATATAGGTAATCCCCTCAAATCTATCATAGATTGAGTGAGCGGGAAATCGGGGATAGGGTTGATAAAGGGTGAATGTTGTAGAGAGGATGGTAAGGTGGTGGGGTAGGTCCAGGAAGCGACGCATGTTGAAATGCAATAAATGCGACTAGGGTACATGATTTGGCGAGCAAACCGTGCAATGTATAGGCAAAGGTCGATAGTTTATCCAAACAAGGGTGATATAATCCCGGTATCCAGGCATAGGAAGTAGGTCCGTGGTATATAATAGGTAAGGTACAGGCGTTTAGGCATGTTCGGCAATACCAAATGGTTGGTTTGGTTGAGATAAACGTCACGGTCTAGGTCTAGGCAAAGTTGGTCGACAGATCAAGTCAAGGACCCTAATCATGCTAAAACACGAACATGTGAGCTCGATGGAACAAAAGGTACAGGATGGATGGATAAAATAAAACGTTGATTGTGGGTATGGTATTGAAGTGATACGGCCTTGGGTCGGGCCAAGTTGTTGGGTTGTGGCCTTGGGTCAGGCCATAAGGGTAGAGTGAGGCCTTGGGTTGGGCCAAATTGTTAGGGCGAGGCCTTGGGTGGGGCCGGATAGGTAGGTTGAGGCCTTGGGTCGGGCCAAATGGTTAGGGTGAGGCCTTGGGTCGGGCCAAATAGGTAGGTTGAGGCCTTGGGTCGGGCCAAATGGGTCGGGCCGGATAGGTAGGTTGAGGCCTTGGGTCGGGCCAAATGGGTAGGTTGAGGCCTTGGGTCGGGCCAAATGGGTAGGTTGAGGCCTTGGGTCGGGCCGAATAGGTAGGTTGAGGCCTTGGGTCAGGCCAAATAGGTAGGTTGAGGCCTTGGGTCGGGCCGAATAGGTAGGTTGAGGCCTTGGGTCGGGCCAAATAGGTAGGTTGAGGCCTTGGGTCGGGCCAAATGGGTAAACAAATGGTGTTCAGCAAAGGTGGATATAGGCGATATGTGGTTAAAAAGGGGCAAATGGTAAATAGGGGCAAAAAATTTGGGGAAAGTTGGCAGAAAAACCGATGTCGATTCTACATGACCGATATTAGTTAAGGGACCGATCTGAAACCGATATCGGTTATGGGCGGAAAACCTATAAAAAGAAAAATACGGCTTGTCATTGTCACTTTGTTATTTTGAAAACCAAATTGACTTGTCTGACGTGGAGAGTTGAGATTGGAGGTTTATTGAGTGAGGTGGAGCTATTTTGGTGGAGGAGTGAGTTGTTTGCGGGCCCGAGTGAGGAGGAGGCAGCAGTTGATTGGCCGGGGACCCAGCAGATCAGAATTGGAGCTATGGCACAGGCAGGAGGAGCAGGAGGGGCTGGACCAGCTGGACCACCACCACCTATCCCACCACGACGACGTGTCGTCGTACGGGTAAGTTCGAAACTCCTCATTTTGTGCATTTTATTGCATTATGTTGGTTTTGGGATTTGGGTAGGAATATAATGTTTTGTAGAAAATAATGAATAAATGGAAATGATTTGAAAAAGGGAGAGGGTAGATAGGTGAAATAGGCCAAGGCGGCAGGGTGGGTAGGTTTTTAGGGTGTTTGGGTGGGTAGAGAGGTAGAAATAGGGAAAAAGAAGAAAGGGGTAGCCGCGTCGGGTTCGGCGCGGCAAATTTCCAGTGACCGATGCCGGTCACTAAGCGACCGGCATCGGTCGCGAATTTTTAGGGCAGGGTGGGTCTGTGGGTTACCGATGCCGGTTGATCGTTGACCGGCGTCGGTGGGAGGGGGACCGGGGTCGGTTATGGGTGAGTGTGGGTTGGGTTGGGTTTTGGTTGAGTGTGGGTTGGGTTGGGTTTTTAGGTGGAGTGGGTTTGGGTTTTGGGTGGGGTGAGTTTGGGTTTTGGGTGGGTGTGGGTTGGGTTGGGTTTTGGGTGAGTGTGGGTTGAGTTGGGTTTGTTTTGTGTTTTGGGTTGGGTGGGTTTGGGTGTGGGGTGGGTTTGGTTTTTAGGTGGAGTGGGTTTGGGTTTTGGGTGGGGTGAGTTGGGTTGGGTTTGTTTTGTTTTGGGGTTGGGTGGTAGAGAGTCGGGGTGTGGTCGGGGGGATAAAAGGGGGTTTAGAGGGTAAAGTAGATGTTGTGATAAAAAGTAGGTCTAAGGATGTGGGTTGGTTTTGCAGGCACGTCAGCAGTTGACGATGCGGGATAGGATGCCCCCGCTGTTGGTGCGGATGCGGCCACACATATCTGCGGCTCATTGGGTGATCATGCGCGAGGTGGGACTCGGTGGAGTCCAGAGGTATAGAGCGATAGAGAGAGATCACAGCCTGATGGTCGCCCTCATCGAGAGATGGGATCCGGCGACCAATGTGTTCCATCTCCCGACTGGGGAGATGACTATTACGTTGGAGGATGTGTATCGCATCCTTCGACTACCTATCGAGGGAGAGGCAGTCTTCCAGGTAGATTCCGAGACTGCCATGGACAGCATATTATAGGTTTTTGGAGATGCAGCCGCGCTACTTACCTATCACAGTGCGAGCATTGGGTATGGTGACATGTACCGTGCGCATCGACACGAGACACGACCAGGCATGCTTGATGATGATTAGGATCACCCGCCGCCTCCCGGACTCAGAGGAGGCCGCTTTCCACGGGCATTGATGGGGGTGCTTCATGAGATGGTGGAGGAGCACACCTGTTATGCTTGGGCACCAGTGTATCTCAGTGCAGCTATACAGAGAGCTCTGGGGTTATCGCCGGATGAGGTGATTCGGTATCTGTTCGACATTTTTGCTGCATTGTTGGGCATATGAGCACATCATATGCATCAGGCCAGTAGGGTTACCCCAGCAGCCAGGGCCACAGGTTATATACAGATATGGCTTTCAGAGATGGTTGGGAGTCGTGGGGCAGCCACGAGCAGTGCTTGCGGGGAGAGACGTTGCCTACTACAGGCATTTGTTAGAGGGCCCGAGCAAGTGAGATATCGTATGGAGACCTTACGAGAGGCCATCACCCGCCTGAGGAGGCCGAGTACGATTCTGGCTGGATCCAGTACATGTTACGATAAAGCAGACGAGGCCGGGAGAGTACGAGAGGATACCCCTAGAGAGGGTACGCAGGCAGATGGGGCTGCGACAGGACGAGCCACCTCCCTTCCCTCAGTACAGGAGGGATGATGTAGAGGCCCCACTGCCTGCACCACAGCCCTTGGATCCAGATTGGGTTGCAGAGAGGCCAGCAGATGATGGCGTAGATGATGCTGGGTGCACGGGAGCATACAGGGTTTGGTGGGCTGGTCAGAGAGCGGCGAGGGTAGCACAGCCCGCACAGCCAGACTTGGCAGCGGTGACGGCAGAGAGAGATCAGCTCAGGGGTCAGGTGCAGCTATTACAGGGATAGTTGGCTCACTGCACAGCACGAATAGGTGTCCTACAGAGGCAAAGCTTGCCCAGCGCAGAGTATAGGTATAGCACAGAGCACCACCACCAAAGTAGAGGCACACCACAGTGCAGTGCAGTGCAGTAGCGTACGTCAAGCAGCGGCACAGTGCGACACCCATCACCAAGTAGCAAGACACCCACGGCCCCGAGCACGAGTACGATACTACCGCCAAGAGCGCAGCACGGCCACGAGCACCACCAAAGCAGCACTGAGCACGGGGGTAATAGTATTAGGTGCCGAGGACCAGCCCGGCTCCTTCGGTGGCTCGAGGCCCTATATGGAGGTTAGAGTGGAGGCCGATACTATCGAGATATTCTTGATAGTACCGGAGTTGAGTATCAGCCTTATGCAGCTCATAGAGCAGAGACCTCTCACAGCCAGAGATCTCAGGGAGGTGCAGCCACAGCCGGCGTGTCCGTTACAGGCAGGAGGCGAGAGGCGCCACAGGGACCAGCAGGGAGAGGTGCCGAGGGCGGTGGGGAGAGCTGAGGGATCCCTGTATTGTTTTTGTATATAGGCATGGGCACCGGTCTGCGAACCGGTTGTGTTGATAGAGGCCTGCGTGCCTACATTTATTCATGTATGGATTCATTTATTCATTATATACCGGCCTGCGAGTCGAGTATGGGTTGTATATTTGATACCGGTCTGCGAGCCGAGTATTTTTTTGATATGAGGGACCGGCCTGCGAGCCGAGTCGAGATTTTGGAT
Organism: Taxus wallichiana var. yunnanensis; assembly: GCA_018340775.1. Lineage (NCBI taxonomy): Eukaryota > Viridiplantae > Streptophyta > Pinopsida > Cupressales > Taxaceae > Taxus > Taxus wallichiana. The sequence goes on along the minus strand of CM031244.1, from coordinate 347,684,250 downwards.
AGTTATTGCGGTCTGCGTGCTGGCTTAGTTGTATGATGAGATCACAGAGGCCCCGATGCAGGGCACATTGTATATTTGAAAATTTGTGTATATATATATAGAGATGATGTTTTGATCCACATGCAGTGTTCAAAAATGTGTTTAAGTATTTTGTCGATGGTTTGTGATATAGAATGTAGGATGAGTTTAGTGGACATGTTGATATATGGATGATGTTGATGTTTTTGTTTTTGCACGTATATAAGGATGACATGTTATATGAGGAAATGTTGCATGTTGTGGGCTGGTTTTGTGACATTGTGATATATGTATCTGATGAGTTGGATCCAAATGTTGTATAGATAGATAGTTTTTTTTTTTGTTGTGGTATCCTTAGTTGATGACTTGTTTGTTTTTGTAAAATAGATGATGTTAATGAACTTGTAATGATATGTGTGGTGGATGGAAAAATATGGATAATGGTGTTGTGATGCAGGAAAAGAGGCGGGCGCGACAAAAATTTGGTAAAAAAATGAAGAAAAGACCATGTTTCAAAAGGCCAGGTGTGTAACCGATATCGGTTAGGTAACCGACGCGCGTAGGTAGTAGATCGATATCGGTTACATAACCGATACACAAGTTATTTAGGTATGAGCTTTTCTAAAAATAAAAAAGCTAGGGTGGCAACTTAAGTTCTAATTTTGAGAGCCATGCAAGAAGTTAAATACACGAACGCGACGCTTTTTGACGACTGAGACAGGTAATTGCATGAGAAATTTGAGTGATTAGGAGTAAAGAGACAGGGAAAGTGATTGTGATCTGAGATTCAGAAGACAGAAAGGCAGGTTTGAAAAAGGTGGTGATAATGGCGCAGATGAGGAGAAACCTCCAGTGGGGGACGAGAGGGAAGACAAAGGCCACCTCAAGCATTGCAACTCCAGAGGTAAATGTTTTGGTTGTGATTTGATTTCTGCATGTTTTGTGAATAAGATGGGGGAGAGTATGTGGGTAGATATGAGAAAGAAAAGATGATAACAAGGGTTATAAATGAGGTGAGTGTTACGTGGTAGGTAATCAAGGGTTTTGGGTATGTCTGTGTATACAGAGAGGAATAAACGAGCAATTTATTGTCGTAGGTGGTTGTTTAGGCAAGGTGTATGAAAGTAACAGTGACCGATATCGGTTAGGGATAACCGGTATCGGTTACTCAACCGGTACCGGTTAGCTGTAAACGATACCGGTTGCTGTAGGAATTTCCAGAATTTGAGAAAAAACCGGGGATTTGAGGAATTGAATGGTTGTTTGTTATTTGGATGTATGCGCGAGGCGGGGTTGAGGATGAATGATAGTGTACAGTATACGTTGTCACGAATCCGAGCGGATGTAACACCGATTGAATGGACATTGATAAATCATTTGGGGTTGATGGAATCCGCTATTATTCACGAATCGCACGTAACCATGCTATGTTACAGGCATTGATTGAGAGATGGAATCCTGAGACAAATACCTTCTATCTGCCAACAGGGGAGATGACAGTAACATTGGAAGATGTGTTCCGTATTTTGAGACTCCCTATTACAGGAGAACCAGTATATCAGGCACTACCTAGCACGGCACGGGGAGTGATAACAGTAGTATTTGGTCCATACGCACGAGATTTGACACAGCGAGGTTTATCATTTACGTATGGGGTAATGTATGCAGCACACCCTGAGGAGACAAGGTTAGCAGTGATATTAATGATAGCGGTAGGGTATTATGCATTACCGAGGGCAGAAGGGGGAAGATTTCCAAAGGCATTGATGTGTGTTATCTGGGAGATGATAGAAAGGAACGTGACTTTTGCATGGGCACCTGCATATTTGGCGGAGCTATACAGGGGTTTATGGGCTTGTAGGTGAAATCACAGAATGACACTGGATTGTTCATACTTATTACACTGTTGGGCCTATGAGCACATTGTTTGTGTGCGACCAATAGGCCGATCCATCCAGGCAGGAGAGACCGGAGTACAGAGGTTGGGATTCAGACGCTGGGTCCAGACAGAACAAGAGGCAAGATCTCAGGCCGTGACGGGTGACATCGAGTATTACAGGCAGGTATGGGAGAGGGTGACGGTTGCGGATATCTGTTGGAGGCCTTACGGGAACTATATGGTAACAGAGAATATAGCTGAGGAGTTGAGGGGTGTAGAGCGATTGAGGTGGATCGCGGGGCACAGGCCAGGTGAGTATGAGAGGATTCCTCTAGATCGCGTGCGGTGACAATTTGGATTTGTGCAGGATATACCCCAGGCTTATAGACCATATATGAGGATCGACGCCGAGGCAGCATTCTCACCTCCCCGGCCAACACCTCCAGAAGGGCCCGAGGAGATAGCAGCCGATCGCAGTGTAATGGATGCCGGAATGACAGAGGCCTATAGGTTATGGTGGGTAGCAGAGCTGCAAGGTGTACGCGATCGCCCTGACATAGCTGTGATTACAAAAAAGGATCAGCCTGCGGCGTTTGGTTCAAAGCACTCCAAACGCAGTGAATGAGACAAGAGGATTGTTAGCGATTATGAGTCACGAGTAGTGAGACTAGAGGCTGGAGTCCTCCACGCGAGAGGGCATATTCATATATTACAGGAGAGATTGGCAGATCAGTGGGCGGTACCAATAGCCGTGGTACCTTTGAGGACAGAGAGGCCCGGCGAGAGGTGTCGACGATCACGATCATCACCTGGGTCGGAATGAGGCGTGAGCGTCTAAATAAATGCTAGCAAGGTATAAGAATAAATAAGAGTACCGACCTGCGTGTCGATGATAGAGAAGATGTATTGGTTTAACATCTAAATAAAACAAGATATGTATGTTGATTTGAGTTATAATAATAAGAATGTTTGTGTTGTGATTTTTGGTGTTTTGAAAAAGGATAAAGAGGAATGTGATTAAATAGAAATACACAAAAATATTTATATTTACCACACATGATAAGTTCTGGTAGGGGATGGTCGAGCTAACCTTGGGAGACCCCATGTCTCCGAAGTGCTGCCTACATAGCCCATTGCACAAAGCAAGGAGGGGCCTCAGACCGATGTAGTTCTCCCTTAGGACCAGGGAGAGGTGAATTTAGGCAATTTGGTTGTGGTTAGGCAATTTGTCGTTTGGTAAAAATTTGATGTTGGTAGGGTAATGTTGTTGGTGTTGGTAGGATAATGTTGTTGGTGTTGGTAGGATAATGTTGTTGGTGTAGGTATAGGTGAAGCAAAAGTTAGCATACCCAAGTAGTAGGGAAGCGTGTCCTGATTAAGATCAACACACAATCCTAGATGCGAGGCAAAGCGGAAAGAGTGCTCCGTAGGTGAAAAGAGCTAAACAAACCACACAACGTAGAACGAGCTTGAAGCCCTAGGTACCGTGCATAGACAAGAAGTCAATAGGTGAAAAGAGTTGTATGATCACAATATATCGGGTGTACGTTACGTCCCTTGAGTTGAAACAAATGGTGAGGTGAGGTGGATGATATAGCTGAGGTACAGAGAACTTGTTACAAAGTGAGTGTTCTGACGAAAGAGAACCTACCCTAAATAGACAAGTCCATGACCCAAAAAGTTCTTTTGAATGAGGCTTTTATTTGACTGAATATAGACTGATCGATGCGGGAAGTCTACAAGGGATATTGATTGTACTATTCTTGAGGTCTTCGCAAAGCTGATCCATGCGAGAAGCTTCTGAGAAAAGGCTGACTGTGTATAGCTGTCCTTCGGGGGAGCAGTCTATTTATAGTAGCAGATATGATTTTAGTGCATAGCTGTCCTTCGGGGGAGCAGTCTATTTATAGTAGCAGCAATAGTTCGGCATATAGCTGTCCTTCAAGGGAGCAGTCTATATTTAATTTAGATGACTAGATGTTCTTTTGGCGTGAAGCATCTAGTTTAGTAGGAAGTTTGACTCAAGAAAATCCCATAAGAATACGGCTTATTTTAATACTTTGAAGTCATGGACTAGACTAAAAAGGGGAAGGCATCATCAAGGGGAGGTGAGAAGTGATTTTGATTTTATTTTGAGATATAGAAAACAAAGTGTATGTAGCGGTAAATGAGCTCAAGGGACGAGCAGTAGGTAGATAAGAAGTGATATAACACTAGATTCAACAGTAGAATGGTCGAAGATGCAAGGCATTAAGGGGTTCAGGCTCAGGTTTACCGTTAAGCGAAGCTAAACGATAAGTGCCTGATCCATAGGTGTGAGTGATTATATAAGGCCCAATCCAATTGGGAGCAAATTTTCCACGTTTGCTCTTTTCTAGTTTGGTGACATGTTGATTCTCTTTGAGGACAAGATCACCAACCTTAAAGGTACGCTCATGAAGTCGCTTATCATAAGCACGCTTGATGCGTTTTTGATAGATTTGGAGGTGATCAAGAGCTGTAAGATGACGTTCGTCAAGAAGCTCCAATTGGGCTAACCGTTCTTGGCGGAAATCATCGTTGGTGAGAATATCCTGAAGGGATATTCTGAGGGAGGGTATTTGTATTTCGAGAGGCAAGACGGCCTCGGTACCATATACCAAAGAAAAAGGTGTAGCGTTAGTAGAGGTACGAATGCTAGTACGATAAGCCCAAAGGGCATAGGGAATGTGATCGTGCCAATTTCTTCCGGATTCATTGACAACTTTCATGAGGATTTTGGTTAGGGTTTTATTAGAAGATTCAGCCTGACCATTGGCCTGCGGATAGTAAGGCGATGAGAAACTAAGTTTGATACCAAAGTTGTCACAAAGGTCTTGTAGCAACTTGTTTTTAAAAGATTTACCATTATCTGTTATTAGGCGATGAGGAATACCAAAACGACAGATAATGTGATGGTTAATGAATTCGACAATTTTTTCTTTTTTGATTGAAATGAGTGGAATGGCCTCCACCCATTTTGTGTAATATTCGGTTCTTTGTGATTATCCAATTGTGACGTTGCGAAGAGGTTGGGTGAATCTCACCAATAAGGTCTAAACCCCATTGTGAGAAAGGCCAAAGATCTCATGCGACTGCAATGCGGATGGCTAGGAGTATGTTGAAGGTTGGCATGTTGTTGACACATAACACAACGCTTAACATATTCGTAGCAGTCGTTATTGAGAGTAGGCCAATAATAACCTAGGCGAAGGATTCGTTTAGCCACGGCAAGGCCACTAAAATGTCCACCACAAATCCCATCATGGACTTGTTGGATGGTATAGGTAACCTCCGCGCCGGTTAGACAGCGAAGGAGGATGCCATCAAAGCCACGTTTATAGAGGAGTCCCCCCATGACAACATAACGAGAAACGCTTTTAAGAAAAGCACGTTTACCAGTACTAGTAAGGTCAGAAGGGAGAACAGAGGTTGTAAGGTAGTCATGGAATTGGTGGTACCAGGTATCCTGTGAATTAGTAGACACAGTATTTATCATACAAACTACCGGGTTGAATAGGATGGTGCAAAAAGTTGTTGGACCATGACGAATAATTCAGAGTCAGTTGGTGCGGCGGGAATTTGCGAGGCTAAGCAAGCCATAGTATCCACAAATTTGTTAGTGGAGCGGGGAATGGTTTGGATAGAATAGTGAGTAAAGAAGGCTAGAAGTGAATCCACGTAGTGTTTGTACTTTTGAAGTTCCTCATTTTTGCATTGGTAGACGCCCATAACTTGATTGACTACCAATTGAGAGTCGCCAAAAATATTGATAGATTTGATGCCTAAGTGTAACGCAACTTGGAGACCCAGAACAAGGGCCTTGTATTCTGTTGTATTATTAGTGCAGGGGAAATCAAGCCGGAATGAAAGAGGCATAGGTTCAGCATCGAGAGGAATGAGAACAACGCCGGCTCCTCCGCCGCGCTGGCATTTAGATCCATCGAAGAAGAGGGTAATTTGATACAACTCTTCCCCGAGTGAAAGAGTGGCGATGAGTTCGTCGGGGAATGTAAAATTGGTAAATTGTTCCCTAGGTAAAGGGGCCTCCGCAAGTTGGTCTGCAAGAGTTTGTCCTTTGATTGACTTGTATAAACTCAAGGTCGAGGTCAGCGAGGAGCATGAGCCATCGAGCGATGCGTTGGTTTAGATGTGGTTTGGCGTACATATAATGAATGGGGTCCGTGTTGGTGATGACAAAAGTTTTGTGATTCAGGAGGTAATGTCGGAGTTTGGTAGCTACGAATGATAGGGCTAGGCACAATTTTTCTACATGTGTATACCTAGTCTCGTAATCCACGAGGGTACGACTTATATAATAAACGGCCTGTTCTCGACGTGCCGAGTCCCGATGTGCGAGCATAGCTCCTATAGCATGGTCAGTGGCGGAAAGATAAAGGTAGAAAGGGCGGTCGTCCTGGGGTGGGATAAGCACGGGTGGCTGCAAGAGATAAGTTTTGAGAGCTTCGAAGGCTTGGTGACACTCCTCACTCCATTGAAAGGCAACGTCTTTTTTAAGAAGGTGATGAAAAGGGTGACATCGATCCGAGAGTTGGGAGATGAAACGCCGGATGGATTGAAGTTTACCCTGCAAACTACGCAATTGTTTGAGGTTTTTGGGTGGAGGCATTTCTAGGATAGCTTTTACTTTAGATGGATCGACCTCAATGCCACGCAAAGAGATGATAAAACCAAGAAGTTTCCCCGAAAGGACACCAAAGACACATTTCTTTGGTTGAAGATGAACAGAATATTGCAACAGGTGATCGAAAATAATGGTTAAAACATCGAGATGTTCACTGCGATGTTTAGACTTGCCAAGAAGATCGTCGACGTAATCTTCAAGGATAGTGTGCATAATGTCATGAAAAATGTAGGTCATAGCCCGCTGATAGGTAGCACCAGCATTCTTAAGGCCAAACGGCATGACACGATAACAGAAGGTTCCCCAAGGAGTTATGAAAGTGGTCTTATGTTGATCGGCGGGTGCGACCAAAATTTGATTGTATCCTGAAAAGCCATCCATGAGAGAAAGCATTTCATGGCCCGCAGTGAGATCAACAAGTTGATCAATACTTGGGAGGGGAAAGTCATCCTTAGGGCAAGCGAGGTTAAGATCCCAGAAATCCGTGCATATCCGAAGTCCCCCCGTCGCTTTAGTGACAGGTACGATGTTAGAAATCCATTGAGGATAGTCAATAGGCAAGATGAAGGAAACAGAGAGAAGTCGTTGAAGCTCTTCTTTGACCAAGAGGGCAATGCGTGGATGCATTTTTCTCAGTTTTTGTTTGACTGGTTTGGAATCGAGGTTTAGGGTGATGTTATGGATGGCAATGGTAGGATCAATTCCTGGCATGTCAGCGTAGGACCAAGCGAAAGCTTGGTTGCGGGTACGGAGAAAGGTAGTAAAGGCGGCTTGTTCTGATGTGTTAAGGGATTGTCCGATCTTCACTATGTGAGGATCCTCCTCCGTGTGGATGTTGATTTCTATAGTAGATTCGTTCAACATGGTTTGGGTTTCAGATGGTAAGGCTCGTTGAATATAAGAATCATCCGCGCCAAGGTAAGTGAGGATGGAGTCGTCATCCTGACACTCAACAACATTAATCAAAGGTGAATCCTCTTCAATCATGTCTGGATACAGAAGGGGCAAAGAAGATGGGTCCTCATTATCGCATTGATAAGTGAGAGGACCTATGAAGATAGCATTTATGAAAAAAAAAAGTTAGGAGGGATAGATTCAGGGTCTATAGATTCTGTGGGTGATGATGGCAAAGTGGGTGATGATGGTTTGGTAGGGGTGACGTCGTCTTCTTCCAGAATACAGCTGACATGAGGTGTCTCTTGTGTAGGTGTTTCAGGAAAACCGAGACCACTGCGATCATTATGTTTGCGTGTGGTGATGGGGATGAGCGTATGTCGGCCTTGTTCATAAAGACCAAAACCAAAGCCTTTCCAAGCACAGCGAGTCAAGAAAGTGAGGGCGGAGCGACGATTTGTCAGGTATTGGAAATCAGATTGGAAGGGAACCACACCAAGAGGAGGTTCAGGGGTAATGGAAGATGCGTCAACACCCCCATATGTTAGGTTGGTGCGGCAATGGGGTGGTCCGTAAGAGATTACTTCCCCCACGCGACGGTCGTAGGTGGGATGTGCATGTAATTGTCCGTACTCCTGCGGGGTAGGGAAAGAACTAACGTTATATAGGCGGTACTCCCCCAGCGTAAGGCGTTGAAAAAATTTCGTAAGTGCACCAAGTTGGGGGACAATTAAGTGGACATCAAATCCTGAATTTTACATTAAAAACAACAAAACATCAAATTTAGTCTTCCGTAGACTTGAACCATGCTTTGAAAAGTAAAAACTATGTCATAAAAATAGTACCATTGCATAGGGAGACTATTAGCTTTGTAGAAATACCGATTTTAAAGTGAATAGAAGAGGATAAATATCATTTTATAATTTTTTACTAATAGTAGGTCTTTAAGACACTTTTTCCTGTGAATGTTTATGTCTACGTTTAAGACTGCAAAATTTGTTTCACTTATCAGAATGTGATAAAAATTATACCATCCCAACCGTGGTGAAATTATATACATGTTCAAAAAAAAAAATTTGATTTCAATATTTTTGATGAAGTTATAAGCGGCAAACGGAAAGTGCTCTGTTTTCTTTATGTTTTCATACCACTTTCACGGAAAAAATCATAAAAAATAAAATATTACTCAAAAAAATACAAAATAAAATCCATCCCAAGATAGATAGTGGCATATAACTTCTCACCAAAGGAAAAAAATATATATCAATTTTTGGTCATCCAAATTTTGGGCAAACGGACTATAATCTTATCGGCGTTTTTTAAAAAAAATACCAAGTCATTGAATTTTGAGTGTTTAATATAGCTAATCTTGTCCATTTTTACGAAAATTAGTATTTTAGAAACTGGATTCTAGATGCTACAATTCATATTAATATAATTTTGTCTAATTTTGATTGTATGTATTGTTAATAATCCCTACAAGTTGATATTATGTTGTTATTTGCAATATGATGTCCACGGATGACCCTATATTTGTCCATCAACTTCCCGCACTTACCCACCGTATCTACTAAGGGAGTCGGAGGTTGGGATGTTAGCTGCGGGAAGGGAAGTGGTTTTTGCGACGGTGGTTTCATCAGTTGAAGGCATAGATGCAGTTGAGGTGGATGGTTGAGGTACATTTGAAGAGGATGGTTGGGTTGAATGTATGGGTGTCTTGATTGGTATAAGCACATCGTTAGGGCGGTATAACATATTGCAGGTTTTAAAGGGGGGAGGATCAGATTTTACGGTGTAGGACTTCCCCTCGTACTCAAATTTTATGCATCTATGTAATGTTGAGGGAACGCATCCCATGGCCCGAGATCCAAGGACGACCCAGCAATATATTATATTGGAACTCTCCCTCAAGGACATAGAAGAGTTCGGGTAAAGTACGTGGTCCTACCCGAATGTTGAGGATCACGGTGCCTAAGGTAGAGGTAATAGCATCATTGAATGACCGCAACATGATGGGGTTGGCACACATGTAGCTAGAAGGGATATTCATTTGTTGAAAAGCTTTTGAAGAGATGATGTTTAGGCTGGTGCCCCCGTCAATCATAACACGACGTACCCAGATATCCCGGACGTAAGCTGAGATGAAAAGGGCCGGGTCAGGATCTTCGGTACCAAAGTCGATAATTTCATCTTCGGAGAAACTGACAGCAGCGGCTTGCTGTACAGAACCCGAAGTGGTTGGGGCAGTGGGTTGTTTGGTGAGAGAAGCAACATGATTGGGTGTTAGAATGGAGGCAACTGGCAGGGTTTCATTAGGTAAAACCTCTATCCCTTGAAGGATCTCAACGAGCTTGTCGATGAGATTCGAAGTCCGAATGAGATCATATAGTGTCATTTTACGAGCGATTGATGAAGGCTGTTTGATCATAGTTCGGTGGGCAACTCCATTAGAGACGGGATAGGCGGGTGCAACAAATAACCACTTTAGGTGGTGGTGCAATCGGGATGGTTGAAGGAGAAAGAGATGCCGCAGGTGTGTTTTCTTTTGCTTTCCCATTGTTTTTCTGCCCTCGAGTAGCGACACTAATCATATTAATCTCGTAGACCTGAAATGAGGAAGATGGTTGGGATAAATCATGGTTTTCAAGAGGTGGGGTTGTAATAATGATAGATCTTGGTGAGGCGGGGACAGATGGTAGAGGAGAGGGAATTGAAGCTAAAGGTCTCTCCCTTCGTAAGTTGTCTTTCTTAACCTTTCTATCTGGGAGAGGTGACTGACGAAGGATGGTTTTTAAAGCTTTGCATCCCTCCACATCATGTCCTGGTGTGCGGTGATAGGCGCAGATTTTAGACTCATCATAACTTATCGGTCGAGGTTTAGACGGGTCATAAGGTCTAAGTGGGGGTAGGGAAATGGTCGCATTCTCCACCAACATAGCAAGAATTTTGGCGTAAGATCCTTTGAGTGGGTCAAAATCGGAGGAGGATGAGGGTATTGGTTGTGAGGGTTTTGGTAATGTTTGGGCGTGGTTGGTTCGTATAGGTTTTGGTAATGTTTGGGCGTGGTTGGTTCGTACGGGTGGTGGTTTAGCCGAGGGGTGTTGACACGTGGTTTTCACTAAACGTGGTTTCTTTGGCGCAGAAGCTATGTTGGATGATGAGGCCGCAGATGATGTGGTATCAGAAAACAACCACGGGGAAATAGGAGTGACCGAAAACAAATCTTTTGATGATGGAATTTGTTTAGGGTTGATAGGTGGACAGGATACGCGGAGTAACGGTGTTGTTATACCCTTTGATCTCTGTATAGGTGCGGAAGGCGTAGGTCATTTTGAAGAAAACGCAGGAGGTATGATATATTGATGTAAGGTAGAGGGATGAGGTCCTAATATGGAAAGTGGGTATGACGATGAGGGTTTTGATTGTGATGGAGGCACAAATTGAGTTTGTCTCCTAGTGGCGGGGCGGATTTATTTTTGGATAAATCAAGCCGCTTAGGTGGGTGTGTTAGACTGGGTATGGGCAAGGTCCCAAGCGTAGGGGAAGATTTGGCTAAGTTAATAGAAGTGGACGGGGCATTTGGTAGAGGTGAGGGGGGTGAAGGTGAGAACATGGGCATTTTAAGCTTCTGTAAGCACTTCGGGTATATGGTGGAGGCCTCAGGATCGGTCATTTGCATTTGAGTAGAATATGGCGTACTCAAACGTTCCCATAGGATTCGTCTATCTTCTGGAGAATGACAGTCTTCAGGTTTGAATTGTAAATTTGGTACGGAAGAAAGGTAGGTTGTGATTCCAGTCCACTGTGGGCGTGATACAGGGGGTAGATGAGGTACTGTATCAATAGATATTAAAAGGTCGACCGGTTGTTGAAAAGATTTAGGCGATGAAGGACTAATAGGCAGGAGGGCATGTTTGAGAGGGTCTGTCATGGTTAAAGAATTTGGTGATGTCGGTGCAAGAGATTTCTCGTCTAAGGATGTCAAAAGGAGTGGCGTACCCTCCTCTTGTGCAGCAAGAGCGGTAGAGGGAGATGTCTGGGAAATAGATAAATTAGATAACATTCGTTCGCAGTCTTGTAGGGATGTGGTATAAGAAGACTCATTGATGGGAAGAGAAGTCTGGGCAGTTAACTCCTTTATAGGTAAAGGAATGATTTCGCTTTGGCTTGATGGTGGTAAAGGAGGTTCGGGCTCCCGTGTTAGTGAAGAGGCTTGATTCAAAATTTTCTCGATAGAGGCTTTTGGCTGGGTATCGAAGACTGCATGGATCTCATGAACACTCTCCTCGGCTAAGATATCCTGGTTTGTGTTACTGTTGGGAGAGTGATTCGGGAATGGCTTGTTGAAGATTTTCAAATTTCGGTTGGCAGGGGCGTTAGGATTATCGAGGGCTATATCCCTGCATCAACCATTTCCTGCACTATGTTTTTCAACATCTTGCAGTTCTCATGACTGTGTCCCTTCACGCGGTGGAAGTTACAAAAGTCATTTTCTTTGTACCAGGAAGGTATGGCGCGAGTGGAATCAAACCCGGAATGAGGTTTAACAGGAGGTAAGGTGATGGCTCCTGCTTTGAGCAGTTTTTCCAATATCACACCATATGTCTCCCCCAAGGGAGTGTAGTTGATGGGTTCCGCTTTATACTTATAAGTGGTTTTTGGCGGGGTATTGGACGGTGGTTGGGATTTGACCGTCACCGCGTGGACAGCTCCTTTTGATTTAGAAGAAGTGGACGCGTGAGGAGTGGTGGTATTTGGTTTATTGGTGGAATCTGTAGTTCGGAAAGTGGAGTTTTTGTTGCGCAACCGCAATTTCTCTTCCTCTAAGGCTCGAATTTCTAATTTTCGAGCCATAGTAAAGGCCTCGTCGAATGTACGGAAAGTTTGAATTTGGAGGGTAGGGGAGATGTGCTTAGCGCAGGCCCGCGTAAATAGTTCGATAAGTTCGGTTTGAGGCAAGGCATACGTAAGTTGGTTGATAAGGCCCCGCCATCGTCCAACGAAATCTGCGATAGATTCGTCTTCAAATTGTCGGATGGCATAGAGGTCGGTAATAGATACTTTCTTGGCAATGTTAATGGAGAAATGATCCAAGAAAGATTGGGCTAGTTGGTTAAAAGAGAAGATTGAGTGCTGGGTTAAAGCACTGTACCACTCCAAGGCAGGTCCTGATAAGGACATGGGAAAGGTGCGGAGTAACAAGGCATCATCATGGGCAATCAAATAACAAGCATGTCTAAATGATCGCAAGTGTTGTTGAGGATCCTCTTTACTATTAAAACGAGTAAATTTTGGCAACTCCCATTGAGGAGGATATGAATGAAGGGGGACAGAAGGGTGAATGGGCTCCCGACAAACTTGCTCGTATGTCAAGGCGCTACGACTTCACAAAGCGAAGCCTCCGGAGTTTTGCATTTTGTCCATCATTTGTTTAATTAGATCAGTAGTTGGATGAGATGATGGTGTGGTTGTGGTAAACGGAGGCAAATTGGACCAAGGACCACCACTAGACACTGGTGGGGTTAAGTGTTGATAAGGTGTGGAGGATGAATATGTTGAGGCGACCGAATAGGGATGTCCCATATAGGATGTTGAGGTCACTGGATACGTGTATGGGAATGAAAAGGTAGGCGGAGCTTGAGAAGGAAAGCTCATGTGGATAGGTGGCAGAGAGCAAGTCATGAATGGAGCAGTCTGCAAGAGAGATGAGGTAGGGGCGGTCGGTGGTAATGATATGTGGGGTCCAAGATTAACAAAAGGAAAGCTAATCGGGGTCGTATGAACCTCTGAAGCCGTCGGATTGGGAGACGGGGCTAGAGATGCAGGAAGCAAGGCGGTATTATCAGGCGGAGTGGGAGCTAAATGAGCAGCTATACTGATAGGCATGCACAAAGGCTGACCATCGGGCGTACGGTCGGGGTATGAGACAAATAGTATTGTACAGCGCTAGAATTAGCATCCAGAAACTTGGCAAAGTCCTTATCTCCCACAGGAATTTTAGGAACCTCGCTGGTATCCGTAGGATTTCCCACAGAATGTGAAGGGGGTGATTCAGGCAAAGAAACAGAGCAAGCATGTGAAACCATAGCGGCGGCTTGCTTTCGAGTGATAACAACCATGGACAGAAGTTCATAGCGAGGTTTCAATCATCGGGAATAGAAACAAACTCGAGGCCAGTAAAATTGGTAGGTTCTTTGGTTTGTCGAATTGGAAAAACGATAACGATGTTGGTTATACTATAGCCGCGTCGGTCGTCAGTAACCGATGTCGGTGTAAGAAGTCAGGGCTAACAAGATATAAAAAGGCTGCTAATTTGATTTTTAACAACGTTTAGTATACTTGTCCAATTATTGATCACAGAAGACAGGGTATGAGAAAGAAAACAGAACTACAAACAAGCAAGATGCACACGCAAATCCAGAGACTAACCCTAGGGTTAATTTTAATTATCGTGGGCTTATGCCTTTAGACGTAGAATGATGTCGGAATCCTAAACAAAAGACTTAGGGGAAATGTCAAGTTGTTTTGGCTTATAAGGTTACCTCAATCGGGCGGAGGAATACCGCGGAAAAAGGGGGGATGTTTGAGCTGTTGTGTTAATTGTGAAGTGATTTGGTATGTGTTGTGTAGTGAAAGTAAGATTAATTTCCTGTCAATACCGTGGATATCACCCCCACGTGTATGACCTGTTACTTAATCTACGTTCACTAGAATTGAAAAACAACAAGCAGGAATGCAATGCACGTGTTTTAAACCCAAATCAAAAATTATGTTTGATGAAGCAAGAGAGATGACTTTCACTAATGCGAAACTAGGAAAGCAAGACAAATTCTTTACGAAATATATAACAAAAGCAGCAACAGCAAGTATGCTTCCTAAAATGAAAATAAGCAAGAGATACAGAAACCCAAGATGGGTCCCACCGGGCGTGCCAAAATGTTTCACTCGGAAATGTTTCGTTCCTTTTAGAAACAGATAAGGTTAGGGGCTAGGAGGAATACCTGTAGAATGTCGAGATGGTGTGCGCGTACCGTAGAGAAAGATCAGGCTGACTGCGAAGAACTCCTTTTTGTCTTGGAAGGACTACCTGCAAATAAGAACACAAGACCACAAGATTTTAATTAGACAATAAATGAGGGAACTGCCTTGGGCCCAGGAAATATAAAACTTCCTTTCGAAGGTGGTCAGTTCCCCTGCTAATATGAATTAACACAAAAGACTGTAAGATATCAATTAAGTTGTTTCGTTGAACTGGGTAGGGGAAAGGCTAGTTTTCTGGTTTTGATCAGAGGAACCGATGTCGATTCTTGATATCCGATGGCGATTCTTGATAACCGATCTTACCGTGGGTTCTAGGATCTTCTTGGTAGCTATGGTGTTTGTAAGGCTGGTTTATGGATGATATTAGGAAATGAGATGATGAGGGATAAAAGAATGACAGTTAGATGCAATGGCACGTTGGGTAGTGGATTCAGAAACGGATTTAGGAGGACTGAGATTCAAGAAGCATAAGAAATGTTATAACAGAGGACATGCAAGATGTGACTTACTGGTTTTGACCAAGATGCAAGCTGATCTCCTTTGCTGTAAACACTTCTGGTATTTCCACTCGTCTCTGCTCGGTCAAGTGAAGATCTGGACTCTGTTTCTCGCTCCCAATGCTCTCTGTTGATCCAGAAATCCTTCGACTGATCCCCAAAATGAAATTTCGATCCGTTGTTTTGGTTTGGGGAGCCCATTTACAGGGAACCGATGGCGGTTGCGTAACCGACGGCGGTCGAGTAGGAACCGGCATCGGTAAGGAAAAAGTAGGCTATTTTTAGTAAAATAGCCCACCTTCCCTGCTTTTCTCCCGAGAGATCAGTTGCAGGCTCGGTCAAGTGACTAGAAGGTCGGTTTTGGGTGCGAGAAAGGGGTCATTAGTTATGGGTGTAGGTGTGGACCAAGTTATGGGTCTTAATTAGGTTAGTTTTAGGGTTAGGGCTAGGTCATGATGAAGTGGCAAAGTGAGGTGGTAGGTAGGGTGATGTGGATTTATCAATTAGAAGGCAATTAATAAATAATTGTGTAAGGTTTAGGTGATGAGGTTATATTGCGAGATGAGATGCGGGTCACAAGGGGTCGTAAGACACGAATTTGGTGTCTACAATGACCACTCCTTCCTATATTTTTTATGGCTTGAGTTCGTAATATTTTTGAACCTACCCCTCTTGGCCTTGATTCAACTTGTCCTATTCTTGTATATTTACGTAGAAATATGCCCTTGTAAATTCTCACCTCTCACTGTGGGCATCTTAACAAGTTTGTTCTTACATATACATAGTTTCGGAAAACTTGGAAAGTCCAAAAAACATTATTAAAACCTCTGAAAACCAAAAAATTCACAAAATTTGAAAAATACAAAAACATTGCAAAATGTAACATAAAACCCAAAAACAATGTCTAACGTAAAAACACTAAAAATAGGAAACTATACTACAAAACATCCTACTTTAGCACTTGCTAGTTCTAGCATACGACATGCGGATAATCTTGTGATCTTATTTCATCAACAAGTTTTCTTGTTTGTTATGTATGTATTCCTAGCATATATCATTTCTTGGGGAAATTTCATAGTACATGTTTTCTTTTCTCGGGACTTCTACATCCTCCATTCATTCCCTTGTGTGTATCCTCGCTTAGGGCATTACCTTAACCCTTATCATATAACTCAAATATTTGGATCTTTAGCAATTGGATAATAAGAAAATTGGTATATTTGGCATGGACATCGTTTTTTCTCGTATTTTCTTATATTTGGTTGTTTGTTTGGTTGTGTCACATCCCATAATTTCAGATTGTTTTGTAGAAGGGAATGAGTCGTAAATGAAGAGTGGGTTAGGAGAGTCGAACAATAAGCTTTATTGCATATGTAGCCACATGTGCGTATGTATATCCTAAAAATGATGTGCATACTAAAGCATAGTTTCATGTACAACCACACAAAAATGCTTTTGTTCCCTGCTCATAATGCACTCAACATTTACAACATATTCTTTTTTACTTGAAAATATATGTAGTTACCTTATCGGGAGTGATGATTTCGATGCATTTGGGTACCTTGCTTGATTCTCATAACTATTATTGATATATTGGTACACCTCACTTGCTGTAATTGTTAGCTTGATAGAAATGTTAAAAAAACATGCAACACTAATGTATGTGTTGATATTATTATATCAATATGGAGTTAAAGATATGACAATTTAATGCTAACCTTCTATGGTTTAATTGGCATTTGACTTTAATATATTAAAAATGATATGATTGCTATCAATATTCTTACCATGCTTCTTAGTAGGTATTATAACAAGTAATGGGTTTTCAAATGGATGAATACCATGATAAAGGGAATTTCTATGTAACTCGTATGAAGTATTAAATGAGCCCAAACTAATAATTAAAAGTTTGGTATATAAATTGTGAATTGTATTAAAGAACAAACTTATATTATGCCTATATGGGCCATATGGTCCCTGAACATATGAATTGACCGGGTAAAACATTAATCATGGCATAATCATTTGGTCTTAGACCATCCAACAAATTTCTAAGGTTATGAGGTTGTTTGATCATTTGTTTCTTAGTCATCACCGCTAAGCACATTTTTAAAAGGTATATTAAAAGGTAATATGCATTACCATGCAAATTAATAAGGTATTTTCTTGGCTTTAATTGGTGGTTACTTGAATGTTAATTGATTGTTAATAATGTAAATTCGGTCATTGTTGACTTTGTGCATTAAGATGACTTGATATTTAAGCGATCTAAGTATTTGGACCTAACGGGGACTCCATGTAGGAATTAATTGTTAAATAGGTTAATAATTATTATGGGGGCTTAGCCACCATGCAAAAATAAGTCATTGGATCATTCTTAAACTTCATGTGAATTTTGGTTAAAAAGGTGAATTCTATGAAAATTATAGTTTTATTTTAATTACAATTTGTATGTTTTTACTCCATGCAACATTTGATATATTATCTTAATGAAGGGAAAAAGGAATAGGTAGTGGTCATTTTTAAATGCACCTCTGTAGGAAGTAAATGAGTATTTATTCCCATTGAATTTGTGAAGCTTGTTAGGCATCGAGAATATTGGCTAAGCACCAAAGGGCACATGGGCACGTGGGACCAATATGAAGAAGGGTGCGCGAGGTAAAGGCACACAAGACATGGGTCTTAGAAGGGTTTAGTAAAACCCATGACATGCGTACTGACAAAGAAAAGGGTTTAAGGACTTATCTATATTTAGCATTTCAAGAAGCACACGAGAAAAGCATGATCTGAATATGCATGCAGAGTGGATAAGGTGCCAACCTAGACAACTTGGTGGTCAAGAAAGGAATGTTCCATGCGATGGAAGGATCCAGAAAAAAATAATTACAGAGTGGAGAGCTCATATGGAAAGAGGCATGCTCCATTAGAGGACCACCTTGACACTTGGTGACTGATTTGTTACTTGAAAGGCATGGCAGTGGGAAATACAACTATATATAGAGATGCTCGGGTAGAAGAAAATATAACAGATATAGAGAGAATGAAAGGCAAAGCTCTGCAAGAATGATAAGAAGGTTCCAGAGGGTTAAGTTTCTCATTTAAAGGATAGGATTATTAGATTTTCTAGAGGGACGGGTCTGTGAAAATCCTATTGTAATATGGGAGCATAGTTAGGGTTTCTGATGCATAAGTCTGATCTGCATTGTTACATTGGCTTGTCATGGCTTGGTGAATGTAATATGGTTACTAAACTTTGAATAATATGAATATAAGATTTTGTTCTAAGTATAATTTTTTCATGGGTGTGAATCCTAGTATATTTCCTTTCTAGTATGGATTAGATATGTTATTCATATAATGTTTCTTTGGTTATCTTAATGGGTATATTAATATAATACCTCATCTTAAGCTCTTAGAATGAATGCATGGTTCTTTACCTCTTTACATATAAGTTTCCATCATTGATCAATGTATTCTCACAAGACTTGCATAAAGGAGGGGCTTGCACCTAGACATGCCTAGGGTAAGCACACAATGCCCTCTAGGTGATAGGTCGAATGCATGGGATTAGACTATTATTCTAAGGGATTAAAAATGAATACATGTTGGTTCCATTGCCGGGACCTCTTTTCAAAGTTGTTGTGAGAAATGGATACATCTACATCTTGGTTTCATTGATGTGTGATGACTGAGCCTCTAACCTTGGAGAGTGTCAAAGCATGGTTTAGGAGCATAGAGGATGAGTTTTCTCAAATATTTAGTGCTGGACCTGATTTTGATGCACGCATATGGGTAGAAGAGCACATGTACCATGAGCTATATGAAGATTTCATCCACTACTTTCCAAAGTAGAATTATATGAATGGATTTCAACATATGCATCCAGATCGAGCTGGTACTACTGAGATCACTTGTGTGGACCCAAGATGATTACAAGAAGGCAGGGATATAGATCGACTTGGACATGTCTTTGTTGACCATTGGTGGAAAGGAGTGCTAACTAGTTATACTCTAGAATATGCCATTTCTACGTATTCTTGTCCGGTGGTTGCTGAATTCAAGTTCTTAAAGGAACCTAGAGGATTGTTTTTACATGCTGTCCCTTTAGATATAAAGATCTTGATCATTACCCTAAGTTTAGAGGCATTTCTTATGACCGGATAAGCTTCTCCGAAGCGCCGGCGAGGAAGTTGGTGTGGAGGAAGATGGAAGACATTATGGCTGATAAGGAGAGGAAGAAAGACAACTCAAGTATGGTGAAGCTCATGAAAGGGAGATGGCTAGACAATGCAAGGTTACACATGTGATGGATCCATGGAGGTAGACGTTGCGGGAAGGAGTTGAGGTTCATGCAAAGGACATGGAACCTGAGCAGTTTGTGCTACCCCATCTTGCAAGAATAGGAGAGAAGCCCCTTCAACTTTTGATGAGAGTTTGTCGCATGGAGAAAGGAGAGCCATTGACATGCATTTGAACCCACCTAGTGACTAACCCTTGGCGCTTGGTTTTCTAGATCAAGGGAGAAGTATTGTTAATCTAGTTGGTATCGGTGGAAGTAACCAATCTACGCCTAGGAGATATAATTTATCGTTTGGAACATCTATGGCTACGCAAACCATTCCCATATTTTGAGGAATTTTGGACAAGATGAAAATACACAAGGTTTGGGTATCGTGTCTGGGAGTGGCACGAGACACACAAGTGGTAGCGGGGAAATATCACAAACCATCGTCGGGTAGTTCAGTGGGACATTGGGGACACTAAGCGCTATGACTTCGAGGCCATTTGTTGGCTAGTTAAGGTCGATCTAGTGGTGTAGGGGCCGGAGGAATTGGTGGACCTAGAAGATCTAGAGGATCTGGTGGGTCAGGAGGGATAGGACCTAGTGGATCTAGTGAATTTGGTGGTGGAGGAAACACAGGAGGAAACCGAGGTTCTGGGTCATGTGGAAAAGGGCCTCAATCACCCCCACAAGTATTTTTTGAGATTTATTTGCACCTACCAGATTACAGAGGTTTTGAGGATGCTAAAAAGCATGTGCACAAGTGTGAATTACTATGACATGCAAAGGGGATCACTACCCCAGAGTAAAATGCAAGTCATTTTGCAACAATGTTGCAGGGTTGTGCGCATAACTGGTACCAAAAGTATGACCCCCACCATATGGTCGTGGATTACACTATGTTGAGAATTTCTTCCTAGTAGAGTTCCATATCCATGAGTTCAAGTAAAAAAACATCAACACTATGAAGGCAATCTAACAAGGAATGACAGAGAGTGTGCGAGAGTATGATGCACTGCATGGTTCAAAAATCTCTTATCAAAACTATCCTATGACATACACCCCTCTCAACATGCTCAATGATTTTTGGGGGATTGATAACACCATTTAGAAGGGAACTATCACACAAGAATTTCATAGACCCACACGAGGCCTTGGAGGCTGCCCTGCATGCTTGAGGCTATTGGAGTGTTGATACCGGTGTGAGCCCTTTCCTAGAGGCTCAAAATGGCCAAGCGATTGGAGAAGCTACCTATGTAATCAGTCCATGAGGTTTGTAGTGGTCTTTGGTGCATATATTGTGAAGTGGAAGGGCATACAAAGGATAGTTTCCCCTAAAAGTGGTACGCACCATGACAGTAGACTGTGAAATATGCCATGGGGGTCATGATGCAAGTAGGTGTCCTCTACTATAGTGCGTGATCGACAAGAATGTGTCTTGTTATTATAAGATCTATACCTCTATGACCCATGTTACCAAGGATTACATCATTGATCGACAGTTTGGTGTGCCGAGACTAGCCTCGTAAATAGTTCCAAGGATGATGATTACCGCTATGAAGGGAACATAGATGGAGGAGCTCATGGAAGAGGTTTTCGTGGTCACATTAACTATGGTGGAGGAAGAAATGAGTTCATGCGTGGAACTTGTTATAATTACGGATCGATAAAGTATAATAAATGTGCGTGTCTGATCTGTTGCAATGATCATGGCGCAGAAAGAAGCATAAGTACGAGGAGTGTCTGATCTATTTGAACACATGAGCCAACAACACCGAAAGGATAAAGGCATTGGGATGGTAAGTATAAAGAAGGCTGACCCACAATGGATGCCAAGAGTGGCGCGTGAGTCAGGATTAGAACTTGTACTCATAATAACATGACCAGAGGCTACGCGCACAAGGGGAGATGCCAAGGTAGAAACTGATTGTTAGGGAAGAAGTGGTACATGGGAAGTATCTAGACCTTTCTCATCAGAAATAGGTATATAAAGAGACTATGGATGTGATTCAGGGATTATAAGGAGAGATCCAGTGTCTAAAGGAGAAGTCAAGGCAGTTGGAGCAAAGGAAGAATATTGAGGCTCAGAAGGATTTGGATGAGGTCAGGGAAGTGTGAAAATTTTAAGGTAGGAGAATATCATTCCCTTGCTAGGAGAATGGTTACGGGAGAAGGTACCACACACCGAGAGAGTGCAAAAGGTAGGTCCTACATGCCAACCTTCCTCCTCATAGCCTTGACTATAATAAAGAGATCACATTGAATGCATTTGTTGATGGGTGGCTTCTGAGTAATATCCTCATTGATACAGGAGCGGAGGTCAATGTTCTCACCTTGGATGCATGACATCAAATGGGAAGGCCCACATTACACCATCTTCAAATGTGTTGTATATGGTGAACAAGACAAAGGAAATGCCCATTGGAGTCTTGAAGGATGTAGTTATCACTATTTAAGGGCCAAGTTCATTGGGGACTTTGAAGTCTTGGTGCTCACCGAGGTGGATAATTTTCTAGCATTACTTGGGCACCCTTAGTGTTATAAAAACAATGCCAACCTACGGTTTAACAAGGGGTATATCAGTTTTAAGAACAAGGAAGAAAGGGTGATCATCCCTTTAATAGATGGGAAGTCAACACCCTATACTAAGCCCTTAGGAGATGAATTCCTTAATAGAATCTATGTATGCTCTATCAGAGACCCCAAAATAATTCATCCTATAGAAGGAGTTATCTAATTTGAAGATACCTAGTCGATAAGTGATACAACTAGCATAACATGTGACAATTGAGCACATGGGACTTATGAGTTAATTGGCCAAAAATTTAGAGGATCTGTAACAACGGTGATGAAGGTGCACTCATTCAAGTGCTTGGGAAGGATGAAGCTACCAAGTTACTTCGGAGGAGGAATCCTTGATGATTTATTGTGAGAAATGGAGGCTCAGTGGAAAAATGAGGATGAAAGGAGAATTATGCTCACTTATAACTTACTCAGGACTGTAGCGCATTGGTGGGCAACACATTGTGAGAGTCTCCTAGAATGGCATGAGGTAAGAGTCACATTTTCTGTAAGGTTCTGTAGAAGCAACGTGCCCACTATTATCCAAGACTACCATGGTAAAGAACCCATCTCTTCCCATATCCAAGCATGTGAGAAGGCCTGGATGGGAGGCATAGAAGATTTACGACCTTCATTATGGGTACATAAGTTATATTCCACCTTATAAGGTTGTGTGCACGGGTGTTATATTCACTCGAGAGACATGCCACCGGACGGGGAATTGGGCGAGTTAACGACTGATCTCATTCAAGGTTTTGATTATCAGAGTACCAAACCATCAGTGGATAAGGCATTGTAAGTTTTCAAGTGCCTTACAATGGGAGATCGTGCTATGGCATAAGATAGGTTACTATAGTTTTTGGGTGAACCTATTTTGGAGACGCATTTCAATAAATAAGAATAAGAAGAGATACAACTTGAGCACACGTGCATTGAAAAGGAAAAAGGAAATACGGTCTATGTAGTAGATGATGAAGAAATGGAAATTATTGATGCTAACCATTATGAAGGTACATGTGAAGTCATAGATAGTGCTAATGAGTGAGCGCATGCCTACCATGAGCCCTTAAAAACAAAGAAGGTTAACATTGGGATAGAGACAAAACCTAAGGAAGCTATCATTGGGAATTATTGGTCGAGAAAGAGGTTTCAAAAATCATTGATCATTGCATGATTTTAGGATCTATTCCCGCATGGGTACCATGAGCTCAAAGGCATTCACCATTCCTTGGGGGAGATGAGGATCAAGTTGAAGGAAGACACACACCGATTTGGAAGAGACCCTATTGGATGAATCGAACTTGCGCGTAAGAGTCAAGGAGGAGATAGACAAGATGATAGCATCTGGTATCATTGAGGCTGTGGAAGAATCAAAATGGGTAAGCCCAATGGTTATAAGCATTAAGAAGGACGGAGGATAAGGATCTGTGTTGATTATAGGGACTTGAACGTAGTATGTGTCATTAACCCTTTTCCAACCCCTTCACTGAAGAAATTATGGAAGGAGTATCTAGGCGCGAGGTATATTCCTTCATAGATGGATTCTCTGGGTATCACCAAGTTAGGATTGCAAAGGAAGACCAGAGAAAGACAAATTTTGCCACTGAGTGGGGAATTTTTGCATACATGATCATGCCTTTTTGGATGAAGAATGCACCTGGTGTGTTCTCGCACATCATGGTAGAAGCATTTCAGGACTTCATTCATAAGTTTCTCCAGGTCTACCTAGATGACTGGACTGTGCATGGATTAGTGAAGGACCATTGTGACAACTTAAGGTTGATGTTTGAGAGATGTCCGCAGTTTAGGATATCCTTATACATTAAGAAATGTGTCTTCGCTACTCTGTTTGGAACCCTGTTAGGACATATTATATGTAAGGAAGGCTTGTTAGTGGATCCTGCCAAAGTTACTATTATTGTGGAATTGGGAGAGCCTACTAGTCAGAGTGCATTGAGCAGATTTCTTGGACATACAGGGTACTACAAGAAGTTCATCAAAAGATATACCAAGACCACCACACCCCTTGGAAGAATTTCTTAAGCACAAGAGTGCCTTTCACTGGGGAGAAGCGCAGTAGAAGGCATTTGACACTTTGAAGGATAGGCTTGTTATTTACACCCATACTATGTTTCCCTTCCTAGGATAAGCCTTTCCATGTGCATGTTGATGCCTCAATAACAACCATCCTGAGCCATACTAGCATAACCTAGTGAGGGGATTGTTGATCATCCCTTGTGTTTTACAAATAGGAAGATGCCACCAGAAGAGAAAAACTACACAAATACTAAGCGCGAGACACTATCAATGATCTACGTGCTACATAAGTTTAGGTAGTATCTACTACCAACACTATTTATATTCTACACGGATCACATACCACTGAAGTACTTGGTAAACAAACCATTTTTGCAAGGGCACATATGTCGTTGGGTCCTGTTGTTTCAAGAATTTAAGTTTTTAGTTGTGGTAAAACTGGAAAAAGTAATTCAGGACCTGACCACTTATCAAGGATTGACTCAGGAGAGGATGTGCAGAGTATTGAGGATACCATGCTAGACACAAAACTATTTAGGTTACGGCACACACCCTCTGACTTGGAGGATATTACAGTGTTTCTTAAAATAGGTGTGGCACCGAACGAGATGAAGGCTTTGGAGAGAAAATAGTTAGCAATACATGCCACGCCCTACATGTTGATTAGTGGAGATCTGTATAAGTTAGGTCATGATGAGGTTCTACACCGATGCGTATTAGAACATGAGTGCATGGTGATTATGGAGGAAGCACATGGTGGGATTGCAGGAGGGCACTATGCAAGAAATGTAACCACGTGAAAGATTCTACTCACAGGGCTCTAGTGGGAAACCATCTACCAGGATTGTATTGAGTTTTGCAAGGCTTGTGACCATTGTCAGTACGCCTTGGAAAACTTGGAAGAAGGGATGAAATGACCTTGAGACCTATAGCCAGCATAGAACCATTTGAAAAATGGGAAATCGACTTTGTAGGATCGATTTCACTAGTCATGTGAAGGACCGTTCACAATATATCATTACTTACACTGATTACTTGAAAATATGGGTAAAGGAAACACCTACAAAAAGGATTGTATTGCAGTGACATCTGCTAGTTTTTATGGGAAAACATAATAAAAAAGTATAGATGTCTTTTAAGCTTGACTAGTGATAGGGGTACACATTTTTTGAATGAAGTACTCAATATTCTCATTAGCGAAATTTATGGTGGCCCATCACAAGACTACCCCTTATCACCCTCAAGTGAATGGAATTTTGAAGCATTTTACAAGATACTAAATCATACTCGACCAAATTTTGTGATGTTGGAAGACAAGACTGGGATGACAAGGTATCAAAAGTTCTATGGGAATATATGAAAACTTACAAAAGGTTGAATAACACATCATTGTTTCAATTGCTGTTTTGTGTGGAGGTCATCTTTCCAGTTGAATTCATGTTACCATCATTTCATGTAGTGAGTGCGGGGATTGGGCTGATGAATAAGCACTCAAGGAAATTATTAATAAGTTGATGCAGTTAGATGAGAGATGATCACTTGCTAGATGGAATCAGAAAATTGAAAAGGCCAGACAAAAGGCATGACATGATCATCATATCAAGAATAAATAGTTTGAGGTTAGGAAGATGGTGTTGTTGTATGATTCTAAGTTTCTACGCCATCCTGGGAAGTTTAAAGTCCATTGGTTGGGCCCTTACATCATCTCATACATCCTTGACTCAGGTGCCTACCAGTTGCAAGCGTTGGATGGGATGAGGTTACTTGGCCATTTCAATGGAAGTAGGTTGAAGCCCTACTATAAATAAGTCTTCCTTGTGTTTGTAAATAAGGCAATATTGCCAGTAGCTTAGGATTTCCCTTTATGCATTTCCTTTCCTTGTGTTTCCCTTTCTCGTTGCTTGTTCCTTTCTTTTTGTTCTATTTTGTGCCTTATGCACCAGTAACCACTTATTACTTTCAAAAAGGTTGTGTATGTAGCAAAGGACCACACATTTGATTTTAGTGTGGGGTGGAGTAATGCAAAGGGAGTAGTGCGAAGTGAAGGATTATATGGTAGTAAAAGTTGTATGGCCCGGATGAAAGGATTAAAGGTGCGAAAGATAGAAGAACGTGCGTGGAAATGGTGGATAAGAATTTTGGTGTCAAGATAGCTTAACAAAGACCATTTAAAGGATGAGAAGCACATAAACAAAACGAGGTCGACGAGAAGAAGTGCCTTCGGCCTTGTAGACACACACATAATAGTCTTCAATCGGTAAGGAATTCCTTGCGTGTGAGAAGGTTGTAGAAGGTTTCATGTAGGATTGGGTGCATGGGTAAGGGTGCTTAATGTTGGATTTAGTGGAAATTTTTTTATTTAATGCTAAGTTAGTTAGTGGTGCAACATCTATTGCTGGAAAGGGGGAAAAATCTATAAGTATGAAGTCGGGCACGTTATTATTTACCTTGCGATTACAAAATTGAAGAGCTCTTGCAAACTAGGGCATGTGTGAAGAGAGAATCATAGAGATCTGAGTACGTGACTAGGGTTGATATGTAAACCAGAGTGGAAGGAGTACAAAGGTGTATGGAAGAGAATTTCAGAGGAGTATGCTATCTTGTGGAAGAGTTTTTCCAAGTTATGGTTTTACATCTAGGGCATGAGAGGAGAAGGATTATTCTATAGAGTTGAGCCATAGGATCAAGAAGAACAAGGAAGAGGAGCAAGAAGAGTTTAGGTAGTTACCCGACAAGTAAAAATGGCACCAAAGAATGTGACTATTTCTCCAAAGAAGAAGGGCAAAGGGAAACAAACTACCGTAACTAGTTTTAATGAAGAGTGCTATACGAGAGATGTAGTACCCAGGATGTAGTATTCTGGGGAAAGAATGGGTGTCACACATCAAGAAGATGGCCATGAGTGACTATAACCATCGTACAAGTAACATAGAGAAGGAAATGGCATTGGAACAAGTTCGTCCAACTGATAAAAGGACACCAAAAGGAATGTTGATCTATAATGATTAGGTGAAGGTGAAGTTGGGTAAGATCGAGTTCTTTACTGCTACTATATGAGTTGCCCTTTTTGGAAAGCACGAGAAGTTATACCAGTGGTTGATGTCATGCATGAAAGAAGACCACTTATATTTTACACGCCATAAAATGCACATAACCCCTAAGCTTATATTAAAGTTTATTGCACTTTGATTTGCAAAGGAGACTCCATAGATGATGACTTGGATGATAAGGAGGCCATCAAGGAGACTGTGGAGGCCTATGACTATAAGAAGGGTTCACGCTACTTTGATATCATAGATATCCCTGAACCTGTAATGAGGATGGTGTGTGCCTTATCACAAAGATGAATGGTCAAGAAAGGTGGACACAAGTAAACAAGGCATGGTTGAATATATGCCAAATATTTTAGAAGGAACCATCTACAACTTGTCTACCTTTATTGCAGATGAAATCATTAGCAACGCGCATGAGGGGGATAAGATAATGTTTAGCAATGTTCTCCTCACCATCTTCTTCTAAGAAATTGGAGTGCCCGATGGGACAGAGAAGTTTGTATGGGAGTATTTAGAAGAATATCCCTCGCACATGAAAAGGTTTGAGAAATATACATGCGATACCATGACGGCCGCCCACAAGGCATGCCTGAAAAAATGGTACAAGTGAATGCATGACACATTTAGGGTAGAGTGGAGGATACCTGAGAAAATATCCATGCTTGTAGGTGAAGAGGCTGAGTTTTCTATGTATCAACATTTCTACATTGGAAGATTCACTCTGACAGATGGGAATCAAAGTCCATGGTGCAAATTGCCGTTCTCTTTCACCGCACAGTATTTCTAGGCATGGGTCAACCATTTCAAGGAGGCCAAAAGGTTAAGGTTCGACCTGAGTGAAGTGGACTAAGACCACCACAAGTTGTGTTGAAAGCTCATATATCCGAAGAAGTGCGCATATGTGGAGAAGTATGTCTCCCACAAAGTACAGATGATGAAGCCTTTAACACTGCCAATTTCCGGAAGGACTGCAACAAGAGTATACTTGCACATCGACCAAAGTTTGAAAATGGCACCTACCTAGAAAATGACTTCTCCATTCCCAGGACCCCACGGGGAGGAAGTAGGTCATGCCAAGAAAAGGGAGAGAGAAGTGTAGGAGAAGAAGATACCAAGTGTGAAAACAACATAATTTGTGGGTGCACCGGAAGTAAGCACTAAGCCAATCACTTACGCATGTAGGAAGAAGTACTCGATTAGGAAGAAGACCCCGAAAAAGAGGTCAAAAAGTAAGAGGAGCCTCCCATAGAAGAAGAGTCACCAAGGAAGGAGTCACCTGCTAGAGAGAAAGAGAAGGAAGAGTCTCCTATATTGTAATCACCAGTTATGAAGAAACATAAGGTGGTGAAGAGAGAAGAATCGAGGAGACGGAGGGCTTAGAGGCCTACAGGGGTGAGAAGGATGACAATGAGGATGAAGAATTTTAGAATCATCCCGTGTATGATATACATGATTTAAAAGAAGAAGGAATAGAAGAGAAGAATGGCAATGAGGAAGCGGATGCTCAAGGAAAAGGGGTGAGCAAAGAAGTGAACACGAGAGATCAGAGGAACCCAAGCCTCACCAAGGAACAAATAGAAGAGGCCATAGAGAGAGAAGTGGTAGGAATTATCAAAAAGTTAGTGGAATAGGAGGTAGAACATAGTGCGGATGAAGTGCTCAAGGAGATAGAAGATGAGAGCATTGGAAAAGAGTATGGCAGCATGGGTGGAGACCCCAGCCTAGCAGTAAGCTTTCCAAAGGCTGCATGAATAGGTGGGAAGAGCGTATTAGGAACATAGGGGTAAGGAATGGGTTACATTAATGATACAAACAAGGTCCTACGTACGCGCTTCGAGCACCATGCCAACAAAACAACTTTTGGCTATTCCCGTATTTGACATAGAAGGCACATACCCACGAACCAAGGAAATGCTATTTTGGTGTTCAAATCCCATATCGATGAACCTGAGTTCAAAGTAAGACAAGGGGCATTAATGAAGATGTCGGAGACAAAATGGATAAACCCCTTGGTAAATGCTCAACAATTGTCAGATGAGCAAGTCTGTAATGCACTCAACAAGGTTTTAGTCTAGGTTGAGGAAATGTTTTTAGAAGGAATGATAGGGTGAAATTCGTAGAGGTAGAATTGGAGAAGAAGGAGGAGGAGCTTCTCGAGAAAAGAAAGGATCTAAAATAAGAAGAACTAATCAACACACAAATAAGGCGCAAACTAAAAGAAGAGAAGGCAAGGGTGCATGAAGTATATAAGAAAATTGATATGATTACGGATGCTATTGTCTTAAAGCATTGTGACCTAGGACCACCTGAGAAAAATATGAATCAACCTTGCAATGCCTGGAGGATTTGACTTGCATCCTCATAATGGAGAGGCATCCACTCACCTTAGAATCCAAAAAGAGGTAGTGGCATGCCAAGAAAGGGAGGAGAATCTGAAGGTGGTAGAAATCATTTCTTGGTATACCAAACTCCTCACCAATATAAAGCCCGCAACGAAAGTTGTTGAGGTCGCTTATTATAATTGTGCTGATAAGGATAGGGTAACAAGAATTTTAGTTATTACACATGAAGTAGAGCTCAAGGAATTTCAAGAAAAGAAAAAGGGGAACATAGAAGAGAGGGATAAGATCTTGATCAAAGTGGAGAAGAAATAAAAAGCTATCGAGACCTTACGAGGCTCAATCAAAAACTCACTGAAGGAGTTATATCCCCAGGTCACCCTCATAATAGATGCACTCAATGACCTTGGAAACCAATTGGAGGGTATTGTTGATACGATGAGTTCCAAGGGGGATGAGCTAAGTTTTGAATATGTGAGTTCCCTAGTAGGCAACCTCTTTTAGCAAGCATAGAATGAGGTAGATGCATGGGAGAAGATTGAGGCTGATATTGGAAAGGATTTTCCACTCCTCCTTTAGCAATAAACAAATTCTTATGCATTCCCCCCATTCTTTAATTCATTCATTCCTCATTCTTCATTCCTTCATTCTTAATTCCAACTATTTAGATTCCACCATTCTTTATTCATTGAAGGAATGTGTTCTCAAGGATGGAGAACAAGCTTAGTGTGGGGTGATGTTGGGCCTCAAAATATTGGCTAAGTGTGAAAGAGCACATGGGCACACGAGACAAATATGAAGAAGGGAGCATGGGGTAAAGGCATGCAAAACAGGGGTTTTAGAAGGTTTTAGTAAAACCCATGACACACGGGCTTGGAAAAGCAAATGATTTCAAGAGTTATCCATATTTGGCATTCCAGGAAGTACGAGAAAAGCATGACCCAACTACACATGCGGAGTGGATAAGGTGCCAACCTGGCAACTTGGTGGTCAAGAAAGGAATATTCCATGCGATGGAAGGATCCAAAAAGACATCATTGTAGAGAGTGGAGAGCTTAGATGGGAAGAAGCATGCTCCATTAGAGGACCACCTTGACACTTGGCGATCGATCATTACTTTAGAAAGGCATGGTGGTGGGCAATACAACTATATATAGAGATGCTCGGGTAGAAGAAGAGACAACAAATATAGAGAGAATGAAAGGCGAAGCTCTGCAGGAATGATAAGAAGGTTCCAGAGAGTTGAGGTTCTCATTTAGAGGACTATAGGAGTAGTAGATTTTCTAGAGGGATGGGTTTGTGAAAATCTTCTTGTAATATGGGAGCATAGTTAGGGTTTTGATGCATAAGTTTGATCTGTATTGTTACATTGGCCTGTCATGGCTTGGTGAATGTAATATGGTTACTAAACTTTGACTAATATGAATATAAGATTCTATTCTAAGTATAAATTGTTCATGGGTGTGAATCCTAGTATATTTCCTTTCTAGTATGGATCAGATATGTTATTCATATAATGTTTCTCTAGTTATCTTAATGGGTATATTAATATAATACCTCATCTTAAGCTCTTAGAATGAATGCATGGTTCTTTACCTTTTTGCATCTAAGTTTCTATCATTGATCAATGTATTCTCACAAGACTCACATAAAGGAGGGGCTCGACACTGTGTGTGCCTTGTGTGAGCTCCCAGTGCCCATTGGGTGATAGGCCAACACGTATGGGATTAGACTATTGTTCTAAGGGCTTAAAAATGACTACAAAGCTTCTTCACAAAGCTATGCCCTTGCATGGAATCTAGGTTCATTTTTAGTTTTGGTTTTGATGAGCCCATTTTGGGTGAGATCATGCACTGAGAGTTAGAGTATAATTATCCCAATTGATCTTGAGATCTTGTTTATGAAGCGGTGCATGTTGATTCTACGTGAGATATTTTTGGGGTTCACGGATAAGATAGATATTTTTTTACTAGATGACGCTTGAAATAAAAGGAGAGGATTGGGAGTTTTTTTGGATATTTTTTTATTTGACTTGTTTGAAGAATTTGCTTGTAGATTAGTTAGAAGGAATTGAGGAGCTCTCTAACAACATGCATGGGTTACTATCCTTCCCTAGTTTTTAAATTCTGAATAATGGAATATTTAATGGGTGATAATGAGAGATTTCCTTATGCTTATCTATAGTATGGTTTGCAATATGTGATACGTGCATGAATATGTTCCTTAATGTAGTTGATAAAGAATGTATACTATGTGAGTTGTATCTGCTTTCCCTATTTCGAATGTATATTATCTCATATTGGAGAATGATTTCAGGCTTATAAATCCGACTTAATAGGATGGAGTTGTGAGAAAATTATGGGAGTCTCAGTAAATTAGAAGGTCAACTTGATTTTATGTGTTGCTCCATATGCATATTCATAGGATCTTTTAGCTAGGTCATCCGAGTGGGTTAATACTCGCACGGTTATCCGATCTCTCAGTGAAAATATTTTACTCCTTTAGTGATGAGCACTATGTTGAGTTTATTTACTTTGGGCATCTCCTTTACAACTTAGGTTGGGGTTGTAGGGCTATACGAAATGGTGGATATTTCTCATTAAGTGTTGAGCTCGGTTTGAGAGGGTTGAATCAACCTACCTATCTTGCCTCGTGGGGTAACAAAGGTTCTATTTTCTTTGTTACTTATGTCTTTTGGTAGGAATTTGTTTTGGTCCGTATATAATTTGGTTAATGAAAACCTAGTAGCGAGAATGGTGCGGTGAAAGAGTATTATGACCACTAGAATGTCCTAGATGGAATTAATTAAGGAAAGTTAGACTCAATACATGAAAATGGGAAGTTTGGATACTATTGATGATTTGGTTTATTTGTTATTTTATTATTTAAATAATGATCGATTGGTTTATTGGCATGATATTAAAAAATTTGTTTAATTAAAGAGTGCAAATTTGCTTGATAAGATGGTTAACCCTTGGAGATTGTGGTTTTTGATGATTACATCCTTGATAACATGTTCAAAACTTACTTGGGACTTAACTGTGACAAAGCTTGTCTAAGCTTTGATACTTTTTTATACATACTAAATTATATACCTAGAGTAGTGAGAATTGAACTTGTTTATTCCCGACCTCTAAGAGGGTTATAATGATGAATTTTGAGAATGTTGCTTCAAGAAATAATTACCTTTACTGTAATATTTATCAAGAACGAATATTTTCTTATTGAATCGAGATTAAGATTTATTATAAATTTAATCATTTAAATGTTGTCTCTAAGTGTATAAGAATTCAATTCATTATTGTTTAAAATTGTTGAAAGCTATAGATCTTTTATTATAGTAAACTTGATTTGATCACATATTACTTTATATAATATTGCTAAATCGGTTAGTAAATAATATGTTATTTTGAAATGGAAATAACTAGAGAGTGATGATAAACCATGCCAATTCCTTGGGACCCACCATGTATACATTGTTATGATTTTTTGATTGAAGGGCTGAAAGGCACTCAAAGATTGATAAAAGAAGGATGAATTGAATTACATTGATTATTTTATGCCTATTATATTAATGTAAAGAATGAGTTGTCAATTAATATTAAGTGAAAAATTCCTTTGTACTTGATTCCGTACATGAAATAATTAACTATTAAGATTAAGGACTAGTAAGCTTGATTTATTATATGGTCCTCTTTATAGTCACTTGTGACTTATATGAAGCATTACTAATTATTGACATGAAAATAAAGAGACTATTATGATCTTTATGATTTTTTTATAAGGAAATTTGTTTTTTTATTAAAGCGAAGAGAATTTATTGTGGATATATATATATATATATATATATATATATATATATATATATATGTCATTGTTTAATTAAGTAAGCATACATCATAATAGATAGTTTGGAAGATATCATAGCTGCTTGAGATATAATTATCACTTGATATGGAAATAAGCAAAATAAAGGGAAAAGTAAATGATATCTAGCCAAGTTTTCAATTAAAACTAAGTGAACTTATTGTTATCCAAAATGAGCCCCCTACTTATTTTGGCTAACTTGCCTTCATTTCTTCCTTCCTTGTGCTTCAATATAAAATTTTACACATTCTAGTGACTTAAAATTATCTAGAAATGGCTTCATCGATAGAGAATTTTCCCACCTTTCCAGAAAGGTAACATTTTCCTTCTAACTCCTTGTACTTTTCAAGTTATGGCCCGACGGAGTTTTTTGGGGAAAATTTCCCTAGACAGGCCCGCGGCCAATGAGAATGTGCCACGTGGCAGGGGGGTTGGGACGGCGGAGTGAAGTTGAAGAAATTTCCAAAGAGTTGGTGGAGGGTGAAAGGGAAAAAACTAGCCCGCAGGCCCACGAGGAGAAGGGAAGGAAATTTGCAAAGGCCCGTGGCTAATGTGGAAGCAACACGTGTCCCTGTGGTGGCAGAAGTTGGGGCCGTGGAGGAATTTTGGGTTTTTGCCAAAATTGCAAAAAGGGAAAAAGGGAAAAAACAGCCCATGGGCCTGCTTGAGGAGAAGGAGAAGGGTTGGCAGAGGCATGGGGGGAGAAAGGAAATTTGAGCCCGTGGATGAATAAGGGGCCGACACGTGGCAGCGGCGGAGCGGGGCGTGGGGGTGTTTGGGGAATTTTTCCCAAAATGAAATCAAAGGAGAAAAGGTAGGTTTAGCCCATGATCCCATTAGTGAATCGGAGGTTAACACATGTCCTGGAGTGGTAGAGGTGTAGAAGTTTTTGGGAAAATTTTCCAAAAGGGAAAATTTTAAAGTTTGACCCCACCGACCAAATTTTGACCCTGTTTTCCACCATTTTTGCCCTAAATCTTCAGAGGGGCATATATTTTGATCCAGAGCTCGGTTTTTCATGTTATTTATATCATTGGAAAGATGGTGAAATTATCTACACATTGAGGGTTCAATTTTGAATTTTGATGGAGATTTACGGAGAAAAATGAGAAAAAATATCTCTGCACGCAAAAATACAAAAATGACATTCAACCACCAAATTTAATGAAGTATGGGTCATTTTTTGGATCTGCAGAGCAATGTACTTTGGCATATGGGTTTGTCCATGAAGCCCATCACTTTGCAGGTAAGATTGAAGGGATTTGATTGGTGGTTGAGCTCATAAACCATTTTGCCTACGTTTTTTGCTTTTTGTTCTTCTACTTTGCCATTAAAAATCCAGATTTGGCTCATTTGTAAAGGTTGATGTTCTTGCTTCTACAAGCTCTTATTTTCCCCTTAGTAGGTGGATTTGAAGGAGTTTTAGACCTCCCATGGAGATTGTAACATGTTTTTTTGCCTCTTTTCTATTGCAATGTATTGTATCAAATCTAGGCATGATAATGTATGTTTTGTGATCAATTTTCAATCCTCTCATGCAGTTATTATTGTCTTCTGATCCTTCATTGCATTTTGGTAATTTGTGCATGTTTAGTGCCTCATCCTTCATGATTTGTGTCTATTTTTGCAAATCAAGGAGTTCAGCACTCCTTTGGTGTATCACCTCTCTTTTTTGCTTAGTTTTGTTTCCATTTCCATGTTTCTCTCAACCCTGTCTCCTTAGTAGTTTTAGAGTAGGAATTTTGAACCAGAACCTCTATAAAATTATGCATGCATACACCTAAACAAAGGAGTAAGAACCAGCTTTCTCTAGAGAATTTTCTCATCTACAAGGTCCCACACCTTGGAGAAAATTCAATGTTGTGCAATCACACTAAATGACCCAATTTTGAACAGCAGATCCATAGGTCATTTAGGGGTGCTTGTGAATTTGCACTAACAATTTTGGCATGCCCGATGGGACCTTAGAGGTCTTCCACTTCATCTTTTGCAGGTTGATGTGTTCCTGTGAAGATTTCAGCCTTTGGAGGCAATTGCAAACACATCTGGCGACTCCATCTAGTCAATAACTCATTCTCTGAGTTACAGACCTATTTTCCATTCATTTCCATTCATTCTTCTTTCCATCTCTTCCATCTTCTTTCATTCCATGAAGTTGTGCAATCATGACTTCATTTCCCCCATGGAATTTGCATTCACAATAGCAGCAATATATTCCACCTCCAACATGTTTCTCAAATCCTCCAAATCAGTATTTTGATCATATTCAAAACCAGTATGCATACCCATATGAGCAATGCCAAAATCAGTTTGGATATGAAGCACATCAAGCACAAGGGTATGCAGATTGTGAGGCAGTCATGAAGAAAATGTAGATTTGTTGAGAAGATCCAAAAGATGGAGGCAAGCATGGTGCAATCCAGGGCTCAAGCACAAATGAAAGCATTTGGAATCGGTTGTGGAGCACCTTGTCCATGGGTGGGACCTTTTCCAAGGCATTACAACCCTCAAGAGAAACTTGAATTCATTGTTGCAACACTTCCATTGCTTACAAAGTGGACTAAAGGAATAGAGGTGTATGAGAGGAGTATTCAACAACCTTGTCAATGGGTAAGCACACCATCTCATGCCTTTTCTTTCCCTCTTTCCCAATCTATTTTATCTCAGCAATGTCAAGTTTTAAACTCTCCATCTGCTGTCCCAAAAGTTGATTCCATTTCTCCATCCCCTAGTCTTCCACCCCATCTCAATTCTTCTATCCTTTTCCCTTCCAAACAACCATTCCCTCCAAAGAAACAAGAGTTTCTACCTCCTCCAACACCACAAAAAATAAAATCAATTGAGTCACAACCCACCCCTCCTCTTGCATTCCCAAATCCATGTTGGGAAGATAAAAATCAGAATGCCAGTCAAGGAAAACAACAACAAGAAGAAGAGCCAAACAAGGATGAAAAGATCAAAAGTTTGTTGAACTTGGCTCTCAAATTTGGGATTACAAAAATCCCCTTGATGGTGAAGCCAAAAGAGGAAGTTGGAGTTGAAGCAATAGTGGTGGTTGAGGCTGAGTTTGCAGCAGAAGAAGAACAAGAACAAGAGGAAAAGAATCAACAGTTTTTGGTGATGAGTTGGGTGTCCATGTTGGCACTTTGCCCAAAGAAAATGCTGATCCAATTTGCACTGCAAAATCAGTCATTGTGGAGGAAGAAAAACCAGCTCCAAACCCCATTGAAGAGGAGAAAATGGAAGAGATTAAATCATGTTTGAAGCCATTGGATGAAGGAAGCATTATTGATGAATTTTTGCTTTCATTTGAAGGGGCTGATTTGATTAATGAAACTGTTATGGAGGTGAACAAAACAAGTCCAAATTATGAGCAAAAGGCACAAGAATTTCCATGTTTCTCTCCCACTTCATCTCTCCAAAAATCTGATTTCTTGGATGAATTCGAATTGGAAAGTTGCATGTTTGAAAATGAAGTTACACATGGTGAAGAAAATGCAGATTTGAAGGTCACCATGCAAGAGGGAAAAGCTTTGTTGCAGCGGGACAACAAAGAGTTTGATTGTTTATCAGACTTAGAGGAATGTCTTGAGGAGGAGCCAACTGAAATTACAACATTTTCTTCTCCACCATTCATTCTTCAACATCAAGAGCCTACTTGCCATAAAGGAGAACACTAAAAAGCAGCAGCCTATGTTTTGTGGTAGCTCATTGGAACCAAGATTGGAAGATATTAATCTTCCATGTTCTTCATGGGAAAAGGAAGGGAAAGAGTAAAAGAATTCCATCATTTCTTCCACACCATCCATCCAAGAAGGGCCACAAGAAGACTCCATTTTTGGAGCTAAATTTCAGAGAAATGGGCACATCCAAAGGATCAGACCTTGCCCAATCAAGGTATTTGGCTTCATTGGAGCCAAAGGAGAAGTCACAACCAATCATGCTTGCTTCTAAGCATGAGGATGAGCTACAAAGTGTCAAGGATCAACTGCAATGCCTCTTCAATCCAAATGCAGAGCAACTAAAAGAGGTATTAGATTTTCTTTCAGTTGACACCTTGCTGATTTGGGTAGAAGACCAGCTTCTTGTTGATTTTCCACTCATCCTAACAGCCATGATCAGCTCCAAATCAATTGCATGGCTGCCCATTTTGAAGAAAGGAAGCTATTTTGCACAACCAGTTGTAGGGTTTGTTTAGCTCACCTTTGCTTCTAGTTAGAGTAGAGTAGGTAGGTTTGCTTTCAGTAGAAGAAGTGCTTGTGCACACTCTACATGTTCCATTTGGAGTATGTATGATTTTTAGTTTTGTACATAGTTTTTGTGGTGCTGGTTTTGCTCTTGCACAGTCCATTGTAGTGGCATTTTGGTGAAAACAACTCTAGTTTAGTAGGCTTCAAAGTGGCTCAGAGGGAAGTTTTCAAAGTTCAGATCAGTTTGCAGGCTACTACTCATGACTCCATGCCCAATGGATGCTTCAAGGCAGCTGATCACTTCATCTAGCAGGCAGATGACCCTCTGAGTCACCAAAATTGTTATCCAAAATGAGCCCCCTACTTATTTTGGCTAACTTGCCTTCATTTTTCCTTCCTTGTGCTTCAATATCAAATTTTACACATTCCAGGGACTCAAAATTATCTAGAAATGGCTTCATCAGATAGAGAATTTTCTCACCTTTCCAGAAAGGTAAAATTTTCCTTCTAACTCCTTGTACTTTTCAAGTTATGGCCCGACAAAGTTTTTTGGGGAAAATTTCCCTAGACAGGCCCATGGCCAATAAAATGCACCACCCGGGGGGGGGGTTGGGATGACGGAGCGAAGTTGAAGAAATTTCCAAAGAGTTAGTGGAGGGTGAAAGGGAAAAAACCAACCCACGGGCCCACCGAGGAGAAGGGAAGGAAATTTACAAAGGCTCGTGGCTAATGTGGAAGCAACACGTGTCCCCGTGGTGGTGGAAGTCGAGGGCCACAGAGGAATTTTGGGTTTTTTGCCAAAATTTCAAAATGGGTGAAAGGGAAAAAAAGGTGCAACCCGCAGCTGAGGCTGAGTCGAGAAGAGAGAAGGGTTGGCGACAGGCGTGGGGGAGAAAGGAAAGTTGAGCCCGCATATGAATAAGGGGCGTACGTGGCAACGAAGGAGCGGGCGGGCGCGGGGTTTGGGGAATTTTTCCCAAAATGAAATCAAAGGAGAAAAAGGTAGGTTTAGCCCATGATCCCATCAATGAATCAGAGGCCAACACATGTCCTTGAGTGGTGGAGGCATGGAAGTTTTGGGAAAATTTTCCAAAGGGAAAATTTTAAAGTTTGACCCCACCGACCAAATTTTGACCCTGTTTTTTGCCATTTTTGCCCTAAATCTTCAGAGGGGCATATCTTTTGATCCAGAGCTCGGTTTTTCACATTATTTATATCATTGGAAAGCTGGTGAAATTATCTACATGTTAGAGGGTTAAATTTTGAATTTTGATGGATATTTGTGGGAGAAAAATGAGAAAACATCTCTAGCATGCAAAAATACTAGAAATGACATTCAACCACCAAAATTAATGAAGTATGGGTCATTTTTTGATCTGCAGAGCAATGTACTTTGGCGTATGGGTTTTTCCATGAAGCCCATCACTTTATAGGTGAGATTAAAGGGATTTGATTGGTGGTTGAGCTCATAAACCATTTTTCCCGCATTTT
This sequence comes from Taxus wallichiana var. yunnanensis, assembly GCA_018340775.1. Lineage (NCBI taxonomy): Eukaryota > Viridiplantae > Streptophyta > Pinopsida > Cupressales > Taxaceae > Taxus > Taxus wallichiana. Next base: position 347,645,437 of record CM031244.1, on the reverse strand, counting down.
TGCTTTCTCTTCTTCTGCTTTGCCATTAAAAAGCCAGATTTGGCTCATTGTAAAAGGTTGGATGTTTTTACTTCTAAAAGCTCTTATTTTCCCCTTAGCAGGTGGATTTGAAGGATATTCAAACCTCCCATGGATATTGTAACATGTTTTTACCTCTTTGCTATTGCGATGTATTGTATCAAATCTGGGCATGATAATGTATGTTTTGTGATCAATTTTCAATCCTCTCATGTAGTTGTTATTGTATTCTCGAACCTTCATTGATTTTGGTAATTTTTGCATGTTTTAGTGCCTCATCTTTCATGATATGTGTCTATTTTTGAAAATCAAGGAGTTCAAGCACGCCTTCAATCACTCTCTTTTTTGCTTAGTTTTGTTTCCATTTCCATGTTTCTCTCAACCCTGTCTCCTTAGTAGTTTTAGAGTAGGAATTTTGAACATTTCAAAATTCATGCATACACCTCTAAGAACTAGCTTTCTCTAGAGAATTTTCTCATCTGCAAGGTCCCACACCTTGGAGAAAATTCAATGTTGTGCAATCACACTAAATGACCCAATTCGAACTTGATTTGGAGATCATTTAAGGGGTGATGTAGATTTGCACTAACACTTATACTTCAAGATGTTATTATGTACTTAAAACCATTATCATAACGATAAAAATGGTAATATGACGAGGTGAAAAGTAAGGAAAATATGTCCAAGTGATATACTCATCTTATAAAAGATAAGATGGTATGAACTACTTTGTAGTACTTATGATATAAACTACTATAAATTTGATTAAGAGTAATTGAGGTAATCAAATGGAACAAAAATTAATAATATCAACATATCATATAGATGAATATTAGGATATTAATCATAAGTGGTGAATTATACTTATTTTTCTTGGAAGGACAAATAACATAACCCAAATTATATGATTTATACTAGGAGTATAGTTGCTGCATTTTTGGCTAAATCCTACTCATCTAAGGATTAAGTTGTGTTGTCATGTAAACCAACACATCAAAAACTACTAGGTTATATTGCATTTTATATAATGTGTCTACACATTAAAATCAATTTAAAAGATGTATGCATATTGATTAATCATGTGATCAATGATTCACCATATTAATGATATCATCAACCTCTCGCTGTGATATCACAAAACATATAATCATAATTAATGATATCTTGTTATTGTAATTTGATCATTAACTAATGACACATAATAAATTATGTGTAATTAAGGGTACAAATGAACTTATTTATCTTAGTAAACTAATTCAACCTAGTAACTAAAGATGGACAGTAATGAATGCTTAAGTTATTAAACAATGAACTTAATAACTAACAATGGAAAATAATCTTGATACTATAATTGAGACCATTCTGCGGTGAATGTAGGGACATGTTTCATGTGGCTTATGTGTAGTCATTAAACCATGCTAGCGAGTGTGATGCCCTAAAACTATGGCCATAGTATTGCAAAATGTTGATTGCTTTGTCCATCACCACTTCTTTCGTGTCATGCCCATGAGGCTACACTATGAAGATACACATATTTAACCGGACCTTTAAAAAGTTTTAATCAAATAATATACTGGGTACATTAGCTCGCGAGAAGCATTGAGGGGATCAAGGAGATATGTAAACACTTGCAGAGTTTCACATGATTATCATAGGTTGTTTGGTGGGATTATAAACATTAAGTAATGTTGGATTAATCTATTGTAAGCTATTAATCATTGAAGGCATCAAGATAATTAATAATGCTAGAAATAATTTAGAAGTTTTTGTAACTTGAGGGATTTATAAATCTCGTGTCTTTGGAATTTAATTGCTGCATATTAAATTCATTGAAGGCATAAAATGTAATTAATGAGTTGATAAAAAAATTCCCTAGATCTGATGAAGTAAAAGAGGTGCTACAAGTTGCTTGTTTATTTATTTTCTCATATTCCATTGCTTATGTATTTTTCTTTGAGTCAGTCTCTTAGCATTGCAAAAATATTGGTAGTATGGATTTTCATGTCATTTTACCTTTTTTCGAATGTTTATATAAAATAAAAAGGTATTTCCAAGTTGTGATAGTATGCAAGATACACTACGATATTTCCCTCCCTCATCACATCCACACTATCTAACTAACTACCCAGTCTAACTAAAATTTCATCTAAATAGTTTATTCCTTTCCTATGTTGTACCAACGTACAACAGTAGGTGCGATAATCATAACTGAAATTGACAATCTATACATCTGAAACACAAAGTACAAAAATGCAAATAGAGCATATCTAGGAAATGAAAAATCAATATATAACATCATCATGTACTCATCACATCTAATCTAGTAATACATCCATCTACAATCATCTATCCCAACTGTAGAGACCTAAAATCCTCTTACGTAGTTTTATTGCTAAAGTGGTACTGACTATCCTCTTTCCTATCATTTCCATCATAAATAGTGAGAAATCACTAATTAGCATCAATTAACGACACTCTATTAATTAATTATTCTTCACTCCATTCTCAGATGCCCATTCACAACACTTTGTTGGTCGTAATCCTCTTATAATCAATTAATTAGCTACGTTGCTAGTTAATTAGAATTGTTTTTCCTTGAATTTAGCTAATAAACCCTCTTATTAAGCTAAATATCCCCCTTTTAACCATTCAAAATCTTCCTATCTCCCTCTAAATAATTTCTACAAGCTTCCTAAGCTATTAATTAATCACATTTGATTAATTAGACCCCTCCCAACTCCCATGAGTTGTTAATCACTTGTTAATCAAGCTTAACAAGTCTAAATCAAACTTACCTTTTCCAAAGCATGTTTATCCACTTCTAATTTTTCTTTACCTTTTTTCCCACATTCACTAGGATTCTAAACTTTCCCAAATGGAAACCTATAAATACAAACTTAGCGCACTAGTTTAAACCTCATTTGTATTAAAAAAAGCTATAGACATTTGATATTGAGCCATTCTCAATTGTAATAGCTTCGCCATCTTGCATCCATTTCTTTAAGCTTGGTTAGTAAAAGAAGATATAAACATGGCCTTGTAGCCATTTTAGAGAGATATCTTCACCATATTGAAGAAAACAACACAAATCTGATTGCTATATGATCTAACTAGGTTCATGTTTAGTTAGCAATCTAAAGAGTAGAAAATAACTTAGTATGTTAGTTTGATTCATTCAAAATTCCATGCATTTGAAAAAGTTAGTTTTTATAAGCCGTTATCTTGATGTTCTTGTTTAGTTAATTTTGTTTTGAAGCTATTAGGTGTTAGTTTCAATTCATATGGCATAGTTAGCTTTGCATGCATACATTTGGCACACCTGATGGGACCGATCCTTAGTCCCTTGTCTTTGTTTTCAAGATTTGTTTCAAATTGTTTAAACTAACCCTCTTTTGCATTTTTGGCTAAATATAAGGTTTCTTAACTAGTCTAGTTAGGATTTCTTGGGTTTTGTGCTCTTTTTAGGATCAAAGGAGGTGAGGTGCTATCGAATTTGAATCAAATAAACAAAGTTTTGAGTTTTTAATTTTTTTTTGTCAAAATTCTTGTGTTTTAGTGATCTAAAAGAAGGGCCACATTGGTGTTACAAGGGTCGTGCTCACATTTTCATGGCTGCATTGGTGTCTCTTGGGGCACATATATGTTGAATTGTATTCTGTCTCTTTGTGTTCGAGCCACACTTTGGTGTGATTAGGGCCACACCGGTGTTACAAGGTCACGCTCACATTGTCGGGGCCAAGAAAATGAATCTAATAATGATGATGCAGTCCTATTTCTATGCATCCAAAGAGTCCCTACTATCAAGGATAATCTAGTGGAGTTAGTAGAAGCTGAGATTAGTTTAAAAGAGGAAGACAAAAAAATTCCCACTTTGCTCCCATGCTTCCATATGTTATAAATATAGCCAATAGATATTGTATCCATTTAAGGAGATCACATGGAATGATATCATTACAGCACCCTCCAAGGTCTAGGGAAGGTTGTCTTATAATGTTCTTGAATACTAGCCTAAATTTGTCACTAATCATGCTTATTGAAGTGCATGATGAAGAGCTTCATCATACTAAAAGTCAGTTGGTACACATACTAAAGAAAAGAAAAAAATAAATAAGGGGGTATTTTTAGTTGAAGTGTACATTATGGAGGAGGATCATAAAAATATATTCATGTCCCTATCATTGAAAATTAAGGTAACAAATGTCATTACATGTTATTCCATTATTAGAAGAGGAATTTAATTATTTCATCTAATCTATGCCTTTGTATAAGCTATTTCTATTCTTTCATTAGAACATATTAGATTATATTTTGTTTCTGAGAATAATTGTTTTTCACACTCGCATATTTCCTTTGAATTACACATGTTTTTCTCTTTTGTACACACATTTTTGTGTGCCACTACTGGATGATCTTTCAAAGAGGTTGTCATTTTCAAAGATATATATAGTTGAAATGAGACATATAAATCATTCCCAAGATTAAAGGATTTTAAATTTGTTTGATGTTGAATCCATGACTAATGGATTATAAGTATATTTGTATTTACATTAATATGAAAATGTCCCATGTGAGTTACCAAAAATGTTGCCAAAATGAGCCTCATGCTCATTTCCCCCATTAAATCAAATCTTCTTGTTTTATCAATTTTAAATATGCATTCATGTTCTTTTTATTTTTTATAGTATGCAAAGGCATATGAAAATGAGAATTGTGATTTTGAAGGGTTTGAATAAGAGGAAAATGTTCTCATCTTTAAAAAAATTAATTTGACATTACACACCTTTAATTTCTCATTCGCATAGATTATTTCCACTCTTAGAGTTTGTGTTTGAAGGTTGGGCATGAAAACACAATTTTTATTTCTTAGAGCCATGGAAGGAAAGAAGTTTTACTTGGAGTTAAAATCTAGATGGTATTGGTTATGTTTGATGTTGTCAGTTGTTGAAAAGTGTGAGCCTGACAATATCAACCATGTTTGATACTATGGGACAAATATTTTAGCCTTATGGGTTAATCCCACATCTATAAATAAGAATGCACATGAGTATTTTTTTATATAGAAGTGCTCCAAAGATAAGGTGGAGAAAGTATAGGCTATATGGTCCAGTTCTAACTTTTAAATAAAATTCAAAAGTGTTTATCCAACACAAAGTAAAATGAAAAAGTTTCTAAGTAAAAGAGATAATTTGAGGGTTCTAGATCATGTCACATGGTATGATCTAGGGATTCCATTGAGTATGCATATTTGAAGGATGGTTTGAGTTTGAGAGGACTCTGTAGCCATGAACTACTATATTATGATGCATACTACTATCTAATGAGTTTGTAGAGTTGGAGGAAAATAAAACTTGGAAAGGTTGGACATACCTTCATCTTATGAGTAATATACCATAAAATATGGCACCATCTATTATTATAGGGGTAATAAGCAAGAAGGTAGAAGTAAAGGTGAGGATGTTGAGTCCATAACAATGAGCTCCTTGATTGTGACATGTGTCATAATATAACGAACCTAGACAAAACAATGGTTGGGAGATATAAATAAGTAGAGGGAGAGGAAAAATAATATAAGATTCTTATATTAAGACATGTGTGACAATATAATATCCCTTTAAGCATTATATGAGGATCTCATTCCAAAAGCATGAAGACCATTTTTAGATGAAGAAGCTAGTAATTGTTGCCACATGGTATAATGGAAAATCAATTTTTGTGATTCAATTCAGGAAAGGATTTGAAGGAGGCATGAGACACTTTCCCTACCTAAAATTAAACATCGACCTACTTGATGTAGAGGATATTCACGGGTTTAATGTTCCCTAAAATTCCCTAAACCAATTTCTTATAGAATATTTTGTTGATATATTTATGACACCTTTTAAATGGAGGAAAATGGAGTCCTAACGGGGAAAATACAATCTACTGAAGTTCAAGCTCAACTAGAAAAAATAAAGCACAAGTTTGCACAACATTGATGTGTAATATTAAGAATGTACCAAGTGGAAGATTAAAAATGTACTTGAGTAGTAGAATGTGAGAGTGATAAATGACAGAGTTTGTGTGAGAATAAGAATGGTCTACAACCTCCGGTCTTCGACAGTCGAGGTAGGTCCAACGTAGTGTGACAATTAGGGGCCAACAGGAGGTGGGGTCCATTCTTGTTAAGGAGGGGGACCTAGCACATTTCTTTACATCTTAATACATGTGTGATTTCTTATCAACCTCATTGAGTTTAATAGTATGGTGCATGTGGGACTAAGTCCTTAAAGTTTTCCAAAGTTCTTAATCAACTCATCGAATTATACATTGAGATAGGAGTCGAGATGATATTGATCTCATTTATCATTGCCAAATCATCGGGAATGTCATCACATCATATGATCATCAAGTGAGTGAGTTGTCAGAGCCATTTCATCAAGTAAGAAAATCATTAGAGCCACTTATCAAAACTAAGACCGATCTTGAAGGGTGAGTCACATGATAAGTGGTAAGTTAAGAGTCGAGATCAACAAACATAACCACATTTGTAGCCCACACAACTTGGCCGAGAACACATCCAAGTTGCTGAGTTCCATCCACGAGCTTGAGATACATGGCGAGTTGGCTTAGGAAAAAAACCAAAGAAAATACGTGGCTACATCCATGCGAAATACATAACCACCCAATCATTTTAAAGGCTTAAGTTGGTAGCATCCCACAAAATGTGGGATATTTATCCCCATATAAACTATGCAAACCAATAGAGAAGGAGGTGGGATTCAAATTTAGAACCTTATGGTGCCAAAAATATATACGACCCACCATTATATCATACATAGTAGAAACAATACAAAAAGTGGTATATTGTATTTGAAGTAGACTTTTACAAGACTATATTAAGTCCTAAGCCCTTTCATAGAGTCCTTATGCCCTTTTTGAGGAGAGAAAGATTGTTGTCTAACCTTTTATGTAGGGATAAAGCTATAGGAGGAAAAGAAAGATGTATTTTCCAAAATGGGAGAGTTTTTCCCATTTTGAAGAGAGATTATTTCTTTTAGAGAGATGAATATGCCTTTTTGAGATAAAATGCAGGTGGAAGCCAAAATTGACTAAGTACCTAGAAGGAGCATTGCGCGAGGGACGTGCACGTGAAAGAGGATTTTGATCTCGCATAGGAGGCGCACACGAGAAGGAACATGGTTACATGCGGGACTACACATATAGGAAGATTGGGTGAGGACTTAGGATTTTTCCAGAGATAGGCTAAAAATAGACTTGGAGTGTTCACAAAGAAAGGGATAAAGGAAGGCTACATTGGCTAGTAAATAATGGTTATTTTTAGAGAAAGCACATATAGACCAACAATTAAAGAAAATGAATAGATTTAAATATTAATAGGACTAAAGTGGAATATTATTAGACAATCTATTATTATCAAGTGTTTTGTAAATCATGCATGTAAGTACACATGGCTATTTTTGTGCACACTTATTATTATGAGTTGCATATGTAGTGAAGGGAAAGTACCCACCCCTATAAATAATTGGCTTAGGATTGGTTAGGGGTGATTATGATTATCATTGTGTTAGTGTTATGTTATTCGAAATGGATACGTGCATGACTCATCTTGAGTATTATCAACTTCTGGTTATGTAGTTGGTTTTGATGATTAATGGATAACTATGGATGGATTATGATCATTGATGTATTTGAGTATGGGGATGTGTTTATGTAATTGATCTTTGTTATGGTTTATCTTATATAATCATTGTTTCCTTATTACATGTGCTCCTAAAGTGAGTATATGCAATGGTTAAAGGTTCTTGATTATTTACTTAGTTAAATATCATTATGGTTATGCATGTTAACATCTTGACAAGAAAAAAAAAAAAGGGACATGGTAGCTATGTGTGCATTGGGTTAGAATTTATATATATCTAAATGAGGTGCTTGGCGTGCATAGCATTCTAGTGAAAATAATAAGACTAAATTTTGGTTCCGTTCACAGGGACCTCTTTTCAAACTGCATCGGGATGTTGTATACAAATGGTGTATCGATTAGCTTTTGAAAGCATTTAAAGTTGGGTAGAGGACCCTCAAGATAAGTTTACATAGAGGTATAACATTGGACCTAATTTCAATGCATGACAGTGGGTGGAAGATAAACTTTATCATGAGCTCTATGAGACGTTCTTCAGCTTATTTCCAATAGAATTGTATGAGTGGTTGGTAGCATACACATAAAATAAGTAGTATGTTCCTAAGATGAAGATTTTGATGCGGGAGGATTTCTAAACTCTTTTTGATGAAGATGTGGAGTGGATTAGAGCTGTAGATCTTCGGTTGTAACATCCTCATTTTTATACATTAGAACAAGTAATTTTTTTTTTTGATAAATGCTTCCTGGTTCTAAATACATAATTTAGAACTCACAAATCAAAAACAACCATTCTCATCACAGATAACCATATGCAGCTGTAATGACTCGGAGTACCTCCGATCTATTCATTCCATGACTCGGTAATCTACCGATCTATTCATGTGTATTAAGAGTTGGCGTTTTTATTTAACACATCACTCTTGCGGTTCTCTTCCCTAATCTGGGATTCAGAATGCTCTATCTAAGGAACCTATCTGAATAATTGTTACCATTATTCATCGGCATCTCATCCCTTAGACTAGGTGACTTAGGACAATGCAATCAGCAACTTGCGATACTTTGGCCAAAGATTTGAAACATAATGCTTATGTCTCGTATTCCTTGATGGCATACTCGTCAATCTGGAATATGTCCTTCACCCCATTCCTATGTTATGTAGAATGTCTTATACTGACTTATGTCAGTCTCTCCTATCCCAAGTTATTCACTCTGGAATGGATTAGTAAGATGCAAACGTTATAGGGATACCCCGAGGGACTAGGGATATGATGACATCTTTGGTCAACCCTAGTTAATCCGGTGTGTCAAGATACCCCAAGTCTCCTAGGGCAGCCTTATAACGTGACCACATTCCTAATCGGTCCCGAGTAACTTGTTCGAGTTTTAAAGTGTAAAACTTAACGATCGATGTAAAGGGTGTCGTCATAAGTCACCTACATTGTTGTATCTTCGAGAAGATCCTAATCTTCTCGAAGGTACAACCTTGCAGTTGACTTGTGCCGTCAACCTTTAAATCCGCCTCGAAAAGATCTACTTATTAATAAGTGTTACATACATTGAGTTAAAATTATACCATAAGACGCTCCCTTAAGGGTAGTCTTTCCCAATCCCTGGGTTCCTCACCTTAGAATTACCTTTCTTAGTAAAATCCATTACACAAGAGAAGTTATAAGACTAGAGGTCCCTTGAGGAGTTCATAGAAAAACATAAATCTAAGTCAACGAAATTGGGCAATAACCCTCAATCTTCACATGAGATTGTTAACCAAACCCTTTTAGGTTTATATCATTCTCATAACTGAAATCTTATCTTAGTTTTAGTATCGAGATAAAGTGATTAAGATTCCAATTAAACATTGTCTTGACTTAGATCAAGGCTAGGAAGTAATAATTTATTCACTCGTTTAGCTTCTGCTTAGGTATATTTTAACCCTAGCTTCCCGAAAAGACAGTGTTCTAAATTCCATTTTAGCTTTTAGATAGAACATAATAGAACTAATAAGCAATCATAAGTATTCGATCACATAATCTTGCCAACTTACATAGATAACCAAAAAAGTCTCCAAATTATACAATAATAACAATGCTCTTAAGATCATTCAAACCGAAGAAGATCAACCCAACAAGATACGAATGCAAACACATAAGTAACAAATACCTCTTTCCATTCCTTTCAGAACTAATCAAATACATTTTATGCATTCAGCATACTTGATACAATACTCAACGAGAAAAGAACATCTTTTTCAAATAGTACATTCTGAGAATCAAGTCAGTAATTCATCATAAAACCAAATCAAACAATCGAACATCCTATCGATCTGCGTGCTTTTACCACTTACGGCAACCATCTTCAAAAATTTCAACACGGTCGATTCGATTCGAACTGGAGAGCATGATAAGCACTAACTCTTAAAACAATTGCAATCCACCAATTGTTTTCATTAAACAACTTTGTTTAAATGAAATCATTTCACCAAACATGTAAACATAATTGACTATGCTCCTCGATAAAAATATGACTATAAACGCGTAACTCATATTATAGTTACTAAATAGTCCTAGATACTTTTCAGATATTTCATCATAAATATTAGTGACCAAGAAGAACAAATGTATCCAAAACAACTATCCATCTGAATCCCAAGTACAACAACATCCAACAGGCCATTATATTCAACAAAATGAATATCCTAACAATTCATGAATCCAACAGTATGTACTAACAATTCCAACAATCAAATATATTTATATCAACATATACTTTACAGCAGGAGAGAAAGAAACCGAGACATTCAGATGTCCCTTCCTAACATGTTCATGACTGTAACGTCCACTTAAAAGTAATGCAATCACATTATACGCCTGCGACTAAGCCAGTCGAGACCATGGAAAGAATTACCATTCTTCAAGATACAAATATAAAATTACCTGTAACTTACTTGAACAACACAGTAGCTATCGTGACAAGGCAGTGATAAATAATCCATCATATAGACTCCACATAACCTTCCATATTGTTAAAAAAAAGAGAAAATAACCAGCGCAATCGCTTGTCAAGGCACAGCTGTTAACTCTTTATCTCAGTCAAGCACAAGACTAGATAACCTTAATAACAAAAGACGTAATCATGCACAAACACGACAACAATCCCACTCAGCAACATACAGCTCAATCTAGTCCCTACTAAAACACTGTAAGGACTTAGATCCCAAGGCGAAATCAAAAGAACAACCTTTTTATCACAGTCAAACAAGAGGCTCAATAACATTAAACAAATGATGTTTCCTTATGCATATATAGTGATATTCATACTGAATCTAACACAACATGCACAACCTCATTTAACTGGAACAAATTCTTATAATAATATAGCCATGAATTATATTAGAAGTCATTTTCCAGAAAACAATCTCAACAAGGTCTTCACAGAAGCCGAAATTCCATAACAATATTTTCCTCGAGTTTCCTCCTATGCCAAGCTACTACGGATTACAACAAAGTCTCAAACCAAGTAAAGTTTGAAAAGAAATCCCTTCCTTTACTTTCCACAGAAGCGGACAGAAAGGGACACAAGAATATTAAAAAGGAGTCTGAACGTTATGCACACACAGCGAGGGTTTAAATCAAAAATCAAGCCAACTCGCAACATTTCAAATCTCCAACAGTATCCATACCACTAATGCTCAAAACAAGGTTTAGATTGAAGTTGCTTTCATGCGACCACAACTCAAGAATCATAACAGTATTCACAACTGAGATTATTCAGAAAGGAAAACATAATATACACCTCCAGGATTAAAAAGGAGTCTTACCCATGTGGTATTCTTCAAATAAACTTCTACAGAAGTAGAAAGATACAAGATACATATCAAATTCAAGAATTCTAACTATACCAATAACATACAGTATTCACGACTGAACTTCTACAAAGGTAGAAACGTATGTTACCTTTCCAGGACTCAAAAAGGAATCGAACCCGTATAGTATTCTTGATTAAACTTCTGTAACAGTTAAAACTCTATCTATTCAAGGATTCCCACAATATCCAAAATCATACAGTATTCACGACAAAGCTTCTCTGAAGCCAAACATACTATAATTTCAAGAAGTATAAACAACAAGGCTTCTATAGAAGTCGATATCTACCAAGAAAAATTTTCATGGAGTCCAATAGTGCTGTTTCACACATTACTCTTGCAAGCATTTCTACAAAATCTAACCGAAATGAAAACACAACAAGGTAGAACAACCATTCGAAATACAATGCACACCCATCAAGGGTTCACTTGAAAAAAATCGAGCCGATGAAGAAGATACAACAACCAATTCACACAAAGCTACCATAAAAACCAATGAACCCAAAATCATCGAACAAAGTTGTTCTAATGAAATCATTTGAAAGAAAGCAAGATTTTTAAAAGTTAGGGCCTAACATGCCTGGTAATGTTGCTTAAAAATCCGAAGAAGACCACTGAAAGAGCTCGAGCCTTCTCCTCTTTTTCCACGTTAGATTCAACAACAATAATTTGCTATTTCCATGCCTTATAAACTTTCCTTGCCAGAGAAAAGAGCTAGTTACTCTCATATTTTCCATGCAACACCAAGTAGACTGGTGCGAAGAACCAGTGATCAAACAGAGAGAAAACCGGAGCGCATGAAAAACCAAACAAACTACCAGTTTTCCATTTTGCATGTCTTCCCGAGAAATCCGAGCTCGAAGACCGAGTTCATTAATTGCATTAACTCCAAAATTCCCGCTCAATCGCCATTGCCACCGACCGCCATAGTTGGCGATGGACAAAAACAAATGAAAGACCATTTCTAGTTTTGGTGACTCTGCCACGTCGGCTTTCACTAGCCGTTTGAAACCTCCACTAACTCCTTGTCCTTCATGCTTATCTCCTTTATTTAATGCCATAGAAACTACCGCCCATGGCTCACACCCCTTCATTCATAGGCCCCTTCCTTCACTAACATTTGTTAGGTTAGAAACATAGGTTAGGATTTAAGATGATACTTAGTCTAACCTCCTTAGCGCTAGGTTACTAACTTTAGAACAACTTTTAGCTTATAGCTTAGGGCTAGGTTAGATTAACACTAATCCCATCACTTAGGTTATTAACCTTAATAAATCTAGCTTAGGTCTAACATTTAAAATGTTCGAGAATAAGAACCTACTGAGATATACATTCACAAAAGGATTCACTCCAAGCCTTTGCCATAAGCTAGTTGGATAAATGTATCTGAATTTATTACGGCCCACGATCAAGACCTTCATGATATTACGATATCGGGAACCAATTCATTTAACACGATCGATCGAGTTAGAATCGGAATAGCTTATTCAACGCATTCGGACCTTGCTGACTGCGTAAGGTATATAATTTTTGTTCAACCCAATAAACTTAAAGCATCACTTTGATCAATGCCACTGATCCTAGGCTGGGTCTTATAGATGGATAAATCCACAATTCATTCCGAGATCAGATTAAACTTAGGTGAAAAAATGAAAGAAATAAAAGAGTCCAATCATATTCCGACTTAGTCAAAGATCTTCAATTACAAAGAAGATACAATACATATCAAGCATGACTTCACAATCAAAGGAACACATCCTTTTACAGAAGAAATCATATATCAACACTTGAATGCTCAGGAGGAAGTAACAACAATTCAGAGTGTTACATGCTTCCCTCCTAAAAGATTCATCATCCCGATGATTACATATTCGATTAACCTTCAGGTCAACCAATTTATTAGTTCACAAAACAATGCGACTATTTCCAACTTGAATAGTTCCAGAAATCAATGTCACAACACATTTTATTCAGCCTGAATAATGTTTTCCTCCATCTGGCTTTCATATAAACTTGAAAAAGATAAGTTCATAAAAGAAATGTTTTGTCAATGATTTCATTCTTTGAAAAAGAAAAGGAAAAGAAATTTTCATCTCTTCCAAATTTTCCCAAGTTACACTTTCTTCGTTAAAGCTGGTCCCACTTTGGACCTTACATTGTTGTATTTCACGATTTCTCAAATGCAATTGGCGAGTTTCCAACACTCATGTGGGTTTAACCACGATTATTCTGGGTCTTGGACTGCAAGGAATTCAATTTAAAACATGTGATAGATCTGAAACGTATTTCTTAAGCAAAGAAATATGGAAAACATCATGCATGCGAGATAAAGCAAGTGGTAATGCTAATCGATAAGCTACAGGATTGATTATTTCGACAATTTCAAAAGGTCCCACGAATTGAGGTTACAACTTGGCAGTCTTGCCAAAAGTTATAGAACTCTTTTTGTGTTTAACATGAAGAAAAACCTTCTCACCAAGCTCAAACCTTCAATCAACCCGCTTAAGGTCAACATAGCTCTTCTGCCTATCCACTGCTTCCTTTAATCGTTCATGAATCAGATTAACTTGCTGTTCCATTTCAGTGAGAATCTCTGGTCCAATTACCACTCTATCCTCAACACTACCCCAACTAACAGGAGTTCTGCACTTTCTTCCATAAAGTGCTTCAAATGGTGGTATTTTAAGAGATGAGTGATAAGTGTTGTTGTATGCGAATTCAACTAATGGAAGATCCTCTTCCCATTTATATTGTTGATCTATGCAATACATTCACAACATGTCTTCCAACACTTGATTTACCCTCTCAGTTTGTCCATCCGTTTCCGGATGATATGCAGAACTGAAGTTTAGTTTCGTTCCAAGAGCTGTATTAAGCGTTTGCCAAAATCTTGACATCATTCTAGGATCCCTGTCAGATATAATCAATTCTGGTACACCATGCAATCTGAAAATTTCATGTACGAATCTTTTGGCCAGCACTGGTGAATCATCCTTTAGATTTCCAGTGATGAAATGAGCTACCTTAGTTAGTTTATCTACAACTACCAGGATAACATCATGTTTATTCCTGGACATGGGTAACCCTTGTACAAAGTCCATGGTTATTACTTGCCATTTGTACTGCGGTATGCTATGAGGATATAACAATCCAAAGAGGTGCATATGTTCTGCCTTAACCTGCTGACATTCCAGAAAATGAGTCACAAAATCAATGACATCCTTTTTCATACCTTTCCAAAAGTATTGCTGTTTCAGATCAGCAAGCATTTTTGTGATACCCAGGTGTCTAGAGAAAGGTGAATTATGAAATTCAACTAACAACTTCTTTCTCAAATCATTCAGCATAGGTACGTATACCCTGTTTTCATAACGCAAGATTCCTTCATTATCAAAATGAAAACCTTTATACCTTTCATCATTGGGTTTTGTAGCAAGCGCTATTTTACTTGCTAAAAGTATGTATCTAATTCTGAGGCACTTTTTACCTCATCCTTAAACTGAGTTCTTAATGTTATAATAGTAGAAATGTGCTTCCTACGACTTAGAGCATCATCTACTCTATTCTCCTTCCCTTTGATGTAGCTAATATCAAAATCATATTGTGATAAAAATTCTAACCACCTTCTCTATCGGCATTGATTAGGGTGAGTGAAAATATATTTCAGTCCTAAGTGATCAGTTTTCAACTCAAAAGTTTCCCAGTAAATAGTGTCTCCAGGACTTGAAGCGCATGAACAATGGCGTGAAGCTCCAAATCATGAGGAGCATAATCCAGCTCATGTATCTTAAGTTTTCTACTTTCATATGCTTTATTGATCATTTTGTAACAAAAAACCTCCAAGGCCTTCCCGAAGCATCATTACAACATAAAAGCTCCCATTTGGGTGCAGTACACTAATATAGGTGCGAAGTCAACTGGATTTTCAGAATTTTGAAAGCCACTTCGCACTTATCATTCCAAATAAATTTCTTATCCTTCTTCTGCAATGAAGTTATCGGTGCAGCTACTTTAGAAAAATCCTTAACAAATTTTCTATAATAACCAATAAGACCCATGAAGCTTCTTACTTCGTGCACATTCTTTGGTGCAGGCCACTCAGTTATTGCCACTATTTTTGAAGGATCTACAACAATTCCTTCCTTGCTAATGACATGACCCAAATAGTGAACTTCTGAATCAAAGAAAGAACATTTGGATAACTTACCATACAACTTTCTTTTTCTCAAAATCCCCAAAACTATCTTCAAATGCTCATTATGCTCCTCAACACTTTTAGAATAAATGAGAATATCGTCCAAGAATACAAGTACAAACTTGTCCAAATATTCTTGAAAAATATTATTCATTAAGTTCATAAAAGCTACGGGTGCATTAGTTAATCCAAAGGGTAGAACCGTGAATTCATAATGTCTGTACCTTGTTCGAAAGCTATTTTATGAATATCTTCTTCTTTAATCCTTAACTGATGATAACCAGATCGAAGATCTATCTTAGAATAAACCGCTGCCCCACGCATCTGATCAAATAAATCATCGATCCTTGGAAGTGGATATCTGTTCTTGATTGTTGCTTTGTTCAACATTCGATAATCAATACACAACCTAAGTGTTCCATCCTTATTTTCACAAATATTACGGGTGCTCCCAAGGTGAAACACTTGGTCTAATCAAACCTTTAGACAAAAGTTCTTGTAATTGTGCCTTAAGCTTGACTAACTTTGTAGTAGTCATCCGATAAGGTGCTTTGGAAATAGGTTCCGTTCCTGGTTTGATTTCGATGGTGAAGTCAAATTCCCTCTTGGGTGGTAACCCTGGTAATTCCTCAGGAAAAACATCCCTGAAACTTTGTAGCAAAGGAAATCGTTTCATGGAATCACCATCTTCTTCTGAAAATTCAGATATCTTTACTGCATAAAGGGTACATCCTTTGTTTTTAGCCTTTTTAAGCTGCATAGCTGACAGTTTTCTAACTAAAATTTCCCGTTTCACACCTTGAATCTCTGTTGTTTCCAGTGATCATCTAAACATTTTATGTTCTTTTCATAGTAGTCTACTTTTGCTTTATGGTCAGCTAACCAATTGACACCGATGACAATGTCATACGATCCCAAAGGTGTAACATAGAGGTCAACTTCCGTGGAAAAGTTAGGTAAGTCAAGGACTGCCCCAAAAAGACACATACTCACTGTATGAACAGAGTTATTACCATCTTTATGCCCAAGATTTATCCATTTCTCCACTTTTCTCTTAAGTTTAGAAGCAAGTTTATTAGAAATGAAACATTCAGTAGCTCCTGTATCAAAAAGAATAGTGACAGGTATGCCAAATAACTTACCCGGAACTTCTATAGGTGTCACTTGCTTTTCAGCTTGCTTGTCTGCTACTGCAGCATGTATCTTATGTTGCTGATTACGATCATCCTTCTTCAAAGGGCACTTGATTTGCGTAGTGGTCTTTGCCACAATTGTAGCAGCACCTCCTACGAGGTCCCTTTTTAGGCTCAAAATTGCCTCCGAGTCTTGTAATTATCATGTTGTCCTCCATAGGGCTTACGCCATTGTTATAATTTTTGGCAAAATTATCCCTTACATTTCAATGCAGGCTTATTTGCTCTTTGCTTTCTTACTATTATCCCCAGAAACTTACTTTTGTTTCCAAACTTTTTCCATGGTCCCTTTTTGGGTGCAAGAGAGGTTGAAGAAGGGTTTGCATCTTCTTCCGCACTTCCTCTTTATGAGCGAGAAATAGCCTTTAATTTCTTTCTTGTCTTATGGCCTTTTCAACAACTCCTTCCATAGTGGTTGGACCGTGAGCATTGACCTCTCCCCTATCACGGGATTCAATCCCATGATGAATTTCTGTATTCTGAACTTCTCGTCGGTTTGATCTTTGCGGTGCATACTTGAGGAGTTTTGTAAACCGCTCCCAGTGTTTAGTTAGTGTTAGCTTCCCTTGAGCTAAGTTCTGGAATTCTGTCATTTTACGATAATAGAAAATTTGTGGCAGCCAACGTTGCCTAAAATAGCCTTTGAATTGATCCCAAGTAATATTGGTCTCATCAATATTTAGCTCAGCTTTATGGCTATCCCACCACGAAGATGCTTCATGGGAAAGCTGATAGGCTCCCCAAATAGCTTTGGTTTCCTCTGAGAAGTTTCTTATTGCAAAGTACTTCTCCATTTCACTGAGCCAGTTCTCAGCTCCATCACCTAATGTGGTGCCATCATATTTAGGTGGACTTATCCTTTTTATATCATTAGTGAGTTCTGCTGCCAACCTGGCCTTTTTGTTTTCTAGTTGGACAGGTGCATTTCCAGCATTAATATCAACACCCATATCGGGGTTGTCCTCAGGAGGTTGCTGATTGTGATTACCAGCTTCATCATCCTCCTCATTTCCCATCACATGCTGTTCAAGTACAGCTAAACGATCTCTTGTGTCCAACAGGCAGCGTAAGGATCTCATCAAGTTTTGGGTTGTTTCCGCCCCTCCTTCAGGTGGAGTATTATTCGCAACGTTCCCTCTTGTTCTAACCATTTTTACACTGAAAATTCGGTTCTTATCGATTATGGACACAATAGGCCCAAGAGCAGTAACCTTGACTCGATACCAAGATGTAACATCCTCATTTTTATACATTAGAACAAGTAATTTTTTTTTGATAAATGCTTCTGGTTCTAAATACATAATTTAGAACTCACAAATCAAAACAACCATTCTCATCACAGATAACCATATGCAATTTGTAATGACTCGGAGTACCTCCGATCTATTCATTCCATGACTAAGTAATCTACCGATCTATTCATGTGTATTAAGAGTTGGCATTTTTATTTAACACATCACTCTTGCGGTTATCTTCCCTAATCTGGGATTCAGAATGCTCTGTCTAAGGAACCTATCTGAATAATTGTTACCATTATTCATCGGCATCTCATCCCTTAGACTAGGTGACTTAGGACAACGCAATCAACAACTTGCGATACTTTGGCCAAAGATTTGAAACATAATGCTTATGTCTCGTATTCCTTGACGACATACTCATCAATCTAGAATACGTCCTTCACCCCATTCCTATGTTATGTAGAATGTCTTATACTGACTTCTGTCAGTCTCTCCTATCCCAAGTTATTCACTCGGAAAGCGGATTAGTAAGATGCCAACATTATAGGGATGCTCAGGGACTAGGGATATCTTTGACATCTTGGGTCAACCCTAGTTAATCCGGTGTGTCAAGATACCCAGAGTCTCCTAGGGAAGCCTTATAACGTGACCGCATTCCTAATCGGTCCCAGTTAACTTGTTCAAGTTTTAAAGTGTAAAACTTAACGATCGATGTAAAGGGTGTCGTCATAAGTCACCTACATTGTTGTATCTTTGAGAAGATCCTAATCTTCTCGAAGGTACAACCCTGATTGACTTGTGCCGTCGACCTTTAAATCCGCCTCGAAAAGATCTACTTATTAATAAGTGTTACATACGTTGAGTTAAAATTATACCATAAGATGCTCCCTTAAGGGTAGTCTTTCCCAATCCACCGGTTCCTCACCTTAGAATTACCTTTCTTAGTAAAATCCATTACACAAGAGAAGTTATAAGACTAGAGGTCCCTTGAGGAGTTCATAGAAAAACATAAATCTAAGTCAACGAAATTGGGCAATAACCCTCAATCTTCACATGAGATTGCTAACCAAACCCTTTTAGGTTTATATCATTCTCATAGCTGAAATCTTATCTTACTTATTAGTATCGAGATAAAGTGATTAAGATTCCAATTAAACATTGTCTTGACTTAGATCAAGGCTAGGAAGTAATAATTTATTCAGCTTGTTTAGCTTCTGCTCAGGTATATTTTAACCCTAGCTTCCCGAAAAGACAAGTGTTCTAAATTCCATTTTAGCTTTTAGATAGAACATAATAGAACTAATAAGCAATCATAAGTATTCGATCACATAATCTTGCCAAACTTACATAGATAACCACAAAAGTCTCCAAATTATACAATAATAACAATGCTCTTAAGATCATTCAAACCGAAGAAGATCAACCCAACAAGATACGAATGCAAACACATAAGTAACAAATACCTCTTTCCATTCCTTTGAACTAATCAAATACATTTTATGCATTCAAAGATACTTGATACAATACTCAACGAGAAAAAGAACATCTTTTTCAAATAGTACATTCGAGAATCAAGCAGTAATTCATCATAAAACCAAATCAAACAATCTAAACATCCTATCGATCTGCGTGCTTTTACCACTTACGGCAACCATCTTCAAAATTTTCAACACAGTCGATTCGATGAACCGAGCATGATAAGCACTAACTCTTAAAACAATTGCAATCCACCAATTGTTTTCATTAAACAACTTTGTTTAAATGAAATCATTTCACCAAACATGTAAACATAATTGACTATGCTCTATGATAAAAATATGACTATAAACGCGTAACTCATATTATAGTTACTAAATAGTCCTAGATACTTTTCAGATATTTCATCATAAATATTAGTGACCAAGAAGAACAAATGTATCCAAAACAACTATCCATCTGAATCCCAAGTACAACAACATCCAATAGGCCATTATATTCAACAAAATGAATATCCTAACAATTCATGAATCCAACAGTATGTACTAACAATTCCAACAATCAAATATATTTATATCAACATATACTTTACAGCAGGAGAGAAAGAAACCGAGACATTCAGATGTCCCTTCCTAACATGTTCATGACTGTAACGTCCACTTAAAAGTAATGCAATCACATTATACGCTGCCTGCGACTAAGCCAGTCGAGACCACGGAAAGAATTACCATTCTTCAAGATACAAATATAAAATTGCCTGTAACTTACTTGAACAACACAGTAGCTATCGTGATAAGGCGGTAGAGCTATCGTGACAAGGCAGTGATAAATAATCCATCATATAGACTCCACATAACCTTCCATATTGTTAAAAAAAAAAGAGAAAATAACCAGCGCAATCGCTTGTCAAGGCACAACTGTTAACTCTTTATCTCAGTCAAGCACAAGACTAGATAACCTTAATAACAAAGGACGTAATCATGCACAAACACGACAACAATCCCACTCAGCAACATACAGCTCAATCTAGTCCCTACTAAAACACTTGCAAGGACTTAGATCCCAAGGCCGAAATCAAAAGAACAACCTTTTTATCACAGTCAAACAAGAGGCTCAATAACATTAAACAAATGATGTTTCCTTATGCATATATAGTGATATTCATACTGAATCTAACACAACATGCACAGCCTCATTTAACTGGAACAAATTCTTATAATAATATAGCCATGACTTATATTAGAAGTCATTTTCCAGAAAACAATCTCAACAAGGTCTTCACAGAAGCCGAAATTCCATAACAGTATTTTCCTCGAGTTTCCTCCTATGCCAAGCTACTACGGATTACAACAAAGTCTCAAACCAAGTAAAGTTTGAAAAGAAAGCCCTTCCTTTACTTTCCACAGAAGCGGACAGAAAGGGACACAAGAATATTAAAAAGGAGTCTGAACGTTATGCACGCACAACGAGGGTTTAAATCGAAAATCAAGCCAACTCGCAACATTTCAAATCTCCAACAGTATCCATACCACTAATGCTCAAAACAAGGTTTAGATTGAAGTTGATTTCATGCGACCACAACTCAAGAATCACAACAGTATTCACAACTGAGATTATTCAGAAAGGAAAACACAATGGCGAGATTAATCGAAAGGAAAACATAATATACACCTCCAGGATTAAAAAGGATTCTTACCCATGTGGTATTCTTCAAATAAACTTCTACAGAGGTAGAAAGATACAAGATACATATCAAATTCAAGTATTCTAACTATACCAATAACATACAGTATTCACGACTGTACTTCTACAAAGGTAGAAATGTATGTTACCTTTCTAGGACTCAAAAAGGAATCGAACCCATATAGTATTCTCGATTAAACTTCTACAACAGTTAAAAACTCTATCTATTCAAGGATTCCCACAATATCCAAAATCATACAGTATTCATGACAAAGCTTCTATAGAAGCCAAACATACTATAATTTCAAGAAGTATAAACAACAAGGCTTCTATAGAAGTCGATATCTACCAAGAAAAATTTTCATGGAGTCCAATAGTGCCTGTTTCACACATTACTCTTGCAAGCATTTCTACAAAATCTAACCGAAATGAAAAACACAACAAGGTAGAACAACCATTCGAAATACAATGCACACCCATCAAGGGTTCACTTGAAAAAATCGAGCCAGTAAGAAGATACAACAACCAATTCACAAAAGCTACCATAAAAACCAACTGAACCCAAAAATCATTTGAACAGAGTTTTTCTAATGAAATCATTTGAAAGAGAGCAAGATTTTTAAAAGTTAGGGCCTAACATGCTTGGTAATGTTGCTTAAAAATCAAGAAGACCACCTAAAGAGCTCGAGCCTTCTCCTCTTTTTCCACGTTAGATTCAACAACAATAATTTGCTATTTCCATGCCTTATAAACTTTCCTTGCCAGAGAAAAGAGCTAGTTACTCTCATATATGCCATGCAACACCAAGTAGGCCCAGTGCGAGAACCAGTGATCAAACAGAGAAAACCGAGTGCATGAAAAACCAAACAAACTACCAGTTTTCCATTTTGCATGTCTTCCCGAGAAATCCGAGCTCGAAGACCGAGTTCATTAATTGCATTAACTCCAAAATTCCCGCTCAATCGCCATTGCCACCGACCGCCATAGTTGGCGATGGACAAAAACAAATGAAAGACCATTTCTAGTTTTGGTGACTCTTCCACGTCGGCTTTCACTAGCCGTTTGAAACCTCCGCTAACTCCTTGTCCTTCATGCTTATCTCCTTTATTTAATGCCATAGAAACTACCGCCCATGGCTCACACCCCTTCATAGGTCCCCTTCCTTCACTAACATTTGTTAGGTTAGAAACATAGGTTAGGATTTAAGATGATACTTAGTCTAACCTCCTTAGCGCTAGGTTACTAACTTTAGGAACTTTTAGCTTATAGCTTAGGGCTAGGTTAGATTAACACTAATCCCATCACTTAGGTTATTAACCTTAATAAATCCAGTTTAGGTCTAACATTTAAAATGTTCAGAATAAGAACCTACAGATATACATTCACAAGAAGGATTCACTCCAGATCGCTATAAGCTAGTTGGATAAATGTATCTGAATTTATTACCTAGCCCACGATCAAGACCTTCCTGATATTACGATATCGGGAACCAATTCATTTAACATGATCAATCTGAGTTAGACTCCAAAATAGCTTATTCAACGCATTCGGACCTTACGCAACCCGCATAAGGTCTATAATTTTTGTTCAACTTTGAATAAACTTAAAGCATCTCTTGGATCAATGCCACCGATGCAGATGTGGAGTGGATTATAGGCGTAGATCATCGGTGGTCTCGAGTGTTACACAATTATACATTGGAATATGTTATTTCTAAATGTTTATGTCTAGAAGAGGCTAAGTTTAGGTTTTTACGCGAGCCTAGAGGATATTACTTGCACGCTATGCCTTTGACAATCAAGATTTTGGTTATAGAACATGATTTAGAAAGCCTCCTATGGATAGCTAAATCTCCACCATGTGCGGGGGTAGACAAAAGTGTGGAGAAGGATGGTAGACATGATAGAAGATAAACAAAGAGAGGAAATATGACTCAAGTTTAATGAAGCATGAGAGAGAGACATGACACACGTGTGATTTATTGTAGTGTCATTGGAGTTGAGGGAAATGATGGCTCATAAAGGTTTTAAAGATATTGTAGAAGACAAGGAGCTATAACATCATGTCCTCTTGACATTGGGAAAACACATCGAGAATCCCCTTCACTTAAGATGAGATCAAATTAGAGGAAAGAATGAGGGTGTGGGTGCTCATCCGATCCCACCTAGCCACCTAGCCACAGTGCATGGAGTTATAGATCCAGGAGGTAGTTATTGAGAAGAAGGCTAGTGCAAGTAAGCAAGAAGAGATGGGTAGATATCATTTTACATTGAATTTAGAGGGGAATCAAGTTAGTAGTGTGCCAACAGAAACTCAACAGTGCCGGTGTTTGGCATTTCTATTACATGATTGTTTCTAAGAGCATCATCGAGATAGGGTATTGGTGCGTAGACCGTTGGAAGCACTTCTATGGGGGCTACAACTACATAAAAATGGGTGTCTAGTTTAGCACTATAAATGGGACACAAGGGAGTTCATCGAATGGGCCGCAACCCACGATAAGGGGTGTGGGAGGCTCGGAAGGATCGGGTCGGCAGCCAATGGATGGAGGAACCTTGATGGAGGTTTGGGATATGGATCTGGTGGGAAGAGACCACAACTCCCACAAAAAAACCTCGATAGACACCACCGAACCATCCTCTACAACCACATAAGAAACCTCAAGTTTACAATAATATATATCTCCACTTTCCATAACATGAGTTATAGAGGATGCAATAGAGAATGTGCATGAATGTGAATTACTATGGCATGCTAAGGGAATCACAACTTCAGATAGGGAGGCAAGCCAATTTTCCACTACACTTCAAGGGTGTGCACATAGTTGGTATAAGGAGTATGACCCACATCGAGACCATGGTGGACTACAATTCTTTATGCACTAAATTTTTGGATTAGTTTCGCATTCTAAAGTTAGAGCAACAAAGAATCAATGCACTTAAGGATATTTATTTTAGATCTTAGATTGTTTCTTTGAATTGTTGATGAAAAGATTGTTTCTTTGAAAATAGGGTAATGGTGTAGGAGGAATACTTGTTCAAATGTCGGTTGATGGGTTGTTGCATGCGTATGACTTCGAATCCACAGTTAATGACCGGCTTGTTCAAATGAGAGCTTCCTTTTGGCTAGGAGGAACTACCCTGTAATGAAAGCAAGACCACCAGCAAGAATTAAACAATATGGGCAGTGAACTGCCTAGCGTGAGCTAGATCCGGAAGTGTGATACTTCCTAGATGGCTATCAGTCCACTATTTTAAACAAATTAATGCTGAAAACAAGGTAAATCCTATTGTTATTTTGAAATGATTTAGGTATCTCACTTAAAAACACAATAAGAAAATAGATCTAATCTAACAGGCTAAGCTAGAATAGAATCCACGGGTCAAATGGTTGGTTATGGGTTCTGCAGGTTTAATAAAGGTCTCGGGTAGGTCACAAGTGAGTGAGGGTGAGGTAAAATTAGGTGGATAGGTCTCTGTTTAAGGCTGTGTGGACAAACACAGAGACCGGCGTCGGTCAGGGGTGACCGACCGCGGTTAGGTATAACCGGCGCCGGTTATTGTGAAATCTAGAAACGTCACAAAATGGGGTTTTGGTCTCCTTTGTGATTACACAAAGGATTTGGTTGGTCGGGACGAGGTATTGGGTGACTGGAATAGGTTTTTACAAGGTTTTGATGGGTCTATGGAGGTACAAAATGTTGGAGATGGTCAATAGGGAGCAAGATAAACAATGGATGATAAAATAATGATAAAATGAAATAACCAGGAAAGTATGATGTTGTACTTACTTGGATTTCATTCTGAAAGTCTATGTGTGAAGGATGGAGGTGCTGATGATGGGTTTGAAGGCTGCAAGTGATCACCAACTAAAGAAAATCTTTGCATGGGCTGCATGCACACTCCTTTTTTCTTGGATAGATCAGAATGTGGTTGGGAAGGTTGTGCAGGAGAAGATCCTCAATCTCCTTCCTTGGATGTCAGTTCTTGCTAGAATTGGCTCTCTGAAGATGTGTTATCTCTTTGAGATTTCATTCTTGCTCATCCACTTTTCTCCCAATGTTTTCCAACCTTGAGAATAAGGTTGTTTAGGGGATAAAAGGGGTAACCGATGGTGGTCCGGCTTAACCGGTGATGGTTAGGGGAAACCGATGTCGGTCAAGGTGGGATTTTCTAGGTTTACTAAACTTAGGGAGATCCTCCTGATTTCCTCGGATCTTGTGTCGTTATCCCATGGATTAGACTGGGAGCTTCTTGTGAGCATGTGGGAATGTGGTTAGAGGGAGTGTAGGCATTGATTTTTAGGGTTTGGGTAAGTCTTAGTTAGTTATGGTAACTTGCTAAGAATAGGTCTTAGGTTGAGTTAGCTTGGTGAGGTGTCTAAGTGAATTGTTTGTGTAGATATTATTTAAATAAGATATTTAAATAATAAATATAGTGAGGATAACGCATTAATTTAATTAAATTAATTAAATTAATATTAGTAGGGTGAAGGGGGTCATGGCTAGGTAGATGTAATAAAGGGGGGCTTATATGTCGAGGGACGAAGGGGGAGTGTGACCTAATTTTAGTGTCTACATTTTTCCCTTTTTGTTGCGTAGCTTGTATTGGTAAGCGATGCTAACAAAAATAAGATGTGGTTGGCCCATGTGAGGGTGAAGGTGATCCCCCTCAAACCAGGAATGATGAGGCAATAGGCTGAAGCGGTGAGTGGTTTGATAAAAGGTAAATGTGAGGAAAAGGTAAGTGGGTGTAGGGGAAGAGGGTGAAAGGTCTACTTGGGTGATCTAGGTAATGGGTCAGGGTCAAAGGTAGCAACATTCAAATGCATGCACACACGTATAAACTACAGACATGCTATCGGGTTGAAGAGTAAAAAACTCTACATCGTCTAAGGTCGATAGGTTTATCCAAACAAGGGTGAAGTGAATCCGGTATCCAAGGTATAGGATAAGGTCAGGAAACACAACATAGGTTAGGTGTAGGAATGTGTAGGTATGTTCCAGTACACCAAAGGTAGGGTCAGGATAAATGGTCATGAAATAGGCTAGGTAAAGTCATTAGGTCAAACAACACAGGTAATAATTGCCACAAGGTATAGCAAACACATGAGGTCAAAAGGTCACTAGCAATGGTCCAGTCCAAATATCGAGATCACGGCATGGGTAAGGCCGAGGTAGGGGTAAAATAAGGGAGGCTTCAAAATAAAGTAGAGGTTGAAGAAGGTCACTAGTGAAGGTAAAGTGGTCTAGGTAGGTGTAGGGAAGGGAAAAGAAAGGGGAGGTAAGGAAAAGTAGGTGAATGTGAGGGCAAGGAGTATATAGGGTAACCGACACTAGTCAGTATGAACCGATGATGGTGTAGGGGAACCGATGGTAGTTAGCTAGGGCATCAGACCGGCCTCGGTCAAGGGTTAACCGATGTCGGTCGAGTCGGGTAGGGTATAAAAAGTGGAAAACCCACATTTTAAAATTCATTTGTGCATTTGGAAAAGGAGAAAAGGACAAGAAGAGAGAAAAGAGGAAGAGGACAAAAGAGTACAACAGAGAGCTTGGTTGGTGAGCCACATAGGTGAGATTGGTTGAGTGAGAGGTGGGGCCACGAGATCGGATCGAGCGAGGTGATTGGTGGAGAGAGTTGGAGGTCATTTGAGGATGGCGAGGCCGAGAGGGATCGGGAGGAGTGGTGGAGGCTGGAGGTTCCACCACGATGGCGGTGCAGTGGGATCAGGTAGGATTGAACCTTTTGATTGATTGTTTGGTGAATTTGATGCAAAATGTAGAAAATATTAAAAAATGGGGGTTTGGGGGAAAAAGAATTTCAAAATGGGAAAAAGAGAGGGAAAAGGTAATAGTGAAGGGTAGGGGGTAGGGTGAAAAGGGTAATGTAGGAACAATTAAGGGTGTAAAGAGGGATTTGGGTGGGTAGAATGTCTAGGAAGGGAAAAAGTAGGGTTGGAAAGTCGGGGTGGGTGGCGGCATGACGGTGATGACGTCGGTCGTCGACTTGTGGCTGACATCGGTGGGTAGTGATCGGTGCGGTCACAAGAATAGTGACCAGTGCTGGTTAAAGGGAGACCGTGGTCGGTCAGGGGATAATTGGGTCGGTTAATCCTAAGTGTAAATTGGGATAAAAAAGGGAAGAGAGTAAGGGTAGGGTGGGAAAGAAGTTAGGTGAGAGGGGAAGGGTTTAGGGTGAGAAAGTAGGGTAGGTGGGTAAGGGTTGAGGGTGGTTTCAGGTGAGGGTAGGGTAGATAGTTTCGGGTGGATGGGTGTGGGTAGGTGTGGGTGAGGGTTAGGGTAGATAGGTAGGGTAGATGGGTTTGGGTAGGTGTGGGTGAGGGTTAGGGTAGATGGGTGTGGGGCCAATGGATGGGTAGGTGGGGATGGATTAGGGTAGATAGGTAGGTAGATAAAGGGTAGGTGGGGTGAGGGTAAAAATAAGGTAAGTTGGGAAGGTGGACTAATACATTACTTTTGTGGGACGTAGGCCCAAGACGAGCTGCGGATGAGGGCCCAGGTGCCACCCTTGTTATTGACAGTATGGGTGATCACGACATAGGCAGAGTGGTAGCATGTGGTAGAGGTGGGATTGATAGGCATGCGGCACTACTGGCATGTAGTCCGGAGGTGAGTCTTATGGTTTCCCTCATCGATAGATGGGACTCAGCGACCAACACCTTCCATTTACCGACTAGGTGAGATGATGATCACCCTGGAGGACGTCTACAGGATCCTGCGGTTGCCCATATTGGGGGCCCAGTTTATTCCATCTCTTTAGAGGCGTTTGAGGAGCTACTGGCACCCATTTTTGGTGAGGGTGTAGTGGACTTGACATTCCATAGTGCTAGCATGAGCTATGGAGCGATGTATAGAGCTCATCCAGAGGAGATGAGGTTAGTGGTACTCTTGATGGAGGCAGTGTGTTGCTTCACACTACCGGATGTAGAGGGGGGAGATTCCCGAGGTCACTGATGGGAGTCCTCCATGACATGATGATACATCGGACATGGTTCGCATGGGCACCTGCATTGCTGACACAGGTGTATAGAGAGCTATGGGCCTACGGGTGACTGGAGGTTCAACATCTACTTACATCATACTACTACATTATTGGGCATATGAGCACATTGTTTGTGTTTGACCAGTGGGGATGCCCAGGTAGATGCATTCCCATGGAGAGTTTTGAGAGTTGGGTACAGCGGTGGGTACCGGCCGTTTGAGAGGTCCGAGGTGCCAGATCTACGCATGATGTATCTTATCACAAGAGGTTGTTGGAGGGGCTATCAGGGGTGGACATTATTTGGAGGCCGTACGTGGGCTTCTCCTCATACAGATAGATGGCCACAGAGCTAGTTGGGCTATAGATACATCTGTGGATAGAGGGGAGGAGAGCGGGAGAGCATGAGTGGATACCCATAGAGTGGGTTAGACATCACTTTGGATTGGTCCAGGGTGTACCACCTTTGTTCCCTCAGTACTGGAGAGATGATGTGGAGAGACCTATGTCTCCACCATGACCCATGTGTTGACCCAGGTAGGAGGAGTAGCCAGTAGATGTATAGATTGATGATGTTGGGGTTGTAGATGGGTATAGGTAGTGGTGGGCGGCACAACTGAGAGCCGTACCACCGAGGCCAGGATAGCCAGACTTAGCCACCATCACAGTTTAGAGAGACGCCCTACAAGGGGTGGCTACTTTGGTGATGTAGCTGGGGATCATGCAGGGGTAGCTTACAGGTTCAGAGGCACATGTTGCCACATTACAGGCCCAGATAGTGACATTGCAGGCTCAAGCAGGGTAGGGATAGGTACCTACACAGGTGGAGGTAGGGGGAGATGGAGATGGAGAGGAGGTAGGCGAGATGGAGGGTAGATAGCCACCCTATAGGCGCAGGTGTAGGATTTACAGGGCTAGTTGGCCACAGCACAGGGGCAGGTTATGGGTGCATAGGGCTAGGCTGCGAGTAGCAAAGCACAGCATATTACTACCTGCAGCCCAGATATAGACACACAAGCTCCAGGGACGACTCAGGCTCTAGCACCAATATAGGCTCAGTGCAGGTTCAGGGATAGGGTCCCATTGTATAGGTACCCACGTAGGTAGTGGGACCCATGGCACCTCCACAGACAGTGCCCATGGCCAGGTTCAAAGATACCCTAGGAGAGGCACGGTATTACTAGGATCATTTGTTAGTTGTTGGGCTAGATGTGCCCTCCTATGCCAAGTATAGAGCACAGCAGGCCTCCAGTGAGAGGACTAGATCCCGTACTCATAGTGTGGAGAGTATAGGGGGCCGGTGAGCCTAGGGACAGGGTCGTGGTGAGGTCACTAGTGTGTAGAGGCCAGCTCTAGGTGAGGGGCCATCAATAGGAGGTGAGGTAGGTGTCGGATCCCTCAGACAGGTGCAGCAGAGGGGTCAGGAGAGACACAATGACCTGTTGTGGACCGGCCTGTGTGCCAAGTCATTTTTGTATGTATTATATATGAGACCGGCCTACATGCCGAAGAGATTTTGTAGTGATTATTGTGTTGTACATGATACCAGCCTGCATGCTGAAGATTTTTGTATTGATTCATTCATGCATTTTGTATATGATATATGAAATGATGATTATTTTGGAGATACATTTTATGTGATACATGTGTATATTGTATTATACACATGATGATTATATATGAGAGATAGATGATATTCATTGATGATGTTGTGATGTATATGAGTTTTACTTTATTGATGATATGATGATGAAATAGATGAGTATTGCATGATAGAGTGAGTGTTAATGTGTTGATGAGATATTGGTTTATGGTTGTGTTAGATGAGATATGGATTATGTGGTTTAGAATGATCAAGTCATTGGTTTAGGCATATGGATGAGTCGATTAGGTTTTTAGGCATGGATTTTTGGTTTAGGCATGGATCGAGTTAGTTGGTTTAGGCATGGATGAGTTAGGCTAGTTAGGGCATGGATCGAGTCAAGTTGGTTTAGGCATGGATTGAGTCGAGTTGGTTTAGGCATGGATCGAGTCGGAGTTGTTTAGGCATGGATTGAGTTAGGAGGTGATAGGCATGGATTGAGTCAGGTTGGTTTAGGCATGGTAGAGTCAGGTTGTTAGGCATGGATTGAGTTAGGTTAGTTTTAGGCATGGATAGAGTCGGTTGGTTTAGGCATGGATTGAGTCGAGTTGGTTTAGGCATGGATTGAGTCGTTGGTTTAGGCATGGATTGAGTCGGTTGTTAGGTATGGATGAGTCAGGTGATAGGCATGGATTGAGTCAGGTTGGTTTAGGCATGGATTGAGTCAGGTTGTTAGGCATGGATGAGTCAGGTTGTTTAGGCATGGTTGAGTCAGGTTGGTTAGGCATGGATTGAGTCAGGTTGTTAAGCACGGATGAGTTAGGTTGTTTAGGCATGGTTGAGTTAGGTTGGTTAGGCATGGATGTTCATTTTGGTATTTTGATAACAAATGGCAATATAAATGCATGAGATGGTGTAAAATGTGGAAAATGTTGGTTATGTATGAAAATGTGAAATAATATAAGTGGTAAAAGTTATGTGGTATATGGTATAGATGTCAGGTTTTTGATATGAATAGGAAATCAAGTAAAGGTGGGGAAAATGGTTAGGGTAAAGAGTGGCCGAGCTAACCTTCCAGGGCCCCATGCCTTGGAAGTGCTACCTACATAGTCCCGGTGAAAAAAGGGACCTCAGACCGATGTAGTTCTCCCATAAGCTAGGGAAGAATATGATAAGATCAAAGAATAGGTAGTGCGGTTGATAGTTAGGTTGGATTCGAGGTCATAAGTATGATGAGGTCAAGGTCGATTAGGTGAGGTGGAATATAGGTAGATAGGTATGGGTGATTTTAGGTCGTAGGTATAATTAGGTTGAGGGCATTGATGTTGGGGTTGAGAATAGGTAGATAGGTAAAGGTGATTTTAGGTTGATTGAGGTGGGAGAAGAAAATCTCAAAAGATAGGTGTCGAGGCTCTAGTCTATATAAGAAGATCAAAAGGTAATGAAGAAGAGAAAAGATAAGAGGGGAAAAGCCACCTGATTGGCAAAGGATCAAAACATATGAAACACATCTTTAGATAGGCTAATGAACGTAAGACCCTAAAGACATTACATGATTGATAATTCTAAGAGTGATGAATAGTCACATGATCACCAAATGTCATAGGTTCAGCAGGTCCCTTGAGGTATGACGTGAAAAGACAACGGGTAAGGAGGTGTAGGTAATTGGGTCATAAAATGGGAAGTAGAATGCCTTGGGCAATAGAGCCAAGATCACAATAGGCAAGTCCATGATGAAAAAGCTTATTTTTCTTTTTCTTTTTCTTTTTGACTTTTTAGATAGACTGATCAATGTGGAAGTCTATACGGGAGGAATATATGTCTCCTTGAGGTCTTCGTGAAGCTGATCGATGCGGGAAGCTTCTAAATTTTGATTTTTGAGAAAATAGTCCTCTTTTTGGAAAGACTATGTAGAGAGTTGTGAGCTTTTTATAGCTGTCCTTCGAGGGAGAAGTCTACTCATAGTGACAATTAAAGGTGGAAGATGTCCTTTTGAGGGATTCATCTTTTATATTGGAAGTTTGACTCAAGGAGTTGATCCCTTATTTTGGAAGATGTCCTTCCGAGGGATTCATCATTTTTTTTTTTTATTTTTTTTTGGCTTTTAAGTCATGGATGAGACTATAACGAAGCATTTGGTTCTTGTTGAGAAGGAAAGGGTGAATGACCATGGGATCTCATCTAAAAGAAGACAAAAATTATCCATGAGAATCATGCCATGTGCAGAGCCATGGTGCACATATTTAAGATAAGGCAAAAGGGTGACGGGTAATCACATGATTCTTGTTTAATCATTAGGGAGATGGATGGAGTGGATAGCGCTCAAGGGATGAGCCTATAAAGAGACACATGGTGAGGTAGGACAATGAGTCAACAATAGAATGGTCAAAGATGTAATGCGTTAAGGGGCTCAGGTTTGGGTTTACCCTCAAGCGAGGACAAACGATAGGCACCTGATCCATAGGTATGAGTTACGATGTATGGTCCAAGCCAATTAGGAGTGAATTTTCCCCATTTACTTTTTCTACTTTGGTTACGTGTTGATTTTCTTTCAAAACAAGGTCACCAACTTGGAAGGTTCATTCATGA
This sequence comes from Taxus wallichiana var. yunnanensis, assembly GCA_018340775.1. Taxonomy (NCBI): domain Eukaryota; kingdom Viridiplantae; phylum Streptophyta; class Pinopsida; order Cupressales; family Taxaceae; genus Taxus; species Taxus wallichiana. The sequence continues at coordinate 347,612,967 of CM031244.1, read as the reverse complement.
ACACATTTTTCATAAGCACGTTTGATACGTTGTTGATAAACTTGAAGGTGATCTAGAGCATTAAGACGACATTTGTCTAATAACTCTAGTTGTGCTAAGCGGTCCTGACAAAAGTCATCATCAGTAAGCATGTCATGGAGAGAAATGTGAAGTGAGGGGATCTGGACTTTGAGAGGCAGAACAGCCTAGCCTCGGTACCGTAGACTAGTGAAAAGGGTGTAGCCGTAGTGGAAGTGTGAATACTAGTGCGGTATGCCCATAGAGCAAAAGGAATGTGCGTATGCCAATCCTTCCCAGTATCGTCAACCACTTTCATGAGAATTTTATTGAGGGTTTTGTTAGTGGATTCAGCTTGGCCATTGGTTTGTGGGTAATAAGGTGAGGAGAAACTAAGCTGAATGCCGAAGGCATCGCAAAGTTTTTGCAATGTTTTGTTTTTGAATTGTTTTCCATTGTCAGTGATGAGGTGATGAGGACACCAAAGTGACAAATGATGTGATGGTTAATGAACTCACATATTTTCTCAACTTTTTGGAGATGAGTGGTATGGCTTCCACCCATTTTGTGTAGTATTCGGTAGTGGTTATGATCCATTGATGGCATTGGGAAGAATGAGGATTGATTTCTCCGACAAGATCCAAACCCCATTGAGAGAAGGGCCAAAGGTCACGAGTGACCTGTAAGGCATGACTGGGTGTATGATGAAGGTTGGAATGTTGTTGAAATTTCATGCAACGTTTGACATAGTCACAACAATCATGGTTAAGGGTCGGCCAGTAATAGCCTAGGCAAAGAATACGCTTAGCAACAAGCAAGGCCACTAAAGTGACCTCCACATATGCCATCATGAACCTCCTTGATGGTATAAGGAATTTCAAAACTTGTGAGGCATCGTAAGAGAATACCATCAAATCCACACTTATAGAGGAGTCCCCCCAGGATAACGAAAAATGGGAGACCTTCTTAAGGAAGGTGCGTTGTCCATTACGGGTGAGATCAGGAGGTAAGATGGAGAGGGAAAGGTAGTCGGAGTATTGTTTATACCAAAGGTCACTCGGGTCGGGGTGTCGATTTTGATTGAGTAAACATCATGAGGTAAATAAGAAGGTGAATGGAGGCATTGTATAGTGACAAATATTTTGGAATCGGTAGGGGAAGTGGGTATTTGGGAAGCTAAGCAGGCCATGGTGTCTGCAAATTTGTTGGTTGACCATGGGATGGTTTGAAGGGTGTAACGATCAAAGGTGGTCAAAAGTATGTCTACATGATGTTTATACTTTTGAAGTATCTCGTTACAACATTGGTACATACCATTGACTTGGTTTATGACCAATTGTGAATCACCAAAGATGTGGATTGATTTGACATCGAGGGCATAGGTGGTCTGGAGACCTAGTACGAGCACTTCGTACTCGGCAATATTGTTGGTGCATTCAAAGTCTAGTTTGAAAGACAAAGGCATGGGTTCTCCATCCAGAGGATGAGGATAACACCAGCTCCACCCCCATGCTGACACTTAGAACCATCGAAGAACAATGTCATTTGGTAAGGGGGTTCATCCAGAGAAAGGGTAGCAATGGATTCATCGGAAAGTCAAAATTAGAGGGTTGGTCCCTGATAATAGGTGCATCGGCTAGTTGGTCGCGATAGCTTGGCCCTTAATGGACTTTTGGTGAATGAATTTGAGGTCAAGATCAGCTAAAAGCATAAGCCATCACACGGTGCATTGATTTTGATAGGGTTTGGCGTACATGAAGTGTAAAGGGTTGGTGTTGGTCACAACATAGGTTTTGTGGTTGAGTAGGTAATGGCGGAGTTTGGTGGCAAAAAAACTAAGGCTAAGAAAATCTTTTCTGGATGGTTGTATCGGGTTTCATAGTCCAAAAGAGTATGGCTTATGTAATAAACCACTGCTCCCTATGTTGTTCATCATGATGAGTGAGCATGGCTCCCAAGGAATGATCGGTAGCTGATATGTATAGGTAAAAAGGTTGATCATCTTTCGGTGGAATGAGTACGGGTGGTTGGAGAAGGTATTGTTTTAGGGCCTCAAAAGCTTTGTGATAGTCATCATCCCATTTAAAGGAGACATCCTTCCTAAGCAGATGATGAAATGGTTGACACGATCCGATAATTGTGAAATGAAACGGTGAATGGATTACAATTTACCTTGTAGGCTACGAGTTGTTTGAGGTTCGTGGGTGGAGGCATTTCCAGAATGGCCTTGACTTTAGCGGGGTCAACTTCTATACCATGGAGGGAAACAATAAATCCCAAGAGTTTTCCTGAGAGAACCACGAAGACACACTTTTTAGGTTGAAGGCGGACGCAATATTTAATGAGGTGATCAAAGATGGTTTTGAGGATAGTGAGGTGCTCGGTGCGGCATGTTTAGATTTAGCCAAGAGATCATCCACGTAATCTTCCAATATGTGATGCATGATATCATGGAAGATGTAAGTCATAGCACGTTGATATGTAGCACCAACATTTTTAAGGCCAAAAGGCATGACTCGATAGCAAAAGGTTCCCCAAGGGGTAATGAATGTGGTCTTGTGCTTGATCTTAAGGGCAAAAAAATTTGGTTATAACCGAGAAACCATCCATGAGTGAGAGCATCTTGTGACCCGTGGTAAGGTCAACCAGTTGATCAATACTAGGAAAGGGAAAGTCATCTTTCGGGTAGGTGAGGTTGAGGTCTCGGAAGTCCATGCAAATGTGGAGTCCCCTGTTGCTTTAGTAACAGGGACAATGTTAGAAATCCAACAGGATAATCAATGGGTAAGATGAAGGAAATGGAAAGAAGACACTGAAGTTATTCTTTGATGAGAAGAGCAATGTGAGGGTGCATTTTCCTCAGCTTTTGTTTGATAGGTTTGGCATCGGGAATGGTTATGATATTGTGGACCACTATGGTGGGGTCAATACTAGGCATGTCTATGTAAGACCAAGTGAAAGCGTGGTTATGATCTCGAGAAAGGAAGTGATGGCTTCCTGTTCAACAACATCTAAAGATTGTCCAATCTTTAGGATGTGTGGGTCATCCTGAGTATGAATGTTGATCTCAATAGTCGATTCATTCAACATGGTTTGCGTCTCAGAGGGTAATGACTGATGAATATATGAGTCTTCTGCACCAAGGTAGGTGAGTATGGATTCATCATCCTAACATTGAATGATGTTAATGGTCGGTGTGTCATCATCGATCATCTCAGGATATAGGAATGGGAGAGTGGAAGGGGCCTCACCTTCACATTGATAAGTCAAAGGCCCCAAGGAAATGGTGTTTATGAAAAAAAAGTTAGGAGGGATAGATTCAGGATCCATCGACTCCATCGGTGAGGGTGGTGATGAAGGTGGAGAAGGGCTAGGGTCCTCAATGAATTCAATACGAGGCCTATTTGGTAGAAGGGTCGGGAAGCCAATACCACTCCGATCATTATGTTTATGGGTGGTACATGGAATAATGGTATGGTGGCCTTGCTCATAAAATCCAAAACCAAAACCCTTCCACGCATAATGGTGCAGGAAGGTGTGGGTGAAATGGTGATTGGTAAGTGATTGGAAGTCCATGGAAAATGGGTGGGGTTGTGATGGTGGTTTAGGTGTGTAGGTGGTAGTATCAAGTCCCCCATAGGTGAGACTAGTACGAAGATGAGGAGGACCATAAAGGAGGTGTTCTCCTATACGGTGATCATAGTGAGGGTGTTGGTGAAGGCTTCCATACTCATGTGGAGTAAGGAAGGTGTTGACACTATATAGGTGGTATTCCCCCAGTGAGGCATTGAAAAACACCTTCCAAGGGATCAATGGTTGGTATGTGGGTAGCTGGTATGGATGATGTGTCAGAGGTTGATGCGGAGGTGGTGTTAATGGATTAGGAAGCTAATGGGTCAGCCATGGAGGTTATAGCAGCGATAGGCATGGAGGAGGTATGTGCGGTGAAAGTAGCGGCTATATTGGTAGGTGTGGGTGTAGGTGTAGGTGAAGTGGTATTGGTTGCGAAGTAGATGGCTTGACCGGTATGAGTACATCATTGGGTCGGTAAAGCATGTTGCATGTTTTGAAAGGTGATGGGTCAGCTGGAATGGTATAAGTGTGTCCTTTGTGTTCAAACTTTACACAACGATGCAAAGTGGAGGGAACACAACCCATGACATGGATCTAGGGTCTACCAAGCAACAAGTTATATTGGAATTCCCCCTCCAAAACATAAAACAATTCTTGGAATAGTGCGGGGCCCATGCGAACGTGAAGGATGACAGTGCCTAGTGTGGAGGTGATAGCATCATTGAATGAACACAACATGACCGGATGTTTGTGCATGTAATTTTCAGGTATGCACATTTGAGAAAATGCATGGGATGAAATGATGTTAATGCTAGCACCTCCATCAATCATCACATGGCGTACCCGTATGTCATCAATGTGTACAGAGATGAAGAGGGCTGGGTCCGGGTCATCATTTTGGTATGGCGTGATCTCTGCCTCTGAGAAGATGAGGGAGGCCACTTGGTGAACAAGGTGAGGTGAGGATGAAGGTGGTAATTTGGTGAGGAGGCTACATGATGGGGTGTGATAATGGAGGCTACGGGTGTAGGGTCATTGGGTAAAACCTCGATAGATTGAAGAACCTCCATGAGGGCTTGAACGATGGGATTCTGAGGTTTGGATGAGGTCATATAAGGACATTTTGAGTGGAGATTGGTGTAATTGTTTGAGCATGGTGTGATGTGTGATGCCATTAGAAATGGGGTATGTGGGGCCGTGGATAGTTATCTTAGGTATGGGTGTAGATGGTATGTTGGGTATAGGATTGGTTGGTGGGTTAGTTGCCTTTTCTTTACCCTTCTACACACATGTGTAGTGATGTGTACCATGTTGATTTGAGGGAAATTTTCAAATGGAGAGGGTGTAGGGTAAGTGGTATAATGACATGAAGGGAAAAAACCTACGGGAGGAGAAAATCCCTATGAGGTCAGTTGGGCACAGTGACATTTGGGTGGTGGCGTGGCAAGTTCTCTTGATGTGAACCATGTTAATTTCAAATTTTGTGTGTGGTTTTAGGAGCTGTGAGGGTGGAGGTTGTGGTTGTTGAGTGCAGTGTGGGAATGGGTGTTGGTGAAGCAGGATCCTCGTCAAGAAGGTCATCATCATCAAAGTTGGTTTCGGTGGACATAATTGGATAAGGATGGTTTTCAAGGCCTTGTAGTTCTCCACATCATGCCCTGGCACATGATGGTATGCACAAATTTTGGTATCATCAAACCCCTTTGGCTTGGGTTTGAGGGGGTCGTAAGGTCGAGTGGTGGTAATGTGATAACAAAAGTCTCGAGGAGGTTGGTTAAAATTTTGGCATAGGACCCTAGTGGATCACAATGGGAAGTGAATGTGGGTTTGGGTGTAGGTGTGGTTGGTTGTCTGGAATTATTTTTGGAAGAGTAGGAATGGGTCGAGCTATGGGTTTAGGTGCCGGTGTGGTTTGAGGTATCGGTCGGGTTCGTTTGGGTAGGGGTACAGTAGATGGATGGGTAGGAGGGTGTGGGGTTGTTTTGACTACCTTGTTGTGGGGTAGTGGGGTTTTGTTTTTGGGTTGCACCTTCTTGGGTAAAGGTGATGTGGGTATACGGGTCTAGAAGGAAAAGTAGATGGAGGAAGAGGGTGAGTTACCCATGGGGATAATGGGGTGCTATGAAGGTAGATGACGCAGGTCATGTTTGGGGTGTGAGGGACAATGACTGAAGTGTAATAGGTAGTGAAGCAATGGCTGAAGGTATCAAAGGTATTGGTGGTAAAGAGACTGCAGGTGCAGGTATGAGTCATGTTGTGTGCCTAGGTAGGTTAGAGATTTGTGAGGAAGGAATGGGTTGTTGTGTTATTAGGTTATGAATGGGTGAGGGGTGCTTGACCATGTTGGGCAGCTGAGGTCTTAAGGCAGATGGGACAAGTGTGGGTGTGATTGGTGTGGTAGGGGTATGAGGTTGATGAGTTTGTTTCTTTAGTTTGGGTGTCGAGTAGGTGTGGTTTTAACATTGGAGGATGTAGCTAAATCTAGTTTAATAGGTGGATGAGTAAGGCTGGTGGTCGGGGTGACCCCTAAAGTGGTAATAGGTTTAGTGGAGGTAAATATTGTGGGTATGGGTTTGGGTTTAGGCATAGGTCGGGTTATGGGTAAGGGTGTGGTGTGAGTGTTAACAGGTATCGTGGAAGGGGTTACGACAGTAGTGGTTGTATGTTGGTTTGATGGGTGGAAATGTGTTTGGGTAGATAGTGGAGGTGTCATCGAGGGATCTCTGCATTTGTGTTGAGATAGGGAGTAAGAGGTGCCCCCATAATAAAGCCTATCCACATAATCCAAGTGATCGGCCAAACATGAGAATGGCACGTTTGTGGTGGAGTTGTGAAGACCTAATGGGAATTCCCATAAAATGCATCTTAGAGATGGGAATCGGCCAACTTCAGCTTTTGTGGGTAAGAGAGCTGAAAGTAGGTCTGTTGGATGTTGGGTAGCGATGGAGAATGCTTGTTAAGAGGAAAAGGTATCCCACCGGGTCTATGATGGGTGGAAGGGATGATGGGAGTTCCTCTATGAGTGGGGGAATGGATAGGTGCTCCTCTGTGGGTGGAGGAGGCAATGGGTGCTCCTCTGTGGGTGGAGGAGGCAATGGGTGCTCCTCATGGGTGGATGAGGTATGGTAGGTAGGTAAAGGTTTGCTAAGTGGAGAATCTAGGGTGAGATGGTCTCAATGTTAGCGAAGACTCCTCCAGTGTGATGTAAGAGATGAAGGGTTTTCTTCTATTGGTGAAGGAACAATGATGGTTGGTTCAAGTGTGAAAGGAGGATTTTAGACTAGGATTTTGTCTATGGAAGGGATGTGAGGTAATTGAGAGGTGACAGGTACCTCATTAAAGATCGCATAAACCTCACGAGTATGGGTATCATGAGTGGATGTCTCACCTGTTGATTGGATGAAGGGGCATGATTGGGAAGTGGTTTTTAAAGATTTGTAGATTTTTATTGGGGTGGCGTTGGGATTATCCACAATCAACTCACCTTTCTTGAGCATTTCTTGGACAATATTCTTAAAAGTGATGCAATTTCATCACTATGACCCTTCACTCGGTGATATTTACGAAATCTTGTTCCTTATACCATGTGGGCATGGGGCGGCAGGAGTCAAAACTAGTGTGTGGTTTTAGGGGTGGAAGACCGAGTCAAAATATTAATAGACTCTTTTATTTATTTCATCTTGTGACTGAATATTAATCTGATCACGGAATGAAATTATACAGGTATTCATCAATAATATCTAGACTTGGACCAGAGGAATTGATCCAAGTAATGCTTTAATTTTGTGAAGTGATAAAATTATATCCCGAACCTTGAACAGGTTGCAAGGTATGGAAGCATTTGGTGAGCTGGTCAGGAGTATGACTCAGGCAGATCTTGAGAAATGAAACGGTTCCCGATATCTGGCATATCTGGAAGGTCTCGATTAAAGACCAGGTAATAATTCATTGACATACTGATTACTGTAATAAGAACGAGGTGGCTCTGCTCTAGAAAGTATGATGCAGGTCTCTCCCGAGTTTTCAGGAGAAGGACCAAACTGAATTACTTAGGGTTAGTAACCTAAAACAATAACCTAACCTAGGGGTTAGATTAATGTTAGTCTAACCTAGACCTAGGCTATGTGTTATGATCCTAAAATAATAACTAAGTGCAAAATGGTTAGCATGGTTCTTACCCTAAAACTCTAACCTAAGATACTAACCTAGCTAACTAAGAGTTTATGGGAAGGGGCCTTTGAAGGGTGGCGAACCATGGGCGCTATTCTCTATGGCAATAAATGGGAAGGATAAGGATGAGGGACAGGCAGATGGCGGAGGCTTAGGCGGCGGCTAACCTTGGCAGACTTGGCAATTACTAAGTTTTGAAATGAACTTGAGATTTTGTTGGACTGTCGCCAATTTTGGCGGTCGGTGGGAGTAGAGATTAGGCGGGAAAATTGGTTTAATGGCATTTATTGTTTAGGGAGTCGAGCCCGGAGCTCGCGAAACGGCATGCAAACGAGAAGTTGGAAGGTTTGTTTGGTGTATCGCGATTTTCGGTCTACTCTCTCCCTCTCTGCTAGTTTACTGGTTCTTCGCACCAGTTCTCTTTGAGTTGCATGGCGAGAATGAATTTCTCTGGCTCTTTTCTCTGCCATGGAGGATATATTGTAAACGGGACAGCAAAATTTTGTTGGTCGCTGTATTTGGGAAAAAGAAAAGGAAGTTTGAGCTCTTCCTGTTGTCTTCTTCGGAAATTCGATCAAAATACAGGCATGTTAGGCCCTATCCTTTAAATATTTTGCTGTCTTTCAAATGTCTTCATTAAAACAACTCTGTTCATTTGTTTGTGAAGATTAGATAAATTTTCCTATGAAGATTTAGTTGATTTTGGCTCTGTATCTATTCTGGTTCGATTTTTGGCAATTTCCGCTTGTTGGGTGTTTGTTGAAATCGAACTTCAACTCTGTTTGTTGTGTATTCCGTCTGGTTTAAATATGAGAGATTTATATTTATAAAGGTTTGAATGCTCGGCCTGTTTGGCGAGAGCCCGTCGAATATACTCGTGAAGGGTATAGATCACTGTTTTGCTGTCGACCTTCGATCGTCAATGCTGTTGTGAGACAGTAGGGAATGATACTGGTGTACCATTTGATTGTTCTGTGCTTTTGAAGATTTTCGAAGCTCTGTCATGGTTTTGTTAACAGCGATTAATGATACTTTGTGGGTTTCATTGTTTTCTAATTTCTGGCTTGGAATAGGCAACTGATGAGTTACCATAGTCTTTAACGACTCAGTGGATTTCATGATTGAATCGTTTACAGTAATCTACTGTTGTGAATGTAGATTCATCTTGAGTTTTATTATTATATGGTCGTGGAAGCCTTGTGGAAAAGACAGGTTTTGTGGCTACTGTTATTGTAGTAAATACTGAGTATTGACTTTTTGTGGATGTATTGCCTTTCCTTGCGAAAATTGTTCGAAGGTTTCGAAGCAGCTCAGTTTATTTCATTGTTTTGGAATGAGTATATTGATTTGCTTATACTTGTTTCATTCGGAATGTTTGTCTTGAATGGCATGGAAGGATTTATCAATTAATTCTATTTTTATACTGTTGTTGGGTTTGTGATTATGGGCGCAAATCCGTTATCAGTATGTAGTGTGAATTAGTGGATTTATTAGGATTGAATTCGAGCATTTGTGAGAGGAGACGTTTCAATGTTCTATTTCTATTTTGGTCACTGTTCAAGTTAGAATGTGTATATACAGTTGTTAAGAGTTGATCCAGTGACTTGAAGGAAAACCTGTACTGAAGACCTCTGTATTTTCTTGGAGTACTTTGTGTTGCATGTTGCTTTGGTGAAGTGAGATTCCTTAGGTGATCAACTACATATTCAACTTTTCTATTTGTGCTAAATTATTGGCGAGAAATACTGATCGGGTTTCTTGGTTGAAATAAGAGCTTGATTGTTTATCTCGATTTTTATATCGTCATTGATGACATGTTTCACGTGTTACGCCTGTTTGGGTAGAGTTGCACTAAGGGATTTGCATGCACCAAGTAGGGATCGATTGATGGTGTTCCTTTCCATTTGTTCACCCGATAGGCGTGAAAGTATAAATATGCTAAGTTCCTTTCTGTTTGTTCGATTGATTGGTGATCATGAATTGGAATCAATGTGTGGTCACCATAGCATAGTTTCTCGGAAACCTTAAAAGGCTTAATGTTATAGAGTTGTTGGTTACAGTAATACGCTTGAAGCTCTTGCTTTCAACTTGGTTGAAAGCCTTCTTGTGTTTAGGTGAAACTAGTTTTGGACATCAGGCCCGATTTATGGATAGTTGATGTGTTAGTTCTTTGTCAAAGAGATTTCTTTGAGTTTCTATTTTCGTGATTTAGAAACGTGATCTTGATTTCGGCCTTGTCTAACTTGTTCATTTATATCTTGGTTATTTGTTCTCATAAGTGAAGCGATCTGACAGTGATGAACTTATGTAAAAAGGGAAGTAAGAATGGATTGATTCTTTCTCTTCCCTTATTTAATATTATTGATAATGAACTATCAGTAGGAAATTAATTTGGTAACGTTTTGGTAGGATTCCAAATTGTTATGATATTTCCTTTTTTTTGAAAGAATGCAACAATCTGACCAGTGTCGTGATTTGGATTCAATGATTGTTTATATGCCTTCGTTCTTGTTTCTTTAATATCTGATGAAAAAAATTAGAAAGTGTTTAAGACTATTCTGTAACAATGATAGAGTTACATGTTTGTAATCATTTAGTATTACAAGGACATAGCCTGAATATGTTTTCTTATTTGGATATTTGATCTCATTTAAACAGGGTGTTTAATGGAAACAATTGATGGATTGCAATTGTTTTAAAAGTTAGTGCTTATCATGCTCAGTTCATTGAACTGACTCATGTTGACTATTTTTGCAGATGGTTGCCGTAAGAGGTAAATACAATGCAGATCTGGCAGTCCGATCAGATAGTTTATTTGATTTATTATGAATTACAGCTTGATTTTATGGATGTACTATATGAGAAAAGATGTTTCTTTTCCGTTAGCATTATATCAAGTATGCTGTTGCATAAAATGTAATGGTACGAGTTTCGAAAGGAATGAAAATAAGTGTTTGATACTTATGTGTTGTATTCTATTATGAATGATGAACTTCTTCGGTTTACGTAACGAAGAGGCATAGTTATCTTTGTATAATATGGATGCTTTTGTGATTGACAATGAAAGCTTGTAAGTAATTAGACTAAATTCTTATGAGTATTTAGTAGTTCTAATTTGATCTGGATAATGCAATATTGTAACTTAAATATTGTCTCTCTAGAAGATAGGTTAAAAAAATTGAGCCTAAAAGATAACGCTAAACAAGTTGGATTGAATTACTAATCCCTAGTCCTAAGTATAATAGGACAATAGTAGATTGGATTCTTAATCATTCATAGCTTTAAAATGAAAGGTATGATATGAATTGATTAAGAGAAGCGATAGGCAATCAATGGAGTTTCAAGTGGCGATCTCAAGCATAGGTTATGAGATATTATGCAGAATCATTGCTTAGAATCGGATGTATTCTAATGACTCCTTGATAGAAACTAGACCATAATACCTCTACCAAGTAATGGAATAATAGAGGAGGGTCGTCTTAGAGAAAATGAATCCGAGGGATTTGCAAAGGCTAACCTTAGGAAAAGTCTTAAAAGTAATTTAAACTCTAGTGCGTAACGCTTGTTTTGGGTAGATCTTCTCGAGGCGGATCTAAGGTTGACGGCATAAAGTCATTGCGGGGCTGTACCTCAGAGAAGATTAGGATCTTCTCGAAGTTACAACAATGCGGGTGACTTATGGCGACACCCCTTGCATTGATCGTTGAGATTTACACTTGATTTATACGAGTTACCCGGGGACCGATTAAGAACGTGGTCATGTTATATGGCTGCCTCGAAGATTTGGGGGTCATGACACACTTTGGTTGAAGCTGCAAGGTTGAACCAGATATGTCATCATATCCTAATCCTCGTAGGCATCCATATAACATTATCACCTTGTTAATCTGCCTCCGAGTGATTCATTTGTGAAAGAAAGGATTGACGATGTCGGTATAAGACATTCTATATAACATATGAATGGGGTGAAGGGCGTATTCAGTTGGCGAGTATGCCGTTAAGGAATACGAGACATGAAACAGATATGTTTCAAATCTTTGGCCAAAGTATCGCAAGTGCTGATTGCGTTGTCACGATTCACCTAGTCTAAGGGATGAGATGCCGATGAATAATGGTAACTTGATTATTGATTAGATTCCTTGAGCGAGCATTACGAATTCCCAGTTAGGGAAGAGAACCGCAAGAGTGATGTGTTAAATAAAAACACCGACTCTTATTACTCATGAATAGATCGGTAGATTACCAGAGTCATGGAATGAATAGATCGGAAGTACTCAGAGTCATTACAAATTGCATATGGTTGCTTGTTATATGAATGGTTATTTGAATTGTGAGTTCTAAATTATGTATTTAGAACCGGTATGCAATTATCAAAAAAAAAAAAAAATTCACTTGTTCTAAAGTTAAAAATGAGGATGTTACATCTTGGTATCGAAGTGAAGGTTGCGGCTCTTGGACCTATTGAGTCCATAATCGATAAAAACCGAATTTTCTTGTAACGAAAAATGGTTAGAAAAGAGGGAGGCGTTGCGAGTAATGCTCCACAAGAAGAAGAGCGGCAACAACCCGAAGCTGGATGAGATCCTTGCTGCCTGTTGGACACAAGAGATCGTTTAGCTGTCTTTCGAACAGCGGGTGATGGGAATGAGGAGGAAGAAGAAGGCGATAATGATAATCAGCAACCTCACGAGGACAACCCCGAAATGGGTGTTGATGTTAATCTTTGAAATGTACTGTCATCCAACCGAGAAAACAAAAAGGCAGATTAGCGTGAGAACTCACTAATGATATAAAAGGATAAGCCCACCTAAGTATGATGGCACCACATTAGGAGATGGAGGCGAGGCGCTCAGCGAAATGGAGAAGTACTTTGCTATAAGGAACTTCTCAGAAGAAACCAAGGCAATATGGGGAGCCTATCAGCTTTCTCACGAAGCATCTTCGTGGTGGGATAGCCGAAAAGCTGAACTAAATATTGATGAGACCAATATCACTTGGGATCAATTTAAAAACTATTTTAGGCAACGTTGGCTGCCACACTTTTCTATGATCGAGAAAATGACGCAGAATTTCAGAACTTGACTCAAGGGAAGTTAACGATGGCGAGATGCAGGAGCGGTTTACAAAACTTCTCAAGTATGTACCGCAGTACCAAACTGACGAAAAGTTCAGGATACGGAAATTCATCATGGGATTGAATCCTGTGATAGGGGGAGAGGTCGATGTTCACAGTCCAACCACTATGGAAGGAGTTGTTGAAAAGGCCATAAGGCAAGAACAGAAATTGAAGGCTATTTCTGCTCATAAGGAGGAAGTGCGGAAGAAGACTGCAAACCCTTCTTCAACCTCTCTTGCACCCAGAAAAGGACCATGGAAAAAGTTTGGGAACAAGAGTAAGTTTCCAGGAGATAACAATAAGAAGGCAGCAGTAAATAAGCCTGCAGGAAATGTGAAGGATAATTTTGCAAAAAATTATAATAATGGTCAGAAGTCCTATGGAGGACAGCGTGACAATTATAAAACTGGAAGCAACTTTGAGCCTAAGAAGGGACCTGTAGGAGGCTGCTACACTTGTGGTAAAGATCATTACGCAAATCAGTGCCCTTTGAAGAAGGATGATCGTAATCAGCAGCATAAGATACATGCTGCAGTAGCGGACAAACAAGCTGAAAAGCAAGTGACACCTATAGAAGTTCCGGGTAAGTTATTCGGCATACCTGTCACTATTCTTTTTGATACAGGAGCTACTGAATGTTTTATATCTAACAAACTAGCTTCTAAACTTAAAAGAAAAGCTGGAAAAATGGATAAATCTTGGACTGTACAGTATGGTAATAATTCTGTTCATACAGTGAGTATGTGTCTTTTTGGAGCGGTCCTTGACTTACCTAACTTTTCCACGGAAGTTGATCTCTATGTTGCACCTTTGGGATCGTATGACATTGTCATCGGTGTTAATTGGTTAGCTGACCATAAAGCAAAGGTAGATTGCTATGAAAAGAACATAGAATGTTTAGATGATCAGCTGGAATCAGTAGAAATTCAAGGTGTGAAACGAGAAATTACAGTTAGAAAGCTGTCAGCTATGCAGCTTAAAAAGGCTAAGAATAAAGGATGTACCCTTTATGCAGTAAAGATATCTGAATCTTGAAGAAGATAGTGATTTCATGAAGCAAATCCCCTTTACAAAGTTTCGAGGGGATGTTTTCTGAGGAATTACGAGGTTACCACCCAAGAGAGAATTTGATTTTACTATTGAAATCAAGCACAGGCCCGAACCTATTTCAGGCGCCTTATCGGATGACTACTATTGAGTTAGTCGAGCTAAAGGCTCGATTACAAGAGCTTTTGTCAAAGGGATTGATTAGACCAAGTGTTTCGCCTTGGGAGCACTGTGATATTTGTGAAAAGAAGGATGGAACTCGAGGCGTGTATTGATTATCGGATGTTGAACAAAGCAACAATTAAGAACCGATACCCACTTCCTAGGATCGATGATCTGTTTGATCAAATGCGTGGAGCAGCGGTTTATTCTAAGATAGATCTTGATCGGTTATCATCAAACTAAGAATTAAAGAGAAGATATTCATTAAACAGCTTTCCGAACAAGGTACGGACATTATGAATTCACGATTCTAGCCTTTGGGTTAACTAATGCACTACTGACCTTTATGAATTTAATGAACAATATTTTTCAAGAATACCTGGACAAGTTTGTACTTGTATTCCTGGACGATATTCTCATTTATTCTAAAAGTGTTGAGGAGCACAATGAGCATCTGAAGATAGTTTTGGGAATTTTGAGAAAGAGAAAGCTGTATGGTAAGTTATCCAAATGTTCTTTCTTTGACTCAGAAGTTCACTATTTGGGTCATGTCATAAGCAAGGAAGGAATCGCTGTAGATCCTTCGAAAATAGTGGCGATAACTGAGTGGCCTACACCAAAGAATGTGCATGAAGTAAGAAGCTTCATGGGTCTTGCTGGTTACTATAGAAAATTTGTAAAGGATTTTTCTAAGGTAGCTGCACCAATAACTTCATTGCAGAAGAAGGATAAGAAATTCATGTGGAATGACAAGTGCGAAGCGGCTTTCAAAAGTCTGAAAGACCAGCTGACTTCTGCACCTATATTGGCTGTACCAGACCCTAATGGAAATTTTACAGTGGTAACTGATGCTTCTGGGGAAGGTCTTGGGGGTGTTTTGCTACAAAATGATCAAGTCATTGCTTATGAGAGTAGAAAACTTAAGATTCATGAGCTGAATTATGCCCCTCATGATCTGGAGCTTGCTGCCATTGTTCACGCACTTCAAGTCTGGAGACACTACTTACTAGGGAAACCTTTTGAGTTGAAAACTGATCACTTGGGACTGAAATATATTTTTACTCAGCCCAATCTGAATGCCAGACAAAGAAGGTGGTTAGAATTTCTATCACAATATGACTTTGATATCAGTTATATCAAAGGAAAGGAGAATAGAGTAGCTGATGCTCTAAGTCGTAGGAGGCACATTTCTGCTCTT
Source organism: Taxus wallichiana var. yunnanensis (assembly GCA_018340775.1). Classification (NCBI taxonomy): domain Eukaryota; kingdom Viridiplantae; phylum Streptophyta; class Pinopsida; order Cupressales; family Taxaceae; genus Taxus; species Taxus wallichiana. The sequence goes on along the minus strand of CM031244.1, from coordinate 347,597,704 downwards.
ATAACATTAAGAACTCAGTTTAAAGACGAGGTAAAAAGTGCCTCAGAATCAGATACATATTTTCAGCAAGTAAAAGCAGCGCTTGCTGCAGAACCTAAAGATAAAAGGTATGAAGGTTTTCATTTAGATAATGAAGGAATCTTGCGTTATGAAAATAGGGTATATGTTCTGTCTTTGGATGATTTGAGACATCAGACTGATTTATGGATAGTTGATGTGTTAGTTCTTTGTACAAGAGATTTCTTTGAGTTTCTATCTTCGTGATTTAGAACAGTGATCTTGATTTCGGCTGTGTCTAACTTGTTCATTTATATCTTGGTTATTTGTTCTCATAAGTGAAGGTAGTGCAGTGATGAACTTATGTAAAAAGGAAGTAAGAATGGATTGATTCTTTCTCTTCCTTTATTTAATATTATTGATAATGAACTATCGGTAGAAATTAATTTGTAACGTTTTGGTAGGATTCCAAATTGTTATGATATTTCCTTTTTTGAAAGAATGCAACAATCGACCCGAAGTGTAATGATTTGGATTCAATGATCGTTTATATGCCTTCGTTCTTGTTTCTTTAATATCGATGAAAAATTAGAAAGTGTTTAAGACTATTACATGCAAACAATGATAGAGTTACATGTTTGTAATCATTTAGTATTACAAGGACATAGCTTTGAATATGTTTTCTTATTTGGATATTTGATCTCATTTAAACGGTGTTTAATGGAAACAATTGATGGATTGCAATTGTTTTAAAAGTTAGTGCTTATCATGCTCGAGTTCATTGAAGCCGACTCATGTTGACTATTTTTGCGATGGTTGCCGTAAGAGGTAAATACAATGCGATCTGGCGATCCGATCGATATAGTTTATTTGATTTATTATGAATTACACTTGATTTTATGGATGTACTATATGAGAAAAGATGTTTCTTTTCCGTTAGCATTATATCAAGTATCTTTGTTGCATAAAATGTAATTATGCGAGTTTGAAAGGAATGAAAATAAGTGTTTGATACTTATGTGTTGTATTCTATTATGAATGATGAACTTCTTCGGTTTACGTAACGAAGAGGCATAGTTATCTTTGTATAATATGGATGCTTTTGTGATTGACAATGAAAGCTTGTAAGTAATTAGACTAAATTCTTATGAGTATTTAGTAGTTCTAATTTGATCTGGATAATGCAATATTGTAACTTAAATATTGTCTCTCTAGAAGATAGGTTAAAAAAATTGAGCCTAAAAGATAACGCTAAACAAGTTGGATTGAATTACTAATCCCTAGTCCTAAGTATAATAGGACAATAGTAGATTGGATTCTTAATCATTCATAGCTTTAAAATGAAAGGTATGATATGAATTCAGTTAAGAGAACTGATAGGCAATCAATGGAGTTTCAGGTGGCAATCTCAAGCATAGGTTATGAGATATTGTCTGAATCTGTTGCTTAGAATCAGATGTATTCTAATGACTCCTTGATAGAAACTAGACCATAATACCTCTACCAAGTAATGGAATAATAGAGGAGGGTCGTCTTAAGAAAATGAATCCAGGGATTTGCAAAGGCTAACCTTAGGGAAAAGTCTTAAGAAGTAATTTAAACTCTAGTGCGTAACGCTTGTTTTGGGTAGATCTTCTCGAGGCGGATCTAAAGGTTGACGGCATAAAGTCGACTGCAGGGCTGTACCTCCGAGAAGATTAGGATCTTCTCGAAGTTACAACAATGCAGGTGACTTATGGCGACACCCCTTGCATTGATCGTTGAGATTTACACTTGATTTATACGAGTTACCCAGGGGACCGATTAAGAACGTGGTCATGTTATATGACCGCCTCGAAGATTTGGGGGTCATGCACACCTTTGGTTGAAGCTGCAAGGTTGAACCGGTATGTCATCATATCCCTAATCCTCGTAGGCATCCATATAACATTATCACCTTGTTAATCTGTCGCCTCCGAGTGATTCAGTTTGTGAAAGAAAGGGCCGATGTCGTATAAGACATTCTATATAACATATGAATGGGGTGAAGGGCGTATTCAGTTGGCGAGTATGCCGTTAAGAATACGAGACATGAAACAGATATGTTTCAAATCTTTGGCCAAAGTATCGCAAGCTGCGATTGCGTTGTCTGATTCACCTAGTCTAAGGGATGAGATGCCGATGAATAATGGTAACTGATTATTGATTAGATTCCTTGACGAGCATTATGAATTCCCAGTTAGGGAAGAGAACCGCAAGAGTGATGTGTTAAATAAAAACACCGACTCTTATTACTCATGAATAGATCGGTAGATTCGAGTCATGGAATGAATAGATCGGAAGTACTCCGAGTCATTACAGACTGCATATGGTTGCTTGTTATATGAATGGTTATTTGAATTGTGAGTTCTAAATTATGTATTTAGAACCCGTATGCAATTATCAAAAAAAAAAAAATTCACTTGTTCTAAAGTTAAAAATGAGGATGTTACATCTTTGGTAACAACCTATGAATATAGGAGTCGTGCACACCAAGGTAGGTGAGTATGGATTCATCATCCTAACATTGAAAAACATTAATCGTAGGTGTGTCATCATCAATCATTTCGGGATACGGGAATGGAAGAGTGGAAGGGGCCTCACCTTCACATTAATAAGTCAAAGGCCCCAAGGCGATGGTGTTTATGAAGAAAAAAAAGTTAGGAGGGATAGATTTGGGATCCATCGACTCTTTCGGTGAAGGTGGTGATGAAGGTGGAGCAGGTGAAGGTAGTGATAAAGATGAAGGTGGAGGGCTAGGGTATTCAATGATTTCAATGCGGGCCTATTTAGTAGGAGGTTCGAGGAATTCGATACCACTACAATGATTATGTTTGCGGGTGGTACATGGAATAATGATATGGCGGCCTTGCTCGTAGAATCAAAACCAAAACCCTTCCACACACATCGGTGGAGGAAGGTGTGGGTGAAATGGTGATTGGTAAGTGATTGGAAGTTAGTGGAAAATGGGTGGGGTTGTGATGGTGATTCAGGTGTGTAAGTGGTAGTATCAATTTTCCCATAGGTGAGACTACTATGAAGATGAGGAGGGTCATAAAGGAGGAATTATCCTATACGGTGATCATAACGAGGGTGTTGGTGAAGGCTTCCATACTCGTGCGGAGTAAGGAATGTGTTGACACTATATAGGTGGTACTCCCCCAGAGTGAGGTGTTGAAAAACACCTTCCAAGGGATCAATGGTTGGTATGTGGGTAGCTAGTATGGATGATGTGTCGGAGGTTGATGCGAAGGTGGAGTTAATGGAATAGGAAGCTAATGGGTCAGCCATGGAGGTTATAGTAGTGGTAGGAATAGAGGAGGTATCTATGGCTGAGGTAGTGACTGTACTGGTAGACGGAGGTGTTAGTGAAGTGGTAGTGGTTGCGGAGGTAGAACAGCAGTATGAGCACATCATTGGGTTGGTAAAGCATGATGCATGTTTTGAAAGGTGATGGGTCAGCCGAATGGTGTAAGTGTGTCCTTCATGTTCAAACTTTACACAATGATGCAAATGGAAGGAACATGACCCATGACATGGATCCGTGGTCTACCAAGTAACAATTTATATTGGAATTCCCCCTCCAAAACATAGTACAATTCTAGAACAATGCGGGGGCCCATGCAAACATGAAGGATGACAGTACCTAGTGTGGAGGTGATAGCATCATTGAATGAGCATAGCATGACTAGATGTTTATGCATGCGATTGTTAGGTATGTGAATTTGAGAGAATGCATGGGATGAAATTATGTTAATGCTTGTGCCTCCATCAATCATCACACGATATACTCGTATGTCATCAATGTGGATAAAGATCAAGAGGGCTGGGTCTAAGTCATCATTTTGGTATGGCACGATCTCTTCCTCCGAGAAGCTAAGGGAGGGCAATTTGTGAACAAGGTGAGGTGAGGATGAAGGTGGTAATTTGGTGACAGAGGCTACATGATGAGGTGTGATAATGGAGGCTACGGGTGTAGGGTCATTGGGTAAAACCTCAATAGATTGAAGAACCTCTATGAGGGCTTGACGATGGGATTACGAGGTTTGGAGGAGGTCATATAAGTACATTTTGAGAGGAGGCCGGTGTAATTATTTAAGAATGGAGTGATGTGTGATGCCATTAGAAATGGGGTACGTGGGGCCATAGATAGTTACTTTAGGTATGGGTGCAGATGGTATGTTGGGTATAGGATTGGTTGGTGGGTTAGTTACCTTTTCTTTTCCCTTCTGCGCATGTGTAGTGACATGTATCATGTTGATTTGAGGTAAGTTGGTAAATGGAGAAGGTGTAGGGTGAGTGGTATAATGACATGATAGGAAAAAACCTACTGGAGGAGAAAAACCATGTGAGATCAGCTAGGCGTAATGACATTTGGGTGGTGGCATGGAAAGTTCTCTAATGCGAACCATATTAATTTCAAATCTTTGGTTTGGTTCTAGAAGCTGTGAGGGTGGAGATTGTGGTTGTTGAGTGGGAAGTGTGGGGATGGGTGTTGGTGAAGTAGGATCCTCGTCGAAGGTCGTCGTCATCAAAGATGGTTTCTAGTGGACATAATTGGATAAGGATGGTTTTGAAGCCTTACTGAACTTTCCACGTCATGCCTAGCACATGATAGTATAAAAAAATTTAGTATCATCAAACCCTTTTGGCTTGGGTTTGAGGGGGTTGTAAGGTCTAAGTGGTGGTAATTTGATGATAGAAGTCTCAAGGAGGTTGGTTAAAATTTTGGCATAAGACCCTTGTAGTGGATCACAATGGGAAGTGAACTTGGGTTTGAGTGTAGGTGTGGTTGATTGTCGCGGAAGGGTTTTGAAAGAGGAGCGGGTCGAGCTATGGGTTTGGGTGCTGGCATGGTTTTGGGTGTCGATCATGTTTATTTAGGTATGGGTATAGTAGGTGAACAGGTAGGAGGGTGTGTGGTTGTTTTGACTACCTTGTTGTGGGGTAGTGGAGTGTTGCTTTTGGGTTGCACCTTCTTGGGTAAAGGTGATTGGGTGTCTGAGGTCTAGAAGGAAAAGTAGATGGAGGAAGGGGTCGAGTTACCCATGGGGATAATGGGGGTGCTATGAAGGTAGATGATACAAGTCGTACTTGAGGTGTCCGAGACAATGAGTGAAGCATAGTGGGTAGTGAAGTAATAGGCGAGGGTATTAGAGGTATGGGAGGTAAAGAGGTTGCGAGTGTAAGTGTAAGTCGGGTTGGGTGTCTAGGTAGGTCGAGAGGTTTGTGAGGAAGGAATAGGTTGTTGTTTTTTTGGTTTATTGATGGGTGGAGGTTTCTTGACCATGTGGGGAAGCTGAGATCCTAAAACGGATGAGATAGGTGTAGGTGTGATTGGTGCAGCTGGGGTATGAGTTCTATGGGTTTGGTGATTCTGTTTGGGTGTCAGAGTAGGTATGGTGTTGAATTTGGAGGATGTAGCTAAATCTAGTTTAATTGGTGGATGAGTAAGGTGGTGGTCGGGGTGACCCCTAAAGTGGTAATAGGTTTAGTGGAGGAAAATGTTGTGGGTGTGGGTTTAGATTTAGATGTAGGTCAGGTTATGAGTAAGGGTGTGGTTTGACCGGCCGACAAGTATCGTGGGAGGGGTTGCGACAGCGGTGGTTGTATTTGGTTTGATGGGTTGAAATGTGTTTGGGTAGATAGTGGAGGTATCATGAGGATCTCTACGCATCTGTGTTGAGATAGGGAGTAAGAGGAACTCCCATAGTAAATCCCTATCCACATAATCTAAGTGATCGGACAAATGTGAGAACAAAACGTCTATGGGTGGAGTTGGTGAGGACCTAATAGGAATTCCCATAAAATGCATCTTAGAGACGAGGAATTGGCTAGCTTCAGCTTCCGTGGGTAAGAGAGCTGAAAGTAGGTCTGTTGGATTTTGGGTAGCAAATGGAGAATGCTCACCGAGAGGCAAAGGTATCTCAACCAGGTCTATGATGGGTGGAGGAGATGATGAGAGCTCCTCTATAAGTGGAGGAATGGATGTGTGCTCTGTTGTGGGTGGAGAAGGTAATGGGTGTTCCTTTGTGGGTGGAGGAGTGCTGTAGGTAAAGGTTCTCTAGTGGAGAAGCCGGGGTGGGATGGTCTCAATGTTAGTAGAAGACCCCTCCGTAGGTGATGAAGGAGATGATAGGTGTTCCTCTATTGGTGAAGGAATAGGGAGATAGGTTCCAATGTGGAAGGAGTATTTCAACCTAGGATTTCCTCTATGGAAGGGATGTGAGGTAATTGAGAGGTGATAGGTACCTCGTTAAAGATAGCATGAACCTCACGGGTATGGGTATCGTGAGTTGATGTCTCACCGGTTTGATTGGATGAAGGGGCATGATTGGGAAATGGTTTCTTGAAGATTTGTAGATTTTGGTTGGGGATGGTGTTGGGATTATCCATATTTAACTCTCCTTTCTTGAGCATTTCTTGGACAATATTATGGAAAGTGATGTAGTTGCCATCACTATGACCCTTTACTCGATGATAATTACAGAAATCATGTTTTTATACCAAACGGGCATTGGGTGAGTAGGGTCAAAACCAGTGTGTGGTTTTATGGGTGGAAGGGTGATGGCTCCAGCTTTGATAAGGTTTTCTAAGATAAAAGAATAAGGTTCCCCAAATGGGGTATATTTTCTTGCTCTCGTCAAATCTGAATTGAAAAGGTTGGACAAGTGAGAGATTAGATGAGGGTTTAGCCTAATTCAATGGATGATTTGGGCGGCCTTGAGTACCATCATCGTTAGCGATGCCCTTAGATTTTGAATAAGTGGTTTGTAGTTTGGAAGAGGAAGAGGTATCATTCGACTTGAATGCTGAATTCTTATTACATAATTTAATTTTCTTATCTTCGATGGCCCGAATCTCTAACTTTCATGCCATAGTGAATGCCTTGTCGAATGTTTGAAAGGTTTGGACTGCAAGGTTGGGGAGATGTGTCTAGGGAAAGCTCATGTGAAGAGCTTGATGAGTTGATTGTGGCGATTGGAAGGTAAGTTGATTGATCAATTTGTGCCAGCAAGTGAAAAAATATGCGATGGATTCATCCTCATACTGACGTGTGGAATATAGATCGGTCATGGTAACCTTCTTGACGATATTGATAGAGAAATGATCCAAGAAGGCTTGGGATACCTGATTGAATGAGAATATAGAGTGTTTAGGTAACCCACTATACCAATCTAATGCTAGTCTAGTGAGGGACATGGGAAAAGTTCTCAAAAGTAAGACATCATCATGAGTGATCAGATAACACCCGTGTTTGAATGACTGCAAATTTTATTGGGGTCTTCTTGACTATTAAAGCGATTGAATTTAGGCATTTCCCAACACACAGGGTATGAACATATAGGAATGGATGGGTAAATAGGCTCGTTGCAAATCTCATCATAGGTGAGAGTGTTGTGGGAGCTGGAAACCGATGCCTCCAATATTTGTATCTTGTCCAACATAATTTTAATTAGGTCACTTTGGTGGGTTGTGATGATTGGATGCCTCTGTAGCATGAGGAGGTTCATTTTGGGTGTATAATAGGGGTAGCACTCTAGTGTATGGGGATTCCATGTAGGGTGGTGGAGAAGAAGGCGTGAAATAGGGGTACGTACCCAAAATGAATAATGGATCAAACAGGAGGTTGTTGGTAGTATGTATATGGCGGTGGAAGGGTCATGGTAACCCTATTGGCAATAGGGGCTAGTGATTGTGAAATAGAAAGAACCAAATTCTGAAATGGGGTAGGGGTCACCAACATTGGAGGTGGGAATGTAGCTACGGTATGTCGAGACATTAGGGGTGGATGAGGTTGTGTTTGGGGTAGTCATTAAGGGTGCGGTGGATGTATTGGGTGCCATAGAGATAATAGGCGCGGCGATCATAAGCGGTACAAAACCTAAGCGTAAAATGACTAGGGGTAAAGTTGATGTGGGAAGCATAGAACTAGATGGGGCTGATGCGGAAGTGGGTGTGAGATTCGGGGGATAAATATAGGCATGCCGTATATGAATTGACCCGAGGCATCTTGAGTGGATGAGTGGGAAAGGTAAAATTGCAAGGTGGCGGGGTTACGGTCAAGGAGCCATGTAAACTCCTCATCTCTGGTAGCGATAGTGATAGGTTAGATGGGATCCATGGCTAGTGATAAAATAGAAGGTGGTGAAGGAATAGGTAGGAGTGGTTGAAAAGCGGCGTGGAATACAAGGGTGTTTTCTTGTCTTCGGGTCAGCACCATGTGAACTAGTACTAATCAGGTAGGGCTACTTTTTTGTAAATGATACAGAGAACAACATGAATAGGTGAATCTGGAGATAAAAAGTGGATAAAGGACCAAGCGATGGCTGGAAGTGAAACAGAGCTAACTGATGAGCGGTTAGGAAAGCGACAACGTAAGGGATAACCGGTGCCAATCAACGTAGAAAATAGAAAGTGAGTAAACAATGAGCGAAGGTAAAATCTAATAGGTATAGCCAAATCGAGGATATTTAAAATGTCAATGAGAATGATGACAGATGACAAGAGACTATGAAAAGTTGAAGAAAGTGAAGTAAAAGAGTGTCCTTTTGAGTAGGTTAACAAAATGACTTAGAACTGACGTCGGTTGGGTGTAACCAATGGTGGTCAAAGGTAACCGATGATGGTTACTGTGAAATTGAAACAGTGATGAAAGAAAGTGGTTGTGAATTAAAATCTGATGTAGAATCAGACCCAAAATTCTAGGAATGATGATGATATGGCCTAGGCACACTCAAGTGAAGCCAAAATACACCAGCTATGATGAGGAGCATGCAAGGATGAACAAGAAAAAGTGATGAATGTGATCTCTCACCTCAAAACGCAAGCCAAGAAAAAACACTAAGAAAATGCGATCCTAGGAGTGCCTTTTCTATTATGTTTTTGTAGCTTATGCTATTTAGGGACTGACACATGAATTGTGAAATAGTGTTTTTGGTGAGGATGGCTTCCTACAAAGAAGGAGATCTAAAAGGTGAGGTTTTAGGTATGTTATGGTGGGGCAGGATTCACTATGAAGTATGAATCAACATAGCGGTGAGTGGGTACCCACTGTGCCATGATCGTGTGATCACCTAAAACTTCTTCCGTAAGATGTTGTTTAAGAATGTATGTATTTTGAATTTTTGTGTGGTTTGGTAAGACTCGGAGAAATATGAAAGGATATAAGTGCTTTTCTATGATTCGTTTGTCAACCATTAACTGGTCATGACTTCCAGCATATAGGTTGCCATCAATTAATGTGAGCTAATGCAATAAATCAGAATGGAATGCACTTGTTTTTAAAACCAAATCAAAAATGTGAAATTGGATGACACAATAAGATGAAGAGGAAGAGGGATGCTCTTTCACTACAATGCAGAAAACATGAAGAAATGATTCTTTTTAATTACACCAAAAGAAAAGTTTCCTTTAGAGAAAATAGAAAGGAGAGGTGGATTACCAAAGAAGAAAATTAGTGTGTATGCTTTTTAGAAGGGAAACAAACACACAATTTTTCCTAGGAATGAATGAAATGCAAGGAACCCCAGATGGGTCCCACTGGGCATGCCAAAATGTTTCACCTTTTTCTTTCTTAGAAGCGTTGATGAAATAGATAGGGTAACAGGCGTAGGAGGAATACCTGTTAAAATGTCATTTGATGGGTTGTTGCATGTGTATGACTTCCGAATCCATAGCTGATTGTGAGAGCTTCCCTTTGGCTAAGAGGAACTACACTGTAATGAAAACAAGACCACTAGAAGGAATTAAAAATATGGCGATGAACCGCCTAACATGTGCTAGATCCGGGAAGTGTGATACTTCTAGATGCCTATCGATCCATTGTTTTAAACAATTCAATGTTGTAAAAAAAGTAAATCATATTTTTATTTTAAAATGATTTAGGTATCTCACTTAAAAACACAATAAGAAATAGATCTAATTTAATAGGCTAAGATAGAATAGAATCCAAAGGTCAAATAACTAGTTCGGCTCTCTGCGAGCTTGACGAGGTATCAGGTAGATCACAGGTGAAAGAAGGTGAGATAAAATTAGGTGGGTAGGTCTCTATTAAGAGATGTGTGGGAAAACACAGAGACCGGTGTTGGTTAATGGTGACCAAACTGCGCTTAGGTATAACTCAGTGCTTTAATTCTTGTCGAATCTGGAAAGGTCACAAAACAAGTGAGTCTCCTTTGTGATTCCACAAAGGACTTTGATTATTCGGATGAGGTATATTGGGTGGTAGAGTAGGCCTTTTTGTGAGGTTTCAATGGGTATACATAGGTGAAGATATGGAGAAGGTCAATAGGGAGAAAAATAAACAATGGATGATAAAATGATGAAGAAATGAAATAACCGAGAAAGTATGATGTTGTACTTACTTGGATTTTGTTCTTGAATACTGTGTGTGAGGATGGAGGTGTTGATAATGATTTTGAATGTTGCAAATGATCACCGACTAAAGAAAAGATTTTACATGGGCTGTATGTACACTCCTCTTTGCTTGGATAGATCAAATCATGACTAGGATGGTTGTGCAGGAGAAGATGCTCAATCTCCCTCCTTGGATGTGATTTTTCACTGGAATTGGCTCTCTGAAGATGCATTATCTCTCTGAGATGTGTTCTTGTTCGTCAAATTTTTCTCAAGTTTTCCAACTTGCTTCCAACTTCCAACCTTGAGAATAAGGTTTTTTTGGGGTTAAAAAGGGGTAACAGACGGCGTTCCGGATTAACCGGTGACGGTTAGGGATAACCAACGTCGGTCAAGGAAGGATTTCCTAGGTTTACTAAAATAAGAAGATCCTCCCGATTTTCTTAGATCTCATGTCATTATCCCTTGAGATTAGACTAGGAGCTTCTTGTGAGCATGTAGGAATGTGGCTAGATGGAATGTAGGCATTGATTTTTAGGGTTTGGGTAAGTCTTAGTTAGCTATGGGAACTTGCTAAGAATAGGTTTTAGGTTGAGTTGGCTGTTATGTTTGTGGAGCCTATTTTCATGTTAGAGTGTGGTACACCTTCTATGTGTTACACTCGGGTATTTTTATGGCGGTACTTCTCTATGAGCGGGTCAGGGGGTTCGGGGGCAAAGCCTCCGAAGTAAATTTTTATGGGTGGTTTATTAACCCATGGTTAATGGGTAACCGTTATGGGCAGTTTTTGGGCCCATGTTTTTTTGGTACCCATTATTTTGATACCCATGGTTTTTGTCCATTGTTTTGATACCCACGGTGTTTTTCCCATGGTTTTGATACCCACGGTTTTGTATCAAACTGCTTAAAAATTGTCTATTTATATGGTCTTATGCATATGATAGATAGACAAGAAAATGTATTGCAGATGTGCTTTGAATTTGGGTGTGAATTCTGTAGAGTTTGTTGAGCATAGCTCCAAATGGATCTGGGTATTGTATTGAGAGAGTAGAGGCTTGTAATAAAATCTAAGCAAGTGATTCTTGGTGGACATAGCCCAAATTGGGTGAACCACGTTAAATCTTGTCTCTCTATGTTGTGTTATTTATTCTGCACTTTTATTTAAGATCTATAATATTTTCTACATATTAGTTTGTACTGTTGCGATTCTGGAAGGGATTATTCCGCATATTTTATCTCTTATTTCCTATCAATTGGTATCAGAGCTTGGTTTGGTTTGCTAAAGTGTTGAATCGTAGGGAAAGTTTTATCTTGAGTGGGAGCTATGGCAAATGATGGAAGATATAGGGTTGATAAATTCAACGGGCAGAATTTTAGTCTTTGGAAGATGCGAGATGGAAGATTACCTTTATCAGAAGGATCTTTATACTCTGTTGTCTAATAAGGTGAACAAACCCTTGAGTATGACAGAGATGCGGAATGGGATTTGTTGGATCGAAGGCACTTGGAATGATATAGCTTTGTATTGCATCTTCGGTATTATTTAATGTTTAAAAGGAAAAGACTACAAAAGAACTGATTGATGCATTAGAGAAGTTGTATGAAAAATCCTCTGCCTCTAATAAGATATTTTTAATGAAAAAGTTGTTTAATATGAAGATGTTTGAGAATGGTTCAGTAGAATATCATTTAAATGATTTTAATACGGTTGTAAATATGCTAGCTTTGGTTACAATAGAATTTGATGAAGAAGTTAGGGCTTTATTAGTTATGTGCTCTTTACCTGAGAGTTGGAATAGCTTGGTAATGGTGGTAAGCAACTCGGTTCCAGCTAACTCAAATTTGAAGTTTGGGGATGTTGTAGGGCTGATTCTAAGTGAGGAAATGTGAAGAAAAAGCTCCGTGAATCTTCTACTTCAGGAATGCTTTGATTTGTGGAAACTAGAGGGAGACGAAAGAATAGAGGAAACCATGGAAAATTGAAGGATCGAGGCAAGGTCAAAATCCAAAAGCAAGATAGTATGCTGGCATTGTGGAAAGTCTGGGCATGCAAAGAAGGACTATTGGGAGCTTCGGGACAAGAAGAAACAATAGGAAGAAAACAAGGAGGAAAATGTGGCATCGGGTAATGTATGCCAGGATGCTTTGATTCTTTCTTTGCATAATATTACTGAATCTTGGGTTTTAGATTCAGGGGCTTCTTTTCATGCTACTCCACATAGGCATTATTTTGTTGATTATGTTCAAGGGGATTTTGGGCATGTTTTTCTTGGTGATGATGAGCCTTGCAGTATAGTTGGAAAAGGTTTTGTTCAGGTTAAGATGTAGAATGGGAATACATGGCTATTGAAGGATGTCAGACATGTGCCTACATTAAGGAGAAATTTGATATCAACGGGGAAATTGGGAAGTGATGGTTGTACTGTGATATTTACAGCTGACTCTTGGAAGGTTACCAAGGGTGCTCTTGTGGTGGCAAGAGGTAAGAAGGTTGGAACCTTGTATTTAACCACTGATAGTACTAATGATTGTAATCTTGTCACTTCAGATGTAGATACAACATTATGGCACTATAGGCTCGGTCATATGAGCAAAAAGGGCATGAACATCATAAAGAACAATTTTCTTGGATATATAGAAACAAGTTTTGATTTACGTGAGAGCTGCATATATGGGAAACGAGAAGCAAGTAAGGTTTCTCAAGGTTGGACCTACGAATAAAGAGAGTAAGTTAGAAGCGGTACATTCGATGTGTGGGAGCCAACTCGGGTATCATCTCTTGGGGGCTCAAGTTATTATGTCACTTTTACTGATGATGCAACAAGGAAAATTTGGGTTTCTTGTATTAGAAACAAATCTGATGTATTTGAAACTTTTGTTAAATGGAAACCCTTGGTAGAGAATGAAAGCAGATTCTTAAGCTAAAATGTCTCAGTCGATAATGGAGGGGAGTATTACAAAGCATATGAATTTGATGATTATTGTTCTAAGAATGGAATCCGTAGGCAAAAGACAGTTCGGGAACTCCGTAGCGAGAATGGGGTATCGAAAGGGTGAACAAAAAATAATGGAACATGTTAGGAGCATGAGGATACATACAGATGCCTCTTTATTTTTGGGCAAAAGCGGTGAGCATAGATGTGTACTTGATAAATAGAGGACCCTCAAGTTCCTTGGATGGAGGCATACCTGAGGAGGCTTGGTACGGTAATAAATTCGATTACTCATTTCTTAGAGTCTTTGGATGTGAGGTGTTTGTTCATATTGACAAGGATGATAGGACCAAGCTAGAGGATAAATCAAAAAAATGCACTTTTATTGGTTATGGTGGTGATGACTTTGGATTTAAATGTTGGAGTATTAAGGACAAGAAAATCATTTGGTCTAGGGATGTGGTCTTTAATGAGAAAGTCATGTATAAGCAATAGTTTCAGGAAAATAGGGAAGAATCCAAGAAAGAATATGCGGTGATAGAGGATCTTCCAGATGGGACAGTGACCCATGAATCAGTTCAGGAACCTACTCAATAGGAACCCCAAAATCGTATAGTGAAGTGGTCTTCTAGGGTAAGAAAAGAACACGAATGTTTTTCTCCTTCTCTTTATTATTTATTACTCACTGATAGTGGAGAGCTAGAGAGCTTTGATGAAGTAATGCAGGTAGATGTCGGTAAGAAGTGGGAGCAAGCCATGGATGAGGAGCATAAGTCTCTCATGGAGAACCAGACTTGGGATTTGGTGAAGCTATCGGAAGGAAAAAGAGCATTGCAGAACAAGTGGGTGTACAAAGTTAAAGATGAAGAAGGAGTAAAGAAAAGATATAAGGCCCGGCTAGTGGTCAAGGGGTTTACACAGAAACAAGGTATAGATTTTGATGAGATTTTTTCTCCTGTAGTAAAAATGAATTCTACCAGAATTGTTCTTGGAATAGTGGCAGTAGAAGACTTGCACTTAGAATAGTTAGATGTAAAGACTACATTTCTCCATGGTGATTTGGAGGAGGAGCGATATATGCGTGAGCTTGAGAAGGATATGAATTCAAAGGTAAAGAGGATATGGTGTGCAAACTGAAGAAGAGCTTGTATGGCCTAAAACAAGCTCCACATCAATGGTATAAGAAGTTTGATAGCTTCATGATGGAGCAAGGTTATATTAGATGTCATTTTGACCATTGCATGTATACAAAGAAATTTTAGGATGGAAGTTATATTATCCTGTGTTTGTATGTTGATGACATGTTGGTTGCAGGTAAAAACATGCAGGAAATAAAAGTACTCAAGAAACATCTAAGTGAATCCTTTGATATGAAGGATTTGTGGGTAGCCAGACAAATCCTTGGTATGAGGATAACTCAGGATAGGAAGGAACAGAAGCTAAATTTATCTCAGGAAGAGTACATTAAGAAGGTATTGGATAGGTTTAACATGCAGGATGCTACACCAGTTGGGACTCCTTTGGCGAGCCATTTTAAGTTATCAAAGGAGCAGTGTCCCAAGACAACAGGAAAGAAACTAGATTTCCAAGGTACCTTACTCATCATCGGTTGGAAGTTTGATGTATCTTTGTGGTGTGCACTAGGCTGATATTGCCCATGCAATGGGAGCTATGAGTAGATTTATGAGTGATCTAGGAAAAGATCATTGTGAAGCGATAAAGTGGATCCTTAGGTATTTGAGAGGGACCATGAGGATAGTTTTGTGCTACAGTGGATTAGACACCACTATACGTGGTTATGTAGATTCAGACATGGTTGGAGATGTTGAAAATAGGAGGAGCACGACAGGTTATATTTACATTGTAGGTGGGACAACAGTGAGCTAGATTTCACGACTACAAAAGTTGGTGGTTTTATCAACCATGGAGGTTGAGTATGTTGCTGCCATAGAGGAAAGAAAAGAGATAATTTGGTTACAAAAATTGCTTGAGGATTTGGGGCATAAGCAGAAGGAATGTAATCTACATAGTGATAGTCAGAGTGCTATACACCTAGCTAAGAACTCTGCTTTCCACTCCAGGACGAAGCATATACAGTTGAGATATCACTTCATCAGGATAGCTTTGGAAGAAGATAAGTTGAAGTTGGAGAAGATTCATACCAGTCAGAATCCTACAGACATGATGACCAAGGTGGTCATAAGGGATAAAATAAAGCTATGTTCAGCTTTGGTTGGCCTTCGCAAATGACAGTGAAGGGTTAAGAAGCTTGCTCAGTGGAAATTAGTCTCCAAGTGGGAGATTGTTATGTTTGTGGAGCATGTTTTCATGTTAGAGTGTGGTACACCTTCTATATGTTACACTCGGGTATTTTTACAGTGGTCCCACTCACGGTGAGTGGGTCGAGGGGGTTTGGGGTGAAGCCCTGAAGTAAATTTTCATGGGTGGTTTATTAACCCATGGGGAATGGGTAAGCTGATTATGGCACTTTTTTTGGGCCATGTTTTTTCGCACCCATTATTTTGATACCCATGGTTTTTTCTCATTGTTTTGATACCCACATTTTTTGCCCATGGTTTTGATACCCACGATTTATATCAAACTCGCTTAAGAAATTGTCTATTTATATGTTCTTATGCATATGATAGATATACAAGAAAATGTATTAAAGATGTGCTTTGAATTCGGGTGTGAATTTCAGAGAGTTTGTTGAGCATAGCTCCAAATAGATCTGGGTATTGTATTGAGAGAGTGGAGGCTTGTAATAAAATCGAGCAAGTTATTCTTGACGACGTAGCCCAAATTGAGTGAACCATGTTAAATCTTGTCTCTATGTTGTGTTATTTATTCTACACTTTTATTTGAGATCTGTAATATTTTCTACATATTATTTTCTCTTGTGCGATTCTAGAAGGGATTATTCCGCATATTTTATCTCTTATTTCCTAACATTGGCTTGGTGAGGTGTCTAAGTAAACTGCATGTGTGGATATTTTTAAAATAATATATTTAAATAATAAATATAGTGAGGATAATGCATTAATTTAATTAAATTAATATTAGTGGGGTGAAGGGGGGTCATGGCTAGGTAAATGTAATAAAGGGTGCTTATTTGTCGAGGGACAAAAGGGGAGTGTGACCTAATTTTAGTGTCTACAAAGGTGGTCCAAGGAAATGATATCCCCAACATTTTATTGATACATAGGTTCTTTATCAAGTCTACCAATTCAATTTAGGGAGGGAAGATAATTAAGAGTGAGGAGCCAATACTCCCTTAGAGATAGATGTTACATCACATTGTCAAGAGATTCATCAATAGGTAGTTTAGATGCATGTATAGACAAACTCACGGATGTTTCAGAGGATGAGTCTTATTTAGGAGGATCACGTCATTCGAGACAATAGATCTTATGTCATGCCTTGAATGGAGGAATGTTAGATGGAAGAGTATGGATCTTCCCCTTTTGTTCATATTTGATGCAATGGTGTAGGGTGGAAGGGACATAACGTATGTCACAAATCCATGGGCTCCAAAGAAATTAATTTTATTGAAACTACCCTTCAAACATATAGAATACTTCATTGAATAATTTTTCACCGATGCGGATGGGGAGGATAACTATGCCTAAAGTGGGGGAAACAACATCATTAAATTTATAAAGAACTATGATATATTGAGAAATGATAGATTTGGGAATTTTGAGTTGATCAAAGTTGTGAGATGAGATGATATTAGTGCTGGTGACATTATCTATCATAGAGAAGAAGATAAATGTGTCATTGATGTGGACAATGATAAAAAGAGGGAGGTCATGATCCTCAAGTAAAATGTCCAAAATCTCCTAATCATACAAGAAAATGGTTGTGGATCTTTTGAGATCCCTAAGAAGGGTTGTAAAGGGGTGGGATTCTTTGGATGATATGTGAATATGTTACAAGGCCTCAAAAAGGTCCTGTCAGTGATTTGGTGAGATTTGGATAAGATCATAAAGATACATATTAACAAGAGCTTGGTATAATTTTCTTTTGAAACTATACTTGATGGTGGTTAGTTTCGGGTTGGTGGTGTGGCTAAGATGGACACCTTAGCCTTGGATTATGAAGGGCTTGGAGTGGGGTTGTTAAAGGGAGTAGTGATGAGGACCTTTGATTTGGATTGTGTAGATGTTTTTGACTCGTGAGTATGAGAGTGGGTGGTGATACAAATGATGTCGATATAAAGGGGAAGACCATCCTTAGAAAAGGTGGGAGGAGGGATAACAACTAAATATTTGGATGAGGAAGATTATTTAGAGGTTACATACTTTTATGAGGCGAAATATGTCTAATTAATGTATAATATATGATCTCATCTTACTCTTCTTTCGATTAAGTTTGATTGCATTGTGTGAATTTAGCTGATCCGATATGAGTTAGGATGTAACTGTCATCTTTTGATTGATTATGATCATAATGTTAAAAGATCTGAATTTCTGACATAGTGTGTGTTTAAATTAAGTTTTGTAATAAAGCAGGTCTAATCAGTTGAGGAAATGAAGCAAGTGGCATTCAATATGTTTTTGATAGTGTCTGTTCCTACACATCTTAGTTCTAGAACTTCCAAGCTAGTTCTGAAACTCCATCACACAGTCATCATTTAGTTCCGAACTTTTGGACTTAGTTCCAAAACTCCAGTATTTAGTTCCAGAATTTTTGGACTTAGTTCCGGAACTCTTGGGGATAGCTCCAAAACTCTCACAAGTTTGGTTCTTAACAATTTCCTATGGTTCTGGAACTTCTCCAAAGTTCTGGAACCGATGGGAGTTATCTATTTTAAACCACATCTGGAGATTTACATCTACGACCCTTTCAATCATGAAGGATGAGAAGATTTTTGAATACAGATCCAGGGAGAGTTATCCTATAGCTATCTGATCAACCACCATCTAACTCAACATCTATTCTAGGCATGATTTAATTTCATCAGAATCATTGAGACAACTGTGATTGTAAAATGTATATAAAAGTAGACCTGCAGTAAATAAAAAATAGAGATATAGAATGAGATAGAAATAGAACAGAGAAAAGAAATAGACTAAGTACTCAGATCCAGTACATTTTGTAATATTGAATGTTTTATCAATAAAATAGCCATTCTGATTTGAGATAATTTTGAGTTGTTAAATCCTTATTCGAGGAGGAGCAAGGGCCCACTCCCCCAAGGACCAGGATATTCATTTATTTGGTATTTATATTTCTTCAGAAAATAACTTAGATCTATTAATTTTGTATTGTTTTAGTTCTTTCAGCTTAAACACTATTGTATACTTGTTCCTACATGTGTTTAGATCAATTCTTATATTTCTTGCAAAAAAATTTAAGAATTCTAAATTGAGTGTGTTTATTTCCAAAAGCGAGTGTGTTTACTTTCAGAAGGAAACATGATTATTTTCCAATAGAAAGCGTGTTTCCATTTTGCATGGTGTGTTTCCTTTCAGTAAAGCTTTCAATGTGTTTTACCTTCACCAAGTTTTCATAGTTTGATTTGAATAAGGTTTTAGCAAGAAGTCCTTAAGAAATTAAAAGATTCCCGAAAAATACAAAAATAGCTAGTCAACTACTAGATCGGTTAAAGTACTCTTATCTCATATAGCTTTAGACACACCCTGGTTTGATATGACATCAACAAGAAGTTTATTAAATGAAGGTAATGATGACACCCATAATTTTTGCATCATTTCCGAGGAACACCAGGTTGAAAATTTCTAATTAAGTGTTAGCAAGAGAAAAAAACATAGATCTAGTAGTCAAAGAATCTTCCCTACTTATATCAAAAAATATATGAGTAGACCGAGAGACTCACAAGGTAGATTCCTTCCAAAAATATCTCCACAGTAATTCATAACATCCTCTAGTCAAAGTAAGTAAATTGGTCAATAATTAGAGGCACCATCATCCCATGTCGAAAAAAAAAAAGAATTTCCATTTTTAGAATTCTTAGATCAGTCACCTAAAGGAGTGGAACTTTTAGGAGAAGGCTTATTACCCAAGATCCATTTAGGGTAAGTTTTTATTTTCAATTGAGAATTCAACCTCCTACTCCTAATTTTTCACCTTCCCAAGGCATACCACTTACCACATTGATTGGGAGGAAAATTTAGAAAATATTTTAAAAATGGAACGAGAAGTTGAGAGAGAACACTGATAGGAGCTTTACATATCCAATCCAATTGGAAGATGATGACACACCAATGAAAAATATCTCACTGCACATTTACCCACCTTTAGAGGGATGTCATCTAAAGATCCTGACCAATTTCTGTTTGAATTCAAGGTACTATGTCAGACCTATGATTATAAAACAAATAATCAAAAACTCAAGTTGTTTCCATCCACTTTGAAGGATGCAACAATGAGGTGGTTCATGGGATTACCATCCAAATCTATTAGCACTTGGGCACAAATGGAGACTTCCTTCCTAGATAAATACTAGGATTATTGTAGAGGGAGAAATAGGAAGGAAGAATTCTTCAAAATCAAGCAGGAAGATGATGAAAACATAGAAGACTATTTAGATAGATTCCTCTTTGTTAGAAAAAGATGTGGATTTGTGCTTACATAGGAGTTAAGTAAAACCATTTTTCTTAAAGGTTTGGATGAAAAATCTAGAGAAGCCCTTAACTTGATAGGAGGTGGAGACATTGATCGAGATAAGAATGAATGGAATTAAAAGATTTGTAGAAGCTATTCCGAATGAGAGGTGGACCTAGAAATGGAAAATCGTAAAAATTCTAAATCCAGGATATGAACAAACTAATGGATGAGTTAGAAAACTTTAAAATAGATATTTTAGTGAAATTAACCTCTACTATGGATGGATTAAAAGCTAAAGAAAATTCCAAAACTGAACCATTGGCTATGTATTGTCCTAGATGCAGGAAGAAGCATGCATTAAGAGATTTTCCTTTGGATAAAATAGAAATGTGTCTTATATGTGAATCTAAAGAACATGATACTTGATGTTTGTTCTTTACTTCATGTTATTAAAAATTAGCTTAAACAAACTAGTGCCTCATCTACAATTGAAGAATTGAATTTTGTTCGAGAGACAACCTAAGGGAAGTTTATGCCAAGATTAGTTCCTAATTCACGGACAATTCCATGGGCTGCTCGGGTAGTACCACAAATTGGCAACAACCACTTCGAATCTTGTCATCACCAATCCGACACTATGATAATTCTTCACCGGAACTCCTCGTGCTATGATTATTTACTAATGCATAGCCTTTAGTTTGGTGGATGTAATCTGGGAACAAAACAACAACATAACACAAGAATACCATCGACTATGATAAGACGGAATGATGAAAAATCTGAAATATCAAAGTAAATTATAATATTAACATGAAATTGTTACAATCTCACCCATGAGGTACTTCAAGTGTTATTGACTTCACTTGCCTTTCACCAAGACTATGGGAGAAACTTTACAATTACACCTCTTAATGGCTTCTTCAACACACCTTTAAACTGATGGCTTCCTTCACACACTTCCTACAATATTTCTCACTACTTCCTTCTATGCTAAATGAGGGGGGTGGCCTCTCTATTTATAGAACTTCCGAGCCTATCCATCTTATCTCTAAGATAGGATAATAAATCCACTCTAATGAATCATATTCCATACCTTAACTCTTATCTGTACATGTAAGCTTATCTTTTAAGATAAGATAAACCTTATCATTTTACATGGGTTCCACATTTTTAGACTTTTTACAAATAAAATACACAAAATATTTATGACCTCACTCCTTGTCCTTATTACCAATATAATATTTCTAATTCCTAATCATGTAGACCCTACTTCTCTAATTACCCAAACTTTGACATTTTAACATTACCGGACCACTTACGAAAAATATTTACTTTTTACAACATTCCTATTGTACTTTGACTATTACCGTACTCCACATTATTGGTGGCACCATACTGATGGCGCCGTTATCTTCTATCAGATGCTACTACTAATTATACTTAACAACATCCTATTCCTAATACATACATTAATGAAATAGAAATTACGGAGGAAAATTTTAGTGTCGACATCTTCCCCCTTCCTAGCTTCTACTCCGTCCTCGGAGTAGACTATTTTGGTGCTTGGAAAATCTTCAACTTGTTGTGGTTGACCCATTTCGTAATGGGAGTGCCATCCAATTCCTCCAATCGGTACGTACCATTTTCATGCACAACTACTATTTTGTAGGGCCCCATCCATTTTGGAAGAAATTTTCTGTCTTCTTTTTTTGTATCTGGAATCATATACTAGAACCAAGTCATTCACATGAAATGGAGACCAACGGATCTTTTGATCAAAGTATTCCTTCTGCTTCATTTTCTTCTTATGGCTTGTATCCTTTGCTATTTCCCTCATTTCCTCTAGCAAATGAAGATGTACCAACCTTTCTTTTACTGAATCACTTTCATCCATCCTTTCATTTTCATAACTCTCACAAAGGGGAATATCAAACTCAATAGGAAGAAGCTGGATCAATGCCATAAGCCAACTAAAATGGAGAGTATCATGTTGCTGACTTTGATGTTGCCCTATATGCCCACAATGTTGCATGAATCCTCTTATCCCATTTATGTACCTATAAGGCTGCATCTTTTGCTAGAATTTGACACAACACAAAATTTGTTCGTTCCACCTGTCCATTTGTGCTTGGTTTGTATGTTGTTTCCTTCCTGTGCTTAATAGAAAACTTATTGACTAGGGCTTCTACCACCTCATTAATGAAGTGGCTTCTTTGATTTGTTACAATTTCTAATGGACAACCAAATCTGGTGACAATGCGTTCATATATGAACCTTGCCACTTCATCCATGGAAGTTGTTTTCAACGGCCTAGCTTCAACCCACTTGGTTAAATAATCAGTGGCAACTACAATATACTTATTTTGGCGTGAGGTAGTTGGAAGTGGACCTACAATGTATATTCCCCACTTTTAAAAGGGACCAAGTGGAAGAATAGGGCATAATGGAGCTGATGAAGTCTTACGGTTACCATGTGTTTGACAAATATCACATGTCTTACAATAATTATAACAATCTTTAAAAAGAGGCGGTGATAACTCGCATCCAAGATCCTTCTTGCTGTAAGTTGTCCAAAGAAGTGCCCTCCACATGTACCATTGTGG
This sequence comes from Taxus wallichiana var. yunnanensis, assembly GCA_018340775.1. Taxonomy (NCBI): domain Eukaryota; kingdom Viridiplantae; phylum Streptophyta; class Pinopsida; order Cupressales; family Taxaceae; genus Taxus; species Taxus wallichiana. The sequence goes on along the minus strand of CM031244.1, from coordinate 347,575,221 downwards.
AATTCTTCTAGCAGTTCCTTCCCTTGATCACGTCCAACTGCCCTCTTGTCATCACCCATCGAGTCCTATTCGAAATAATACTCCATGCGAGAATAGAATATGGACGACTGGCTTGAGTAATCTTTCTCTTAGTCTTTGCATTGGCACCATCAGGAAACTTGAATTCATTCAGATAATTCCAAATATCTATGTATTCACTAGGGATTGTGTCAAGGGATAACAATCTTTGCATCGGGAAATCATCATCATCACAAGATGATCCTAAACCATCATAGGCTCGAGAGAGTGCATCTGCATTAACATGCTTCTTTCCTCGGCCTATCTATAATATCAAATTCAAATTCTTGTAGCAAAATTATCTATCTTGCTATCCTCCCACGATGGGTTAGGCTTATTTACAATATATTTTAGAGCACGATGATCTGTTCAACTAGAAATTTTTTCCCTAGCAAGTAATTTCTAAACTTCTTTACAAAGAAAAATGATAGCGAGCCTCTTTTTCGATTCTGATATAATTTACCTCAGCACTGCTCATTTGTCTGCTCCCAAAGTAAATTGGATGTTCATTCCCATTTTCATCCTTTTGGCTCAAAGTACTTCCTAGTGCTGCATCTGAGGCATCAGTGTACACAATGAATGGCTTGCTCCAATCTGGATTCTTTAAAACAGGTGAAGACACTAGGGCTTCCTTCAGTTGTCCAAAAGCTTCATGTGCCTTATTTCCTGGTTCATAAGTAACATCCTTCTTCAAGAACTGGGTTAGTGGTTGTGTAATCTTTGAGAAATTCTTGATGAACCTTCTATAGTAACCCACATGGCCTAAAAATGATCTCAACTTACTTCTATTCATAGGAAATGCTAAATCTTTTATTTTGAAACTTTATCGATCGTACAATACCATCTCTGGATACAACATGCCCTAACAAAACACCTTTAGAACATCCAAAGACACACTTTGTAGGGTTTAGTGAGGCTTGTGCTTCATCTAACCTTTGAAATGCTATCTCCATTTGGTGCAGGTGGTCCAACTTGCTCCCATAGATGCAAAATCATCCGAAATACTCGATGAAGGTCCCAATGTAGGGTTCGAACACCCTATTCATCAAACGCAGAATGTTGCTAGAGCATTACACAACCCAAAAGGCATAACTCTATAAGCAAAGGTTCCCCAAGGAGTGGTTAACGTGGTCTTCACTGATCTTTCTCTACTATACGAACTTGGTTTTAGCCGCTATATCCATCAAAGAAAACTATAGCACTCCTGGCCAGCTACTTCGTCCAAGATCTGATCTGAAAATGGAAGAGGGTAATGATCCTTCTTTGTTTCCTTATTGAGCTTCCTGTAATCAACACAAATGTGTAGCTTCCCATTCTTTTTTATTGAGATCACAATGGGAGAAACCCATTCTGAATTCTCCACAGCAAATATGAATCCTGCATCAAACAACTTATCTATTTCTTCTTTTACAGTCTTGGAAAAATTAGGATTCATTCTATATGGCATTTGCTTTATGGGCTTAGCACCATCTACTAGCTCAATAGAATGTTCTACCCAACTTACTTGACGGAGTTCCTTATAATCAAAAGTGAATAGGTGTATGTACCTTCGAAAGAGCTAGAGGTAGGATTCCTTCTCACTCTCCATCACAACATCACCAATCTTTATTTGTTAGAGAAGATCATCAATTTCTTCTTCGATAATTTTATGGTGTCATGAGTTGGTGTGGCTGGAAGGATATCCATGACTGAAACATCAACCTCACTTTCTTCATGTTCAAAGTGTCCACTTCACTTTGGTACTAGAGTAATCGAGAGGATGTCCAATCATCGGTTTCATCACTTGAATCCACGAGTTACGCTTTATGATGTCGAGGGATCATGTTTATCTTCACCCTCTCTCTACCACCATCCAAGTGTCATGAAGCCTTCATTCCAGTAGTTTCTTGCATGAACTCTCCTTAGCCATGGTCTTCCCAAAGAACATTGGGTGCAACAATGTACCATTTTTCATCACCCGAAAGTCTACCACACATACAACACCCATAATAGATATTTCTAGATTTGAAACTACACCTTCTCGGTTTAGTTTTTCCTTATTTAATGACCTTAACATAAGTGTTGAAGGGCGATCAATTTTAAACCCAATATATTCATCACAGACTCGGTCATTACATTAACTGTAGCACCTCCATCAACTAAGACATCATGAATTGAAATACCATTACATTATACCTCAGCTTGTGGAGCATAGGGATCTGCCTCTGCCTCCAAAATAGGGACCTTAACCTCCTTTCTTCGTCGAGCATTGAGTCCACTTCACAGCTCCCCTCTTCTCAGAAGACATAGCCAAGAGTTGACCATATGTAATATTTGCAGGCCTTTTGGACAGATCTTCCAAGATGGAGTATGGTCCTTGCCCCTGTGAAATCAAAAAATCCTGCACACCCAACTTTCTTCTCCTATGTTTCTTACTAGTTTCTCCTTTCATCTTCTTAGGATCATTTCCATCTTGATTATCTTTTTCTTTCTTTCTTTTTGTTACAAACACATCTACTTCATTATTTCTGCTCTTATCTACTACATCAAAAGAATTCACAGGTGCTTTTCCTTTATCATTATCTCCTTTACCAGATGTAGAAGCTCTATCTAGACAATTATACTTATAATGACCCTTTTTATAACAACCATAACATACAACTTCAGAAATATTTCTTTTTGGACCTCTATCTCCTCCCTGAGAACTAAATTATTTTCCTTGAAGAAGATTAATAGTTAACTGACCCATCTTTTTGAGCAGATCTTCATACTCAGTAGATGTACTAGGAGAAATATTTGTGCTCACCGGGAGTGGTTGTGGATTCTGGACCAAAGGTGTTGGTGTAGGCTCTACTTTAGCAACAATTTCTTTGGGCTCCTCTTCCATGCTTTCTTCTTGCCTTCTTGCAATCTCCTTTGCTTGTTCAATGGTAGTTGGGCGGTCATACTTCACTCGTTGTCTGATCTTTGGCTTCATCCCAAGAATGAAGTGCTTACATAGGAGATTATCCATGCCATTCATCAACCCATCCGCTAATCCTTCCTTCCGATCTGGGCATCGAGCTTCCTCCTTAGCTCTAGAACACAAGCATGATAATCCCTTATCTTCTCCTTCTCTCCTTGGGTTAGCTTTGTGATATCGATCATGAGATCTGCATATCTCTGTTGTTCACCAAATTTTTCAAGAAAACTTTCAGTTAATAAATCCCATGAGTTTTTCACATTATTACCTAGTGTTTCAAACCACCTAAGTGCTGAACCATCCAAAAAGGTAGGAAAAAATTTAGTCCATTGTTCCCTTCTTATGAGGCCATTACAAATACAAGATCGTTTAAACTCTTGAATGAAAGAGGAAGCATCTTCATTAGATTGGGCTGAAAAAATAGGAATCTTCCCCATTTTCAAAAGTAACCCCCATAAAATACCAACCCACAAGTACAATCAACATGACTTATGTGCACCAATAATTGGAATCACTATACTAGAAAGTGACTTTACACCTTTCTACAGTAAAATAGAAATGACCACGGTAAACTATGGTAAAACTTGACTTACTGTGGTAAAAATTGACTTTACTGTGGTAAACACTATTCACGGTAAAAAGTGAAGTTACTGCGGTAAATACTATTCACGGTAAAAAGTGAAGTTACTGCGGTAAATATTATTCATGGTAAAAAGTGACTTTACTGTGGTAAATACTATTCCAGCAAAAATGACTTTACCATGGTAAACTATTCATGGAAAAATTAATTTACCATGGTAACTACTATGCACAGTAAAAACAAGGTTACCCTCCAATTGATTTTTGACTAAGTGGGAATATCTCTCCAGAAAATCCACCAACGAGGAATGGTCCCGGCAACGGAACCAAAATGTCATCACCAATCTGGCACTATGATAATTCTTCACCGGAACTCCTCGTGCTATGATTATTTACTAATGCACAGCCTTTAGTTTGGTGGATGTAATCTGGAAACAAAACAACAACATAACACAAGAATACCATCGACTATGATAAGACGAAATGATGACAAATCTGAAATATCAAAGTAAATTATAATATTAACATGAAATTGTTACAATCTCACCCATGAGGTACTTCAAGTGTTATTGACTTCACTTGCCTTTCACCAAGACTATGGGAGAAACTTTACAATTACACCTCTTAATGGCTTCTTCAACACACCTTTAAACTGATGGCTTCCTTCGCACACTTCCTACAATATTTCTCACTACTTCCTTCTATGCTAAATGAGGGGGGTGGCCTCTCTATTTATAGAACTTCCAGGCTTATCCATCTTATCTCTAAGATAGGATAAGAAATCCACTCTAACGAATCATATTCCATACCTTAACTCTTATCTATACATGTAAGCTTATCTTTTAAGATAAGATAAACCTTATCATTTTACATGGGTTCCACATTTTTAGAATTTTTACAAATAAAATACACAAAATATTTATGACCTCACTCCTTGTCCTTATTACCAATATAATATTTCTAATTCCTAATCATGTAGACCCTACTTCTCTAATTACCCAAACTTTGACATTTTAACATTACTGGACCACTTACGACAAATATTTACTTTTTACAACATTCCTATTGTACTTTGACTGTTACCATACTCCACATTATTGGCGGCATCGTACTGACGGTGCCGTTATCTTCTATCAGACGCTACTACTAATTATACTTAACAACATCCTATTCCTAATACATACATTAATGAAATAGACATTACGGAGGAAAATTTTAGTGTCGAATAAATACCTCAACCAACTTGGAACCCTCAAGATTGGGCAAATCAAGCTTGGTATGCTCTGGGGGCATGAACAACCACGGGCTAGTCAAGGAGATCCTTATACTTGGTCACAACCTAGATGGAACCCTAATAATTATTCCCAAGGAAGAACATATCCAAATCAGAATCAAAATGCCATCATGGGATCCCCTATATAGAATTCACAAGCTAAGAATGTAGTCCAAACACAAATGCCAGCAAAACTAGTAGCAAACCCTAGAAATAAACAAATAATTCCTATTAATGGAATGGAACCGAAAAATCGGTTGATTTACATGCTTTATGGATTATAAGGATATTCAAACTAGATATGGGAAAATCATTAACATTCCACCCCTTATAATCATTGTAATGAAAGATAAAAATGAAATCCCTAGTATCTATTTGTTCTAAAAGAGGATATAGAAAGAAAAGAAAAGGAGCCGATAACAATACTCTACCGAGACTCCATTTCCGAGAGAGATTCAAAGAAGCTATAGAAATCAAGGAGTCCGAATTGGTACAGAACTAAGAAAATTGAATATTGAAATACCACTATTAGATGCAATTAAAGATATTCCAAAATTGAACAAATTAATCAAAATATTATGCATGAAAAATCCTAGAAGGAAGAAATAGTATCCCAAGATTATAAAAGTAGATGGGAAACTTGTGGATTTATTAGCGGAAAACTATTACTTCCCAAATACGGAGATCCTGGAAGTCATGTTATTTCTATCTCTATAGGAAATAAGGATGTACATAATGTTTTGATATATTTGGGAGTTCTATCAATGTAATGACATTAGTGGATGAAAACATTACCATTAACGTATACAACCTACTTATACCATATTACGATGGCGAGATCGTCAGTAGCAAAACTAGAAGGAATTATTGAAGACATAGTTATTATGGTAGATTCATGGGAATATCTAGTTGACTTCCTTATATTGCAGCCAAAAGGTAAAACATTGGGTTATCCCATTATTTTGGTAAACCATGATTAGCTACGATTCTTTCGCTTTAATAGATTGCAGTCGGGTGATATGATAATCTCGAATGGTAAGAAATCTAAAAAATTTCCCTATATCCTACTGCACAAAATTTTAATGACAATCATGAATAATTGTGGGTTGATTCTTCTGAAAATAATAAGAAACATTTGTCTTCTTTGGCTATGATCACATTGTAGGATCATGTAAGAGAAGTAGAAGAGATGATTAATCCACCATTGGATGAGAACCTTTGTCTTCCTCAAAGCAATCGAAATAGTTCTAGAACCCGTAAACTTCATTCTGGAACCCATAAAATTAGTTCCATAACCCATGAACTTAGTTCCAGAACCCAAGAACTTAGTTCCTGAACCTACGGCTATAGTTAAGTTTTAGTTCCAAAACCATGATAACAACAATTCTCTTCAATTGAAAATGATTTCACTTTGAAGGAATGAGATTTCTCATGGGGAGAGGGTGAATCAGTAGCTTTAGTTTCAAGTACATTAGGAAGTGGTGAAGAATTTCTGGAAAGTAGCAGTGATGAGGAATTTTTCCTACAAAGAGATAAGTATCATAATTCTCATTATTGTCCTTTTTCCAGTATTTTGTCTCAAGGAACTTTTGGAGATGTTGCTACATACCATATGTTGTTACCACATGCATGTCCATTAAATAATTTAATGAAACCCTTTCCACAAATCATTTCATCACATATTGGAACCAAACATGTTGAAATTCAACTAGGTAAAACTTTAAACATTAACAACTGGTTGAAGGAGGATGAAGAAGCTAAATTGTTTGATGTTCTAAAAAATCATACTAAATATTTTTCTTGGGATTACAAATATATGAAGGGGATTCATCCAAGTATCTGCACTCATCACATCTATACTGAAAACATTAAACCAGTTAGGTAGCCTTAAAGAAGAATTAACCTAGCTTTAAGGGATATAGTCAAACAAGAAATTGAAAAACTATTACAAGTAGGTATCATCTACCCTATCTCAGATAGCTAGTGGGTATCTCCTCTTATAATTTTTCCCAAAAATAATGGAAAATATATAATATGTGTTGACTATAAGGAACTAAACAAAGCCACGATGAGAGATTAGTTTCCCTTACCATTCATAGATCAAGTCCTAAATAACCTTTCAGGTAAACAATACTTTTCTTTCTTGGATGGCTTTAGTGGGTATAATTAGATCAGAGTTGTTGTTGAGGATCAGGACAAAACTACATTTACATGTCCATGGGGAACCTTTGCCTATAGAGTGTTACCATTTGGTTTATGCAATGCTCCTGTAACTTTCCAGAGAGTTGTACTTGCAATATTTGTTGATCTAACAAATGATTGTGTTGAAGTATATATGGATGAATTCATTGTACATGGAGATACATTTGAAGATGTTTTGAGAAATCTAGACAGAGTGTTAACAAGATGTGAACAACACAACCTGTCTCTTAGTGATGAAAAATGTTTGATGATGGTGGATGAGTGAGTTGTATTAGGATGCCATATTTCAAAAAAGGAATTCGGGTGAATCAAAACAAAATTAGGATCATTTCAGATTTACCTATCCCTCAGACCCCCACAGATATCAAATCATTTCTAGGACATGTTGGGTACTATAGATGCTTCATAAATTATTTCAATAAAATTGTTGCCCCCATGTTTAATTTTCTAACCAAGGACTGTGAATTTATTTGGGATGAAAAGTGCCAACATGATTTTGAAGAAATTAAAGACAAATTAATTAGTGCCCCAATATTAAGAGGTCCTAATTGGGAAAATCCATTTCATATCCAAACAAATGCCTCAAATTATTCCATTGGTGCAGTATTGGGATAGAAAGATGAAGAAGGAAAGATGTATGCCATTTACTATCTTAGCAAGAATCTTACTCCCACTGAAAAGAATTACACCACCACTAAAAAGGAATTTCTTGTTGTAATTTATGCAATCAATAAATTCAAACATTATATTATAGGGTACAAGATATTTGTACACATAGATCATTCAACAATTAAGTATTTAATGAACAAACCAATGGTTGGAGGAAGAGTCATTAGATGGTTATTAATTTTGTAATAATTTGATATTACCATTGTGGACAATCCAGATAAATCTAATGTGGTAGCTAATTTTTGTTAAGAATAACCACCACATGGGAGCAAGATCCAATAAAGGATAAATTTCCAGATGAACAACTGTTTGCAATCTCAACAAATACACCATGGTTTGCTGATATGGAAAATTATCTTACAACAGGGAAGTTCCCTCCTTTTACTAAGAAACAAATAAAGAAGTTAATTAAAACCATTGCACAATTCAAATGGTAAAATGGAATGCTATTTAAGTTTGGTCCTGATTTTGTCTTGCGTAGGTGTGTAAGAGAGGATGAAATCTTTGACATCCTCAGAGCATGTCATTATGAACCAAGTGGAGGACACTATTTAGTAAAAATAATAGCTCATAAGATACTTGGCACTGGTTATTATTGGCCATATATGTACAAGGATGTGAAAATATATATCGAGAGGTGTGATCCTTGTCAAAGGATGGGACATAAAACTTTCACCAATGAAATGCCTCTTCAGCCTCAAGTTGTGGTTAAACCATTTGAGAGATGGGGATTGTATTTTGTTCATCCCTTTAATCCTCTTTCACAAGGAAGGAATATATTCTTGTATGTATTGACTATGTGACAAAATGGGCAGAAGTGTAGGCATTGACAAATGTCACTGAGGAAGCAGTAGCTGATTTCCTTTGGAATAGAATTATGATCAAGTTTAGAGCACCAAGGATCATAGTTTCATATCAGGGACCACAATTCATGTCTAATAGGATCCAAGATTTCACAAGGTATTACCAAATCAATCATAGGAAGTCATCTCCTTACCATCCATAGTCAAATGGACAAGTTGAAGTAACAAATAGAGAATTGGAGAACATCCTTACCAAAACGGTTGAAGATGGGAGAAAAGATTAGGTAAAGAGACTACCTAAAGCTATCTGGGCTTATAATTCAACTTGGAAAACTACAACAGGGTTTTCACCATATGAATTAGTCTATGGGAAAAATCCCTTGTTGCCTATAGAATTTGAACTTCAGACATTGAGGACAATAGTGAAGGTGGGAATTGAGTTTAATGCAGCTCAAAAGAAAGAAATCCTTCAACTCAATGAGTTGGATGAATTAAGGTTGGAAGCACTTCAGCAAATAGAGATGATTCAAGAGCAAAAGAAGCAACGACATGACATACATATCAAGAAAAGGCAATTCAAAGTAGGAGACTAGGCATTACTGTTTGATTCTAAGTACCAATAGTTCAAGGGAAAATTGAGAACCAAATGGTTGGGACCCTATTAAATTGAGTAGATTTTTGACAATGGTTTTATTTAGTTACTTCCCATTGATGGTAAAGTAGAACACTCTTGGTCAATGGACATAGGTTAAAACTCTATAGGAAGCCTCCCACTAAGAATGAATTTTTGAGGAAGATTGAAGCAAAAAAATTGATCATCTGAAAGAACTCAATTCTTCCAAAATGATCAAATAACTAGATGATAGATCTAGAATAAAGGGAAGAAGATGAAAACCGAAAATGGAATTTTCTTCCCCAAAAAAATAAAATAAATAAATAAATTAATTAATTAAAAAAATCTCTCAAGGTCAATTGAAAACCAACAAATGGCGGTTGACCTCTTTTTGCTAGTTCAAATAAAGGAATTCTTTTGAATTCCATCTGTCTTATCTAATCATGTTTTTTTCCACTTGTAGGAATGACGAGTCATCATAGAAAAAGGATTACATCATCAAGGATGGTAATTATGTCTTTTAACTTATTTAGGGTTGATTAAATGTTTGCATGTGTGATGTGACTTAATTTAAAAGTAGGTATGATGAGTCATCTATTTATACATTATGATTACAAGTGTGTAATCATGAAATTGATTTGGATGGAATAAGTGGTGGCATGGTTATCATTAGTAATCATTATTGCAAACATCAAGTGAAATAAAGATTGCAAAAATATTTTGAGGAAGGAGCAGCGAATTGAGTTTGTATTCCGTAGCAAAGAACAAAGAATTTAGAAGTTCCGCAGCTAAGAACTAAGGTTCCATAGCTAAAAACAGAGGTTCTGCAGCCAATTCGTTAGTTTTGCAGCTAAGAAGAAGGCCTACAACCAATTCGCACAAAATCAAAAGAGACAAAACTCAAGCCAATATGGGGATTAAGAAGAAATCAGAACCAGAGGATGATTCCCAACTGCTTGCAAATGAAGAAGTGGCATCCATCTTTGAGCATGTAGGATGGCTTGAATTCCTAAAGAAATTTTCAAGGCATAATGACGAATTGGTAAGAGAATTCATCATAAACCTAGAACAATCTAGAACAAAGGTGAGAAATGTATTTATTCCTTTTTCTGTAAATACTATAAGTAATGTGTCTGGAGTGCCCATTGTTCATGTCCCACAACCTACCAAGGGGAATTTGAAAGAACTAGTTGAAGTCTTACTACAAGAAGAAGAAACTAAACCCCAGTACATCTATAATACAAAGAAAATCATAAAAGGGGTCAGAAGGGCCAGTTTTCCCAAACCCTTTGACAGGGTAGCATTTTGGATAGTAAAATATTTAACTTGTGATGGTCAGTTTGGGTCTATGGGAAAATAAGTCTTAAAAATACTCATATATCTGAAGTATGGAGCCACCAAACCTGAATACATAATAAACCTCCCAGGGTTTCTTTTTTATTCCATTCAGACCATGGCTCAGAGGTATTCCTAGGGTGTTGGGACAATTAGGCATCATGGTCTAATTCATTTGATATGCCAACACCATTTCCTGTCAAAGAATAATGGAGAAGAAATTTGGGACAAGTTTCTTGGCAAGTTCAAGAAAAACCCTAATATTATCAAAAGGACAATTCCATCCCCATTCTCTCCTTTAGCTAATCTGAAATTGATGCCCCTATAGAAGGACAGAGGGAAATGGAAAGAGAAAACATACCAAAAAGAAGAAGGTTGGTGAGAAAGATAAAAAACAACAGAGCCTTCTGTACCTGTGAAGGAAATTCCTTCTTCTACAACAGCTTCAAGGGAGCCAATATTTGTCTCTGACGTGATAGCTCACCCACACAAGAGTAAGAAAGAATAGTAAGAAGAAGCTCTAGAAGGAAATTCACTACTGGGCATGTTGAACTTCCCCAGATAAGAAAAATTCATAAGAGGTCAAGGGAAACCCCAGAAGAAAGGAGTGAGCAGGAAAGGATGGAAGAGGAAGTTGCTAACATTTTGGGCAGCATGGCCATGACTCCACCTAAGCCAAGTCAAGCTGAAATGGACAGAGGAGAAGAGATATTTGAAGATCAATATTTTCAGGAGTTGGCTGAACCATCAGCAGTGCCACATGAAGAAGAAGAGTTGGCATCCAGGATAAGAAAAGGAAAATTTCCTTTGATAGAGGAAGAATTCCCAACTCCTCAAATAATTTCAGAGGAAGAAGAAAGACAACAAGTTAAACAGGCTCTATTCTTGTCTAGAGTAGAGCTCATTATCAGAGAAAAATATGAGGAATTGGACTTCCTCAAACTTAAATTGGAACAAAGGGAAACACTCATTAATGAGCTAACAACTCAGCTTACATCCAGGATTGAGGAGTTATCAGCAACCAAGAAGCAACTGATAGAAAAAGAGGAAGAATTCTAGACTTCCAGAAAATAGAGTGTTGTGTCCACAACCTCTGCACAGATTGAGTTGACCTATTTTCCACTCAAAAAACTATGGGATGATATTTGTAGAGAGCTCAGAGAATCCAAAACATCAAATGAAGAATTAAAGACCAAGATGGAGGAAGAGATGAAGGCAAGAAAATAATGGGAAGAAAAATTTTATAAGGAGGAAGGAAATAAATATAAATGTCTTGCCAAAATTCATATGGTCTATATTATGAGTGAGAAATTGCTTTCCTACAGGAGGCCTTCTCCTGCATATAGTGTGTTTTTGGAAGAGCAATTCATTCGCTAGGACAATCTGTCAAGAATTGCATGTGGGCTTCCACATGAACTACAAGATGAATTTGAATTCATGGCAGCTTACTCTCTATCCAACCCTAAGAAAAAAATCTCCTGTGTGAATTTTATCTTTGCAATTATATGCTAGAGAAAAACATAGGATTTATGATCAACTTGTATGTAGGGGAGAGCCATCTCAATGCATTTGTCTCTATTTTGCAAAACTAGATTGCATGGAAGGAAAGGGAATCTAAATTTTTATTGAAAGCCAACTCAATAGGCCTCTATATGAGAGCTCACTATGGTAAACCTTCTACCTTCCTCACACATTTTAGAACTCATGCCTTTAATAGGAGATTCAAGACACATTACCCTTCCATTCTGCAAAATAGTATTGATGCCTTCAACTTCTATGAGGAGGAAAAATTTGAATATATTTATGAAGGATGCTGAAAGAGGTGGGAACTACTTAATTTTTCTTTGAAAATAAGAAAAGTAATTTCCCCTACAAATCTGATCTAGAGTTTAGAGAGGGCCAAAGAATTATGTACAATAATTCCCCAAGTCAATGAAACCTACGGGAAAATATGGATGGGAATGCAAACAAGGACCCATCTACTTCTCACCCCCATGTCTCCTTGGTAGAACAGAGAACCTCAAGACCCTGCTGAATTTGAAAATTGGGAGAGGAAAATAGAAGAAGGAGCTAGGTACAATACGTCTGAGGTTAAGCATTGCGAAATATAGTTTCAAACATTTGATCTAAGAAATCAAATGGAATGCAAAACATATGATCCCACTTTTGAAGAATGATTTTGTAAAGGGACTTACAAATAAGTAAGTTTGGGGGAAATGATGAGGCCAGAATATGTCGATTAATGTATAATATATGATCTCATCTTACTCTCCTTTTGATTAAGTTTGATTGCATTGTGTGACTTTTAGTTGATCTGATATGAGTTAGGATGTAACTGTCTATCTTTTGATTGATTGTGATCCTAATGTTAAAAGCTCTGAAATTCCTGATGTAGTGTGTGTTTAAATTCAGTTTTGTAATAAAGCAAGTCTAATCAGTCAAGGAAATGAAGTAGGTGGCATTCAGTATGTTTTTGATAGCGTCTATTCCTACACAACTTAGTTCGGAACTTCCAAGCTAGTTTGAACTCCATCACACAGTCATCATTTAGTTCTGGAACTTTCGGACTTAGTTCCGGAACTCCAGTATTTAGTTCCAAAATTTTCGAGACTTAGTTCTAGAACTCCTGGGATAGCTCCAGAACTCTCACAGGTTTTGGTTCTTAACAATTTCCTATGGTTCTGAAAATTCTCCAAAGTTTCAGAACCGATGAGAGTTATCTATTTTAAACCACATCCAGATATTTTTCATCTACAACCCTTTCAATCATGAAGGATGAGAAGATTTCTAAACGCAGATCCAGGGAGAGTTATCCTATAGCTATCTAATCAACCGCCATCCGACTCAACATCTATTTTGGGCATGATTTGATTTCATCATAATAATTGAGACAGTTGTGATTATAAAATGCATATAAAAGCAAACCTCCAATAAATAGAATATAGAGAGAAAGAATAAGATAGAAATAGAACAGATAAAAGAAATAGACTAAGTACTCAGATCCAGTACATTTTGTAATACTGAATGTTTTATCAATAAAATAGACATTCTAATTGGAAAGAATTATGAGTTTTTAAATCCTTATTTGAAGAGGAGCAAGGACCACTCCCCCAACGACCGTGATATTCATTTATTTGGTATTTATATTTCTTTAGCAAATAGCTTAGATCTATTAATTTTTTATTGTTTTAGTTCTTTCAGTTAAACATTGTTGTATACTTGTTCCTACAGGTGTTTAGATAAATTCTTATATTTCTTGCAATTGTTTTCAAGCATTCTAAATTGAGTGTGTTTATTTCTAAAAGCAAGTGTGTTTATTTTCCAACAGCAAGTGTGTTTCCATTCTGCATAGTGTGTTTCCTTTCAGAAAAGCTTTCAGTGTGTTTTACCTTCAACAATTTTTCATAGTTTGATTTGAATAAGGTTTTACCAAGAAGTCCTTAATACATTAAAGAGATCCCCCAGAAAATACAAAAACAACTACAATCAACTACTAGATTGGTTAAAGAACTCTTGTTGCATATACCTTTAGACACACCTGGTTTGATATGACATCAACAAGAAGTTGATTAAATGAAGGAAAGACAACACCCATCATACTTGATTGGAGGATGGGGCTTTGATTTGGATTGATTGGTAGGTGAGAGAGGGTTATCTTATTTGATGAGAAGATCATCTTATTTGATAAATTTTTGATAAGAGTGTGAAGGTATTTACATTATTCTATGGCATTTTTGTGGACATGAGGGTAGGAACATACATTGTTAGAATCAAACCATGTTGGTTTTGGCCCTTTTGGATCAAAAGGATTGATGAGGAGAAGAGTGATTGTGGATGTTTGGAGGAGACATTGAAAGATTTTAGTATAATATCTAATGATGGTTTATGAAGGTGAAATATTATAGCCTTGGGGTGGATTTGGATTGGGGAAAATGATGACGGTATGAGAGGATCACTTATCCTATGATTTTTGGTAGGAGCCTTCGGTTTGGAATTTTCTTTAGATATTTGTGATTCAGATCGCGAAGGAGGGATGGATTATTTAGATGAGGGTTTGTAAGGGGAAAGGATGATTTAGATATGTATTTGGGGGAATGATATATTTTTGGATCAATGTTGGGTAGTGATGGGTGTTTTGGATGAAGGGTGTGGTCCCAAAATAGAAATTTGAGGTCCTAAGATAGATGTTTGAATGGTGGGTGGATTGTATGTATGGGGTTTTTAGGGAGGAAGTTCCAACTTCTTATGTGGATGGGTAAGTGGATTTTGAGTGGGGACAACAATGTTTTTATATTTCTAATGTGATATTTTAACCTTGGCGGGGATGACGATAATTTTTATAGTGGGATATTGAGGGATAGATCTAGGTGATGCGGCATGAATTTCATTGAAGATGTGGGGATATAAGATGGAAGTGGTTTTTAGATAATGTGTTTGATGAGATTAGAAGGAGTTGTAGATGTTTTTAAAGATGTTGGTAAAGTAGTGGTAGTAGTTGTAGAGAATAAGGATGAGAATGAGACATCTTTTGTGGCTATGTAAAATGAGGATTTTTCATAGTAGATGTTTGAAGGGGTGGTGCGGACACGAGAGGTAGATTCAGGTGAAGGTGTAGATGTGGATTCTATTGAAGGTGTAGGTGTAGAAGGGTTTGTAGGAATGGGTGTGGAAGTAGATGTTGATACAAGGATATGTATGAATGTGGGTATAGAAGATGTATATTTGGTTGGTCTGGATACGATTCAAGAGATGTGGTCATAAGGGATGGATACTTGGTGTAGTTTTAGGTTTCAAAGTAATAGAGGTGGGTAAGGTAGATGGAGGAATAATGGGAACAGATGATGATGTTGATTCTTGATTTAAGGTGTTGATTGTGTGGGCATTGGGCGCTTAGGATGTGGGAGGATATGTTTGTTTATTTGGTGAGTGGTTAGGGAATGGATTTTTAAGATGATTAAAGTTTGGTTGGGAGGGTGATAGGATTATCTAAGTGAATACCCCATCAGTTTATAAGGAATTGGATGAGGTCTTTGAATGTGTGATAATTTTCAATGTCATGACCATGGACCTGATGGTGTTTGCAATAGTGGTCCTCATGGTATCACATGGGTTTAGGACATAAGTCATCAATAAGGAGGATAGGAGGAAGCTGGATGAAATAGGAAACTATGAGCTTATTGAAGATTGAACTATATGATTCCCGAGTGGGGTATAGTTAGGAGTAGGCCAAGGAGACCTCTATGGGGGATCAATATGGAAGGTAAATGTGGTAGAAGATTTAACAATGACAACATTGACAACATTTTTAGATTTTTTGTAGTGATTCTATGTCTTGGTGAACTATGGTTTCAGTTTGTTGGATCTAAGTTTGACATGGCCTTGCTCAAGGGCATGTAGTTCTAATTTATGATCCACAGTGAATACCTCTTCAAAGGTTTGAAAAGACTAGATCTAGAGGGCTGATGAAATGTTCTTTGAATAGAATCTAGATAATACCTCAATGAGCTTGGTTTGAGGAAGGGATAAAGATAACTAATTGATGACACCTCGTCGCCTAGGGACACATTATGTAATGGATTCATTATCATATTTTTAATGGCATAGAGTTCTATGATGGTGATCTTACACACAATATTAATTGAAAATTTTTATAGGAAAAATTGTAATATTTGGGTGAATGAAAAAAGGAAGTGTTGTAGAATTCTATTGTACCAATCTAAGGCGGGATCGACCAATGACATGGGGAATTATAGAGCATGAGGTCTTGATCATGTGCAATGAGGTAGCTTTAGTGATTAAAGGCATGAATATGTTTTTGAGGGTTCTCTTGAATGCTGAATTTTGAAAATTTAAGGATTTCCCAATTCCGAGGATAAACTTTGACAAGGAATAATGGATGGATGGGCTCATTACAATTTTGTTTGTAAGTGAATGATATTTTGGAACCTACGGCGGTGGCTTCAAGGTTGGATAACCTACTTACAAAATCCTACATAGTTTCATTAGATGTGTGGGGATTGGGGAATGACTAATGAGATTGTGGATTATAGGAGAAAGAAGGATTGGGTTGAGGATTTGATTAATAGTGTTGAGGGTAGGTAAGTTTTGTGGAGGAGGTTGGTAAGGGGGAGATAGTTAAATGGTTGTGATTGAATAGGATGGGAGATATGATGTTTCTTAGAAATGGGGATATAATGATATAGTTGTGATTGCATTTGATAGATGGGAATGTTAGCTTGGTTTTGTATATGTCGAGTGGGGATGGAACTATGAGGTGGTTGTTTAGGAAAGATATGGTGTGAGACACTTTTGAGATGAGGTTGATGGTTTTGGTTTCATCATGAGGGATGGGTTTGTGAGGTGATGAAATTCACATGGATTTGGGATGTAGAGATAGGGATAAAATATTGATCATGATGTTTGGGTGGTGGAATGAAGGGTTGGGATTCCTCCAGGAGTTTGATTAGGGGCACTAATGAAAATGGTGGATGAAGAGGTGATGAGAATGGATTAATAGGGGAAGTGTTCATGTGATGAATATTGGGTGGAGTGGGAGCCACCAATTGAGTAGATTTATGAGCTTAAGGGATCTAAGTGGAATATTGATGGGAGTCATGTTCATGTTGTGCCATGGAAAGCTCATTCATAGTTCTAGGGAAGAGAATGGTGAGTTGAGAGGTGAGGACTTGAGTGGATTTTGGGTGAGAGTGGTGGGTATAAATTTTTTGAAGAGGGGGTATGTTGATGGGAAGGTTGGTATATTTACAGAGAAGGTAGTTATGAAGATAAATAGGGTTAGCATCCGGAGCTCCTAGAACTCGAGCATCTGCGAGGATAATGGCAGTTTGAAGGTCTCCAAGGAAGTAAAATATGGAGGTGTATCTGGTCTAGAAGGGATTGAATGATGGTATAGGAAAGGATTGGTTTCAACATGGGAATGGGTCTTTATCATAAAGGGTGTGTTCATGTGTAAAGTATGAAAGCTATAGTAATTGAAACTAAAAGCATAAGAGTTTCAAATCTTTAAAATAATCTACCAAAAAACCAGGAAGACAAGAGCTTAGGGAGGATAATTTTGTTAACATGCATATAAATTTAAAAACCATCAAAATAACATGCCTAAGTGAACATCTACTCTTTGAATGCTAAAAATGAAATGAACCTAAAATATCATTATCAATCAAATATGATTGTTAGTATGATCCCAATGTTTGAGATTGGAGTCTCACCTATAATGGCTTCAAGGTCATATAATTCTCCCCATATTACTCAAGCCTTGAGTTAATGTATGCACGATGAACATATTAGCTCAATATAAATGGAGAAATGATCAAGATCCTAAATTCTTATAGTTTAGGCTAGAGGAGGAAATTTTTTTTAATAAATGATGAGGAAGAGGGTTCTATTTATAGGTTTCCCATTCCAAGAATGGTATGAGTTTGGTGCATGTGGGAAAAAGGGTAATTCCAAAATCACTTTTGGCAAGTGAAAGAACCTTTTGACTAGGATTATAAGCTAATTAATATTTTAAGATTAATTAAGAATCCCAAGTATGGTTAGGAATATTTCGGGAGAATTTGGAAGAGGTTTTGATAGATTTTGGAAGTGATAGTTAGCCAAAAAGAAGGTATATAGGTAAAATGCATGGTAGGAGGATTAATCAACATATAGTAGTTAATTAGAGGATTTTGAGAGGAAAATTATCCAAATTGACGAAGTGTCATCAATTTTTGGTAAATAGAGTAGTTAATGTAATGTTAATAATAAGATTGGCTTGGTCAAATTATAGGTGTCTACATTTTCCCCTCTATGGGGTGGTGTAAGCTCTGCCACTTAAAAGATAGTAGAAAAGCATATAAAAATAAATTTTTGATGGAGTGGAAGAAAAATTAACAGAGTGAAGGATTCCCCCTTGAGTGTCGATGGGGTGATGAAAGATTTTGATTGACGGTTGAAAATAAGGAGAGAAAGCCCTAAATTGAGGGGAAAATTCCCATGACAATGTGAGATAGATGATGAGATACCGGATATCACTATAGAGAGAAGAGATGTGGGCCTTGACTCTGCTGCATAATCTGAGTACGAACTTTTTTTTTGAAAAACTTCATGTGGGTATCGTTGTGAAATATAAGATATGATTTTCTTTACAGATATTGTTAGAAATGATGAAAGGGGCCCCTCTCAAGTATCGAAGGTTGGTCAAGAAGATGAAGGAAGTGAACAATGATTGCGAAAGAGGGGAAGATCCTCCTAGTAAAGGAGTATAATAGTGTGAAGAGAGGAAAGGAAGCCATTTTATTCTTCTCGATACTTAGTACTAAGTACCCATGAAATCTAATTCTGCAACTTTCATTTTATTTGTTCATCTTCCATGTCATACTAAATAAACGAATTGGTAGGGGAGCTACCCTCTTCAACAAAGATGGGATACCAAATATTTTAGATTTATATTGAGAGTAATGTGCGTGAATGTAGAGGAAGAATGGCGAAGCTGAGTGTGATGGAGAGAGAAATGGGATATAAAAGAAAATAAGTATGAGGAAGGGGGATTGAGCTAACATCCATCCAGTGCCTTTTAAAAACTTTATTTTCATCATATTGCTAGTGATCTTCACCATCGGTCCTTATTAAAAATTTAAGCATATGACAGAAGTGTAGAATGAAATGAAAACCCATAGTAAAAACAAATGTAGATTGTTAAAAAACTAACTCCATGTAACATATATAATGCAATGCAATATGATAAAGTAAATAATCCAGCCTTACATGGAAACAAGCAAAAACACACATGCCTAAACCAAAAACGTTTAAGATAGTTACACAAATGTTTTTTTAGCAAGCTTAAGTTCCTAAATGTTTGTGTGTAATGACAAGGGTTAAAATTGGTGCCCCAAGCAAGGATACATGTGAGGGGAAATATGGTGGACGCAGGGGTCCAATGAAAAAGCATTCATGTGCTACGAAACAATACGAGGCAACTGTTCTACAAAGATAGTATAGACAGAGCAAGCATACCACCTTTGTAAATGGGGTAGATCTAAATGATCCGTGATTTGTTGTTACGAAAACAAGTGAAAGCGTAATAAAAATATAATTTTAATACAATGTGTTTAACACAAGCTTCACTACGTACTAGTGTTTTACCAATTGTTTATAATTTTAAAAAAATACAATTTTTTTTTATTTTGAATGATTTTGACGAATTTTTTGGAAATATTGATTTTTTGATTGTTTAGTGATGTTTGATTTTTTTAAAGAAATTTTGGCGAGGGAATCACTTAAAAGGAAGAAAAATTCCCCAAGGAGAAGAAACAGTTGCTTGGTAGAAAAAATATGCCTGGTGGGACAAAAATGGACAAAAAAGAGTATTTATTAAAAATAAATATTGTGGCGGGTGATAGAGGAAGGTAGAATGATCATGGTGGTCAAATCATGCCTCTCAACCATCACGACAGATGAGAGTTCATCGCGGAGGGTCTAAAAATCATATATATCCCTCTCGAGGGTGTAAATCATCGCAAGTAATTAATTTTTTACCGAGCTATTGCAGATTTTACCATGATATTTTCCCGATACGTGAGAGAGATGGCACGAGTTTAGAGGCATAGGACGTGAGAAGAAAGAATATTATAGTATGTGGATGTTCACGGCGATGGTCCCTACATGAGTACCCTATCCATATTTTCTTATTACATTTATTTTTATTTATTAGGCTTAGAACGGGGAGAATGATGTATGCACATACGTTGGGCAAGTGAATGTGTGAGAAAATAATGTGTGCATAGGTGCATGCATTGGTAAGGGTATGTGGACCTCAAAAATGGGATGAGAGCATACTCTCATGGACACATATCTAGTTAGGGGTGTATGGGCACCATTGTAGAGTTTGGAACACATGTGGGTGCGCATGTAGGAATATGTGCATGGGCGCAAGAAGGGGTGCAAAGGAATCTAGGGTAGAGGGGGTCAATTGGTTGTGCACCCATCTATTCAAAGGAGCACACAGGAAAAAAAGGGGCACACATGCACATTTGGGTTTGTATATGCTAGAACGAGCAAGTAAGCATCCTCGGGGGATAAAAATATACTTAAATTTTTTTAGGAAATTTATAGAGGAATATGGGGATTAATATGTTGTTTTTAGATGATGTTAGATAGAAGAAAGGATAACGAGTGCATTTTTGATCTTACAAAGTCATTTTCCTTCTCTACGAAACGAGAGTGACATTGTAGCTTAACCACATTTAAGGTGACCTTATCGCAATGTGAAAGGATCTTTCGGAGATTACCTTATATGTGACAAGGCTTGCATACGTGGTGTAGATTCCCCAAATCACACTAGACCTTATCCTTCTCTCGGCATTAGGCCGAGAGGTGGCAAAATGAGATTCACAATTTCTAAATCTCGAATAGCGATATTTCCATTACATTGGAGGATGTATGGAGGATACTTAGAGTACCGATCATGGGCTCATGGATAGAGTATGATGGGAGGAAAAACCATATCATTGATTGTCTAGTTGAGCTATTTGGTGTAGATGAGATACCCCAAGAGGGGATGTTAGTTAGATTACAACCATGTTTTAGAGATCCGAGACTATCTCGGGTTGTAGTATACCTTATGGATCTTGTTAGTTTCATCCTGCTGCCTAACGAGAGTGGTAATTCATTTCCGTGGGCCCGATAGGAGTGATTTGTGTCCTACTTAGAGTAGAGAGATAATTTTGGGGTTAGTGCCTACTTATACATTTATATTGGGACTTACACTTGATTACCTACCGCATGATCAAAAGACCATGGGGCCAACCTCATTATTGCAAATATGGGTGTAGGACCATATTACTATTGGTTTCCCTACAAGAGCATTATGAAATCACACCATAGATGATCCTTCGATATTTGGTTGGGCTCTTATTGGTGATGGTTTACCGAGGGCACATGGGCGACACTATTTCTATCACCATGCCTTCAATGATATAAACTTACATATGATATTATGGAGACTATACAAGCATTTTCGATTCTTTAAAGTATGTAGTTAATCTTAGTGTTGTTATGGTTGAGCATTTTTATGATTGGAATCCACAATTAAATTATGGAGTACTATAGGATTGATCGGGTATAGCGGCGGTTTGGCATAGTACAAGATGTTACTTGGTACAAAGATGTGGTATGGGTGACATTCCGAGATACTTGTGATATTGGCCCTTTGATCGGGACACATCATGCCGAGATAGCTTTGATCGGATGGTTCCATTGGCATTGGCTCTGTTACGACAGTTATGGAACTAGGGACCATGGTGGCTGTACTTACTTAGTATGCTATAATGTTGCTAATGTGATTAACTATTCCTCGGGTTGTATGGTACATAGGAGTGTGGCTGCCACCCAGATTATCAACCTCGTAGAGGAGGGGAATGCAAAGGGCGAGTAGGGTAGTGGAAGTGATGATAGGTCTCATGGAGATGATTTTGATGTACAAGGTCATGGTGCTGGTATACGAGGATAGAGAGCACAAAGACGGAGTTCTGTATAGCCATAAGTACATGCACAATTTTAGATGCCTCGGTGGGTATGCGGTGTTAGGTTGTGGGTCCTATTTTTATGTGAGAAATTTTTAAGACTGTACACTAAGAGTACCATACACTTTCCATAGTTGTGTCACCAGGGTTCGGGGTTGGGCCGGGCCCATTCCTCCAAAATATCTCACCTCTTCAAATCACTTTTCAAATTTTCTATTTCCTTATGAACCATGTTTCTCTCATCTAATTATTTCTCTTCATTCTTCTTATCAATGCACAAGAGATAAAACCTTTCTCTCGATACCAAAATTATGTAGAGAAAATAACAAATCAGACAAATAGATGAGTTATAGAAGACAAAAACACCAAACACTATGTGTTTTATCTACAAGAGGATCCCGACCACTAGCCCAAAATTTCTCGAAACATGAAAAAATGGAATTTCAGATTCCTATGTTAAGGTAACCTATTACCATACCCTAACCAACTGAAATTTGAATGACCAACATGATAAAAAAACATCAAGAACCTCGACTTAATCATTTTCTCCAAAAGCGCATTATAGTTTTCTTAAGGGGAATTCCAATGGTGAGATCATGTTTGGAGCAACCCGCAGACAACCCAAAAAACATGAGACCATATTTGGAAACCCTTTACCCTCCTTGAGGTATGTGCAAAATTTAACACCGTAACTCACGATGTAAACTTATTTTCCATCACCATACTCTCACACCTAGTCAATCTTTCTTATAGTCTTGTCTCGATGGGTTATATCTACATAATTTTGGATATATGAGGTTTCTAGACAAACTAAAGACACTTTAAGATACCCATTATCCTGTTATAGGTGTCCAAGAAGTTTCAAGATCCATCTTGACCTTTAAACCTATTTTCCACTAGAAGCCCCTTCTGAATTAAGCATCTTAGATAGGATAATCCACTTCTTTACCAATTGGTACACATTTTGAGATTTTTATGATATGAAATTACTTAAATATTTATTATTCTCCTTTTATATAATTTTCACATTATAAAATTCCATTTCTTGACTCTCAAATCCATGTTTAAGTCTTAATAGTCACCTTTTTCTTTTGTACACAAGGTCTCTTCAATGGTGCACTACATTTAGGATAAGTTTTTGATGTATTATCATTAATTTTAACCCTATCAAGAACTATTTATTTCTTATATGAATGCATTCATGTCCTTTAAAGTGTTTTGTAAGTTTCAAATCTTGACTCAATCACCAAGTCCCTTTATGTACAATTTTTCCACTACCTAGGTCATGATAACATAGTCTTACAAGAGTGATGACTCTTAAAAAATATAATCAAGTGAGAGCATAATTTTTCCCAAATAATTCATTTTTCCTCAAGAATTATTAGTCTCTCTTCATTTTATTCATTGGAAGCTTCATACACTAGTTCTATGTTTCAGTTCCTCAACCAATCCATTCAACTCATAATAAACCCTCGACCCAGTCAAACAAGGAGGGAAATGTTATGGAATATAAAAAATATGAATATTTTCAATCTACCAAAATTTTAAATTCTACCTCTATATGATTCTCATAATATATCTTATCAATTTCATGTCATTATTCATCCTTTTAGTCCTTAAAAGTATTGGTTTGGTCCATGACTCTTTCTAGTGACATTAAAATCATCTACATAAGGATATTGGAGGCATAAAAAGATATTAAAATTCATTATTTCCATTTTACTTATCCCTAAGATGATTTTTTTACAACTTTAAGAACTTGTTTCATTGGATAAGGAACTCAAACAAAAAACTATCTTCAAACCCTATGTAGGGTTATACATTGAGCCGAGAGGAGTTATATTGCATCACTTGATATTTTCATGCATTACGAAGTCACATTCTTATATGATAATGTATTTTCCATCACATTAAACATTTTTTAGCACAAGGTAATCAATGAAACACTTTTCGTTCTATGAAATATAGAATTTTTAGTCACAAAACATGGTACATACCATTATTAAACTCTTACACAGCTTTTGAGGGAAATAAATAATTCCTTCATCATCTTAGCACTCAAAAACACACATAAAATCTAATAACACATGGTTATTCATATTCCATCAAAGATAAAAAAATTCTAAGAACACCATTCCATTTTATACTTCAAAACATGCATTTATGACTATTATCTCATGTTTTGTGATGCATGTTCTTTTCAAAAACTTGGTATCTCCTTCTTCATTCCTCTCATATCATTAATAATAACCCTTCTCTCTCTCATGTGACTCTATCCTCCTCTCATATTCGAATGACATTCCCATAACTAACTTATTTGACCACAAACCTAACTAGACTCCACAAACTTTAAACTTCCTTGAGTTAATGAACTATCATTGAGTAATCTCACCATTAAAATATTCAAGAATCTAAATATGGACTATATTCCCATTATTCAATCATCTCAACACTCCTAAACATCTATCACCTCATACATATAAGCCAAAATTGGCTAGAAGGAAATAACTCCTTAGTTTAAAATTTAAATAAGTTTTTGAGGAAAAGCTCTAAAGGCTCAAATTCAAATACTCTAGAATTCTAATTGCTCTCAACCTCACATACCAACCACTCTAGACCCACCATACATGATCATGATGAATTTTTATAAGAAATAAGGTTTAAATTTTTTTCCCTACATCAAAAAAGATAAGAGGAAATGTTGGAACTATGGTAAAACATGGAATTTAAAGAAATATTGTTGATCTAAGAAGGAATAAAAATGATAATTCATTTTACCATGATGTATATTCATATACAAAACCCTATAATGAATACTTATTATATTTTTCTTGGAAATGTCTAGCTCATATGCATGTGAAAAATCATGGTTGATTTAATAGGGTGCCTATTTTCATATGAGCCATCATTAGGAGTGGTTATATGAATATGAAAATATTAATGGAATTGAAGTATTTTTGGAATATAAATCAACCTACAAAATCATACTTTATGGTAGAGTTATGTTGAGGTTAATATATGGAAGGTTTAAAACCCTCCTTGGTGTTCTACATATTCTAGGTTTGACCATAAATCTAATATATGTAAGTAAGATGAATGATGCATGTGTGTAGATTGTCTTTGTTAAGGAAATTTATAAGATGGTTTGAGGTGAAGGGTATTAGCAAGGGGAGTCTATACATGAACACTTTTCAAGCTTGATGGGAGAATTATGAATGATGAGTGTAATATAATTTTGGGATATGAGAGTTGTATACATTACTCCACCTCATTCAAAGAAGATGTTATAGCATAAAATTATGGGAAATATTGGAGAGAAATTAATTCATGCATTGAAAAATAAATGTATGGTTGAAATAATTTTGGATTGTCCTTTATATTTTTATTTCTTTGAGCATTGTATGTTTATAAAGAAGACTAGGAAAATATTCTTGCACTTTACTACAAGATCATAAGAACAAATAAAATAGGATAAAGATTTTGAGAAGTGATAATGGTTAGAGAATATTTCTCTCAAGACTTTGATAATTTTCTTAAAAAGTGAGGAATAAAAAGGTAGAAGACAACTCCATATATGCCACAACAAAATGGAGTTACAAAAATAATGAACAAAAATCTATTAGATAATGGTATGAGTATGCTTAGTCGTGTAGGTATGGATAGGAAATTATTAGCATAAAAAATGAAAAATGTTTCTTACCTAATCAATAGATCACCCACATCTTCCATTGAAGATAAAACTCCATAAGAAGCATGGACTAGTAAGAAACCCTCTATTCTACATTTAAGGGTGTTTCTTTGTATTTATTATATGCATATCCCAAAAGAGAAATTAAAAAGTTAGATCATAGATATACTAATTCCATATTTATTGTATAATCTAATGGTGTACAAGGATATAATTTGTAGGCACTAAAATATGCACAAAATCATTATTATATTATGATTTTATTAGACTTCATGTATGTGAGATTTAAACATTGGATTTAGGTCTTACTAACATGAGCTTGTTGCTTAACTTTATATCACTTGATTTGAACCTAATTATTTGAATATTTTACCTCTTTTGTTTGGTTTAAATATATTTTATAGATATCTCTCATAGTTTCAATTCACTCTTCTATATTTGAACTTGGTCCAAGACTATAGAATTGGATCTTGACTATACTACGGTCCTAATTCATGTTATACGAGTCCTTGTTCCCTTTAGTTTTTAATTATTTTTATTTCATATATTATGTCGTAGGTTTTCCTTTCCCTCCACTAAGGTCCAAATTTCAATATATGAACTCATATATATACAAGTTTGTTATATGCATTTATTAGAGTTGAGGAAGTAAGAGATACATATATATATTGTATACACAACATAGGAAGGCATAAATATAAATTATTAATTTTCACACAAGGGTTTATATTGGGTTGAATTAGTGTGGTATGATAATCATACGAAAATATGAGGGCTAAGCTAGGTGAAGGGATAGTTGCATGCACATTTGCACAAAACACTAGGATAACTAAATTTATTTTGAAATATAGTACAATACTAGGTGACTTTAAAAAGTGGTGACCACCAATGTTAGTATAACTCAAGAATTTTCATATTTTATTTTTATATATAATAAGTTCTTGAGTGTGGTGCAAGATAGGTAGAGGTTCGTTTTAAAGGAAATGGGTGAGAAATCTAGGGTTACACTAGAATTTTCAAGTTTTTCAATGTGTGAAGAAGAGTGAAAAAATCGAAAAAAATGTTCAAGATTCTTGTTACCTGCTATGTAAGACCATACATATTGGTCAGTTTGAGATATACAACCCTATCACTATTTTATGGTTTTGCACAATTACTTATGAAGGAATGGGTGATCAATTTCTTAGTCCTAGAGGCTTGACTATTCTAATCATGCCAAAATACCCAAGTCATTTATGTAAATCCAATTACACTCCAAATTGTATGTAATTAATTTTTCTTGTAAATTTGATTGTGTGCATGATTTTAACATTCTTAGTCTCTAATTTTTAATTAATATTATAACCAGCTACAATTGTACATCAGCTCTAAAGTAATATAAAGTTTAATTAGGTTTGATACATTTTGGTGAACCTATATTTTCTTGAACACTAAACCAAATATATGATCTTCCTTAGTTTCTTTATTTGAACCTTCTATTTTTTCATAAAATCCTACAGCTTTCTCTTGTGAGTATATGATCTCATTCATTTTATTTCTCATTCTTTATTTGGTCATGGTTTTCTTTCATGATTTGTAACACCATATAGGTTATAATATCTCAATTCAACTCCATACCACTTATAAGATTGTAAATCTTATTATTCTTTATTCATATACTTATTTGTATGATGTGATCCTAATTATGATCCATCCTTCCATCCCCAAGAAATTCCTAACTTTCCACCAATTATTTCCCATCTTCCATCCCTCCTTTAGAATATAAAGTGGGTGTTACTTTTTAAGATCTTCCTCGATGATTTATTTCATCCTACTTCATCCATACTCTTGAAGATGGTTATACTACATAGTTTATTAATAATATTTTTGATTATTATATCACCATGTAATCTAAGGTTATCTCTCTTCTAGTTGATAATACAAATATAACTACTAAACATCCACAAAATTATGTTTCCTTTACTAGTGCTTCTATTATTCCAAACATATGTTAACCGAGATACTATTGGTGTGGGATATTATTTTTCCTTATATTTATTTACATGGAATAAATCCTCACCCTTGTAGACTCTTCTTTCTTAGGTGTATTATGCATCATAGGAGTTATTATGGCATGTATTACATGTCATAGTGTGTCATAAGATCTACATTCCCATTCTAGATTTTAAATCCCCTTTCTATTATAGGAATATTATCATGGAGGATTTTTTCCATATAAAATTTCACATTTTATTTGACAACCCCATTGAGACTTTATCTCCTTTTTGGTCAAACCGGTTAAAATAGCTAAATTTGTCAAGATTACAAAAATTACTATCTTTTAAAGTTCAAATTCTGAGAAAGGTTTCAGGAGCCTCAAAGCATTTGATAATTCCTAGTTATAGTAAACAAAAATTCTTAGTGTTTTCTCCACGATGGTGTGATTTCACAAGAATTCTGGAAGATTCTTGATCTAGCCTTGGAAAAGGTTTCTTCCCAAGAAATTTTTGAGAAAAAGATTGTGCATGCTTCATTGAAGACTCAACTTAAATAAAAGGCTTCAAGAAACTTGTGTTGTTTTGGGATCTTATATCCTAAGTATTGGAAATATTTTTTATCCTAATACATGGTTGAATAAGTAAGGTAGAGTTATGGGAGTATATAAAGAGGAAACCTTTCCAAAACTGGTGCAAGGTGGCCTTTTTACACATGAATTTATTAGAAGCACAATGGAATAAAATGGGGGATGAATCAATAATTGAAAACATTCATTTCATTTTTTATATCTTACAAAATCATTCAAAACAACCATTTAACATGTATATGTAATTATGAGCTTATTAGGTGTGTATCATCCATTCACAAGTACATGAAAGAAAGAAGAGAACACATGAAAACAAAATATACGTAAACCATCAAAGGGAAGAAAAATCACTGAAACTTTTGAATATATTAATCAATTAAAAATACTTTCTTGAATATGACCCATCACACAATATTTGTTTATTGAAGTACCCACTTCACAAAGAGAACCAACCACTATTTTGCAAGAAAACAACCATGCAAGGAGTTTAGAACCCCTAAGGCGATAAATCACCAAATAAATAACTTGTAAATGAATATCATTGATGTATTATTTCTCCTCTAACATATTGTGATAAGAAGTTTGGCTCCTCTCACTCGAAATCATTCTAAAACACACCTTCTCCTTCTTTGCTCAAATCTACACCTTCTCTTGTTGATTTCACACTTGAACTATCTTTCCATCACCTTATATCTCTCTAGAACAACATCACACACTCATTTACCTCTCAAATATGTCACAAATACCTTCAACACATTCCTCAATAAACCTCCTAGGTCACACTTTTCATCCGCACATACAACTTCTAGAAATGAACCTTCTAACTTGCCTTTGTACTGTTATTTTCCAAAAATCACATGGGTCGGCCTTAATATAGTAAAATCTCTCAAATAATAATTATAAATACTTATAAAAATCATCCAAAGGACTAATTAGGTCACCATTATCACCAATACCCTTCCGGACCTCCATTGGGACACAACTAGTCTTGAAACCCTTCAAGAAGCCTACTCACCAAATCCGAGCATGCAAGACCAAAAAAATGTAACAAGGCATACCAAAATATTATACATGTTGTCTAAGTCCTAAATAATATCTAGAATTCATGAAAACCACTCTTAAAAATAATCACTACATGAAACTCACTTGATACAATGCTCTGTTAGAGTAGGTATTTACCTTATCTCATGTTCACCTAGGTACTTTATTTACCTTTATTGTATTTATCCTCACCCACTTATGTGTTTGGATATTTATTTTATCTTATTTAGATATTAGGAGATATTATCTAGTTGTTAGGTATAGTTCTTTCCTTGATCTATGGTATTGAATAGATCCTTGATGTCTAGTTCTCTCCTAAATCTATGGTCTTGACTAGTTCTTTGATGACTAGTTATTTCCTTGATTTATGGCTTGATCTACAACCTTGATTGGTTCTTAGATTATTATTCCTTGCCTATTTAAGCAAGGCCCATTCTCAATGTATTGCATTGAGTTCTATAATAATATATGATATTGCTGCTCATTTGTTTCCAAAGGTTTTATGTAAAGCTATTCTAGCAAATTTCTTTCATCTTATTAATCGTGGTGTTTGATTAGCATCTATGTTCTTGGCTTGTACGATCCTGTTATCATTCCTTTCATGGTATCGAGCTGGAGATTGTTGTTGACATCCATCTGTAAGTTTCATTTTGTAAATAAATTCATTGTATATTCATATATTTGGGATTTGGTCGTATTTTGTTGCTGCATGCATTTTTATGCAAAATGAGGATTTCATTAGATCCTAAGGTGGGAAAACCCTAAGATTGATCAAAACTTGACCATTTTTGAGGTAGTAATTTTTCGGGTTTTTGTATTAGTGTAGGTGGAATTATTTATTGGGTCTGTTGGATTTCTTGAGATCTGCACAAGGTAATTTTCTGATGTGGGTTATCTATTTCGGTTTGTGCGCAGGACGTTTTTGGATCTTTCCTTTTTCGCGGAGGTCCACGGATGTTGTGCAAGTTTTGGCTATTCGAGGCAAATCTGCAGGTATGGCATGGTCATATGAGGGCTTAAAGATTTTGATTCCTACTTGGTGCTTAACTTAAGCCCCCTTTATTGTTATTCGTGTGATGAAGGAAACACCAAGTTATTTTGTTTCAAAGGCAACTAAAATAAATAAGTAGAGCATAATCTTGCAAAACTTGTAACTTTTGATCGGTAACTCGGTTTTGAGTGTCGTTATTTGTAAAAGTGCTTTTTTTTTCATGATCTTTCCATTAGAGTTATTTATTTTGAGACTTGCACTATAATTATAAAGTTCCAAATACAGAGGAGTGTTGTAATCAATTTTGGATGCAATTTTCGTTGAGTCCGACATCCTAAACTTTTGGGAGTCAGCAGCTTTGTACCTATCATGGATTCTGAGAATGATATGCTTTTCTCTAAAGTATGTGGACTTCAAGAGGATATTGTAAAATTTTTGGAAGAAAATAGATCACTCAAGAAGTGAAATTCTCTTCTACAATCACTCATTCACGATAAGGATACAATAATAAACTCCCTGCAGAACAAACTTGCTAGCTTACAACATCACCATCATATTGTAGACAGCCATATCCATGCTTCTAGTCCACTTGCAACTATTTTCCCGAACCCATTGACATTGATCTCGTAAGTCTTTGAGTCTGCTCCTACTCTTCATGCTCATACACCTATGAATCTTATTACTCGCATGCTCTTCCACATCTCATGCCTATTACAAGACTACATGTTTGTGTATCCTACTTTTGCTCACTTTCATGGATTTTTTGAGAAGCACACCACCGCATTCGGTTATCACATGCTCTATTCTATGGGTCTTGCTAGCGGAGTCATTAGTAGAAATTCATAGGGTATTGTTTCCTCTATTCCACATGTTAAGTGGAATTCTCATCATGACATTGGTTTTGAGCAGATACTTCATTGGGATCACACATTGTGAGCTCCTTTTTTGTTCGCTCGACTCTTTCCGAGGATCATGAGAAACACATGAGTTCTACACCTTCACTCGTGCTTGAGAAACCAGAGATTTTAGTTTTCGGACATGATCAACCTGACACACATTTTGATGTTCTTTTGCATGCACCCATTGTGCATTTTGTACTGTCATATACAACCATCTTCTTCATCCATCCGTGTTGATTTGGGGTGGATATCTGATCACTCTTGGTGGTGACATAGGCATTCATTTAGAGGAATTTACAGCATCAATCCTCCACCATTTGGCCTCTTGCTCCACATTCTATACCTTATGAATTATGATGCTTCTTGTTTTGAGCATTTTTCTTTAGCAGGGTGTAGTGTATCTCTCTTATTTTTTAAGAGATTTTATATCCGTATTTTTGACACTTTTGGCATGTTGATGTATCTCTTGTGGGGATCTATTCGTGAAGTCCAAAGTTATTTTATCAATGTTTGAGTAGTTGATTTTGGGAAAATCGTATAGATTTGTAGCGTCACTCCACCCATTCAGCATTATGGGAGGGTGTGGTGTTGATCCCGCTTCTTCGTGTTTCATGTCCTTACTATGTTACCTTGGTTTTTCTTAGATCATGACACTCTAGAGTTTATGTCCTTGCCTTGTTGCTTTGGTTATTATTCTTGGATCATGGCATACCTATGTGTAGTAGTTGATTGAATTATGTTAGGTGTTTTTTGTACTTTTGACATCACTCATTGACAATCTCCTTTTACGGAGCTATTCTCAGTGAAGCCAGTGTCGGTTATTTTTGAGTTATATGGTCGATTAGTGGATTCGAGACCATAGTGCACACTAAAATTCTTCAAAATTTTATAATTTTTTTGATCCGAGCTTCTTGGTATGCCTTGGAGCGGTTTTTACTCTCTTTACTTTGTTGTTACTATTTTTGGGTGCCTTGCAGTGTCCCTTTTTTCCCAGCTTATTGTACATGATTACCTCATCAGCCTACTTATTTGGGCTCATACTGTGGACATGCCACTTCTATTTTGGCCCCTAGATTCACTTGAGAGGGGGTGTTAGAGTAGGTATTTACCTTAGCTCATGTTCACCTAGGTATTTTATTTACCTTTATTGTATTTATCCTCACCCACTTATGTGTGTCGATATTTATTTTATCTTATTTAGATATTATGAGATATTATCTAGTTGCTAGGTATAGTTCTTTCCTTGATCTATGGTATTGACTAGATCCTTGATGTCTAGTTCTCTCCTAAATCTATGGTCTTGACTAGTTCTTTGATGATTAGTTATTTCCTTGATTTATGTCTTGATCTACGACCTTGATTGGTTCTTAGATTGTTATTCCTTGCCTATTTAAGTAAGGCCCATTCTCAATGTATTACATTGAGTTCCATAATAATATATGATATTTCTGCTCATTTTTTTGCAAAGGTTTTATGTAAAGCTATTCTGGTGAATTTATTTCATCTTATTGATCGTGGTGTTTGATTAGCATCTGTGTTCTTGGCTTGGTACGATCTAGTTATCATTCCTTTCATGCTCAACCAAACACCCTCAAAAGTTACCTTTAAATAATAGGTCATAACTTTCTCATACCTTATAAACAAATCTAGTGTGATGTGTCATTAGAAATATATTGAAGTCAAGATCATGAAAAATTCAAAAGAAGTCATAAATCCACCTGTAACACCTCCAAAACTACTCTTTTCATAGACTAGCTCAAAAATGTCTAACAACCAGTCCTCATAAATAGGGAACACTTTGCATTCTAAAGGTGAAATAATGGATTTGAGCCATCATGGACATGTATTAAAAATCCTATGCTTCAATAAATGTTAATTTATTCAATAGGTTCAATGGAAAACTTTTGCACAAAAAAAAACTTGCCTTTTTAAGGGGGCCACATACAAAAAAATCTATAAACCACACCTAGATAAATATGGAGGAATCCTCTACAACCTAAAATAATAAAATTTTCTAATGGAATCAATTGTGGATAACTATGATCATTTTCTTCCATGTCTCTTCAAAGTTAGGGGTTCAAGAGGGTTAAAAATCAATTTATCTTCTTAACAATTTTTCATAAAAATGTGACAATAAAACAACCTCATTATTCTTGAAAAATATTCATAACTGACCTAGTTAACCACCCCCAGTATTTTGGGTCCCCATGTAAAGCAAAAACTCCCCAATGAGCATTTGAAAGTCAAGTTGTAGCTCTAAAACACACCTTTGAAAACCTAATTTTGGAAAAAACTCAATATCTTCAAAAATATTCATCACCTAGACCTGAAACTTGACACACAACATCATAACAACCTATTTGATGATATTAAAATCTCATTTGCACTTTTCCATACCAAACACTCTCCAACCACCATGGTTTACCCATGTAACATTTCCTTGTTTTCATAGTATTACTTCAATAGGACCTATAACTTGTACTTAACACCTAATATCTAAACTTGGATGTCTTCCACGCTTCATATGCAGTGTCACAACACACCTTTCATGCTTAAACATGACTACTCTTCTCCACATATCATGCCACTATCTCATCCTTCTTGACCTAAGTCTAGGATTAGGCCTAGAATGACCTGAATCAACACATACCTCTCATGAAATGGCCATGATGACCTCGTACAAACTCATTAAAACATATTACACATGAATTTTACCATGTTAGGCATCATAATAACATTTTTGTACCCATACTAACTTGACCATTCCTAAAACCATACAAATGCACCAGACAACCTATGGACAAAGAAAACAATGTGACATTGCCAATCAATCTTCATATTAACTCATGAATGACACCCAATTGAGATACCTAAAATATCTTGATACCCTTTAACATCAATGTGACACTTGACATCAATGAAAATAACTAGAAATAATTCCTAAAAATCTCCCCTTTGTCATTGATGGCAAATGCCTTCGTAAAACATTGATGGTAACCATACATAAAAACACCTATAAAAATATATTTTCATGTTTCTAGATATATTCTCCCATTTCACATCTATGAAAAAGGAACTATGAAAAAATGACAACAATGCAAATTGAAACTTACCTGTTCACTTAGATTGTACTCTCCATCTTGACTTCAAAATGAAAAATGATCATGTAGACATGTACACATTATTGACTTCAACAGCTTTTTGATGGTAATGGAAAGCACTCCTATGTCTTGATCTTTATTTCACTCTGAATCTATTCTCTTAACCTATGATCATTTTCCTTGAGTAACCAAAATCCCCTAAATCAATCAATATCATTTTTTTCTTCATTCTTATTAGTATATTTCTTCCTTCATCCTTGGAAAAACATTACTAACCTAAATCACAACTCAACCTCTGCCAACACATTTATCAATTGATAACCATACTTGTAGGCCCAAAGGCATATTCAACTATAATCTTAGACCTTATGAGGGAACATGTTTTAGATTTATAATTTCTTGATTCCTTTAAAAAAATCCTTCAATAAAAATCAACATCGACGATTAAGGCATACATTTTCAGCATTTGAATCTCGGCTTTCACACCTACCTAGCTTCCCTAGGATAAAACATGCTTCATCACAGGCTTTTGTACACTGAAAATTCATGACTCATCTATCTTCCTTCATGAAATAGTGATCATTCATATATCATATCCTGTTAGATCTCTAGCCGAATGAATTTTTTTCTCGCTTAAGTGTTTTAATTCATAGTCATGTAGTTATTGTAGGACTAATACAAATTACTTAGATACTTTATATTAAAGCTTTCTCTATATCTTGCTTACTTACTTAAGTCAAACTTTTACATCTTGTTTAAATTTTTTTAGCCAACAAACCATTTCATGAGGAATAAATTTTCTTGTAATATCAATAGATAGTATTGAGGCATCAATAACTTACTTCTTGCAATATTGGACAATCTTGGTGGAAAATATTGAGAACAAAGTCTCACCTTGGGATAAAAATGACTTAAGACAACACTTTGGATCTTACTGATACCATCTCTCCCTAAGATGAAGATTACTACTCTAGCCCAAAATCACACTATACAGTTTTCTACACATACCCTTTTTGTCATTGTTCCCAACCTTTAATCATGCTCTAAAGCTATATTTCAAACCTTGTGAAATAGATCCGACACCTTCTTTTTCAACTATCAATAATAAATTTGTCACAATCATACATATATCCATTTCCCTTCATAAATACTTTGATGCAAGTAAATTCCCCATGAGGAATCTATTCTTAGCTATCAAGGACATGATAGGTCGTCATACTACTATAGATATATCATCTTGAACATCTCAGACTTGAGTGAGAACTTAAAATACTAAATTCATACATGCTTGAATTTTTTAGATTAACTCGGACCAACTCAAGGTATTTAGACACACATTTAGGTTTCAATAGTCATAACATAGATTTTTAGACATCCTTCTTACACTTGAGTGAACCCACCAAGAAACATTAACTTTTAACATTTTGAAAGACTTGAAAACATACCTTATGACAATCCTTTCTACCATATTCAACCTTCCTTCTATTGTAATAAAAATATCAAAAATGGAGTAAAAATTGTCAATAATACCACTCATTATTATTAGAGCAAGCCATAAAATTGACTCTCCCTTGGATTGTGTTCTTTAACTCTGTTTCTTGAAAAATTGTCTCATATGGATATAATGACCTAAATAAGGTCTAAAACACAACTCATAACTTACTCTTCCACTCCTTGATGTTGAACACTCCATTAAATGTAAACATAGTTCAAATCATTTATCAATCTCAGAGGTAGATGAAAAATTGCATAATGCATTATCTCCTTGATGCTTTTAACACTCGATGTGCCCAGAGATTTAGATATATAGTCTTTCTTAAAAACCTTCAAGACCCCTCAAGGCACCAATTACTTCTAGAAATATCACATGAAAAGATAAAACACTAATCATATACCTTAAAAACTTCCTACTTTCGAGTCTTTCAAGTTTTTAAGAATCTCATGATAATCTAACTCAATGATACATCTATCGACATAAGAGAACACATACCTCTCATTTACACAACTTTATAGGATTTCTAATTATGAAAATTTTCGTGACTCGCATAGTCCATCGTGAGAAATAGAGACCTTAAAAACAAGCATACCTTATAATAGCAATATCATATCTTATTAAAAAGTGGTGTCTTTATCACCATATTATGGGTTAAATTTCATAATTGTTCATCTATAAGACAAAAACTCTATCACTAAGATATGTTAAGATCATTCTTAAGATCATGTACCTAAGAAATCACTAGTAAATATTCTTCTAGCTTGAGCAATGCACCATATCCAATCAAAGAACTCTTCCTTTGATGAGTCAAAGAACCTCAACTACCCTTTTACCAATCTTTTGTATCTTACGAAGCACCAATATTGTCTTATAACCCTTTTCAAAACTAAACTAGAAGAACTTCAAACAATCTTCTAAGTGCTCACAAAAATAGACATTGTTCCTTTATAAGTCAAAAACACCACAACCATGCTTCCTTTAATAGAATAATGTCTTCAAGAAGAGTATCAAGACACTTTATGCTTTTCAGGGCACTAAAATAGTATGAAATAATCAAATGAGCTCAAATAATCTACCTCTTCCTTCCTTATTGAATTCTTAGATGACATTTTAGGCATGATAACATTCTCATTCATTCCTAAGGAATGAAAAACTGTTAAAAACTCATGATACTCCTCATTCTTTGATATTTTATCAATTAGGGCTAATAATCCTCCTTTGCTTGTATAAGATTTATAATTGACAATTCTGATTTCTTCCTTTTTAGCCTTGTCAACAACATCTAGCATCTTTTTTAAACTTGATTCTTCGTCGAAAAACTTTATAGGTTCATTTTTCATGATATACACCACTTCCTTTGAATCATCCTTATTAGCTTGATCTCCACAATCAGATTCCTTGAGTGCCTTGATTGTAATAAGATTTTATTTTTCTTCATTTACATGGTCTCTCTTGTTGATTACTGTGACTTTCTCTACAAGATCACAAATCTTGGTCTCATTAGCTCAACTTGGTTTCTCTTTGACATACCTCTTGATAAACACCTTCTTGTCTTGAAATTTATTACCATTTATAGATGCATCATACTTATTTTTTTGTTTGGATGACTCATAATGACAAAATATTATTATATGAATTATGTTATGATAGTTATATCACAAAAAAAAATCTTACCTTTTGAATGATATGAGAATAGATTATAATTGCAATCCATAGCCATATGACCAAAATCAAAACATAAATAAAAGTAGAAATTTAAGGCTCTTTCATAACTCCATG
Organism: Taxus wallichiana var. yunnanensis; assembly: GCA_018340775.1. Taxonomy (NCBI): domain Eukaryota; kingdom Viridiplantae; phylum Streptophyta; class Pinopsida; order Cupressales; family Taxaceae; genus Taxus; species Taxus wallichiana. Next base: position 347,537,670 of record CM031244.1, on the reverse strand, counting down.
AATGTTCATTCCTTGAGAGTATTCTTTGAAAATAATTTTCCCTATGACCAAATTCATTATAATCATAACAATAGCCATTAAAATACTTCTCATACATTGATGTATTAGGTTGTCTGACAGACATTTCTTTCATGTTGTTATTCATCTAATCTTATTTGTAACTTGAACCAATGATCACCTTTCTAGAAACAACATCTTCTTTCATGTTATATGCCTTCTCTAACTCTGATTTTAAGGATCTAAAATGATTTTCATACCTACTTTAATATTATTATTTAGCTCTTAAGGTTTCAATCACACTCCTAACTTTAGCTTCTAACTCTTTAGTTTCCTGATTATGCTCAACCTCCATACAACTAAATTTTCTTATAAAGCATGGACCAAAGATTATGCAATTTCATACTTTCTTCTTAGTATTACTTCAGATGAACTTCCCACTTGCTTATGCTTCAAGGATATCCTATAAGTGATTAAACTCGATTCAAAAGGACCTTTCTCTGATACCAATTGTTAGAAGAATAATGCACTTGGGGAGGAATCAATCCTTGAAAACATTCATTTCATTTTTCCATATCTTACAACATCATTCAAAACAACCATTTAACATACATATGCAATTATGAGCTTATTAGGTGTGTATCATCCATTCACAAGTACATGAAATAAAGAAGAGAACACATGAACACCAGATATAAGTGGGAAACCCTCAAGGGGAAGAAAACCCACTGAAAATTTTGAATATATTACTCAATTCAAAATACTTGCATGAATATGACACATCACACAAGATTTTTTAGTGAAGCACCCACTTCACAAGGAGCACCAACCCATATTTAGTAAGGCACTAACCCTACAAGGAGGATACAACCCCATATCTTGATCAAACAAAAACTCAACCACCTGTAGATGAATATCACTATTTTATTGTTTCTCTTGTAATAGATTGTGATAACAAACTTAGCTCCTCTCACTAAAAACCCATCTCAAACACACCTTCTCCTTCTTTTCTCAAATGTACACCTTCTATTTCTTATTTTACAATTTCCATATCTTTTCATCACATTATCTCTCTCTAGCATGTCATAAAACACTCATTTACCTCTAAAATGCCACAAGTACCTTCATCACATTCCTCAATAAGCCTCTTAAGTTGTAGTTTTCATCCACACACATATTCTACAAATGAACCTTATAACTTTCCTTTATACATGTTTATTTTCCAAAAATAACATGTGGAAAAATTCATATAGTAAAAATACTTAAATAATCATTATAAAAACTTATAAAAATCATCCAAAGGACCAAGTAGGTCGCCACTATCACCAAGACCCTTCTAGACCTCCATTGGGACACAAGTCTTGAAACCCTTCAAGAAGCCTACTCGCGAATTTGAGTGTGAAAGACCAAAAAAACTTCACCAAGGAATGAAAGAAAATCATAATTTTTTCTAAGTCCTTAATTATCTCCATAAATCATGAAAACCACTCAGAATAATCATCACTCTATGAAACCCATTTGAGAACATGCTTAACCAAGCACCCTCAAAATTGACCTTTAAAGAACAGGTCATAAATTTCTCATAACTTATCAAAAAATAAAGTTTGATATGTAATTAGAAATATATTGAAGTCATTATTATGAAAATATTCAAACCAAGTCATAAATCCACATTTATCACCTCCAAACCCACTTTTTTCCTAGATCGCTCAAAACTACCACCAAACTACCTAAAACCGGTCCTCATAAATAGGGAACACTTTTCATTATAAAGGAACAATAATGACCTAGAAAAATAATGTAAATGTATTACAAATATCAAGCTTTAATAAATTTTAATTTATTCAATAGGTTCAATGGGAAGCTTTTACACAAATTGAAACTTTACTTTTTGGAGTGCGGCCAGATACAACCAAAATATCTAAATCACACCTAGAAAATAATGGAGGAGTAATCTACAACCTAAAATTATAAATTTTTATAAAGTAATAAATTATAGGTCACTATAATAATTTTCTTCCAAATCCCTCCAAAGTTAGGGTTTCAAGAGGGTTAAAAACTAGTTTATATTCTTAACAATTATTCATAAAAACCTCGACAATAAAGCAATCTCATTCTTCTAGGAAAATATTCATAATGGATATTCTTAGATAAATCCAAAATATTTTATCCTCATGCAAAGCACACACTCCCCAAAGAGAATGTGTAAGTCAAGTTTTAGCTCTAAAACACACCTTTGAAAACCCGATTTTTGTAAAAACTCAATATTTTCAAAATCTTCATCACCTGGACCTAGAAATTGACATACATCATAATAATAACCTGATTGATGATATATAATTATCATATATTATTTTCATACTTGAAACTCTCCACCCACCATGGTATACCCATGCAAACTTGACTTGTCTTCATAGTTTTACTTCAATAGGACCTAGAAATTACACTTAACACTTGATATATAACCTTGGATGTCTTCCAAACTTCATATGTAGTGTCAAAATAAACCTACCATGCTTAATAAATATTTATCTACTCCACATCTCATGCGACTATCTCATATTGTTTGACATAGGTCTAGGAGTAGGCCCAAAATGACCTCGACTCAACACATAATTCTCATAAACCCACCATGATGACCTCTTATAGAATCATTAACACATATTACACATCAATATAACCATGTTAGTATTATATTTTTATATCTCTGACAAAAAATGAATGCACGAGCAATTTTAGAAATAGAAATAACTAACAATAAAATGCAATATGATCGAAACTCACAAGGCACAAATGGATACAAATCAACACAATGCTCTATATTATCCATATTCACCATTAGATAGAATGATGAAAGAAAAGTACATATAGGTGGTGAATGTGTAACCTACTCCTAGATCAATGGGAATAATTCTCGATGAATCGATAATATAAGTAGAGTTCACTCCACACAACTAATGAGCTAACTAAACACAACTAGGTAAGCTAACCCAACCTAAATGGTAAGCTAACTCAACACGACTTCTACAACTAATAAATTATATCCCATGAGTGTAGGAAATCTATAAGAAAATAGATAAATATAAGGAAAGTAAATATCCTACACTAACACCACCCCATAAGCATAGCCTGGTGTGTAGTGAAAAGGAAATTAAGTCCCAACAACAAGGCCTGTACCCACACACAATGAAAATATCTCATAAAGTGGAGAAAAGGAGAAAACATAATGGGAAAAAACTCCCCATAAAAGAGAGACACGAAACTCACTCAAGAAAACTGGAGAAGAAGAAGAAGTAGTGGGTCTCAGGTAACTCGGCCTAATGAGGTACCCACGTACAATGATCATCCTCTAGAGTAGAGAGAGAAATAAGTGAGGACAAGAAGGTACTCTAAGAAGAGTTTAGATGATGTGTTCATCCATGTAAATAATGAAGAGAATCCTCCAAAACTAAACAAAATTACTACCCTTGGGAAAGATAGAAAAATGAGCACTAAAATTAATCCCACTCAATAAAGGAAGAGAAGAATATTTTAGTACTATGATCTCGATATCTAGTATGTAACTCGAAAGGTGGAATATGTCCGGAAAACATGTGCACGAAATACAATGGTAATGCCACCATAGTATGCATGTGAAAGAGAGAATATGGTGAGGGCCTAATAACCCTAACAAAGGGATCCACAAGAAGAGGTGGATCATGAAACATCTTTGAAATAGTGGAAGTGATAAATTTCTCAAAGTGGGAAATCCTAGCGAGGGAGATGAATGGGTCCTCAAGAATGTGTGATGTCTCAATCGAGCATATTCCTATAGTGAAAAATAGGTGGAATCTATAAATAGACAACTCAAGTTAGACAGATACTTGTCCTAATGGGGTTACTCAATGAGAGCAATGTGTGAAAAGAATGTATCAACATCACAACAAGAAGTAGGAGGAGAAGATTGTTGTGAAGAACTATTGAAAGTCAAAGATGAAGTAACGTTACACTCAAAAGTACTGTGTATGTAGCGTGTCCTCAATTGATAAATCAAGATGTAATGGAGCATGAGAGGTAATGGTCACATATGTCTCAGAGGAAGGTTCTCCAATAGAACATTGTTGTGGAGAGTGAATGGAAGCATGAACATGAATGAAAATGAGCTTTGTGGAGGCAACAATAGGGAGAGTGTGCTCAATAGCAAGATCCTGTGGTGAATGGTCAACATGGGACTCATGAGTAGCAATAGGTGCAGAGGAACACTCAACAATGAAAGGGATGTGAGAAGGGGGAGAATCTATGGAGGCACTAGAGTGGTCTAGGGAAGCGTCACTCTTAGATGGTGAAACAAGGTTACCATATAGTTGTCGGATAATGGTCCAGGAAGTGAAAGGGCACTCAGTGTGCTTAAAAAAACACAATATATCCCTAGAGATAGTTTATACGATAAGTTCATATACCTCATCATTATGGTTAAACCACTCATACTTTTGTAGAGGCTCATCAGGCCCCCGAGAAAAAGACCATGGAGGTAAGGCGAAAAATCATGCATAGTGTAATTTTTGATAATTTCTACCTTCTAAGACATAAATTTCCCAGAATCAAGCATATCAACATAATGGTGAAACTACATTAAAAAATCCATAATGCAGATAAACCCCAAAAATTCCCAGATGGCACTTTATAACTTAGTGCAAAAAGTACAAGTCCCAAGTGAGTTTTGTAAGAACCCCCAAAATGTGGCACTTTATAAAGTAGTGTGTTTATAAAAATAAAATATTCCATCATGTAGAGCATGAGAAAACATGGACTTATGACTAAAACAGGGTCAAATTTGAGCTACCGATCAAAAGTTATAGCAAATACAATTTCTCGTAAATAATGGCTTATTTAATTAAAATTTTACAAACTGATTTTAAAAATGCTAGAAATGAGAGGAAAGGGGGTCGTGTATATAATCCTTAGAAATAGGATGGAATGAATAAAAAAATGGTTTAATTTTTGAGGGGGAATTTTCCTCCTACTAACTCGGGCCTTACCCTTCATCTTCGTCACGCGAAGATACAAGTTTAAAAACCATTTAATTCTTCTTTAAAGCAATAAAGCCAAATTGAATTGCATTTCAAAGAGATAAATAATTCACTTTTGGAATAATAATCATTAAATTTTGATAATACCACCACTTTTCCAATGTGGGGTCCATAAAGAAGGAGAATGCATTGGAATGAATTTAGGTTTAAGAAAACCTAAGAAATTTTTTTCTTTTGCGGTTGTTTTTTATTGTTTGTTGTTATTGCTCTCAAGGCCGCCATGAGGATAATCTAATTATTTGTTGGGTGTGTAGGTTTAAAGTAAAAAAATACATTTGGAGAGGACACTACAATTTCCAAAACACCAATCTAGACATCCACTATAGTTAAAAAATTCCCAATGCAAGAAAAAAATGCCCAAGGGAAGCCGTGAATGGAGATTGCATGCCCATAAATGTGGCAGATTTGTTTTGTTTGATGTTGTAGGTCAGTATTAGGACAAATACAAGTGGTAACATTTGGAAGAAGGCTATAGAGACTGCTCAAGTTGTGTAAAATATGCCAAAAACTCCAAATCCGATGCCCAGCCAAAAACAAGATCAAAACATAGAATTTTTCCTTTGATTGAAGAGTTTTTTAGACAATGAAAGAGGAAACCTTGTTGATGATGATGTCTGAGATGGAAAATACTCAAATATAGGTACCCATTATTTTAGATCTCTAATACGATGAACCAAACAATCTACTCCAAGAGCCAAGCTGAGTCTATGATGAAACTTGCAATGCAATAAACCAAGGCACTACACAAATCTCTTGGAAGAAACCCCTAAATTGTTTCAAACCCCTAAAATTTTTAACAACCCTCAACTTTTCAATCAAAAACACAAACATAAAAAATAATAATAAAGAACCAAGATAGAGTTAGATATTTTTACATGAATTGTTAGTTTCACAAACGAAGTATTCAAAAACTACAAATAAATCGTGAATCGAAAATGTATCACTAGAATTTATCGATACCATATTAGAGTTTATGCATCTCTGATGAAAAAAGAATGCACGAGAAATTGTAGAAATCAAAATAACTAACAATAAAATGCAATATGATAAAAACTCACAAGGTACGAATGGCTCCAAATCAACACAATGCTCCATATGCTCCATATTCACCATGAGATAGATTGATGCAAGTCAAGTACATATAGGTGGTGAATGTGCAACCTCCTCCTAGATTAGTGGGGAATAACTCTCACTAATTGATACTAGAAGTAGAGTTGACTCCACACAACTAGTGAGCTAACTGAACACAACTGGTAAGCTAACTCAACCTAATTGGTAAGCTAACTCAACACAACTACTACAACTAAGCAAGCATATCCCATGAGTGTAGGAAAGCTCCAAGTAAATAAATAAATATAAGGAAAATAAATATCCTATACTAATAGTTAGTCCTCATACAAACCTTTGTAGTACTCATAATAGATTGAACATGCCTAAAACTATATAGATGTACCAAGACAAAATATGGAAAGATAACGCAATTTGACACTACCAATCAATATTCAGCTTAAATCATGAAGGACACCTCATGGATACACCTAAAAATATGGACACCCTTTGACATCAATGAAAACAAATAGACAAAATTCCTAACAAAATTTTGCTTTAAAAGTTTCAAGCACACCGGGAGTCTAAAAACTCTAAAATGAGAGTACATTCAATCCTCTTTATGAACCATAAGTTATTTTTTATTGTGTTTGTTGAAAACCCTTCTTACAACTCATCTCACCTACACACCGCCCTAGGAAAAAATAGAGGTATAAGAAAAAATATATTTAATCACTAATTTTAATACTTCCTAAAATAGTGATCATTGGATTGATTGGCCTTTTTCCATGCGAAATCATATATTATACATTGACAATTCATCAAATAAAAACCCTGTGATGAAGGAAATTCTATGAAAGTAAAATAAAGTTTTAAAGTACTCTTTGGCACATTGGATCACTTTTATTGCACTACTACACATTAGGATCACTTTTGATATTCAATTACAATACAAAAGTGTACCTCCTTCTAGTTAGAGGGGATGTTTACAAGTAGAAAATCTAAAAGTAATTCAAAAACAAATTTTTTTAAGGAAAATCCAAGTTTATATGACATGTGGGCCCTTCAACTCACTAATGGCGCACTTACAACCTCCCATTGCACATTGGGTGCACGTTTTAGGTATAATTACACCCCAATAGTGTACCCGGATTGGTGGAGGTACCATTCCCACTTGCACTTGCATCATGAACTTTCACTTTTCCAATGTTATTCTGTCTCCACCACATAACATGAAAATGACTTATTTTCCCTCCAACTCTTGTCATGGAAAAATAACAACCCCCGATTTCTTGCAAGTTATTGGTTGAGGCAATCAGGTGTGATTTTTCAAACATGGAGTTATCCTAAAGTGTGGGACTTTGAAATCGGGATAACTCTCTAGAGAAGGTCGGATTCCTATCCTATCCTAGTGCCAACTACTCCAAAGTGAAGAGAGTTCCAATTTTTAACCCTAATCTAATATTTCCAAGGAGACAAAGATAGAGGAAATGTATGAAAATAAAACCTACTCTAAGGGAAGGTGATGCACCAAGAGAGGATGTTGAACAACCTGCACAATAAACACAACACTACCATAACCTTATAATGAAAACAATAACAATACACAATAACCTTGCATGTAATGAAAGATCAGAAAGATGCAATAGAACACATAAGAGGGTTTGAAACATCCATAGATCTGATTTTAATTCTCTCAAATTGTATACAATACTTCACATTTAGGGTCAAAGGCACAAAATTTGCATTATAGTATTCAATGGAGAGTTTTGAAGTCTCCACAAATATATTACGACATAAGAAAAAGGAAGGGGCATATACAAGGTGTCCAACCTTTTTAAATGAGCCTCTCCTTATAATATATAGGAAGAATGAGAGAAAGAGAGAGAGACAATGAATTTGAAATCTTTACTTCAACCACCCAGAAATGTATTAAAATCACCTGCAACAATGATGGGCTCCACTAAAAAAACCATACCTCCATGGTACCTTTTATTATTAGGGAAAAGGGAAGCACATACCTTCATTATTTTGGTAGGTGAAAAATCTAGAAACATTCCTATAAAATGGAAGACAATATAGAAATCGAGAGCTTTCCAAAATTCCTATTTTGTGCAAATCCAAGCTCCTAGTCAAATGTTATGGCCATATGAAGATGAGGGTGCCATACTACAATAAATGCGAGTAACCGATTTACTTTTTCAGGACCTTGACCTTGCATTGCACCTTCAAATCCAAAATTTTGGAATTTTGGAATTCGAACTTTGGGTTTCGATTTTTATTATTTATTTATATGGACTAGAGTTCTGATGTTTGAAACTCCAAAACTCTAAAATCTAAAAACACCGTAGACCGTCGAGACTTTGAGTTTTGGTATTTTAGGGTTCGGGTTTTGGAGTTTCAGATTTTGGGGTTCGTGTTTTGGGATTTCAGGTTTTGATATTTCAAGGCTTCGGGTTTTTAAGGTTTTCTAGGGTATTGTTCATCCGACCGAGAGCCAAAATGTTCTGAAATGCCAAAACCCCAAAGTTTGAAATTTAGACTTTGCGTTTGGACATTTGTCTCTTCGAGCTCATGACACTGTTCACCTTCCTAGGTTTATTAAACCTCTAAATCTTTGAAATCCTAAACTCCTAAATTCAGAGTTTGGGTTTCAAACTTTCTTCTCACTTTTTGCACTTCTTTCCACCGAGTCCCCAAAACTCACCTCGACCTACCTCCGAATGACCTCACCTCCAAATTCCAAATTTTTTACTTTGGATCTCCTTCATAGATCGAACAAGCTCAAACTCCCAAGCACCTTTTCAATGTTCTCGACCACTTCAAATCACCTAGATCGAGCCCAAAATATGAGCTCCCATGGCCGAATCGATGCTTTTATTTTTGTGTGAGGTCATGTTTGTCCAATTTCACATGAGGGAAAAAATATGATAACAAGTCTCCAATAATTTCATTTAAAAACACTAAGGAAGACATTTAAAAAAATTGAAGTTGGTTATTCATTCTTGCATGCTTATAGAACCATTCACATGCCTTAGGAAGAATAGGAAAATATTTGTTCATATCTCATGATCTCAATGAAGGAATCACTCTAAATGTTGGCCATATAATCCTATTGAGTGGGAATTTCATCTGATGTACCATTCATGTGATGTTGTTCTCATATAAAAATATATTCATGAATGTTTTCTCCAGCCATCATACCCCTAATTTGTCTAAAAAAATTGATTTCACAAAGGATAATATGAAAAATTACCATGATGGAACCTAACCAAACTTGGATCATCCATTCCTCTCCTCAATCTCATCGTTTTGAGACATTTTTCATGATATAAGAATAAGATTTTGTATACTTCTGAAAAAATTAGCATTCCTTGCTACAAATACATGCAAACCCCATATACAAGGAAACATTATTTTTATCATTTTGTCTCAAACCCCATGAGATGATCCTTTAAAAATTAGAGCACAATTTACACTCATTGAGACAGGTTATTAAGAATAAAAATAACTCAAATTAGACAAGAATTTCTTGTGGAATAAGGAATTGAAATTTTACCCTTTCCACCACTAATGCCAACTTAGAACCCTTCCACACAGCTAGAACTTACTTTTGAAATTCCCACTGATTATGATCAGAGAATCTCACTAAATTTAGAGCATATATTTTAATCATGAATATATTTCCAACAATTCAAGTCACATCTAATTTTGGTTTGATTTTCTCTTTCTTTTCCAAAATACCAAATTAACTGTCTGTGACATTAAAATCCATTCAAATTTGTGGATTTTTCATAAATGGATATGGAATTCATTTTTTCTTGTACTATATTCTTACTAACACTTTCTAAGGCTAATGAGATCATAAAAATGCACAATGAAGCTCCATTAATCTACATACGAGCCCATTTCATTTTGAGTACCTGAGTACATGTGCATCGCTGATAGTAATTTGGAACATGTGGATTTTAGTGATTTTAAGTGGAGGATGGAAGAAGGAAAACTCATTTGTGAACTTTAGTCATCATACACAGGAGGATGATTGATCACAAAACATCTAATTGAATCATTTGAAGGATTTCATGATGGGAATCATGGTGTCTAGTATCCTCCTCAACATTCTTCATTCAAGATGCATAATGGGGAGTGTTCATATTCTTCAAAATACATTGTTCGTTTTATGATTGCTTGGTTTCATACTGTAAAGAGGAATTATTTTCATTTAGATATTTGTTATGTTTCCACCAAGGATTCTCTATAAGCTACAAATATTTTCAAATCCAAGAGGGATCATGGTTACCAAGTCTAGGTCATGTGTGATATAAGTTAATTATTCATAATGATTACAGGATGAGTGTTTTATTCAATTGAAGAGATAAGAGATCAATTTTGTGATCAATATTTGATTTTTGCATCCCAACATTTCTTACAGAGATGAAGAGTTGAAAAATATTTTCCAAGAATGACCAATAATGATTAGTGAAGATATGGTGTGAAACATCATCTCTCGAGTTCTATTAAAGTCATGCCTTAGTCAAATTAGTAGTTGAAAAATATCTAATTCAGTTGTAACATTCATCTCAATGATGAAGTAAGAATGGGACTTCATACTATAACATTTATCTTCTCTCTCTCATTCATTCTTCTTCTGTTTCTATAATTCTATTGCTCACGTGAGGAGCAACATTTGTAAAAAAGTGACTTAAGTCACTTGAATTTTTAATTGACTTGTTGTAGATTGCACTTTAAGTTGAAAATTCACATGGGAATGCAAATAACCACTTTGGATTTGGCTATAAATTGTAATTCTCTCTCCATTCCAAAGGATAATCAGTTTTTTCCTCTCTAGAAATCTATATTCTTGCATTTTCTTAGATTGTAATTTTCCTCCATTATTTGTAAGAAATTGAATGGTTTAGTGCTTCTATGTGTAATGAATAAAACTTGAAAAATATTTATATTTATATTGAAATTATCCATTTCATTATCTTGTGATGTTGTGTTGTGCTTTTCTGTTTCCTCCAATTGAAAATGGAATCACCTCTAAATTGTAGTTGATGAAATATGAGTTCTTCTTATCAATACAATTCCCCTTCTCATTTCTCCCTATCTTAAGCTATAGTTTCTCCCCTTTTAGTCTAGCATTACGATTCAACAAGGGTGTTTCTATACATTCCCCAGCCTCTGGCCACCCAAGGATATTAGTCTAGTGTAAATAGTTTCCATATTTCAATAAATGGGAGTTGCCCCATCTTGAAGCGGATGGATTTAGTCCTGCGATATTTGATGAATAACCTATTTTCATTAACAAAATATTTCACCTAGGAGTTACACAACACTCCTATTTGAACACACCACTTGAGATATTGATAGGTTATTTATTTTTCCTATTCTTGTTCTATGAGTTAATTTAATACTACATTACTTGTTAGATCATTCCTATAATTCATGAAGCTACATGTGTGGAAGTATTCTTTATCAACTATCCTAACATAATCCCTAATATGGTTTCATTTATTTGTTGGTAAAATGCTTTTAATTTTTAGTTAGTGTTATCCTAATTTTGCCCCGAAAAAATTGATCAAACACGACCTTGCATAGGAAGAAATCCAAGGGACAGCTCCATCGTACGAGCCCACATTTCAAATCCAACAAACAAGATACGGGAGGGATCTACAATGGTGTAGCAAGGTTGGTGAAGTGTCAAAAACATCAAGAAGGCTAGAGGATCAAAGGAGAGAAACTGGAAAAGGCTCAAAGTCTTCGGGCTTCAAAAACGATCGAGAGCGGGCCCAAATTGGTTAAGTATGTAAGAGACAACGAGAATATGCCACGTGTTTCAATGAAAATCCTTCAAGGGTCGAGCAAGGGTGGTTCCCCAAACAAGCGAGAAGTCTCCACATGTCCCAAGTCTAAAAAGAGACAAAGCCAACCGTTGAAAATTTGAAACGAGCGGAAATAACCACGTGTCATCTCACCTAATTTAAAAAATGGGAGCCCAAGGTGGAGTCTCAAACTAGCGCCAGCCCTCCACTTGGTCAGGGTCCAACAAAATTGAAATGGCAGTGGGCCCAAATTGGTTAAGTGTAATGAACTGGTGGATCTCTCCATGTGTCATCCCAACACATCTTCAAAGGTAAATCCAAAATCGGGTCTCTCAAACTAGCGCTAAGCTTCCATGTGTCCAAAAGTTAAAAGGGGAAACATATATGACTACTTAAATCAACATGGCATCTCGGCACAAATTCAAAACGTAGAATCGGAAGCGGTCCTAAATGTGCGCTAGCACCGCCACATGTCCTCGGTTAAACATATGGCCCTACCAAACAAAAGGGCTTAGAAAAAAATGCAAAGAAATAGAGAATAGTTGAGGAAGGAGCCACGTGTCTCTCTGGCACAACTTCAAAAGAAAATAAAAAAAATTGGTTCCAAAACGTGTGCCAGCTCTTCACATGGCCATGCTTCAAGTCAAGGCAGGAAGGCAGGTCATAGGAGGCCATTCAAAAAATTTGGCTCGAAAAGACGTAAAGTATAAAAATGAGCCACACCTCTGCTGATGCCCAAGGAGCCATGTGTCAATCCTAAATTGCATGCGGGAAGGCGGTCCCGGGGAGGAATTTTTACCCAAATCAAAAATGCAGACCGGTGGGTCCGAAAATGATTTTTTGACAAAAAAGAATTGTCGGGTGCAGGGCATTTTTACATTTTGTATTTTTGGTGCCAAAAGGTGCAAAGTTAATCTTGGGCCAGAAACCCATTCTACTAAACTGCTTTCTACCATTTTTTATGAATTCAATCCAAACATTCAAATGGACATATCTTTTGATCCAATGCCTAAAATCCAAAAAAATTGAAACCACCGAAAAGGTCTTGACCTCATTTATACCATGGAAATATGAAACTTTAAGTTCGATGAGGTTAGGTGGGTAAAAATGGAAAACCAGCTTCGTGCCATTAATACGTAATTTGATTGCTCCAAAAACTAGATCAGATTTGATTTGATCTATCATTCTTATTTCTTAGACATGCCGAGCGCATATGAGCGCGGGATGATTCGGAGTGGATTGTAGGGGAAATTATGGCTGGTAGTTGAGCTCCAAAATAAAGTTTCCCACCTTTCTCCTTCTTCTTCCTTTGTTGCTTCTATAAAATAAGGAGTTTGGCTCATTGTAAAGGGTTGGACATTTTTGTTTTGTACCCTCCCTTCTTCCCTTGTCTAGTAAGTGAATTTGTGGAGTTTTTCGAACCTCCCATTCAAGTTGTAATACAATTTTTTTCCTCTTGGCCACTATAATGTATTGTATCAACTTTGGAGCAATAATATATGTCTGTGGATGATTCTCAACCCCCTCATGTGTTCATTGTCATATTCTAAACTCTCATTGTAGTTTGGTTGTCTATGCACAATGGTTGTATTACATTTCTATGGTTTATGTTAGATTGCAAAACATGTGTTTAACATTCCTTTTCTCCATCACCTTGTTAGCTTAGGTTTTTTTTCTTGTATCTTCTCAATCATGTCTCCTTGGTGAGATAGAGTAGGTTTTAGAGTAGATCCTCTACAATTTATTTGTGTGCACCTGAACAGAGGAATAGGAACCAACCTTCATCTAGAGAGCTCTCTCGATTTCAAAGTCCCACACTTTAAGAGATGCTCCATGTTGTGAAATCAAACTGAGAGTCTCAAATCATCTAGTTTTATACATTCGGGGTCCTGTGATTTTGCACTAACAGTTTTGGCATGCTCGGTGGGACAAGAGATCTTCATTTTATTGCAAAAATATTGGTGTGCACTTGTTGTAAGTCTTTAGATTTTAAGAAGCTTTGAAATTACACATCTGGCCACTCTAAAGAAGCAGAGTCCACTGGTTTAAGTAGCCCAGGCTTGGTAGATTCATGAGAAGTATTTAGACCAGAATCAAGAACTAGAGAAGAAGGATTATTTTTCTATGTACACTTGTCCCCAGATAGAGGGAGAAGAGGGAGAAGAGCTCAAAGGTCTCCATCTCCACCAACCAAGACCTTGTCAACACCTCCCCCTGGTAGGCCCTCCATCCAATCAAAAAGGGTTCTTATGCCAATCATAATGATACAACCACCCAATCCCTATATATATTTCACTTGCAGTAACATCCTTGCTCTTAATGTACAAAATCCATTCCCAGTGGCAGCATTAAAGAGCATTCCATATTTAACTGGAGAGAACCAGACTAATCCTAGTGACCACATTCAAGACATTGCAAATGTCTACGTAATTCATGAGATCACTGAGATAGACATTGCAATCAAATTTTTAGCCTCTTCACTCAAGGGTAAAGCTTCGTAATGGTTGAGGAGTCTAATAGTAGGCTCTATTCAAAATTAGGACCATCTATGTTGAGCTCTTCACAACTAATTTGGAGAGAAGGGAGATAATCTATCCTGTTGGAGAATTTGACAACAATCAAGAGGGATCCTAATGAGCAGTTGATAGATTTTAACTTCATATTTCAAAGGACATGGGATAGGATTCCATTGGTGTGAGGCCCATAGATGAAGGTGCTTTCTTATACTTTCTTAGAGCTCTAAATTTTGATATTTCCTTAATGATTCAATCAATGGGAGGCACAACCTTACCTGTAGCCTATAACATTTCCATAAGAGATGAAAATTTCTTTAATTCAGTTGGAAAACTTGCACCTAGGCCACCTATACCTCCGTATCTGGGAAAAGGAGCTCCAAGTACTAGTCAAACACCCACATTAGTTCCCATACCAACTCCAAGGAATCAAAGTTCAGCTGAAGCTTCCACCTCATCTTCTAGAACTTTAAAATAACTACAATATGTTATGAAGCAACCATGAACCTAGGAAATGAGCTAGTGACTATCAAAAGGCAACAAGCTCGAGCTCTAGGCCATATTAGCTTCAAAATCAATAACAAGATAGGACCCCATACTTTGGAAAAATTGAACACCAGCTCATGCTCCAAATCAAAATCAAAACCAAGGACAACCTCAAGCTACTAGGCCTTTTCGACCATATGATCCAAACACAGCTTCAACATCAAGGGCCTTAGTTCTAACACAAAACAACATGGCATAAAAATATGATTGGTGTTTCCCATGCGATGACCCATAACCAATCGATGTGTTTTAATGGTGTAATAAACAAGGCTTTGATGGTACATACCATTGGTGTGTCTCAAGATTCTAGCGAAGAAAATCAGAAACAAGAAACCTATAAAGAGGCACCTTCAAGTGAGACTATGTTGGTCAATTGGCAGGATGAAGACTTCAGTGGAGTTAACCAAACCCTTTCTCAAAGTGTAGCTGCTAATACACGGTCCAAAAAAATGAATATTGAAGAGGGACAGTCACAAAACTCATGTAATCCTCAACCTTCTATTATTCCACAAGGTATTGGCACTCAAAGTGTAACTCCCAATATGTAGATTCAGCCTAAGCCACCTTCCGCACCCACTTGGAAAACGCGGTTGTAATGACCAATGAGCAAGAGAAGAATGTACCAGGAAAGGGGCATCAAAAAGATAACTCATCCCCATTTAACATCATTGAACAAATGCAAAAAAAAAATATAAACATCTCAATGTTGGAGTCATTGGTTATCCTAGGACAGAGAGACCTATTACAGTCTTCTATGGCCAATTGGTCAAACTCAAATCAGCCCCCTAACTAACAAGATAAAGTCCTTACAAATGCGGCTCAGCCCAAAAAAAACCATGGAGGACAATAAGGTAAGAATATGAAGCCCCCTCCATTCTATCTTTTATTAATCATTGGATACAAATTGGTACATAAATACATGATTGATTCAGAGGCAAGTAACTCTATAATACCGAAACAAATAGCTGATTGGCTAGGTATCCAATACGAAGTCATCTCTAAAGGCGTAGTGCAATTGGATGGGACAACGGTAATAATGGTTGGAATCATCAAGGATTTGACCCTCACATTACATGCATGCCCCAATGTGACTGTATTGTAAAATGTATCGATCACGAGACTTACCGCCACATTTTGCATTGTGTTTTTCAAGAGACTTCACTACCAAGATTGGAGGCTATTTATCTCCTGATTGGTCACACATAATTTTTAGAACAAGGTATGGAGCTAAGGCTACGATCAGATTTGAACCCATTTTTGATTACCATATTGAGCCTTATGTACCCATCCCAATTAATTCCAATTGTTCAGCCTTTGATCAGGAGGACCTCCTAAGAAATTTTTAGACAAATACCAAGGTTGGGTGTATTCTAGACTTGACCCTCGACAATTGGGTGAACAAGAGGCATGCTTTTGACCCTTATAAGAAAATGGAGGAATCTGAGCTAGGAGTCTACTATTTGCATGAGGAGAATCATCCTCTTCCTGACATCATTAAGCCAGATCACAAGGATGATAATGAGGTATGGCTGTTGTTGTTTGATGGCTTAAGAAGTATACAAGGAGCTAGAGGAGGATATATGCTTGTTTCACCTCAAGGAATGAAATATTACTCACCCTTTCATTTCAAATTTTCTTGTTCAAATAACATAGTAGAGTATGAGGCCTTGATCCATAGATTGCATTGGGTAAGGAAAAGAGGAATCGAAACTTGGAAGTGTTTAGTAATAGTGAGCTAGTTGTGAATCAAGTCTAAGGATACAATACTGCAAAGAATGATCTCATTAAAGAACTTCAAGAACTGGGTATGGTACCTCATTGAGGATTTCAAAGCATTTGGCATCAATTCCATCCCAAGGAAGAAGAATGAAGTAGCAGAAAAATGGTAGCGATTGGGGCGGCATTTGATGTAGTAGAGAGTATCAAAAGTGAGAAGTCTCAACCCCATATCAAGTCGGGTTGTAAGACCAGCTGTCCCAGATAACAACACAATTTGGCAAGTCTTCAAGAATGATCAATAAATTGTCAAATTTATACAAGAATAAGTTGATTTCTCTACCGAAACCAAGACAAGTTAGAACAATAGTATGTTGACCAAGTGGTACAATGAGAACCAACAAACTAGCGAAGGGTCTTGTAACCTTGGAGTCAATCTTCAGCCCAAATGATCAATTCTCGGAAGGAAAAATAAAATATTTAGGTGAAGGGTGAAGATTCGGGGTCCATTTCCATACAAGAAGGCAAAACGTTGCATATTGGAAAGGTAAGTACTCAAGAAGACAAATTTGAATTCATTCAACTTTATCAAGAATTCCCAGATGTCTTTACCTGACTCACAAAGACTTTGGTGGTTTCAACCCAAAGTTGGCACAACATACTATTGATCTAGATCCATAATCTAATCCTTTCGAGACATGAGAAAAGGCATGTAAATCCTCACATTGAGCCTCTTGTGAGGAAACAGATTAAACAAGCTAATTGTGGCCAACATCATCTTCCTATCAAGCACTCAAGTTGGGTTACAAACTCAGTGCCTATGAGGAAAAGAAATGGAGAAATCAGGCTATGTGTGGAATTTCAAGATCTAAACAGAGCATCACTCAAGGATTACTATCCACTTCCATCAATGGAACAGATCTTACAAGTTGTAGTTGGTTCTAAGAGGTTTTCATTACTAGATGGATACTCAGGCTATAATTAGATAATGATGAAAGAAGGATATAAGTTCAAGACAGCCTTCACCACCAAATGGGGTAAATATTCTTATAAGAAGATGTCATTTGTACTTTGTCAAATGTTAGAGCAACATTTCAGCAAAGCTATGGACCATTCTTTGAGAAGACGGTGATATCATATAGATACACTAGAACCATATTATTGATTAAGCATTTGAGTGCCATGTCCATAGCTCACCAAATGTTGGAGCAACATTTCAGCAAGCTATGGACATGGAATTCAAAGGATTAATCAACAATATGGTTCTGGTGTATCTATATGATATCACCATCTTCTCAAAGAATGGTACAGATGTTCTATTCCACCTCAAAAAGGTATTTCGAGGCGTAGAAGGTTCGAGTGTCTTTAAACCCAAAGAAATGTGTGTTCTTGGCACACGAAGGAAAATTTTTTGGGCCACATTGTCTCAAGAGAAGGGATAACAATTGATCTTGAAATGGTTGAATCCATCCAAACACTTACATTGCACAACAAAAAAAAAATATCTCCAAAGCTTCTTGGGAGAATAAACTTTGTTCACATATTTTTTCTTGATTTTACCACTCTTGTGAAGCCTTTAAAAATAATTTTAAAGAAGATTCTTGCATTTAAATGGAAAACAAAAGGAAAAGAGAGTTTTGAGGTGATCAAGATCGCAATATCATAGGCCCTAACTCTTGTTAACCCAAAAATTTCAAAATACCTCATGTTGCATGCTTTTGGAGGGTCTAAAACAATCTCAGCCATCTTGGTTTAGCCCAACAAGGAAGGTTCGGAACAAACCATAGATTTCTTCGGTCAGATCTTGGAAGATTATGAGGTAAAGTATTCTTTCATTGAGAAGCATGTCCTTGTTTTCATTAGGAATTTGAAGAAGTTGAAAAACTTAATCTCAAACAATAAGATTAAATTGTTAGTGTATCATGCTTGTATCAAGGATTTTCTCCTAAACAAGGAATTGAATGAGAAGAGAGTAGGTTGGATCACTCAAGTAATGGAGTATGATATTGAAATCAAAGTGACCAAACTTTTTCGTGGCAAGGGTTTGTGTGAGCAGATCAGTTCAATCAACAAGCCGAGTTAGTTCACAAAGAAGATGTTATCCTGTTACTACAAAATGATCAATATCAGCCAACTAATGATGCACCTATTCCATGTTGGACTCAAGCCTTGGTGCATTATCTCCAAACAGTTTTTGCCCTCGTAATGAAACAATGCAAAAAGGAGATACTTCATACTACAATCCATCTCATATGTACTTTTCAGCGGTTTCTTGTTTAACAAGGACATCAATACTATTTTATTCAGGTGCATTGGGACAGGCCAAATTGAGATTGTGTTACATGAGTTCCATGATGGAGAAGCAAGAGGCGACTTTTCTCCTTGAGTAACAGCTCTCAAAATATGAAAGCTGGTTATTATTGGAGTACGGTGTTCAGGGATTGCTACTCATGGATCAAGAAGTGCAAGAAGTGTGCATTCTTCACAGGGAAGGAAAAGTTAGTAGCCCTACCCCTTCATCTAGTTTCAGTGGATCAACCATTCATGCAATGGGGACTAGACTTCATTAGGGTAATCAACCCAAATTCAAGCCGGGGACATAATTAGATACTTACGGTACAAACTATTCCACCAAGTGGACTGAAGTTGTGGCACTTAAGGAAGTAAATGAGTCCAACATCTTGCATTTGTATGAAGGGATAACAACCAGGTTTGGATTCCCCGCCACTATTATATCAGATAATGCATTAGCATTCCTTAGTAAAAGGATCACTGAATGGGTTGTTAAGAATGGTGTATACCTCAGCACTTCATCAAACTATTACCCTCAAGGTAATGGCCAAGTAGAGTCCACAAACAAGAACCTACTAAGGATTATCAGAAGGACTCTTGATGAAAATTAGAGAACTTGGCACACAAATCTCAAATCAGCTCTATGGGATGATAGGATCACATCTAAAAGGTCTACAAGTAG
This sequence comes from Taxus wallichiana var. yunnanensis, assembly GCA_018340775.1. Taxonomy (NCBI): domain Eukaryota; kingdom Viridiplantae; phylum Streptophyta; class Pinopsida; order Cupressales; family Taxaceae; genus Taxus; species Taxus wallichiana. The sequence continues at coordinate 347,517,983 of CM031244.1, read as the reverse complement.
CTCCCCATACAAGCTTGTATACGGAAAAGAGGCAATATTTCCCATATCATTGGAGCTTCCCACTTTGGAGCTCATGAAACAGTTGGAACTAGCCAAGTTTGAACCTATGGAAATCGGTATGCAGAGTTGATAGAAGTAGGAGAGGAAAGAGAACATGTAATGCAGATCATGGAGAAATATCAATCATTGATCAAGATGAGTTTTGATAAGAAATCAAGAACAAGGACCTTTCAAGAAGGGGACTTAGTTCTGAAATGGGATGCAGATCGAGCAAAACCAAGAGGGCATTCCAATTTCGATGCCATTTGGAGCAGCCCCTACATGGTCACAAAATGCAAAGGTAGCAATTCTTTCAAATTATCTATATTAGATGGAGAGGAACTTCTTATTCAGTCAATGAGATCCATCTCAAACACTACTACTGAAAATGAAGGTTCCACCCTTGTAAATATTAGCATAGGATTTTAGTTTTCCTAAGTGTGTTTGCACATTGTCTTGTTGTAGTAGAGGTCTTATTTCCCTAAGTGCTCAAGAAAATGTTTTTTATTGCTCCAAGTTTGTGTTTTTATACAGTTCTATACGCCCTATGTGAGTGTGCCAGACCTTCAAGATTTGTTTTGTAATAGGTAGACCCATAGTTGTCATAACAGTTGCTCATTTTAAAATAGAACAAATACAAATTAACTAAAACCAGGTTTCGAGGGGTCCCTTTCTAAAACAACAAGGAACTTCCAGGACCAGTTTTGAAATCACCAGAGAGACTCCATGCCCAATGGATACTTCCTAGATAATGTTCCCTTCCTAGCAAGAAGACATCCTCGTGAGTCACCAAATTTTTATCTCAATTTCACCCCCGACAAAATTGATCAAACACAACTCGCACAGAACAAATCCAGGACGGCTCCATCGTACGGACCCACATTTCAAATCCAAAAATAGGATGCAAGTGGTCTATACAATGGAGTAAAGCAGGTCGGTGAAGGGCCAAACAACATCAAGAAGGCTAGAGGATGTCGAGAGAAACTAGAAAAGGCTTAAAGTCTTCGGGCTTCACAAACGATCTAGAGCGAACCCAAATTGGTTAAGTATGGAAGAGATAATGGAAGCTACCACGTGTTTCAATGATGGACCTTCAAGGGTCGAGGCCAAGGGTGGTTCCCCAAACAAGCACGAAGTCTCCACGTGTCCCAGGCCCGAAAAGGGATAGAGCCGACCATTCAAAATTACAAACAAGCAGAAAGAACCACGTGTCAGCTAGACATAATTTAAAAAATGGGATCCCAAGGTGGAGACTCAAACTAGCGCTAGCCCTCCACATGGTCAGGGTCTAACAAAATTCAAATGGAAGCATGCCAAAATTGGTTAAGTATAAAGAACCAACATAATTCTCCACATGTCAGTCTGATGCATCTTCAAAGGTAAATCCAAAAGCGGGTCTCTTAAACTAGCCCTAAGCTTCCATGTGTCCAAAATTCAAAAGGGGAAATGGAGCCGACATCTTAAATCGACTAAGTATGGAAGGGAGGATCGAGGCATCCATGTGTCATCCCCACACAAATTCAAAAGGTAGAATCGGGAAATAGTCCCAAATTTGCACCAGCCCACAACATGTCCTAGGTCGGACATATGGCCCCGCCAAACAAAAGGACTTACCAAAAACACAAAGAAATAGAGAAAAGCCATGGAAGGAGCCACATGTCTCTCCAAAGCGCAACTTCGAAGAAAAAAATCCAAAAGCGGTTCCCAAATGCACGACATCTCTTCACATGGCCATGCTTCAAGTCAAGGTGGAAAGGTGGGTCATCGGAGACCATTCAAACTTTTTGGCTCGAAAAGGCGTAAAGTATAAAAATGAGCCACACCTCCGTTGATACCCAAGGAGCCATATGTCAGGCCTAAATTTCATGTGGACAGGTGGGTTCGGGAGGAATTTTTATCCAAATGGAAAATGTGGACCGGTGGGTCCAAAGATGGTTTTTGACAAAAATGAATTGCGGGGTTGTGGGGTTTTTTGCATTTTGTATTTTTGGTGCCAAAAGGCACAAAATGAATCTCGGGCCCATGCACCCATTCTACTAAACTGTTTTCGAGCCATTTTTGTACGGATACAACCCAAACATTCAAATGGAAATATCTTTCAATCTAGTGCCTGAAATCCAACAAATTTAACACCATTGGAAAGGTATCAACCTCGCCTACGCCTTGGAAATATGAAATTTTAATTTCAATGAGGTTAGGTGAGTAAAAAAATGGAAAAATGTCTTTATGCCATTAATATACAATCCATTTTTCTCCAATAACTAGATTAGATTCGATTTGATCTGTCATTATTCTTTCTTTGACATCTTTGAGTAGACATAGAGAGGGGGACTTGATAGATTTGGGGCACATTGCAGGTGCATTGATGACTAGTAGGCTGAGCTCCAAAATCAAGTTTCCTGCCTCTCTCTTTCTTCTCCCTTAGTTGCATCTATAAAAGGAGTTTGGATCATTGTAAAGGGTTGGACATTTTTGTTTTGCACTCTCCCTTCTTCCCTTGTCTCAGTAAGTTAATTTTTGGAGTTTTCCAAACCTCCCATTCAAGTTGTAATACAAATTTTTGCCTCTTGGCCAATGTAATGTATTGTATCAAATCTGAGCAATAATATATGTTTGTGGATGATTCTCAACCCTCTCATGTGTTCATTGTCATCTTCTGATCTCTCATTATAGTTCAGTTGTATGTACATGGTGGTTGTATTGCATTTCTATGATCTGTGTTAGATTACAAAATAGGTGTTTAACATTCCTTTGGTGCATCACCTTGTTAGCTTAGGTTTTTTTTTGTATCTTCTCAACCATGTCTCCTTGGTAAGATAGAGTAGGTTTTAGAGTAGATCCTCTACAATTTATTTGTGTGCACCTGAACAGAGGAATAGGAACCAACCTTCATCTAGAGAGCTCTCTCAATTTCAAATTCCCACACTTTGAGAGATGCTCCATGTTGTGTAATCACACTGAGAGTCTCAACTCATCTAGTTTTATACATTCAAGGGTGTTGTGATTCTGCACTAACGGTTTTGGCATGCTCGGTGGGACAAGAGGTCTTCGTTTTATTACAACAAGATTAGTGTGCACTTGTTGTAAGTATTTAGATTTTAAAAAGATTTTAAATTACACATCTTGTGACTCTAAAGAAGTAGAGTCCACTGATTTCAGTAGCCTAGGCTTGGCAGATTCATGAGAAGTATTCAGACCAGAATCAAGAACTAGAGAAGAAGGATTGTTTGTCTATCTACACTTGTCCCCAGATAGAGGGAAAGGGGAGAAGAGCTTAGAGGTCTCCATCTCCACCAAACATGACCTTGTCAACACCTCCACCTAGGAGGAACTTCATCCAATCAACAAGGGTTCTTAGACCAATCATAATGGCACAACCACCCAACCCCTATGTCAATTTCACCTGGTAGCGCCCACTCTCGCTCTCAATGCACAAAATACGCCTCCAGTGGCAGCATTAAAGAGCATTCCATATTTCACTTGAGAGAACTCGACTACTCCTAGTGACCACATTCAAGACATTGCAAATGTTTGTGTAATTCATGAGATCACTAAGATGGAAATTGCAATCAAATTATTAGCCTTTTTATTTAATGGTAAAGCTTCACAATAGTTCAAGAGTCTAACAACAGGCTTTATTTAGAATTGGGACCATCTGTGATGAGCTCTTCATAACTAATTTGGGGAGAAGGGAGATAATCTATCCCTGTTGGATCATTTGACAACAATCAAGAGGGATCCTAATGAGCAGTTGATAGATTTAAAATTCAGATTTCAAAGGAAATGGGATAGGATTCCATTGGCCATGAGGCCCATAGATGAAGGTTCTTTCTTATACTTTCTTAGAGCTCTAAATTCTGATATTTCCTTAATGATTCAATAAATGGGAGGAATAACCTCACCTGCATCCTATAACATTTCCATTAGAGCTTAAAATTGTTTTATTCAGGCTGGAAAACTTGCATGTAGGCCACCTATGCCTCTATATCCAAAACTAGTAGCTCCAAGCACTAGTCAAACACCCACATTAGATCACATACCCACTCCAAAGATTCGAGTTCACTAAAGCTTCCACCTTGTCTTCTAGCACTTCAAAAGAAATACAAGATCCTATGAAGCAACTATAGAACCTAGGAAATGAGCTAGTGACTATCAAAAGGAAACAAGCTCAGATCTCTAGGCCATATCAGCCTCAGACTCAATAACAATATAGGCCCCCATACCAGCAAAATAGACCACCAGATCAAAGCACAAATCAAAATAAAAACCAAACTCAACCTCAAGCTACTAGGCCTTTCCGACCATATGATCCAAACTCAGCTTCAACATCAAGGGCCTTGGTTCCAACATAAAACAACATGGCACAAAAATATGATTGGTGTTTCCCATGCAGTTAGCCCCATAACCAATCGATGTGTTTTAATGGTGCACTAAACTAGGATTTAATGGTACAGACCATTGGTGTGTCCCAAGAGTCTAGCCAAGAAGAAAATCAGAAACAAGAAACCCAAAAAGAGGCACCTCTAAGTGAGACTATGCAGGTCAATTGGTACACTCAAGACTTTTGTGGAGTTAACCAATCCCTTTCTCCAAGTGTAAACTACCAATACACGGTCCAAACAAAGGAATATTGGAGAGGGATGATCGTCAAACTCAGGTAATCCTCAACCTTCTATTATTCCAAAAGGTATTGAAACTCAATGTACAACTCACAATATGTAGATTCAACCGAAGACACCTTCTAGACCCACTCGAACACTGGTTGTAATGACCCATGTGCGAAGAGAATAATGTACCAAGAAAGGGGCAACAAAAAGATATCGCTATCCAAAATTCACCCATCAAGGTAATTTTGATAACATGTACCAAATTCTTCAAGACCGATTAAGTAGAACTAATTTTAGGCCAAAAATCATGTTTTAGGGTCCCTCCGTACCTCTCTAACTTCCCCATCCTAGGAAAAATCCAACAAGCTAGCAAAATTTTGAAAAAATAAAAAAAATGAAGTCGTAGGCTTGTTTTAATGCATTGTAGGTCTGGAGGTTGCGGGTTGTACTCAAGTAAAGGTCGCAGGAAGGTTTGACGTACCAATTTTGGGGCCGAAATACAAAGGAATCATCTAAATTGGATAGTTTTGTCCCGTGGTCTGGGGATGGTTGGGACATTGGGACATGTAAAGTGAAATGGTCGCAGAGACAGTGAAAATTGACAAATGCGGAAGTTTTTATTTCATGTGGTATGGGACAACTCGTAAAAAAGTATGCATGGGATGTGAATCGAACAATTTGTTGTAAGATAGTGCATTACGGTGGTGTAGAAAAATGTGTCCGAGATGGTCGGCATATCGGGACGTGCGGGACACATGGAACACGTAAAGGCAAAATTTCCACACAAGGAGCCAAGCTAAGTGGATGCGGTTGATGCGGAAGTCAACGAACCTCATGGTATTGTCAACGGTAGATGCACAGGGACAAGGAGGCCCAAATTGGATGATGTAGAAGAATGTGTCTGGGACAGCTAGGACACGCGGACCCGATTTTGCCGAAATAGCCGCATGAAAGAAAAGTCAAAGTTTGACCTCCCAAACTTCAAAGGACCATAAATTTTGACTTCGAGCTCCAATTTTCATAAAACTAGACTTTCTAGAATGAGCATGACATCCTCTGCATCACATATTTGGCTCCACTTAGTTACTGCTCATTCCCATCAAATGACAGAAAATGCCCGCTTGAGCCCAAAATAGATTCTCGCACTCGAAGGCCATAACTTTTGCATTTCTTAATGAAATCACACAAAATTGGTACTTGTTGGAATCATGGCTCCGATCCTGACGTAAAAAATCAAGAAATTCCATATTTGATGAAAAATTGTTGGGAATTTTTCATAAAATGTTTCCGATTCCATGACAAAGTTGTTTTATTTGGTAGTTAGGAGTGCAATTAAGAGGCATTGTCATCATTCTTTCTCTGCGCACACTGGGATAGTATGGGGAGAATTTTGTAAGTAACCTTACAATCATTTCACTCCATTTAGTGCCTCTTACAAGTGGTTTAAGGATATATTTCAGGATTTCCTTTTTTCCCTTCTCTCTCTCTTCTCATTTTCCTATAAATTGGAGTGTTGAGCTCATTGTAAAAGGAGGTAGTTTTTTTGTAGCAAAGCTCTATCAAAATTGCTTTGTGAAGCCAATGTGCTACAGGCCCTTGTAGCGGACTCCTTTCATGGTGATCTAGGCCATTATCTTGTAATAGATTGGATTGTGCATATCATGAAGCAATAAAATACAATTTTTATGATGCATCTTTCCCTGTTGTGTTTGTTAGCACTCTTCTTGCCCTTTCAACCTTCATTACAAGGATATCGTCTATTTTCATGATCTTGTAGGGATCTATTATCATTTTGTATGATTGAGATGTTTTTGTGAATGCATTTTCCAGATTGTGGAGAACTATAGTATGCATTTTACTTCTATTTTTACACATTGGAAGACTACTCTCACACCCCTCCTTTACTGGTGTATCACCGCTTTAGTGTAGGCTTTCATTTTCATGCACTCTCTCTCCTTGGTCCCTTGAAATTTATATTAGGAAGGATAGTCTTACCTGCATTAGAGTAGATTGTGCTAGGTAGTTTAAGATCAAGAACCAGCTTTCTCTAGAGGTCTATCTCAAGTATCAAGTCCCACAACTTGGAGATAGTACCGATATTATCCAATCACACCATGACCTCAAGTATATGCACTTGTGTAAACATAAGGGTGCTTTGATTCGGTGATAATAGATAGATCATCCCCATTTAACATAATTGAACAAATGAAGAAAAAAAATGTGAACATCTCAATGTGGGAGTCATTGGCTATCCTAAGACAGAGAGACTAGTTGTAGGCTACTATGTCCAATTGGTCACACTCAAATCAGCCCCCTAACCAAAAGAGAAATTGCTTACCAATATGGCTCAACCCAAAAGAAACCATGGAGGAAAAAAAGGAATAATCTGAATCCCCCTCCATTCTATGTTTCATTAATCATTGGAGATAAATTGATACATAATTGCATGATTGATTTGGGGAAAGTAGTTCGTAATGCCAAAACAAATAGCTGATCAGTTGGGTCTCCAATACGAAGTCATCTCCAAAGGCATAGTGCAATTGGATGGGACAGAGGTAACAAAATTTGGAGTCATCAAGGATTTGACCCTCACATTACATGCATGCACGAATGTGATGTATTGCAAAACCTATCAGTCATAGACTTGCCACCACATTTTGCATTATGTTTGTCAATGTTATGCCCTTAACATATTGCTTATATTAGGATATGAGTAGCTAACTTGTGGCTTACCATATCATTTTATTATATCATTTATACTTTCTCATGCTTAATAGGTCGGCCTTGGTGATGGCCATAGCATATGAATAGTATATATAGGGGATTGTAGGTAGTAGTTCATTATCATTTGAGCATTTGAGTCTTATTATATGGTTTGGAGGTTTCCCCCTCAAAGTGGCGAAGCTATTATAATTGCATATTGAGATCATTATTCTGAAATATTGTGTTATTTGGTGTTCTATTTCTGATAATAATCTAAATTATACTATTTATTTCTTTACAAGTGGTATTAGAGCTACGATCTGGGCCAAAATTAGGGCAAAAACCCTAATTTTTGTTTCCACAATATATTTTGAACTAGAGAGAATTGGTGGGAGATATTTTTACTAGAGTTGTGAAACATTTCAAGTAAGGATCCTTGAAAATTTCATATTTTTTGGATTTATTTTCCACAATCTATTAAAAATTTAGGGTTTTTCATAAAATCTATCCCTAAGGTGCAAATTGTGGAATTATTTCAAGTTACTTACATTTTCAAAATCTCTCAAAAAAAGTATTAGTATCTTCTCTATATTTTTTCTTGTTCAGCCAAATTTGTATCGAAACCTTAAACCCTAAGGTTTGATTTCATGGTAGGGCCTTCCACAAGAGCAAAAAAAGAATCCAAGTTACTCGACTAAAATCCCGTATAAAGACGGGGTAGTGATTGAAGATATGGATTTAGAAGGGGTAAATATAAATTCCTTAGCACTATGGTTTACCTCATTTGATCATAGGGTTAGCCAACTTCAGTATGAGATGTGAAATGTATAATCCAAATAGCCTCTAAAGGAGACATAGCCCAAATCAATCATCGATTGGATGATATCATGCAACATGTAAAGGGTAAATAGTATGGCCCAAATTTGGCCTATATTAACCAAGGAGGATCTTTAGTTCAAAATCAGGGACAAAATAACCATGTTGGATCAATTTTCGAGCCCAATCGAATCCAACTTATTCACGACCATGAAACATGATGCCAAAAGTGGATATGCACAAATGTGATGGTAAGGATCCCTGAATTAGATAAATGAAATGGAGAACTTATTTGAGATACATCAAACACCATCAGGATAAAAGGTGACATTGGCATCTCTGTATCTTGAACCAGATCAATTCATTTGGTATCGACGGTTATGTGCTTAGAGGCAGAAGAATGGTCTCAGTGTCACTTGGACAATTTTTACCAAGGAGTTGCAATTGCACTATAGTTATAGTGTTTCAGAGAACTAATTTAGTCAATTAGCAAAGTTATGAAAAATAGGATCAATCAAATATTATGTGCATCAATTCCAGAACCTATCCTTAAGGGTGGAGAATATTCCAGAAGATAATCTGAATGACCTATTTCTTAGGGTTCTTAAAGACCACATCAAGCATGAGGTACGTATGTTTAATCCACTCAATATTTTTGATTTTATTATCATGGCACGTCGAGCAGAGGAAAAATTTATTTGTAGTAGGAGGCCACCTTTCATTAACACCAGAGACTATAGTATCTCTTCCCCTTCATTTTCTAGGCCAATTAGATTGAATCCTCAACAAATGGAAGCAAAGAGAGAAAAAGGATTATATTTTAACTGTGATAGAAAATATGGACCGGGACACAAATGTGCCAAGAAGAAGTTATTCTATATTGATGGAGGTAATGAGGATGATGAGGACGCTGAAATTTTAGGAGAGGCTGAGGAACCAGTAGAAGATGAAGTAGAGGATCACCAACCTAAAATTTCTTGCCATGCATTGTCGGTATTAGTACTCAAACACTCAAGGTTATTGTCTATCTCAAAAATAGAGGGTGAAATGTTGATTTACTAAGGGAGTACTCATAACTTCATAAATAGTAAGTTAGCTACACCGCTTAATTGTTTTATTTACCCAAATCTAAAAATGCAAGTTATGATTGTAGATGGTGGGACAGTCAAGTGCATATAGAAAGTGCCATAGTATCCAAATTTTCATGGGAGACTACATGTTAGACTTACCTATGTTTTCTATTTCTATGGGGCGGGAAGATATTGTGTTGGGTGTCCAATGGCTCACAACCTTAGGTACTATACAAATGAATTTTCAAGAATTGTTCATGCAATTTCATTCGATGGAAGGAAAATACAATTGAATGGGATGGTAGCTAAGTCTCCATAGATTATTAGCTCTCATCGATGTAAAAGGTTCTCGAAAAGGAGTAGATGGATTTATAGAAAAGTTATTTTCCATAGAAGTACAAAATACGAGTCTTCAATACCACCCGATCTTCAAAATATTGTTGATGTTCACTCATCTATTTTTGTTACAATTCCAAAGGACTACCACCAGCTTAGGGATCATGATCATGCCATTCAATTGATTCTAGGGAGCCAAACACCTAACATCAAACCATACGATATCCATATTCCTAGAAAAGTGAGATCGAGAAAATGGTTCAGAAATGTGAAGGCAAGTATCATCAGGCCTAGCCAGAGTGCATATTCTTTACCAGTGGGCATGATACGTAAGAAGGATGAAACATGGAGGATGTGTCCAGATTACCGAGAACTCAACAAGTACACCATCAAAGATAAGTTTCCTATTCTAGTAATTGATGATTTACTTGATGAATTGCATGGTGTTATTTATTTCACAAAATTAGATCTTTGTTTGGGGTACCATAAAATTAGAATAAAAGAGGAAGATGTTCATAAAATGGCTTTCAGGACTCATGAAGGCCATTATGAGTTTTTGATAATGCCTTTTGGTCTTACAAAGGCACCTTCAACCTTTCAAAGCTTGATGAACACTGCTTTTAAGGCCATTTTTAAGAGATTTGTATTAGTTTTCTTTCGAATTGGATAATTATTTTTAAATGATCTTATGGAATGAAATCTCCACGGACTGTGCGAGTTGTTTGAAGTCGTATTCTTTACTAAAATTTTTAAAGGAAATAAGATTCTTTTTCCTTCTGTTGTTTTGGATTTTGATGAAAATGGCATTTGGGTTTTGTATGAGCATACGAATTTGCTTTGGAGAAAGAAATGATAACACGTTTTTGTTGTTTCTTTCCTTTTCTTGCTTAAAAGAAATAAAACTTTTCTCTTCCTTCTGTTGTTTCGGGATTAGAAGGAAATAGCATTTCGTATTTTAAAGGAATTGGCATTAGAGTTTTATCTGAGTATTGTGAACTCGATTAGACGGATATGCTAGTAATACAATTATTGTTGTGTTTCTTCTTTTATGTGAATTGACGAATACGAATGAGTATTCGTGGGAGTTGGAAAAGAAATAGTTTTCCTTCTGAATTTATAATGAATTATATTGTTTCTCTTGCTGAGAAAGTAGATGATTGTTGTGTTTCATTGTTGCTGTTCGACCTTTTAGTTTGGGCTGTCTTTGTGAAAACACATTTTTAGTTGGATTGTTGTGCAAGGAAGAAATTGCATGGGGTATTCGTTGTTTATGTTATATTAAATTTAAACGGTTCAGTCTATGTGAGTTGCTGTTCATTATGAACGATTGTTCAACTGTCATTACGAATTGGACTGTCCTGGTAAGGTAAACACGAGATGGGGTGTTTTAATTCCTTGAAGAAGTTGATTGTCTCTTACGGAAATTATAGGGAAACAAATTCTTCTTCTTTTGCTGTTTTGATCCAAATGAAACAGTAATCTGGTTTTGATGAACGTCTTAAGTTCAATCTGACAAAAAAATTGCAGTGGCATTTAGATGGTTTCTGAGTGCTGTTATTTTTTTTTTACTAATGGAAATTTTGAATGTTTTCGTGTGGTCTTCTGATCTTTGCACTGTCATTCAAGGAAAAATGAAATCAGCATGAATAATTCTTGTTAAGTTGAAGAAAACGATTGTTTCTTATTTGAATTGTTAAAGAAACGAATTCTTCTCTTTTGGCCGTTTGAATTATGGAAATAACATTATGATTGGTCTTGCTGTAGGTAACAACAATGAATAAAATTTTATTTCGAACGGAATACGTTCATAGAATTAGGAAATCATGCGAATAATGTATTGTATGATTGTATAAGCTCATTTATCCGTTTACCATGCAGTGAAAGAAATATGGTTTCTTCTAGTACGGTAAATATATAGTATGCATCCTTATACTATTTGATCTATGATAAACACAATGTTGTACTAACCTGTTTCGATATTCATATGAGCTTGATTCAAATGAAGTATGGATATGGATGATGAATTCTTCCCTGTTTTCATTTAAAGCTGATTATGAATGAAATTACTCTACTGCTGGAAAGTGAATTCTGAATGGATTTTGTAAGTTTCACTCTGAACTGTTATCTTGATTTGTGTCTCGTTTGGATTCCATTTTTAGGACAGTCATGTGGAAAGAAATAGGGATATGGATGAATGACTTGGAAAAATGATCTGTTCTTCTTTCATTCAGTTGGAAATCTATAATTCGTTGATAACGAATCTTGTAGTGCTTAGATATGAGCGACTATATGCATTGCTTGTTCGCTTTCTTGTCTGTGCTTGATTGCTTGGAATCTAATATGATGCATGAACTGAAAGGAAGGTAATGGGTTTACATTTCAGTTAGTTTCATCCTTTGCATTTATTATTAATGAAAGGCGTGGAAAGGATAACAATATGTTATATCAGCAGCAAGCTACTTGTATTCCTAACTTTACAAATATTGTAATTTGAGACTTGTAAAGGTTATGTGGAAAATGGGACAGTAGTTCTTTGGCTGATTGTGATGATATTTTGATAGTTCAGTTGTTATGCTGATCTTTCTTTTGTGCCTATTTCGTGATTGATGTCTTATTGTCGTTTCATAAAAGCAGGGTTCTTTTATTGAGACAGTTAGTTGAAGCACCTCATTTTAATGATAAGTGCTTAATATGCTCGATATCAATCGAATCCGACGTCTGCAATCATTTTGCAGATGGAATTTGATTAGAATGAAGACATGGCTGTTTTCTGATGCTTCTTGATTGGTTGAAGATGAATTGTATTTGTTTGCTTTTATTCCTCTTCGAGGAATTGTGAAAAGAAGAAAGTATATTCTTCTATCTATGAGTTGTAATGATGTTTTATGTAAACAATGTCCATTCAGTTGGATTGGCAAATGTATGGATTACTGAAACGAATTGGTGAATACAAATACAAGTGTGATATTTTAATGATTATATCAGTTTGATATTGTTGACTAAATTGGAAATATAATGTTATTTCTTGAATTGGATTTTTTTAATTGTCCTTGGATGGATGCTAAATGGGAACTAATATCTATTCTTACCTAAATGCAACTTTTTAAGTTGAAATATGCAATTCGTTCATACTTGGGTAAAGATGAATTTTTAATTGACATTAAAAAGGATTAGGAAGAATATGATTTCATAACTGATAGGTATTCAGGATTAGCTTGGAAGCTAAGGAATATCAATTAACTTCGGAGTAATCAAACTTTGCTTTCGAACTCCATTAATGACCTCGTATGTTAAATTCAGAATAAAGGATATAGGATAAGTATATCCATAACTATGGACCTTAACTATGTAATGTTAAGGAGAACAAATGAATACATTTCTTGGGAATTAGACCTCGTTTAAATGATGTCTAATAAGCTAGAATTGTGAATTTAGTTACAGTTGGGGAAACCTTGGTTAAGTTTAATAGGTTAAACTTATCACGTCCGTCGGTAACGGGCTGCTTAATCCAATGATTAAGAAGAGAACCAAGTAGGGAAATGCAGCCCTTCGACACGAAGGAGAAGATGCATAGCAAGCTAAAGGATGGATTTAGTCCCTCTTAGCTATATACAACTGTAATGGAAACGAGGATAAAGGGATCAGCATGGTTGCTGAAAGTTGATTCTTAATTATTAAAATCATATCCAAATCACTTGAGCAGGATGTGTATTCTCGATGGGAGGATTCTGTAGGACATTGGCATACGCCAGCTACAGCAAGGTGTCTTCATGAAGATGGGGTCTTCATGACGACACAATGTTGCAGCTGACATATTGCAATGCCCTCCCGAATTAAAACATCAAGAATACATAGGCTGAATGTGAAATTCTTGGCAGGGGATAGGAGTATGATCTGGTATACGGAGTGACTCCGGAATACTAAAGATAACTAGACACACGGAGTCGTGGGGAACGACACCGTATGTCTGCGTATCTTTAGTTACCAGGAGTGCCTTCCTATATTCGTTCATATTACAAGTCAAATTGGAAGTTTAAATCTGACCTTAAACTGAGAGGACTGGTAGGAACCAGGAAAGACCATTCTAGATAACAGGTGAAGTGAAGTGAAGGACGTATTCCATTGATGTGTATCACATCTAGGAATATGATCATGCAAAGCATGTGAAAATATTTGGCCAAAGTATCGCAAGTGCTGGTTGCGTTGTCCTTATCACTTAATTTAAGATGCGGATGTCGATGAATATCGAATGTATATTCGAGATAGGATTCTTAAATGGATCACTTCGATAACGGAAACGTTAAGAGAACTCGGTATATATATTATACTATGCGTAAACGAACATGAAGGATCGGTTATTGCCGAGTCATGAAATGAAGGATCGTTGAAACTCCGAACCGTGAAAATGGAAGATCGGTAGTTCCTCGAGTCATTTACAAAGAAGCATATAGAATACTCATATAATATTGAATGGCATTGAATGTGTGTTCCATATTGTAAATATGCGAACAGGGAACATTAGTTTTAAAAAAATTGTGTGATCCAAACTGTGTTGTTTGGGCAGAGAACAATTATTAAAACTTGAACGTGTGTTTGAATTTTATAATTCATAACAGAGAATGTTATCAAAAAAAAAAAAAAAAAAATCTCCTTGTTCTGGTATCTTAAAATGGGGATGTTACATCTTGGTATCAGAGCTGAAGGTTGCAGCTCTTGGACCTAATGAGTCCACGATATTAATAAGGTTTACATTTTCTTATTGAACAGAAAATGGTCAGAACAAGAGGGAATGCTGCGAATAACCCGTTACAGGGTGGAGAAGCAGCGACTGCCCAAAAGCTGGATGAAATCCTTGCTGCCCTACTTGATACGAGGGATCGTTTGACTGTTCTGGAACAACAGTCAATGGGCAATGAAGAGGAGGAGAATGAAGCTGAAATAAATGATCAGTTGCCTCCTGTGGACAACATCAACGGAGGGAATCTGGTGTTGATGATAATAATGTAATTGCTCCTAATCCCCCTGAAAATAAAAGGGCAAGATTAGCAGCTGAACTTACAAATGATATAAAGAGAATAAGTCCTCCAAAGTTTGATGGAACAACTCTTGGGGATGGAGTTGAGAACTGGCTTAGTGAAATGGAGAAATAATTTGCAATAAGAAACTTCTCCGAAGAAACTAAAGTGATATGGGGAGCATATCAGCTTTCTCATGAAGCATCATCATGGTGGGACAATCGTAAGGTTGAGCTGAATATTGTCTAATCAGACATAACTTGGGATCAATTTAAGGGTTATTTTAGGCAACGATGGCTGCCTCAACTCTATTTTGATAGGAAAATAACCAATTTCGAACTGGTCGCAAGGAAGGTCATTGGTGATGGAATACTGGGAAGGGTTTACTAAACTCCTTAAGTATGTGCCACAGTACCAAGCTGATGAGAAGTTCAGAATACGGAAATTCATAATGGGACTGAATCCCATCATTGGTGGCGAAGTGGATGTCCACGGCCCAACCACCATGGATGGAGTTGTCGAAAGGGAAATCAGACAGAATAGAGATTGAGGGCAATATCTCGCTCATAGGAAGAGATAAGGAAGAAGATTCCCAATTCTTCTTTGTCTCTTGCACCAAAAAGGGGACCTTGGAAAAGGTTTGGTGTGAAAAACAAAATTGTT
This sequence comes from Taxus wallichiana var. yunnanensis, assembly GCA_018340775.1. Taxonomy (NCBI): domain Eukaryota; kingdom Viridiplantae; phylum Streptophyta; class Pinopsida; order Cupressales; family Taxaceae; genus Taxus; species Taxus wallichiana. Next base: position 347,502,734 of record CM031244.1, on the reverse strand, counting down.
GTAGATAACAACAAGAAACTCCGTGATGAAAAAACTGTAAATAGCGTGCGAAAACTTCACAAAAGTTAATGGCATTGGACAGAAGTCCTATGGAATCCAGAATGATAACTTCAAGGCTAGTAACAAATTTGAGCCTAGAAAAGGGCCAGTTAGAGGATGGTTCAACTGTGGAAAGGACCACTATGTGAATCACTATCCTCTGAAGAAGGATGATCACGGACAACAGCATAGGATACACGCTGCAGCAAAGGCTAAAAGACAAAGCGAAAACTAAGTGACGCCCATAGAAGTCACGGTAAGTTATTCGGTACACCTGTAGTTATACTTTTTGATATTGGAGCTACAGAATGTTTTATTTCTGCTAAACTTGCTATGAAATTAAAAAGAAAGGCTGCAAGAATGGATAAAACATGGACAGTGCATTATGGGAATAATGATGTCCATACAAATAAATGTGCCTTTTTGGGGCATATCTTGATCTACCCGGTTTCTCCACCAAAGTTGACTTACATGTCACTCCTCTAGGATCATATGATATCATTATTGAGCTAATCGGTTGGCTGAACATAAGGCAAAGGTCGATCATATGAAAAACAAATCTGTTGCTTTGATGACCTGCGTAGAAGCAAAGCAGTCATTCAAGGTCTAAAATAGGAAGTTGTAGTTAGGAAACTGACGGCTATGTAACTAAAAAGGGCTAAAAATAGAGGCTGCACTTTGTATGCAGTAAAAGTGATAGAAAATGTGGAGGAAGATAATGATTTCATGGAAAGATATCCATTGTTGAGGGATTTCCGTGATGTGTTTCCGGAGGAATTGCCAGGTCTTCCACCCAAACGTGAGTTTGACTTCGCAATAGAAATCAAACCAGGAACTGAACCCATATCTAAGGCACCTTATAGAATGACTACCATTGAGTTGGTAGAGCTGAAGGCTCAGTTACAAGAACTTCTGACTAAGGGGCTGATAAGACCGAGCGTCTCACCTTGGGGAGCACCGGTAATTTTTGTAAAGAAAAAGGATGGCACATTGAGGCTGTGCATTGATTACAGAATGCTGAACAAAGCAACTATTAAAAATCGATACCCACTTCCTAGGATTGATGATCTGTTCGATCAGATGCGAGGAGCATCAGTTTATTCAAAAATAGATCTTCGATCAGGGTATCATCAGCTGAGAATAAAGGAAGAAGATATTCATAAAACAGCTTTTAGAATGAGGTACGGGCATTATGAGTTCACGGTGTTACCTTTTGGGTTGACTAATGCACCTGCCGCCTTCATGAATCTAATGAACAATATTTTTCAAGAATACTTAGACAAGTTTGTGCTTGTATTCTTAGACAAAATTCTTATATACTCTAAAAATGTCGAAGAGCACCAAGAACATCTCAGGATAGTGCTGGAAATCTTAAGAAAGACGAAGTTGTATGGAAAACTGTCTAAATGTTCCTTTTATGATGCAGAGGTGCATTATTTGGGACACGTTATAAGAAAAAATGGGATAGTTGTTGACCCTTCAAAGATCATAGCTATAACTGAGTGGCCTGCGCCTAAGAACGTGCATGAAGTGAGGAGCTTCATGGGCTTGGCTGGATATTATCGAAAGTTCGTTAAGGACTTTTCAAAAATTGCTGCCCCAATCACTTCGCTACAAAAGAAAGAAAAGAAATTTGTCTGGACAGACAAATGTGAATCTGCCTTTAAGAATTTAAAGGAACAGTTAACTACAACACCTATTTTGACTATACCTGATCCAAATGGAGATTTTATGGTTGTAACGGATGCCTCAGGAGAAGGCCTTGGAGGTATTCTATTACAGAATAACCATGTCATCGCTTATGAAAGCAGAAAGCTTAAGTTACATGAACAGAACTATGCTCCACATGATCTTGAGCTCGCTGCCATTGTTCATGCACTTCAAATGTGGAGGCATTACCTTTTAGGCAAGCCCTTCGAGTTAAAAATAGACCATCTGGGGCTGAAGTATATTTTTACTCAGCCAAATCTGAATGCAAGGCAGCGAAGATGGTTAGAATTTCTGTCTCAGTATGATTTCGATATAAGCTACATTAAGGGCAAGGAAAATAGAGTAGCAGATGCTCTGAGTCGAAGGAAGCATATCTCTGCTCTTATAACGTTAAGAACTCAGTTTAAGGATGAGGTGAAAGATGCCTTGGAATCAGATCCTTATTTCCAGCAAGTCAAATCAGCACTTGCTGCAGACCGAGGATGTCAGGTATAAGGGATTCCATTTTGATAATGAAGGAATTCTGAGGTTCGAAAACAGGGTATATATACCCTTGGCAAATGACTTAAGAGGGAAATTGTTAACTGAATTCCATAATTCACCTTTTTCTGGACACCCTGGCATTACAAAAATGCTCGCTGATCTTAAGCAGCAATATTTCTAGAAGGGAATGAAAAAGGATGTGGCAGAGTTTGTAACACACTGCTTGGAATGTCAGCGTGTTAAGGCGGAACATATGCACCCCGCTGGATTATTGTATCCCCACAGTATTCCGTAGTATAAATGGCAAGTGATAACGATGGATTTCGTTCAAGGATTGCCTATGTCAAGAAATAAGCATGACATTATCCTGGTTGTAGTCGACAAATTGACCAAAGTGGCACACTTCATTGCTGGTAATTTGAAGGACGATGCACCAGTGCTAGCAAGAAGATTTGTACATGAAATCTTCCGATTGCATGGAATACCGGAATTAATCATATCGGACGAGAGATCCGAGGATGACATCGAGTTTTTGGTAAACGCTTAATGCGGCCTTGGGGACTAAATTGAACTTCGATTCGCATATCATCCGAAACGGATGGACAGACCGAGAGAGTTAATCGTGTTTTAGAGGACATGTTAAGGATGTATTGCATGGACCAAAGAGTATAAATGGGAGGAATACCTTCCACCGGTAGAATTTTCTTACAATAAAACCTATCATGCCTCTTTAAAAATGGCGCCCTTTGAAGCATTGTATGGAAGAAAATGCGAACCCCCGTCACCATGACAGCGTTGAGGACAGAGAGGTAATTGGGCCGAAATCCTTATGGAAATGGAACAAAGAAATCAAAATGATTCTGGGAACATCTAAAGGAGGCTGCCAATAGGAAAAAGAGCTATGCAGACTTGAAGCAGTTGACAGCATTATAAACTGGGAGAGAAGGTCTTTCTTCGGGTGAAGCCGAAAAGAGCTCATTAACTTTTGGCAAAAGCTGCCAAGTTTTCGCCACGTTACATGGGACCTTTTGAAATTGTTGAAATAATCAACCCTGTAGCTTATCGTCTAGCATTACCTCCTGCTTTGTCTCAAATGCATGATGTTTTTCATATTTCTTTGCTTAAGAAATACGTGATAGATTTATCACATGTGCTAAATTGGAATTCCTTGCAGGTCCAAGACCCAGGAATAATCATGGTTAAGCCCATTCGAGTGCTGGGAACTCGCCAGTTGTACTTGAGAAATCGCGAAGTGAACCAATGTAAGGTCCAGTGGGACCAGTTCAGCGAAGAAAGTGCAACTTGGGAAAATCTCGAAGAAATGAGATCTACTTTTCCACACTTGTTTAATCGAATTTGAAATTCGAGGAACTGATAATTCTACCAAATTTAGACAATTATTAGTCTATTGTACAGTTGTCTTAAAACGTTGTTTTTAAGAGTGAATCTGTTTTTGGTATGAACTTATGAATGAAAGGACAATAACTGAACTTTGTCCTAGGAACTCCTTGATTTGTTTAATCTGATCATCGGGATGATGATTCTTTAAGGAGGGAAGAATGTAACACTGATTTTGTAAGTTATCTTGGTGAATGTTTTTCATAATGTTATAACTACTGAAATGAAGGAAAACATGTTAAGATAAATTCTGATCTTAAAGGAATGTGTTGCTAACTTGGATTCTTGCATGCTGTGATTTATTGCATAGGACAGCAGTTATTGTACTTGTGTGTTTGCTGATGTGACGACAAATTGTCGTATACTTGCTAAACTCTCATTGCTGATTGACAGCACACCTTGAATCAATTTCATTGATCCAAAGTATGCTGAGGTCTTCTTGTGATTTCTGTGTCGATTTACTCTGGAACCGAACCAGAGGTTGATATGAATGTGCAAAGACTCGATTGCAGTATGTATGAGCAGCAGCACCGCACGTAAATGCCAACGACAAAGGTTCGACCATCAACCTCGTCTTCATCGAATTTAAAACCATGTGAGGTAAATAAATGCCTGGACACGGGTGGCCTTGGCATGAGATACAAAGGACGGAACATCCTGCACAACATTGTTATGAGAGTTAGTTGAGAGATTGGGTTAGGGGTTGATTAGTGTTAGTGGTTAGTAGGAATTAAACCCTAAGCTAATCCTAAGTCCTAATAACCTAAGACTAAACTATGACCTAGGTTGAACACTAATATACAACCTAAACTAATCCTAACCTAAAGGGGGTGCACCCTTGGAGGGAGAGGATAAGGATGAAGGGGTATTCATTAGCATTTATTGGGGAGTCCATGCGTGGATAGCGCCAGTTTTGGGCAGAAGGTAAGAGGCGGAGGTATTTAGTTGGACATGTAGCTAAATTTGGTTTTCCATGCAAATTTGAAAATTGAGGTCGCCAACTCAAGTTGGCAGTGGCGTGGGAAGTTGGGAAAAGGTAGAGCCTTTAATGCATTAATTATTCTTGGTCCTCGCGACCAGCTCACCTTGGAAAGTGTATGAGGGAATTTGATTTTCATTTTGTCGATTCGGGCTTTTGCAAAGTTGCTCTGCATTTGGTTTTTCTGGTCTGGTTCAGTCGAACCAGCTCTTGGGATTTGTCACTGTTCTTGGAGATTTTGAGGCTGTTGCTGAGCCTGAAGAGGAAAGGAGTGTTGAGAAGTTCTTGCTGTCGCCGTGGAAGGAAATAACTTCGGCAAACGCAGCTTTCTTCAAGTTTTGGAAAAGAGATCACAGGCATGTTAAGCCCTTCTCTTTAAAAATTCTTGCTTTGTTTAAGTGTCTCATTAAAACAACCCTGCTCTTGGGTTTTGGGTTATGTGATTGTTGTCGAGTCGATATGATTTGGATTTCGTTGATTCTTGCTTTCTTTTTTTGGAAATGATAAGTAGAATCGCTTCTGGTTGCTAGGCTTTGATTTGTCTTTGCACGAATCGAGTTGGAATATGAATTGTTGTATTGGTTGTTGACAGTTGGAGGATTTGAAATAGGTATTTTCTTTCTCTGTTCATGTTGTATGAAATCGGAACAGGCCGTGTGAGTTGTTCTCCTTACTGTGTAATCGTTTTCTTCTGTTGTGTTTGGAACTGTCTTTGCATGTATAAAGGAGTTGAAATACAGTCGTGTTGTGTTGGTTTGTTTGACAGTATTGAGGATGTTCTTTACTGAAACTATAAGAAATTATGGTTTTGAATACTCAGCTGAGAGTAAATCAATTTTGAGATGGTTGTTAACAATAATTCGAACTGGATAATTCTTTTTAAATGATCTTATGGAATGAAATCTCCACAGGCTGTGCGAGTTGTTTGAAGTCGTATTCTTTACTGAAATTTTTAAAGGAAATAAGATCCTTTTTCCTTCTGCTGTTTTGGATTTTGATGAAAATGGCATTTGGGTTTTGTATGAGCATACGAATTTGCTTTGGAGAAAGAAATGATAACACGTTTTGTTGTTTCTTTCCTTTTCTTGCTTAAAAGAAATAAAACTTTTCTCTTCCTTCTGTTTTTGATTAGAAGGAAATAGCATTTCTGTATTTTAAAGGAATTGGCATTAGAGTTTTATCTGAGTATTGTGAACTCGATTAGACGGATATGCTAGTAATACAATTATTGCTGTGTTTCTTCTTTTATGTGAATTGATGAATACGAATGAGTATTCGTGGGAGTTGGAAAAGAAATAGTTTTCCTTCTGAATTTATAATGAATTATATTGTTTCTCTTGCTGAGAAAGTAGATGATTGTTGTGTTTCATTGTTGCTGTTCGACCTTTTAGTTCGGGCTGTCTTTGTGAAAACGCATTTTTAGTTGGATTGCTATGCAAGGAAGAAATTGCATGGGGTATTCGTTGTTTATGTTATATTAAATTTAAACGGTTCATCTATGTGAGTTGTTGTTCATTATGAACGATTGTTCAACTGTCATTACGAATTGGACTGTCCTGGTAAGGTAAACACGAGATGGGGTGTTTTAATTCCTTGAAGAAGTTGATTGTCTCTTACGGAAATTATAGGGAAACAAATTCTTCTTCTTTTGCTGTTTTGATCCAAATGAAACAGTAATTTGGTTTTGATGAACGTCTTAAGTTCAATCTGACAAAAAAATTGCAGTGGCATTTAGATGGTTTCTGAGTGCTGTTATTTTTTTGTACTAATGGAAATTTTGAATGTTTTCGTGTGGTCTTCTGATCTTTGCACTGTCATTCAAGGAAAAATGAAATCGGCACGAATAATTCTTGTTAAGTTGAAGAAAACGATTGTTTCTTATTTGAATAGTTAAAGAAACGAATTCTTCTCTTTTGGCTGTTTGAATTCTGGAAATAGCATTATGATTGGTCTTGCTGTAGGTAACAACAATGAATAAAATTTTATTTTGAACGGAATGCGTTCATAGAATTAGGAAATCATGCGAATAATTGATTGTATGATTGTATAACTGTTTATCTGTTTACCATACAGTGAAAGAATTATGGTTTCTTCTAGTACGGTAAATATATAGTATGCATCCTTGTACTAATTGATCTATGATAAATACGATGATATACTAACCTGTCTTGGATATGCATATGAGCTTGATTTAAATGAAGTATGGATAAGGACGATGAATTCTTCCTTGTTTTCATTTAAAGCTGATTATGAATGAAATTACTCTTACTGCCTGGAAAGTGAATTCTGAATGGATTTTGTAAGTTTCACTCTGAACTGTTATCTTGATTTGTGTCTCGTTTGGATTCCATTTTTAGGACAGTCATGTGGAAAGAAATAGGGATATGGATGAATGACTTGGAAAAATGATCTGTTCTTCTTTCATTCAGTTGGAAATCTATAATTCGTTGATAACGAATCTTGTAGTGCTTAGATATGAGCGACTATATGCATTGCTGTTCGCTTTCTTGTCTGTGCTTGATTGCTTGGAATCTAATATGATGCATGAACTGAAAGGAAGGTAATGGGTTTACATTTCAGTTAGTTTCATCCTTTGCATTTATTATTAATGAAAGGCGTGGAAAGGATAACAGTATGTTATATCAGCAGTAAGCTACTTGTATTCCTAACTTTACAAATATTGTAAATTGAGACTTGTAACGGTTATGTGGAAAATGGGACAGCAGTTCTTTGGCTGATTGTGATGATATTTTGATAGTTCAGTTGTTATGCTGATCTTTCTTTTGTGCCTATTTCGTGATTGATGTCTTACTGTCGTTTCATAAAAGCAGGGTTCTTTTATTGAGACAGTTAGTTGAAGCACCTCATTTTAATGATAAGTGCTTAATATGCTCAGTTCATTGAACTGACCCGTGCAAATCATTTTGCAGATGGAATTTGATTAGAATGAAGACATGGCTGTTTTCTGATGCTTCTTGATTGGTTGAAGATGAATTGTAATTGTTTGCTTTTATTCCTCTTCGAGGAATTGTGAAAAGAAGAAAGTATATTCTTCTATCTATGAGTTGTAATGATGTTTTATGTAAACAATGTCCATTCAGTTGGATTGGCAAATGTATGGATTATGAAACGAATTGATGAATACAAATACAAGTGTGATATTTTAATAATTATATCAGTTTGATATTGTTGACTAAATTGGAAATATAATGTTATTTCTTGATTTGGATTTGTTTAATTGTCCTTGGATGGATGCTAAATGGGAACTGATATCTATTCTTACCTAAATGCAACTTTTAAGTTGAAATATGCAATTAGTTCATACTTGGGTAAAGATGAATTTTTAATTGACATTAAAAAGGATTAGGAAGAATATGATTCCATAACCGATAGGTATTCAGGATTAGCTTGGAAGCTAAGGAATATCAATTAACTTCGGAGTAATCGAACTTCGCTTTCGAACTCCATTAATGACCTCGTATGTTAAATTCAGAATAAAGGATATAGGATAAGTATATCCATAACTATGGACCTTAACTATGTAATGTTAAGGAGAACAAATGAATACATTTCTTGGGAATTAGACCTCGTTTAAATGACGTCTAATAAGCTAGAATTCTGAATTTAGTTACAGTTGGGGAAACCTTGGTTAAGTTTAATAGGTTAAACTTATCACGTCCATCGGTAACGGGCTGCTTAATCCAATGATTAAGAAGAGAACAAGTAGGAAATATATCCCTTCGACACGAAGGAGAAGATGCATAGCAAGCTAAAGGATGGATTTAGTCCCTCTTAGCTATATACAACTGTAACGGAAACGAGGATAAAGGGATCAGCATGGTTGCTGAAAGTTGATTCTTAATTATTAAAATCATATCCAAATCACTTGAGCAGGATGTGTATTCTCGATGGGAGGATTCTGTAGGACATTGGCATACGCCAGCTACAGCAAGGTGTCTTCATGAAGACGGGGTCTTCATGACGACACAATGTTGCAGCTTACATATTGTAATTCCCTCCCGAATTAAAACATCCAGAATACATAGGCTGAATGTGAAATTCTTGGCAGGGGATAGGAGTATGATTAGGTATACGGAGTGACTTCGGAATACTAAAGATAACTAGACACACGGAGTCGTGGGGAAATGACACCGTATGTCTGCGTATCTTTAGTTACCAGGAGTGCCTTCCTATATTCGTTCATATTACTAGTTGGGAATTGGAAGTTTAAATCTGACCTTAAACTGAGAGGACTGGTAGGAACCAGGAAAGACCATTCTAGATAACAGGTGAAGTGAAGTGAAGGACATATTCCATTGATGTGTATCACATCCAGGAATATGATCATGCAAAGCATGTGAATATATTTGGCCAAAGTATCGCAAGTGCTTTGGTTGCGTTGTCCTTATCACTTAATTTAAGATGCGGGATAACGAGATGAATATCGGTAACATATATTCGTATAGGCTTCTTAAATTGATCACTTCAATAACCGTAAATGGTTTAGAGAACTAGTATATATATTATACTATGCGTAAACGAACATGAAGGATCGGTTGTTGCCGAGTCATGAAATGAAGGATCGTTGAAACTCGAGCCATGAAAATGGAAGATCGGTAGTTCCTCGAGTCATTTACAAGACAGATATAGAATGCATTATAAGATTGAATGGCATTGAATGTGTGTTCCATATTGTAAATATGCGAACAGGAACATTATTTTAAAAAAAAAAAATTATGTGATCCAAATTGTGTTGTTTGGGCAGAGAACAATTATTAAAACTTGAACGTGTGTTTGAATTTTATAATTCATAACAGAGAACGTTATCAAAAATAATAATAATAATAATTTCCCTTGTTCGTATCTTAAAATGGGGATGTTACATCTTTGATGACATATTTATTTATAGTAAGACATGGGAAGAACACTTACAACATGTCAATAAAGTGTTGGAAGTTTTGGAGAAACATACTCTCTATGAAAAGCCATCCAAAATTTCTTTTGGTTTACAAGAGGTAGAGTACTTAGGTTAAAGTGTATCCCATGAAGGCATCAAAGTTGATCCTCGGAAGATCAAAGCTATGATGGAATGGCCAAGGCCCAAAACTCTCAAAAATATTCGTGGGTTCCTAGGAATAACAAGGTACTATAGAAGATTTGTGTGGGGATATAGTAGAATAGAAACCCCACTCTCTCGCATTACTAAAGAAGGTTACCTTCCATCGGGATGAGACGCCGCCACTAAATCCTTTGAGCAGTGAAGGAAGCCTTGTGCAACACCTGTTTTGGCTACTCCCAACTTCTCAAAACCTTCATTGTTAAATGTGATGCTTTAGGATCGGATCGGGAGTAGTTCTAATTTAAGAAGGAAGACCAATTGCATTTGAGAGTCACCAATTCAAAGGAAAATATCTTCTCAAACCCATATATGAGAAGGAAATGATGGATATTCTTCATGCGATCAAGCAATGGAGGCCCTATCTCATGTGTAGGCACTTCAAGGTAAAGAAAATGTAGTAGCTAATGCATTGTCGGAAGGGATACATCTCACGATGCCTTACTATGTGGAATGTCCGTGTTAATAGCCGATTAGGTGGATGAAGCAAGATTGGAATGGGATCAAGACAAGGATACACAATCTCTAATAAAAATATCAAGCAAGGATCTATGACATCTAAAAATTTGAGTGGAAGTGTAATGCCCCATGGTACAAGGACAGGGTATGCTTGAGTAAAGATTCAAAGTTTAAGCATAAAATTCTTGCAGAGCTACATGCCTTTCTGTTGGAGGACACTATAGGTTTTTGAAGACATATCATAGAATAAAAAGAGAATTATTTTAGGAAGGACTCAAGGGGATGTAAAAATTTTCTATCATAGTGTTTATCAACAACGTAACAAAGGGGAAACAATTAAGACACCAGATTTGTTGCAACCCTTACCAATTCCTAGCTAGAGATGGGAGGAGGTCTCTATGGATTTCATCACCGGATTGCCTTGTTTAGAGGGTAAGAATGTTATTTTTGTGATTGTGGATAGGCTCATAAAATATGCCCATTTTTGTGCCCTATCGAGATCCATTTGCAGCTAGCATATTCGTAACTTATTTTTGGAGATATTTCAAAGGCTACATGGAACCCTAAAGATAATTATAAGTGATCGTGATCCTATTTTCACAAGTAATTTTGGATTTAATTATTTTCATGTTTGGGTACTTAGCTAGCTCATAGTTCATCTTATCATCCTCAAACTGATGGGAAAATGGAAGTGGTCAACAAATGCTTAGAGGGGTATCTACGTTGTTTTGTATTAGATAAGCAGGAAAGGTGGATTAAATGGCTACCACTTACAGAATGGTGGTATAACACATATTTTCATACCTCTTCTCAAATGACCCCATTTTTAGCATTATATGGTTACCATCCACCTTCTATCACTTCCTCCTTGAGGGTGAAAACTAAGGTCAGAGATGTTGAGGAACACATTCAACATCAACAACAAGTTTTGGCTAGTTTGAAGGAGAATTTAGCATTAGCACAAAACAGGATGAAACAACAAGCAAATCAACACCGTAGTGAAAGACATTTTGAAATTGGTGACTAGGTTTTTGTACATCTCCAGCCTTACAAACAAATGTCCCTAAAGAAACAGAAAAAGGACAACAAACTTGCTCCTAAATATTATGGCCCTTATCAGGTTCTATAGAAAATTGGCAGTGTTGCTTATAAACTAGAGTTGCCTCCATCTTCACACATACACCCAGTATTCCATGTTTCATGCCTGAAGAAGGTTATTGGAAAAAAATTTGAAGCCTATATAGAGTTACTAGAACTTGACGAGGAAGGAAGAATCATTTTGGAGCCAAAGAAGATTTTGCAAACACGTACTAAGAGGCTGAGAACTAGAGACATTAAGGAATATCTGATCAAGTGGAAGAATCTGAGCATAGAAGATGTAACCTAGGAGGATGAAGGTTTTCTATAGCAACATCTAGGATTATTCAACGTTGAGGACAATTTTTTTGAAGGGGAAGGGCATGCTACGCCCTTAACCTATTGCTTATATTAGGATATGAGTAGCTGACTTGTGGCTTACCATATCATTTATACTTTCTCATGCTTAATAGGTCAGCTTTGGTGATGGCCATAGCATATGAATAGTATATATAGGGGATTTTTGGTATTATTTAATTATCCTTTGAGCATTTGAGTCTTATTATATGGTTTGGAGGTTGCCCCCTCGAAGTGGCGAAGCTATTCTAATTACATATTGAGATCATTATTATGAAATATTGTGTTATTTGGTGTTCTTTTACCGATCATAATCTGAATTATACTAGTAATTTCATTACAGTCAAGAGACTTCACTGCTAAGATTGGAGGCTATTTGTCTGTTGATTGGTTGCACATGCTTTTAGAACAAGGTATGGAGCTAAGGCTATGATCAGATCTGAGCCCATTGCGGATTACCATATTGAGCCTTATGTACCCAGCCCAATCCATGCCAATTATTCATCCTTTTATCAGGAGGACCTCCCAAGAACTTGTGAGGTAGATACCAAGGTTGGGTGTATTCCATAATTGACCCTCGATGAGTGGGCGAACAAGAGGCATGCTTTTTGACCCTTATAAGGAAATGGAGGAATTTGATCTAGGAGTCTACTTTTTGCATGAGGAGAATTATCCTCTTCTTGAAAACATTAAACCAGATCACAAGGATGATAATGAGGTATGGTAGTTGTTCTTTGATGGCTCAAGAAGTATACAAGGAGTCGAGGAGGATCTATGCTTCTTTAACCTCAAGGAATGAAATATTACTCACCTATTTTTCCAATTTTCTTGTTCAAACAACACAACAGATTATGAGGCCTTGATTCATGGACCGTATTAGGCAAGGAAAGAGGAGTCGGAAAATTGCAAGTGTTTGGTGATAGTGAGCTAGTTGTGAATCAAGTCGAGGAAAAAATAGTTCTAAGAACAATGTGTTAAAGAACTACAAGAATGGGTATGGGACCTCAATGAGCATTTTAAAGCATTCGGCATCAATTCCATCCCCAGGAAGAAGAATGAAGAAGCCGACTAACCGATGATTGGGCCAACATTTGATGTAGTAGAGAGTATTAAAAGTGAGAATTCTCAGCCCCATATCAATGTGGTTGTAAGAATAGTTGTCCAAGATAAAAACACAAGTTGGCAAGTCTTCGAGAATGATCAACAAATTTTCAAATTTCTACAAGAAGTTGAGTTCTCCGCTAGAAACCAAGACAAGTTGGAACAACAATATGTTGACCAAGTGGTGCAATTGATAACCAAAAAACTACCGAAGGGTCTTATAATGTGGGAATCAATATTCAACCCAAATGATCAATTTCGAATGAAAAAGCAAATACTCGTGTAAACGGTGAAGATTTAGAGCCCATTTCCATAAAAGAAGACAAAACATTGCAGATTGGCAAGGTAAGTACTCAACAAGAAAAATATGAATTCATTCAAATTTTTCAAGAATTCCCAGATGTCTTTTCCTGTACTTACAAAGATTTAAGAGGATTCAACCCAAAGTTGGCACAACATACTATCAAATTAGATCCAGAATCTAAGCCTTTTAGACAAAAGCAAAGGCCTTGTTATCTCCTGAAAACTACTCTATGTTTTCATAGCCAAATTCAATTTTTTTGAGCTCATGCCCTTCTTTGGTGTTTAATCCAAGTTAGAGATTTAAGAAATTAGAAAAATTTGTTCCTAGAGCTTTTAAACCTTTGTTTTTCTCGCTTTTAGAAATCATCTATTTCCTGATCATGCACGTAATATCCTCTTTGCAACCTCCATTTTTGATTGAAATTGTTCACTTGTTCTATGTCTTAGGTCATAAAATAATTATTTTTCCTCCATGCCTTTGGTTCACGAAGGAAATTCAACAATTGGACTCAAAACGATAAAGTTCTCTTCCTCCATGTATTTCCTACAGTCGGGATGATAGGTGTGTTTTCCCCGTTAAATTTTGACCCCAATGATTGCAGGTACGAGGTCATATCCTATTGGATGGGGAGGAATGGGATTTTTGGTAAACTTAACACTTTTGGTCACTTTAGGAAAAAATGGAAAATTTACCCCGCAGCCCTAGAAAGTTTGAATCCTTGAATCCCACAACAAATCAGAGGATGCCACATGTCAAAAGCCAAATCAAAGCAGCGGAATGACGAAGGAAATTGAGTTTTTGAGCCTTTTTCCAAAAAAAGGTTTAAATGTATAGAAAAGAGCTGCGACCACTGTCTCTAACTAGAACATGACATGTGTCCTAATCAAATCGGAGAAGCGGATCTGCGGAGAAGTTTTTATTTTGAGCCTCTTTGTAAAAAAGGTAAAAAGTTAAAAATAACCCGCAACCCCGATCGAGCTAAAAATGAAAAGTCAAAGTTGAATCCCACAGGGAAAAATTCAAAGGTGAAGCCCACCATTAAAAAGTCAAAGCGGGAGAGTGGAACGATGGAGGAATTTGAGTTTTTGATCCTTTTTCCAAAAAAGGTTAAAATGTTGAGAAAAGGGCCACGACCCCATTTCCAATCAGAGGGTGCCACGTGTCAAGAGTTCGATCGGAGCAGCTGGGCCGGTGGAGGAATTTGAGTTTTTGAGCCTTTTTCCAAAAAATGTTAAAATGTTGAGAAAAAGGATGTGACCCCATTTTCAATAAAAACGTGCCACGTGCCTAAGTTAAAAGTTTGAAGTGAGGGTGCATGCCAATTTGTTCCAAATTTCCAAATCTCTAAAAAATCAAAAACGGAAAGGGATTTTCCCCATACCTACTCTAATCTCTTCCTACCATGTGGATGACCCGATTTCAAAGTTATAAGAGAAGATCAAATGGTCTCGTATTCAAACTGGTAAATCAAATGTAACGTTAGTGTTACAAGATCTTGTTTTTAACTCGCCATGAGCATTTTCTTTTTACAATGGGAGAATTCAAGAGGCGTAAAATAATTGTAAAGTTGTAACCATTTTGGCATGAGATATAATGGCTCCTCCGATCCACTATAGTGGGGTGATTGATTTCAAAAAGACCAGAGTGCTTTGTACCTAGAAAAGACAAAAAACATCATACTTCTTGTATTTTCCTTTCTCCTCGATTTTCCGAAATTCTCAAAGCTCATACAAATTCTTTTTAGCTTTAATAATAAAAGAATGATTTTTTTCCTTTCTAATTGAGGGATTGATTGGTACTTGCGACCAATGAATTTCATTTGGTCTTATAGCTTCTCTTGCATGGATTTTTTTTTCTTCTAACTATAAATGCACGTAAACTAAATTTCTAATCAATGTGTGTGGGCATCTGATATTCTAATCACAACATTAGTTTTCTCCTACCTCCATTTCCACTCCCCTTCCCCTTTCCAAGACAAAGTTTCTTCTCTAGCAAGACATTGCTAGCTTTTCCACAGGGTCAGTGGAGTGCCCCTGTTGGATCTCTATTCAAAAGGCCACCATTGAAACCCATCTTTCATGCTTGCACCTACGGAAGCTGCACCGTTCAAGTAGAGGGACTTATATTCCCATAGCGTTAGCTTAAAACCCACCAATTTTTCCACAAGACAAATTTTCTTGCCAACAGTTTTGACACCCACCATGGGAAAAATTTTGCATCATCTGCGCCTAAAAACGATCTCAAGGTCACAAAAAAACAAAATAAAATCAAAATAAAATCTTCTAGGGATTGAATAGTCATACGAGCTATATGGATGTAAATCATGGTTATTCAGGAAATTCTCCTATTGAGATACCTAATTTACTCTTTCACATCCAAGAAGACATTGCTTTTGACCTGAGAGAAGATATTTGGCATAATAGAAAAAGTTTCAATCAATAATTCATTGCTATAAGGATTCTGGACTGGAAGAGGAACGTGATGTCAAATTGGAAAGGTAGAGACAGATTCCATCACCTCAGAGAAGAGCATAAAATTTCAAGCTAGCTGATAGAAGATACACCCGAAAACTGAGGCAAGGAGGACAAATTAATCCCAAATTTTAAGAGCTTGAAAGAGAGACAGTTGCTAAAGAGCAGATAAGGGCTCAACGTGAAGAAATAGAAAGACTCCAAATTGAAGAAGAATAAAGAGTAGCAGCAGAAGTAGCCTTAGCAAGACTAGAGGATAGAAACAAGAATATAATGGGTGATCATGAGCATGAGGAACATAGGCCTAATGTACCATGGGGAAGAAATAACATCCCGGCTCTCTTGCTCAACCACTCCATGAGCTCCCAAGAGGCTCAAGAAATACCTTCCCAAAATTCAAAGGGGATGGTTCTCAGCTCCCCGAAGAACATGTTGTAACATTCATCACTGCTTGTGGAGTGTTAGGAGTTGAAGATGAAGATGTTTCAGTTAGGATATTTATGGATTCACTCCAAGAAAGAGATGTTGAATGGTTCTACATGTTGCCCCAAAGATCTGTCACATCTTTGGGAAGATATAAGAAGTTCATTTGAACGTAGGTTCAAGAGCATAGAATATTTTTAGGATCTACTTATCCAATTGGTTCGATGAAGAAGGATACCTCTTAATCAATGAGATATTTTGTAGCAAGGTATAATATGTTGACAAGAATGATCCCAAGAAGATGTGGTATCCCCGAAAACAACTTGAAAAGGTTCTTCATCAGTGCTTTGCCATCAAAAGTTGGTTTCTTCCTCAAAAGAGCCCAAACAAGAACATTGAGGGAAGTTCAAGACTTTGCAGCTAAGACTAATGATGATCTAATTATTTATGGCAAAGTGAAAGGACCAAATGGAAAGCAAAAAGGCTAGAGTTCAAATTTAGTCACCACTGATCCAATGTTCCAAAAAATGGCAAATGACCTAGTTTCTTTGAAGAAGCAATTGTCATAAATCACATTGAGAAATGCTCCAAGGAGACCAAATCCTCCTGATAGACTAAGAATTTCTCCACCTCCTTGTAGGCTTGCTCTTGAAGCACCACCACCAATCAATTCCATCTGTGACATTAGGGAATTAGAAGAAGGAATAGACATTGAGGAAACCGAAGAAGAAAGTGAAAACTATCTTGAAATTGAAGAGGTTGGAATGCACAATGGCTTGATTGAATATGTTTATGATGAGGAGGAAGGTGATGAAAAAGATCCAAGTTTTTCATGTGCTGTTTTCACTCATTCACAATCCAAGAATGGTGTTTCACCTCAATTTCGAATGGAATCGGACGTAGGAAGAAAAAGGAAGATAGCTATTTAAAGCCTCCACTAAACAAGATCATCGTAGGGGATCATCATTACCACCTTCCATGGAATTAGCTAGAGAGAAATCAGATTCACCAGGTTGTCAAAAATCACACTTTGCTATGCGAAGTAAGTTATCCGATTCTTCTCCCAACTCAAAAGCTATTAAGAGCAATTCTCTTCTAATTGTTGGTTTTGCAAGAAAATCTAAATTTCAATCAAATGCTACACCCCCATCTCCTTCCAAGCCAATTTCTACATTTGAAAAGGATAAACCAACACCAAAATTAATGATGCATATTCCATTTAATTCCCCATCTACCATAACTTCATTTGAATTTGTAGAGCATGCTAGCAAAATCAAAGTTCAACTCTCTGAAATTAAATACCTACAAACACATCCTACCCAATTTGATAGATTCATGAAGGCAGTCCAAGGTACTACATCTACATCCCCAATCTCTAATTCTAAAGGATTACTTCCCACACCATCCACACCATCTTCTCAAAACATGCTAGCCCTCAGTGCCTCCACCACCAATATAATTGATCCTTTTTACCTGTCACTTCTCATCAAAGGTTTCCTGCTAAACAATTGCATTATAGATTTTGAAGCCTCAGATAATGTGATGCCAACAAAATTTTTAAATTCTCTTGGCCTCAATTTGACTCGGGTCAATGGCACATGCTACTCAATGGAATCCAAACAAGTTCCATTGGTGGGAAGGATTAAGGATCCTCAAGTTGCACTAGCTGATTACCTTGACAAGAAGATACTCCTAACAATTTTGGTGGCAGACATCCCAACATATTTTGGTATGTTGTTGAGTAGAAGTTTTTGAAAAGATCTAGGTGGAGAAATAAAAATGGATTGGTCATCTCAACTATCCCAAAGAAAGGAGAAATGAAGAAGTTGTTGCCGACCGTCGAAAAAATGAAGTTCACGGTATGAAAGTCGATGATCCAAAAGAAAACATTCTCTTTCAAGATTGTGGGCTAGAAACTACTTCCTCACATCGAAAAAAGAGAAATTAGCACTTCTCATGGAGAAAGAGGAAGGTTGAATTTGGAAAATGGAATTTGATGGTATTCATTCTAGAGAAGGTTTAGGAGCTAGTGTAGTATTGTACTCTCCTTCCAATGGGTCTACCCTTTTCCTACAAGCTGTAATTTGATAATACAAACAAGTACTACAAAGTATGAAGCATTTCTCTTAGGTATGAATGCAAGTGGAGGACATGGGAATCAAGAAGCTGAGATGCAAAGGTGATGCATAGGTTGTGGTAAAGTAGTTCCACTTTGCAATATCAGTGAAAACCCCGGACTCATGCACCATAGAAAAGAGTGTGGGACTGCATTGAATCCTTTGATGCATTCTCCATTGAAGCTATCCCTAGAGAGCGAGAATGAAAAGTTTGATTCTCTAGCAATGTCGGCTTCCTTAGTGACACCTCATCCTTCTTTTGGAAAGGATAAAGTGACCGTTGAGATGGTGTTCAAACCCAATGCACCAGACAATGCAAATCAATGGCAGATCTTCAATGATGATGATAAAATACAATCTTTATTAAAACAAAGGGATAACTTCAATAATATTTTCTTTGAAGGAAGTGAAAACCTAAACCGTGAATCAGTCCTAAAGAAGAGAAGGAAGGAATTGAGGGAATTGATGAAGAGGGAGTAATCAAACTGAAAGGATACAAAATCCCTAAAGGCCTAGTTTCTTTGGAAGACCTCTTTTACAAGCATGACAGGTTCATCCAAGAGAAAGAAAAACAATATTCTCGGTGTCCATCTGATTTTGATCAAGAAAACCTTGGCACTTCAAATAAAACCTTGGAAATGGTGCTCACCAGAAGAGAAGAGAAAGTTTTTTGCTCTCCTAAAAAAGTACTCAGATGTCTCAGCCTATTCTTGTGATGAACTCAAATATTTTCAGCCAAAGGAAATGCATCACTCCGTTTCTTTGAAGCAAGGAGCTAAGCCCTTTAGGAAAAAACAAAGGCCCTACAATCGAAATATTTCCGATGTTATCAAAGAAGAGGTGACAAAGATGCTCAATGCTAGATTCATCTTCCCCACCCACCATTCAACATGGGTGGCTAACATTGTGCCAATAAGGAAGAAGAATGGGGAAATAAGGATTTGTGTAGACTTCCAAAATATGAATCAAGCATCTCTCAAGGACAACTACCCTCTTCCAATCATGGATCATATTTTTAAGTAGTCACTGGATCTAAAATTCTTTCTTTGCTTGATGGATTCTTAGGTTACAACCAAATCAAGGTGGCGAAAGAGGATTGCAACAAAAATCCTTCACAACACCTTGGGACACCTTTTCCTATAGTATAATTCCTTTTATCTTGATAAAGGTTGGAGCCACTTTCCACGAGAGCAATGGAATTGGCCTTCAAATATTTAAAACATTGCATTGACATTTAACTTGATGACCTCATGGTTTATTCAAAGAGGAGGGGAGATCAAAGCGAGTCATTTAGAGCAAGTCCTTGTAAGGTGTAGGAAACATGGCATTTCTCTAAATCCAAAGAAGTGCATTTTTGGAGTCACAGAAGGTAAGTTGTTGGGACACATTATGAACAAACATGGAGCACACATTGATCCTGAGAGGATCAGATCTATCCAAGCACTAGCCTTACCAGCCAACAAGAAGGGAGTTCATTCATTATTTGAAAAGGTAAATTTCCTTTGTTGTTTTGTGCCCGAGTTTTCTGAACTGACTAAGCATATAACTTCCATGATGAAGCCTTAAACAAGTTTCAAGTGGAATAAGGAAGGAAAAATAACATTTGAGGAGATCAAGAAAGCCATTTCCAAAGCTCCAACTCTTGTATCTCCATATTTCAACAAGGAGTTCATCATGTATTTCTATGCATCAGAACATACACTCTCTGTTGTCCTTGTTTAGAAAAATGATGAAGGTTTGGAAGCACCCATTGCTTTCATGAGCTATCCTTTGAAAAATCATGAGATAAAGTATAGCCAATTGGAGAAACATGCCTACGTAGTGGTCAAATCTATTAAAAGTTTCAGATTCTACATTCTCAATTCCCATACAGTGGTGATGGTCCCTAGAAGTGCAATCAAGTCCATTTTGACTCAACAAGATCCTGGGGCTAAGAGAGGAAGTTGGATTGAAAAGATATAAGATTAGACCCTCTAATATGGTAAGAAGAAATGGTTTTTGCAAGCTGATTGTTGAAGATGAAGCTCTTGGGGCTCATTAGGGAGAAAAATATGGTGTTTGCTCAACCTGTTCAGGAGACAGTCCATAGGTGCTCTTTGTCACCACTACTGATGAGTGGTATGCTGACATTGATTACTATCTCACTTATGGATAATACCCTCCTCATCTTGATTACAAAAAATAAGGACACTCAAGCTAAAGGAAGCCAAGTTTGTGATCTGGAATCATGCACTTTACAAGAGAGGACTAGATGGTTGTTTCCTTAGGTGTGTAGACAAGGAGCAACAAGAAAAGTTGCTCATGGCATATCATGACCAAGCTTGTGGTGGAAATTTCTTAGAAATGGTCACCGCGCATAAGATCCTTAGAGGGAGATATTATTGGCCCTCCATCTTTTTGGACACGTAGGATTGGATTTCCAAATGCAAATCATGTCAACAATTTGTTGGAAAGCCACAACTAGATGCATTTCCACTCGGGCTTGTGGTGATTGAACAACCATTTCAACAATGGGGGATAGATTTAATTAGTTTTTTGAATCCTCATTCTAGTGTAGGGCATACCTATGTACTCACCGTAATCGATTACTTCACTAAATGGGTGGAATCCATCCCAACCAAGCAAGCTAGCTATGAAATAGTCTGCAAATTCATCATGGAGAATATCATTGTTTGTTTTGGAATACCATAGAAAATTGTTGTAGATAATGCCACCTATTTCTCTTCCAAGGAGCTCACATATTTTTGTTATGGCTTTGGAATCTCCCTATCTCACTCTTCTAAATACTACCCACAGGGAAATGGACAAGCTGAGTCAAGCAACAAGAACATTGCGACCATTGTCTACAAGTTTGTAGATGAGAATCAAAGGAACTGCACAAGAAGTTATATGTTGCATTATGGGCTGATAGGATCACTCCTAAGAATCCAATAGGTATGTCACCTTTCCAAATGTTTTATGGAGATGAGGCGAGATTACCCTCACATGTGAGATGTCAGCCCTCAAGTTGTTGCAAGAAATAGAAGATGGTCAATACAAAGACTCCATTGACAAGAGGATCCTTTTCCCCAAGAAGCTAGAAGAAAGAAGATGCCAAGTGTTGGATAGAATTAAGGAGCATCGGTTGGAAGTGAAGAATTTTTTTGATAAGAAGACCAAAGAAAGGAATTTCAAAGTTGGAGATTTTGTCTTGCTATGGGACAAGAGAAGAGAACCAAAGGGCAGCCACGGAAAGTTTGATTCATTATGGCTAGGCCCCTTCAAAATTTATGGAGCTTATGGTGAGAATGTTTTCTCCTATCATACTTGGATGGAAAGCCATTGGAATTGCCTCGAAGTTGGCAATACTTGAAACTGTTTCATCAATGAAATCTGGTTGTCCCCCACCTTGTACCATAGGTGATTTCATAGGTGTGTTTTTCCCTTTTCTGTTGTGTGGTTCTAGTTTGGTTTTGTTTGCTTTTTGTTGTGTGTGGTTTGGCTTGCGTGTTTCCTCATTCTTCCATTCTCTCTCATAATTGTACATGAATTTTCAAGGCCCAATGGATAAGGCATTGGTCAACATAATATGTTTTGAAACTTGAGATTCTGGATCCTCATGTCATGCCCTAGCCATGCCCAGTTCACGCCATGTCCCCAAGCTAGAGCCAATTTTTGTCTCTTGAAAACTGCTCTACATTTTCATAGTCAAATTCAATTTTTGAGCTCATGCCCTTTGTTGGTGTTTAAGCCAAGTTAGAGATTCAATAAATTAGCAAAAGTCATTCCCTAGAGCTATTTAAACCTCTATTTTTCTTGTTTTTATAAATCCTCCATTTCTCGGTTTGTGCACATAATATCCTCTTTGCAACCTCCATTTTTGATCGAAATTGTTCACTTGTTCTATGGCCTGGTCATCAAATCATTGTTTTGCCTCCATGCCTCTGGTTCGTGAAGGAAATTTGAAAATTGGACTCAAAATGATGAAGTTCTCTTCCTCCATGTATTTTTCACAGTCGAGATGACGGGTGTCTTTTCCCCATCAAATTTTGGCCCCAATGAATGTATGTACGTGGTCAGATCCTATTGGATGGCAAGGAAAGAGCTTTTGGTGAACTTAACACTTTTGGTCACTTTTGGAAAAAATGGTAAATTTACCCCGCCTCAAAAGTTTGAATCCCCAAATCCCACAACCAATCAGAGGATGCCATGTGTCAAAATCCAAATCAAAGTAGCGGATTTGGTGGAGAAAATTTAGTTTTTGATCCTTTTTCCAAAAAAAGGTTAAAATGTTTAAAAGAGCTGCGACCACATCATTAACTTAAGCGTGCCATGTGTCCTAGTCAAATCGGAGATGCAAGTTGATGGAGAAGTTTGTGTTTTTGAGCCTCTTTGTAAAAAAGGTGAAAAGTTAAAAAATGACCCACAGCCCTAATCAGGTTATAAAGGTAAAAGTCAAAGTTGAAGCCCATAGGTAAAAAGTCAAAGGTGAAGCCCGTCATTGAAAAGTCAAATTAGGAGAGCAGAACAACAGAGGAATTTGAGTTTTGATCCTTTTCCAAAAAGGTTAAACTATTGAGAAAAGGGTCATTGCGACCCCATTTCCAATCGAGGGGGCCATGTATCAAGAGTTCAATTGGAGCAATGGGCCAATGGAGGAACTTGAGTTTTTGAGCCTTTTTCCAAAAAAGGTTAAAATGTTGAGAAAGGCCGTGACCCCATTTCCAATAAAAACATGCCATGTGCCTAAGTTAAAAGGTTGAAGCGGGGTTGCGGGCCAATTTGATCCAAATTGCCAAATCTCTAAAAAATCACAAAACACAAAGGGCTTTTCCCCATACCCAATCTAATCTCTTCCTACTACGTGGACGACCTGATTTCAAAGTTATAAGAGAAGATTGAATGGTCTTTTTCAAATTGGTAAATCAAATGTAATGTTAGCATTACAAGATCTAGTTTTTAACCTGCCATGAGTGTTTTCTTTTTTGCAATGGAAGAATTCGAAGAGGCGTAAAATATTTTTAAAGTTGTAACCATTTTGGCATGAGATATAATGTCTCCTCTGAGCCATTACAGAGGGGCAATTGATTTTAAAAAAGAAAAATGTGTTGTACTTGGAAAAGACAAAAAATGTCATACTTATTCTATTTTCCCTTTCTCTTCAGATTTTCCTCTATTCTCAAAGCTCTATACAAATTCTTCTTTAGCTTCAATAATAAAAGAATAAATTTTTGCCTTTTTGATTGAGGGATTGATTGGTACCTTGCGACCAATGAATTTCATTCGGTCTTGTAGCTTCTCCTACGGATTTGTTTTTCTTCTAACTATAAATGCATGTAAACGAAATTAGTAATTAATGTGTGTGGGCATCTGATATTCTACTCACAACATTAGTTTTCTCATACCTCCATTTCAACTCCCCTTCCCCTTTCGAAGAAAAAATTTCTTCTCTAGCGAGACAATGTTAGCTTTGCCACAGGGTCAGTGGAGTGCCCCTACTGAATCTTTGGTCTAAAGGCCACCATTGAAACCCATCTTTCATGCATGCACCTACATAAGCTTCACCGTTCAAGTAGAGGGACTTAGATTCCCATATCGTTGGATTAAAACCCACCAATTTGTCCACAAGACAAATTTTCTCACCAACAGAGCCTATAAACCCTCACTTTGAGACTCTTATGAGGAAAGATTTGAACAAGATAATTGAGGCCAACATCATCTTCCCTATCAAGTACTCAATTTGGGTTGAAAACTTGGTGCCTATGAGGGAAAGAAATGGAGAAATCAAGCTGTGTGTAGACTTTTGGGATCTAAACAGAGCATCACTCAAGGATCATTATCCACTTCCATCAATGGAACATATCTTATAGGTTGTAGTTGGTTCTGAGAGGTTTTCATTGCTAGATGGATACTCAGGATATAATAAGATAATGGTGAAAGAAGAAGATCAGTTGAAGACAACCTTCACCACCAAATGGGGTACATATACTTATAAGAAGATACCATTTGGACTGTCAAAATGTCGAGAAACATTTTAGCTAGCTATGGACATGGAATTCAAAGGATTCATCAACAATATAGTTTTGGCGTATCTAGATGATATCACCATCTTCTCAAAGAATGCTGCAGACTATCTCCTCCACCTCAAATAGGTATTTTAGAGGTGTAGAAGGTTCGGAGTGTCTTTGAACCCCAAAAAATGTGTTTTCTTGGCACATGAAGGAAAATTTTTGGGCCACATTATCTCAAGAGAAGGGCTAACAATTGATCCTGAAAGGGTTGAAGCCATCTGAACACTTCCATTGCCACAACACAAGAAATATCTTCAAATCTTCTTGGGGAGCATAAAATTTTTTCATGGATTTGTGCCTGATTTTTCCACTCTTGTGAATCCTTTAACAATGATGTTAAAGAAGATTCTTGCATTTAAATGGACAACAGAAGGAAAATAGAGTTTTGAGGCCATCAAGCTCGCAATATCACAGGGCCCAACTCTTGTTAACCCAAAATTATCAAAATAATTCATGTTGAATTCTTTTGGAGAGGGTCCGACACTATCTCAACCATCTTGGTTCAACCCAACAAGGAGGGTCCATAATAGCCCATAGCTTTCTTCAGTCATAACTTGGAAGATTACGAGGTAAAGTATTCTTTTATTGAGAAGCATGTCCTTGTTGTCATTAGGATTTTGAAGAAGTTCAAACACTTAGTTTTGAACAATAAGATTCAATTACTAGTGTGCCATGTTGGTATCAAGTATTTTCTCCTAAAAAAGGACTTGAATGAGAAGAGAGTAGGTTGGATCACTTGGGTAATGGAGTATTATATTTAAATAAAAGTGACCAAACTGGTTCGTGGTAAGGGTCTGTGTGAGAAGCTTGCTTCTAAGCAACAAGCTGAGTCAATGGATGAAGAAGAGGCTATCCTACTACTACATAATGATCAAGAGTAGCTAGCTAATGATGCACCTATTCCATGTTGGACTCAGGCCGTGGTCCATTATCTCTAAATAGGTTTGTGCCCTCTAGAATGGAACAATGTAAAAATACATACTTCGACTACAAGCCATCCCATATGTGCTTGTTAGTGGTGTCTTGTTTAAGAAGGACATTAATAGTGTTATATTGAGGTGCATTGGGACATTCTCGAATTGAGAGGGTGTTGCATGACTTCCATGATGAAGAAGCAGAGGCCACTTTCCTCCTCGATTAACAGCTCTCAAAATCATGAAAGATAGTTATTATTTTCCTACGGTGTTCGGGATTTCTACTCATGGATCAAGAAGTGCAAGTGTGCATTCTTCACAGGGAAGGAAAAGTTAGCAGCCCTACCCCTTCATCCCATTTCAGTGGATCGGCCATTCATGCAATGGGGACTAGACTTCATTAGGGTAATCAACTTGAATTCAATCCGGGCTAGAAGTGGATACTTACAAAGAATGTGAGACTATTTCACCAAGTGGACTGAAGTAGTGGAACTTAAGGAAGCAAATGAATCCAACATCTTGGATTTGTATGAAGGATAACAACTAGGTTTGGAGTCCTTGCCACTATTATATCAGATAATGCATTAGCATTCCTTAGTACAAGGATCACTGAATGGGTTGTTAAGAATGGTGTATACCTCAACACTTCATCAAACTATTACCCTCAAGGTAATGGCCAAGTAGAGTCCACAAACAAGAACCTACTAAGGATTATTAGAAGGAATCTTGATGAAAATCAAAGAACTTGGCACACAAAGCTCAAATCAGCTCTATGGGCTGATAGGATCACATCCAAAGGTCCACAGAAGCTCCCCATACAAGCTTGTATATGGAAAAGAGGTAGTATTTCCCATATCATTGGAGTTTCCCACTTTGGAGCTCATGAAATAGTTGGAACTAGCCGAGTTTGAACCTATGGAAATTAGGTATGCATAGCTAATGGAAGTAGGAGAGGAAAGAGAACATGCAATGCAGATCATGGAGAAAGATCAAACATTGATCAAGAGGATTATTGATAAGAAAGTAAGAACAAAGACCTTTCAAGAAGGGGAATTTGTTCTGAAATGGGATGCAGATCGGGAAAAACTAGGAAGGTATTCCAAGTTTGATGCCATTTGGAGTGACCCCTACATGGTCACAAAATGCAAAGGTAGCAATGATTTCAAATTGTCTACATTGGATGGAGTGGAACTTCCTATTCCGGTCAACGAGATCCATCTCAAACACTACTACTAAAAAGGAAGGTTTCACCCTTGTAAATATTAGCATAGGATTTTAATTTTCCTGATTGCGTTTGCACATTTTCTTATTGTAGTATAGGTTTTATTTCCCTAAGTCCTCTAGCACAAGTTTTTGTTGCTCCATGTTTGCATCATTATATATTTTGAGTCACCCCGGAGAGTGTGCTAGGCCCTTCAACATTTGTAACATGGAGACCCATAGTTTTAAAGTAATGATTGTTAATTTTAAAATAGATCAAATACAGAGAAACTAAAATTGGGTTTCAAGGGTTCCCTTTCTTGAACAAGGAAGGCAGTTCTAGACAAGTTTCGAAATCACCAGAGAGACTCCATTCCCAATGGATACTTCCCAGCTACAATTCCCTTCATATAGTAGGAAAACATCCTCGTGAGTCACCAAATTTTTATCTCAAATTTTCCCCTTGAAAAAATCGATCAAAAATGACCTTGCATAGGAAGAAATCCAAGGGACAAATCCGTAAATGCGAGCCCATGTTTAAAATCCAACAAACAGGATGCAGGTGGGCTCTACAATGGAGTAGTAGGGTCAGCGAAGGGTCAAACAACATCAAGAAGGCCAGAGGCTCTTAGGAGAGAAACTGGAAAAGGGTCAAAGTCTTCGGGCTTCACAAATTATCTAGAGTGGGCCTAAATTAATTATGGAAGAGATAGTGGAAGCTACCACGTTTTCAACAATGCACCTTCAAGGTTCAAGGCCAAGGGTGGTTCCCCAAACAAGAAAAAGTCTCCACGTTTCTCGGGCCCGAAAAGGAAAGAGCCGACAATTAAAAAGTCCAAACAAGTGGAAAGAACCATGTGTAAGTTTGACGCAATTTCAAAAATTGGAGCCCAAGGTGGAGATTCAAACTAGGGCCAGCCCTTCACATGGTCAGGGTCCAACAAAATTCAAATGGTAGTGGGTACAAATTGGTTAAGTATAAAGAACGGTGGAAGTCTCCACATGTCATCCCAACGCATCTTCAAAGGTAAATCCAAAAGCGGGTCTCTCAAACTAGCGCTAAGCTTCCACGTGTCCAAAAGTAAAAAGGGGAAACAGAGATGACCGATTAAATCGACTAAGTATGGAAGGGATGGGGGATACCTCCACGTGTCATCCCCATGCAAATTCAAAAGGTAGAATCAGGAAGAAGGTCCTAAATGTGTGCTAACCCACCATGTGTATTGGGTCGACATATGGCCATGCAAAACAAAAGGACTTAGCAAAAACACAAAGAAACAAAGAAAATCCATGGAAGGAGCTACGTGTCTCTTCGGTGAAACTTCGAAGAAAAATCCAAAAATGGTTACCAAACGCATGGCAGCTCTACACGCGGCCATGTTTCAATTCAAGGCAGAAGGCGGGTTGTTAGAGTCCATTCAAACTTTTTGGCTCGAAAAAGGTGTACAGTTCAAAAAATAAGTTGTACCTCTATTGATGCCAAAGGAGCCATGTGTCAGGCCTAAATTGCATGTGGGAAGGTGGGCTAAGGGAATTTTTTTTACCCAAATGAAAATGCAGACCGGCAGGTCCAAAAATGGTTTTTTGAAAAAAAATAATTGCGGAGCTATGGGACATTTTTTGCATTTTGTATTTTTGGTGCCAAAAGGTGCAAAGTGAATCTCGGGGCGCAGACCCATTCTCGCTAAAAAAATTTCCACCATTTTTGTACGGATCTAGCCCAAACATTCAAATGGACATATCTTTTGATCTAGTGCCCGAAATCCAACAAATTTGACACCATTGGAAAGATCTCGACCTCGTCTACACCATGGAAATCTGAAACTTTAATTTCGATGAGGTTAGGTGGGTAAAAATGGATAAATATCTTCATGCCATAATACGTGATTTGTTTTCTCCAACAACCAGATCAGATTCGATTTGATCCGCCATTCTTCTTTCTTCAACACGCCAAGAAAACATAGAGTGATGGACTTGACAAATTTATGGCATCTTGTAGGGGCATTTATGGTTGGTAGTTGAGCTCCAAAATAAATTTTCCCACCTCTCTCCTTATTTTCCCTTCACTGCATCTATAAAAGAAGGAGTTTGGCTGATTGTAAAGGGTTGGACATTTTTTTACACCCTCCCTTCTTCCCTTGTCTACAAGTGAATTTGTGGAGTTTTCCAAACCTCCCATTCAAGTTGTAATACAAAGTTTTGCCTCTTGGCTACTGTAATGTATTGTATCAACTCTGGAGCAATAATATATGTTTGTGGATGATTCTTAACCCTCTCATGTGTTCATTTTTATCTTTTGATCTCTCATTGTAGTTCAGCTATCTGTTCATGGTGGTTGTATTGCATTTCTATGGTCTGTGTTAGATTGAAAAATAGGTGTTTAACATTCCTTTGGTGCATCACCTTGTTAGCTTAGGTTTATTTTCTCATATCTTCTCAACCTTGTCTCCTTGGTAAGATAGAGTAGGTTTTAGAGTAGATCCTCTGCAATTTATTTGTGTGCACCTAAATAGAGGAATAGGAACCAGCCTTCATCCAAAGAGCTCTCTCGATTTCAAATTCCCACACTTTGAGAGATGCTCCATGTTGTGCAATCACACTGAGAGTCTCAACTCATCTCGCAAGCAGACATTCATGGGCACTGATTCTATTCACTAATATCTAGTTGTGGTAGTATTGAAGTTTTTTTATCTCGAGTAGTTTATGTGTAAATTTGGTTAATTTCACTATTGAGTGTTTTACTAAATTTCTAGAGTGTTTCAAAAAATTACAATTGTAAAAAAATAGGTTTTTAGTATTTTTGATGATCTCGTGTTCTTCCTTATAGTTTTCTCTCCATTTATGTGTATTTTTAGATTTGCGGGTTGTTTTTCAAGTCAAAATAGTTTCCCAATGCATTTCAAGATTTTCGTGTTGTTTGTGGTGAAAAAACCCGACTTAATGTATTTTTATTTTTCAAGCCTTTGGGGCACATTAACACAACTTGTAAACTGCAGTCAAACCCTTGACCACAAGTCAACACCCAATGTGTTTAAGGTGTTTAGGATCCGGGAAAATGTTGATATAGCTTGTAATATGTGTTCAAATATTTAAACTACAAATCAATTCCTATTGTTTTAGGTTTTTAGGACATATAAACACTTTGACATGAATTTGCAATCTACAATCAAATATCCGGCCCCTAATGAAATGTTAATTTTTTCAGGTTTTCTATCCTACTCTAAATTTTTGGGTTTTGACATATGCTTGACACACGCAGGGTTCAAACACTTGTTCAACATGGTTAAAGTTCTACAACTTTATTGGTAAGTTGAAAATCCTAAAAACCCATTTTGGGTTTCCAAAGTTACTCGACAAGTACAAAACCCTAAAAATAGGTGTGAGGATGTCAAATTTAAATAACATGTTTCAAAAATTGTTTGTCAAATATAAAATTCCAATAGTGTGTGTTGGGTTTCAGGAGCTGTCTACTAAGTTCAAACACTTGAAATCCTATTTTGGGTTTATAAAGCTATTGAGCATGTCTAAAACCACGATGAAGATGATTTCATGATTTTTTTATGTGTTGAGGAAGCTGAAAAATCTAATTTAGTGCATTTCAATATTTTTAAAGTGTTTAACATAGCTAAAAATTTGATTTTCTATAACTTTCATATGATATCTCCTTTTGAGATGTCATTATTTTGAAAGTGTTATTTTTTTAGGCATATTCACATTGGAGGTATTCTCTCTCTTTATACAATTGAACCTCTATGAGTTCAAGAGGGGTGTAAAAATACGGTGAATTATTCTTTCCGCATTCATTATTTTATTTTAAAAATACACTCAAATCTACAAATGGATCCCAATCTAGTAGTTTTACTTACTCCTTTCAAAGTATAAAAATGCAATCTTCCATGTCACTCACTTTACTCAAAAAACTCCAGAATAACTATTGGTTTACAAAGTGAACCAATAGATGTTGTAAATAAATAGAAATAGTTTGACAACTATGATGAAGCCTATGGTTTCTCTTGACTTTATATGTCATCGTATATTTTCTTTCATATAGCTTCTTTCAAAATACCCAATGATGTATGAGATGCCTTATAACAACTATTTAGGAAACAAGATGAAATGAGATAGAAAAAGATGGAAAATGAACTGATTAGTAGTTTTCCTAGCAATTTTGATACACTTTAGGGATACTTCACTAAGTTCAAATATGTGAGAATGTAAATTAAATAATGTGTAACTGATAAAAATGATTCAAAAGTTATTCTTTCGACTTCACTAAACTAGGTCCTAACTATTTGATTTTTATGCAGCACCTTCCACGTAACCAAAAGGGAACTTGGATCCCAATGGAAAATGTTCTCCTTTGATGAGTTTGTTATTGACTCAACTCAAGAACAAGATAAAATTATTTATATGTGTGAACTAAAGTCCACTAAAACACATGCTCTAATTGTGGTGCATGAAATACAAAATTCTTTAAAAGATAAAAATTAGAACAAGGATTATGAGAACAAGAAGTATCAACCCACCAACAAACCAAATTCCAACACTTCCTCTTCCAAAGGTGTTAAGAATAAGAAAGGGAAGATAAAATATGGGTATTTCACATGTAGGAATGATGAAAGTAAATAATTATAGAATTAGATTTATATCCTTATGATTCTGCTTGAGAAAAACAACATAGGTGCACATGATTCTATTAAAAGATATTCATCTACTCACAAATCTTCCAAGGAAAATGAAAATGTAAATGTGAAAGTAAAAGAATTTAAAAATGATAAAACAAAGGGGAGATCCTCGTTAGATTTGTACCTATGTATCCAACACGAGTCATTAATTTTGGTGCATCACATCATATGGATTCTTCACACGTCGAGTTCAATTCTTTGGAGCCATGTGACATGTCTACTATTTGAGTAGATGAAGAAACTTATACAAGGGTTTTGGGAGAGGGTGTATTGAAGTGAGTGGTGGAACATTTAATAATGTTAAAATTATTCCCTCATTGTCAACTAATCTCCTATCATTCTATCAAACTAATCACCTTGGTCAAAGAATTCAAGTTAAGTTCACATGAGAATCAATGTATGTCATAGAGTTACACATTGAGGCTATCATTGTAGTGGGTTTAGTCATTCATAAGAATTAGAAATTATCCTTCTCCCACTTTTTACCTCTTTCAAATTCTTCAACAGATTCACCTACACTTGATGATACTCTTGATCTTGACCACATTAATGATGATTATTAATATTTCTTTTAACATAATTGACATCAAGTAGTGACGGGGACCCAACTCCACCATCTACTTGTCACCTTCCAAAATTTGAGGAGTTATTTCGTGATCCTCCTTATTTTGGTCTAGCACACATTTTTCAAGGAGAAGGAACTTTGATTCATGACTCATATAACATCACAAAGACTTATACACATTTATAAGGCCTTCCTCATTTCTTCTTTAATTATTCTTCGAAGAACCATACCTTCATGGAGTAGTTAACACTTCTACATTGCATGACAAGAGTAGTTTTTAGATAGGAATCACATCTTTGTTGGATACTCATCATTGAATAGGTGGATTCATTTATCCTTCCATGGTGATGCATCTACTTTTGATCCACAAATCACTCCAGAGTCTTCTTTACAAGATACAAGGTGGCTTCAGATAGTTGTATCTCCAAGTGGGGATTTTTAGACCTACGTTATCTTCCTTGTCTCTTTTTTGGTGGGTAATTTTTTTCCCACTAGGTTTTTTCCTTTTATTTCAGTTCATGAGAGTTACATTGTATGTGGGTACCTCGTTATTCCTTGTTGTAAGGACCCACCTTTATTTTCTTCCTACCTAAACTATGCTTACTTTGGATAATGGTCAAGGATATTAATTTTCCTCATATTTATTTACTTGAAATAAATCTTCACTCTTGGTGACTCATTTTTCTTTGGTGTATTGTGCATCATAGTATTTACTATGAAATGTCTTACATATCATAGTGTTTTATAGTGTTTCATAGAGTTACATTTCCATTGTAGAGTATAAATCCTCTTCCTATTTTGGGAATATTCTTATGGAGGAGTTACACAACATTCCTATTTATACACACCAATTGAGCTATTAAGAGGTTTTTGATTTCACACCATTCTTGTTTTCTGATTTAATTTCATATTGCATTACTTATTAGATAATTCCTGTAATTCATGCAACTAGATGTGTGCAAGTCTTCTTTATCAAATATCCTAATGGAATTCTTGATAGATATCAATAATGAATTTAGTTCCACTTCTATAGATGAACACGTTTCTAGTTTTTTTGATGATGACTTTCATTAAATATACAATCTAATTGAGGGCTTCTCTTACTCTTCTAATAGTTACATAGATCCTCCTAGTGATGGTTTCATTTTGGATGAAGTTACTTGTGATACATATCTTATCTTATGTAGTCTAAAATTCTAATTGCCAACTTATTCGGGTCCGTTAGCACATCACTCAAATACATTTCCATGTACTCACCAAGAAGCATGTGTAATTTATCAAGTCGATCCTTATTTTGATCTATTAAGATGTATGCTTAGTATTATCTTTGCAAAACACAATATAGAAGACATATTGTAATATCGGATCATAAATGAGACAAATAAATAAAAAGGAGCTTGATCATTAATTCATAAAAATATACAATTATTATCATAATATGTATGCCAATAATACAAATTTCATCTCTTCTAACCTTGGTAATCCATATCAAATTATCCATTACACACACATAATAAGTTATGAAAAACATTACGAGAATCTTATACATACTCAACAATATCTTACATACAAATAAAATTTTCACACTTGGAATCTCTCAATTAAATATACATCACTACTATATATAGGGTGGGAACTTGTCTCGTACCACTTAAATGCTTCAATCTATTATTATTCCACCCTATACTTAGCTCGCATGCATCTTTAATCTTGTGATTTGATATTTAAATGGAAGTTCTATTTCCGTGTCATGTTATTAATAGTTTGTTTGATCCATATGCCATGCTATGATTTATTGTACTCATTTTTATCACTTTGAATCAAAACACCCTATTTTTGCACAAGTGTGTGTGTGTTTGATCTCACAAAGTGTGATTGGATAAGATCGGTACTATCTCCAAGTTATAATACTTGCTACTTGGGATAGACCTCCGCAGAAAGTTGCTTCTTGCTCCTAAACTACCTTCCACAATCGACACTAATGTAGGAAAAACTATCTAATCATAATACAACTTTCCAAGGGACCAGGGAGAGAGAGAGAGTGCATGAAAACAAAGCCTACACTAAAGCGGTGATACAACAGAAAAGGAGGGGTATGAGAATAGTATGCAATGTGTGAAAAATAGAAACAAAATGCATAGTAGAAGGGGTGATAATAGTTCTCCACATTCCAAAGAAATGAATTCACAAAAATATTTCATACATGCACAATAAGAATGAATCCCTGCATAGTATAAGGTAGGAAATATATATTTTTAATAAGCTATAAAGGGCAAGAAGAATGCAAACAAACACAATCGGGAAGAAGTTTCCACAAACTTGTATCTATTACCTCATTGATGTGTGCAATCCAATCTATTACAGAATAAGGCCCTAGATCACCATGTAAGGGGTCCACTATAAGGTCCTGTAGCACATTAGCTTCACAAAATAATTTTTACAGAGTTTTTCTACTCAAAAACTATCCCCCTTTAATGAGCCCAACACTCCAATTTATAGAAATCGGAGAAGAGAGAGAGGGAAAATGAAAACCCCAAAATATATCCTTTAACCACTTGTAAGATGTAGTAAATGAAGTGAAATGATGTTTTGTTTCTTGCAAAAGGATCCCCATACTACCCCATAACTTGCACCAGTGAGATATGTCAACCCATGTTTCATTAATGCATCTCGGCTACCAAATAAAACACTGTTATGAACTTGGGAACATTTTCTACAAAATAATCATCTATTACTCACCAAATTTTGTATTTCTTGATTTATGTGGATCAAAGCTTGGAACCATGATTCCAACGGTACCAATTTTGTTCATTTTCGTTGATAAATACAAACTTTATGACCTTCTAAGTGCAAGAAACTATTTTAGGTCTGCCAAGTATTTTTGTCATTTGACGAGAGTGAGCATTTAATTCATCAGAGCTAGAGTTGTTTCATTTATTTCATATAGCTACCCTCATCTAAAATAATAAATCTAGTTTCTATGGCATAGAGGACATACATTGAATTTTCCTTTGTATGAGGGTATTTCGGCTATATCGGGTCCTCGTGTCCGAGATGTCCCTTGTGTGACTTGGGATGAAAACCTCCACTTCACCCGCATCAAACTTGACCCACTTTGAAAATCGGGAAAATCAGATTTTTGTGTCCCGCTTGTCCCACCATTTACTAGGCCATCGGGGTTGTTAACCACCGCTTCACTGCATCTCCCTTTTATGATTGATTATTTCGCTTTCGGCGAATTTGTGTCCCAATGTCCCGCAGATCACTGCCTCGGGCCAAATTTACACAAATTTTCCAATTCCTTCATGGTGCGGTGATTTCGGATTTTCAGATCCCATGTGTCCCAACATTCCAACTATCCCCTATGTGTTCTGGTACATTTCAACCTTTGACTTAACCGATTCCCTCTATTTTTCACCATTTTGGGCAAATTGGGTTTTCGGGTCTCGGCTATCCCGACGTCCCACAGACCGCATGGGACAAAAATATCCAATTTTTCCAATTTGAACTACCTGCGGCCATTTCAGATTTTCAGATCTCGGATGTCCCATGTGAGCTTGTGTGGCCTGAGATGAAAATATCTAATTTTTCCGCAATACACTAGCTAAAGCCATTTTCAGATTTTTTCAATTTTGTTTAACTCCTTGAATTTTTTTCCTTGGATGGAGGGGTTAGAAAAGAGCCAAAGGGAGCTCCAAAACCTAATTTCTTCCCTCGAGCCATTTACACTTTCTCATCCTAATGAAATCATGTGAGTTATCTAATTTACCTCTAAGGGTGAATTTGGGATAACACTGATTTATGCACAATCTATAATTATCCAATACTTGCATGTGTTTTATCCTACTTTGTATCTTCTTTATCCATGATTTTTTCTATTTTAAACTAATCTATGTAATTATGGTTATCCCTTGATCTATTTGTTATTGTGAGATAACATTCACATTTACTTTCTTCATGCCTCTGCGTATGCACCTTCGCATATCGCCTCTTCGTTGTGATATTCATTCCTTTTTACATACCATGAACCTAATCTTATACCCTTATTTCCCACACATATCTTAAAATATTTTAGTGTGAAATCTTGTGTACTGATCTCCATCCTTTGCACATGGATCACACTTAACCACTTTCTCATTCAAACACTACCCCACACTAGGGATATTTTCCATCCTTAAGAATACAAAAATGATATAATGAAAGAATTAAACATGAAAAAATGTGGGAAATACCCCTAAATAATTTAAATAATGATGTTTCCCCTTACACACTAAAAATATTCTCATGGTGTTGGTAGAAGTTCGGTGAACTCTCGGTTGATTCCCTTCTCAAACTACCTCCATTCCTTAAGCACAATACCAACCCTATTTAGTGATGATTCAAAAATACTTGGTATGTTATTTAGGTTATTTCACTATATTTCTCCTATAGATCCATCGAATGACATGCCACTCAAGATTCATGCCTTCCAAACTATCTACTCTTTACATTACCATAGTTTGTACTTCCCTGACCGGTCTCTACCCTTTCACAGATTAGCTTTTAGTGTCTCTTTATTTTTCACTACCTCATGTAAACATTTCTCACATGTAGCCCTATCTCTAGTATATAATGAGGCCTACAAGTGGCTCAAATATATCTCATCCTTTATAAGGTGGGTGTTTATTATCATCGATATACCCTAAATTTTTGTAAAATGTTTCTTAGCTATCTACGCGGATTCCTTCAACTCCATGCCAAGAGTAACATAATCCTTCATCTTTTGGCCAACCTTGACCTTGTTTTATTTAGTTGTCTCCTCCATGATAGGATTCTAACCCTTTTTTTTTTTTTACTAACAAAGTAGTTGTACCAATTATTCTAGGTACTTCATTTCTGTACTATGGTCTAACCTAACTGCGTTAAAATTTTGGGACATGAGCATGCAATATTATTGATCAATTTGACTTCCTTATTATGCACATCCGTCACCTCTTAATTGTTTCATTTAGTACTACTGTGAGTTTTTTGTTTTTCCTACTCATGTTATCCATATCTTTTTGTGTGTTATGCAATGTAGCTCATTTATTATTATTTCTTCACCCTACCTTGATAACCATCTTGATCAAAGAATTTCTTACCTTCTCATTTGAGACTCAAGTAAAGTTCACTATTGGAAAAACATTTGACTATTGTCTTCTCCCATATAACTAAAAAAATGGACTATTTCCTTACCTCAAACTTTGGTTCTTCAATATGTGTTTGCAATACCTAAGAAATCATCTTGCGCATGATGCGCATGTGTTAGGTGAAATATAGTTTACCTAGGTTAATTTTTCTTTTACTAGGTAGTTTTCTATTATTATATGGTTATGTGTGCATAAAAATAAATTTTAGAATCAGTTTGCATACATAACCATATAATAATATCAAACTACCTAGTAAAAGAAAAATTAACCTAGGTAAACTATGTTTTACCTAACATTCCCCCTTACTTTTTCATTCCCTCAAGGGATGAGTAGAGGAACTCTCTGAACAACTCAAACTTGTCACATGCAAGTGACTTTGTGAAAATATTTTCTGGTTGTTCAACTATTGATAAAAATTGAAGTTGTATCTTTTGTTTCAAGACATGCTTGCATCTGAAATGAACCTATATATTGATGTGATTTTTTCTCTCATGAAAAACTAGATTTTCAAAAAGTTTGAGAACACCTTCATTTTCTACATACATGGTGATAGATTTTTCATGTGATATTCCATGTCCTTCCAAAGTATGTGACATAGCCATATCGCTTCACATAAAACTTCACCTATAACATGATATTTAAATTTTGTAGAAGAGAGAGAAACAAAGTGTTGTTTCTTGCTTCCCATGATATCGGTCTAGATCCCAAAGAGAATACAAATCTAGTCAAGAAGAAGTTATCACTCTTCTTGTACTCTGGAGACCAAGATCCTTTGTACCCTTGAGATATCTCAAGATTCACCTTGCTTCCTTCTAATGAAAAAAATTTGGGTTCCTAAATGAACCTTGAAAGATATCTCACTACAAATCTGATATCTAGTCAAGTATAAGTTAGATAAATGAGACTCCCAATAAAATTTAGATAGAGAGTCAGCATCTACCACAAGAGATGGATCTAAATGAGATAATTGTAGTATCATCTCTATAGCTTTAGAAATAGGTGTGAAATCCATCATCCTAAATTTCTAAATTTTTCTCTTGGTATGCTTCAACCGAGAAAAAAATATGTGATTCTCTTTCTGCCATACTTCCAATCCAAGACAAGTAATGTATGAGCTCTCGAGATCTATCATGTCGAATGATCGGTTAAGATCTTTCTTTAATACATCGATCATCTTCACGAACTTCTAGTGATGACTAGATCATTGACATAAACAAAAAAATTACAATATCCCCTTTGTTTTTGAGGTAGATATTAAGATCATATGGATTTCTCAAGAATCCATGTTGTACGAGATGCTCTTTAATTTTGATGTATCGATCCCGAAGTGCTTTTCTAAGGCCATATCGAGATTTCTTGAGTCTCGCATACCTTTGTTTCTTTTCTAGATACAACATAACCATTAGGTTTTGTTATGTAGACTTCTTCTTGTATATATCCATTTAGAAAGAAAATTTTTACGTCCATCTGATGGACTTTCCAACCAAACTATGTAGCTAGAGAAAATATCATCCTGATCATTTTGATCTTAGCTGTGGGAGAAAATGTCTCCTCATAATCAATGCCTTATTTTAGTGTGTACCCCTTTGCTACCAGTCTTACTTTGTACTTTTATATGGTCCCATCTTCCTTTTACTTTGTTTTGAATATCCACCTACAACCAATGAGTTTATTCCCTGGTGAAAGATCAACAAGCTACCAAGTTTTTTTATCATAACCGATCGATATTTATCATCCATGGCATCTTTCCAAGATTTTTACCGAAGGGATTTATAGATAGAAAATGGCTCATAAAATTCAATAACTCTACTCATCAAATAAAACTTTACCTTTTCTCTTGTTTTACTACTATTATGTGGTCCAGTTGTGGATGTATCTAGTGGAACATCCAATTTTACATCTTGTATCATGTTAGCATACCACTTGGGCATATGTTGAACTATTCTCATGAGTAGTCATCTTGTCTCGATCATCACCATCATCTCCATCATCATTTTCATATTCTACAGAACATTATCTTCTATCTTTACAATAGATAGAATATCTATATCAAGTGAGTCTAGAGGAGGAGTATCTACTTCCTCCTTCTCAAAGAACTCAACGCCTCTACTAGTGTAGACTTTCCTTGTCTTTGGATCCATCATAGTCTCTTCACCGTAGCAATGAAGATGATTTTTGGTGACTTCATATCCAAATTATTTTTTATTATGTTTGGTTATGTGCATAATTTCTTTACACATGAATAATTTGAGGTGTGAAATAGATGTCTTCCATTTTGACCATGCTTCATGTGGCGTTACTACATCAATAGTAATTATGGGCACTCTGTTTAAAACAAATAAACTGTTGTATTTACTTGCTTTTGACAAAAATTTCCTCGCTAGTCCAAAATCATTAATCATGCAACACACCATTTCCATGGTAGTATGGTTTCTTCTCTCAACAACACCATTATGCTACAATGTGTGTGGAGAAGGCATATGTTGATGAATCCTATGAGCTTGAAGGTAGGATTTGAACTCATTACTGGTGAATTCCCTCCCTCGATCTGAGGAGAGAGATATGATATGCCAACTAGTCTCGTTCTCTACAATCACTTTGAACTTCTTGAAGTGCTCAAAAGCATCACGTTTATTATGAAGAAAATATATCCATATTTTTCTTGAATAATCATCAACAAAAATCATGAAGTACTAAAATATAGAATGACTTGATTACATCGGACCAAAAATATCAAGATGAACTAGATCAATCTTACCTTCAGCTCGATAAGTACTCTTCTAGAATGAAGCTCTATGTTATTTGCTTGCTAGGAAGTTAGGATACTTATTGGTATCCTTTAGGAGAGATGGAAATCCTCTCACCATGTTGTACTAACAAAGTGTTTCAAGATACTTAAGATTGATGTGACCAAGTCTTCGATGCCATAATTGTGTTGATGAGGAATTCTTAGCTGAAAGCGCTTGATCATCCCTATGGAGAAATTCAAGTTAGAACATACATCCCACATTGGAGGCTTTTGCAACAATTTTCGAGCCTATTGATTTATCTCGAATTCAATACACTTTCTTATCGGAATGACTATCAATGTCAATCTTCAGATTGTGATCTAGAAGCTGACTAACTGATAGTAGATTCTTTGTTAAGATAGGGACATATAGTACATTTTATATTATATAATTTTTTGAACCAAGAGGTAGAGAAATGTTCACAAAAACATGTACTATGTAAGAATAATCATCACTTGATGAAACATGATTTCGAATGTGTGTCCCTCATTTTGATAAACCAATCTCTCGTGCCCAAGAATGTGTCGAGTGGCTCCCGAATAAACATACCAAACATCACTAGATGACGTGGATGGTTCACTGGAATGAGTAGTATACAAGAAGTCCTCATTTTCTTAATGCTCTTCTTGCTTAGCTATATTTCCTTGATGGGGTTTTCTTCGCCAATTCCCCTTTTTTTGCCCTTGATTGTAGTGTGAATGTTCCTTATGAGATTATTGATTTTGAGGTCCATAATTACTTGATGAACCTTTCTTATATGTATTATACCAACAGTCTTTCACATCATGTCCTCTGTTATAGATATGACATTTACTCTTATTCTAGTCCCCATGCTTTGATGTTGATGCTTTTTTGGGAATTTTGAGAGGATTAAGATTTTCCTTTTCTTTTTCATTTCGATGAGAATATATTACCTTCTTCTCTTCATCATCTTTATTGACATATCTTTCTACTTGTTGCATTAGATTCACTAACTTATCAAAAGAAACTATCTAATCCAAAAAAATTTAGTGTCATAAAAAAAATGTGGTATGAAGGAGAGATTGCTCTCAGAAAAATGGGAAAGAGAGTTATATCAATGACCTCCTCTCCCAGGGATAGAAGCGAAGCCCTTAATTATTAAAATATTCTCAAGAAAGCTTCAAATTTCTCATTTTTTTAAGTTTAGTGTGTGGAAGTGACTTTAGAAATGTAGAATTGTGTTCTTGTTCTGGCCTCATGATGATGCTTAGCTTATCCCATGATTCTTTAGCTA
Source organism: Taxus wallichiana var. yunnanensis (assembly GCA_018340775.1). Lineage (NCBI taxonomy): Eukaryota > Viridiplantae > Streptophyta > Pinopsida > Cupressales > Taxaceae > Taxus > Taxus wallichiana. Next base: position 347,462,074 of record CM031244.1, on the reverse strand, counting down.
TTGTGGCATCTCGAATGTGCGGTTGCACTTGATCAGAAATTGTGAACAAGATTATGACTTTGGCCTTCGATTGTCCCTTTAAAACTACCTCTCGTTGATTTGCATCATCTAGTGATTTAGTTATGAAACCATTCGCATAGGCCATATCTCTTCAAAATTAATTTGTGTTTTGATCTTAGTATTCCATGAAACGTATTTATCTCCTTGTAGGGAGCTATGAGTTTGGAAAAAGAACTTGGGGGCATTCATGCCCGGTTTACAATTCAATGACAAAGGGTAAGTCTCTAATCACTTGAGGTATAAGGTTTCCCAATCTATATACCTTCATTCGATATACCGAACCTTTCTATATATGGGCCCTTTGATATACCTATCGGTACATGGAAGAATATTTCCCATTCGATATACTAAGTAGTACATGAAAGAGGAATTAACGTATGTGAAATAATCGATACGTGGTACCAAGATAGTACCGAAAGAGGTATGTGCCATTATTGACACCTTATGAAATAAATATCCTCATATGTGTTCGTAATCGTGCTATATACTCAGATAATTCTAGTGTCCAGATTTATGTCATGAAATCATTTATAGATGGATGGGATGGCTCAAAGTGTGTGCATTTTCTCCTTATTACTCCCTATTGATTTATAGACTCGATGCCTAGATGACATTGTTGCAGATATATTAGGCATTAAGTGTAGTAGTAAACATGACGGCTTTACCCATAAGTGCTTCCCAGAGGCACTGTATATACCGAACGCTACAAAAGAGATACAAAGTTCTCGTGAGTGTTACGTAAAAAAAAAAATTCACTAATTTTATTTACATTTCTCTACCAATTTTTATCGATTCATAATGTTTGTGGTTGAATATGGCAACATGTAAATTAGTACAATCATATGCAATATACAATTGCATCTAATATGTAGAAAAATTGAATGATAGGTAAAATTTATTTGTTTTGTGAGGCCTTGGTGACCTCTAGAGCTCAATACAGATCTCAATGTGAAATACTACAAAAAAATAGCAAAAATTGCAATTTTCTCCCGCCCTCTCTCTTTTTCTCCCCTTGGGTTGAATGTGGAGCTTAAGCCTCCTCTCTTGGCTCTTTAATGGCATTTTATTGCCTCTTGCCCACTGATGATGTACTATGTGAACTCATGGAGCAATAAAATCTATTTTGTGATGCATTTTTTCCATCCTTCCTTATTTTATTGTCTCTTCTTGTCTCTCATTGTTGCAAGGTGTACTATGCATACTTCTGATGTCTATTGCAGTTTTTTTTAGAACTGTTTTAATGGGTTTGAAGTGGGGTTCTATGTGAACTCTATCTTTGGTCTATGATGCATCTGTCCATCCTCTCCATTTCACACCTCTCTCCATTTTAGGTAGCCGAGATTATGACCGAACTCCCCTTTTATTGGTGCTATCACCTCATTATTGTAGGATTTGCCTCTTTATGCACTTTATCTCTCCCTATCTCCTTGGCATTGTTAGGATAGGTGTAGTTAAACATCATTTCGTATTAGGATCGGGAAGAAGAATCCGTATTTCTCGAGAGGGACATCTCAAGTCTACAAGTCCCACATCTAGAGAGATGGTCCCATGTTATGCAAATCACATTGGAATCCCCACTCGCATCTAAGGACATTTGTGGGGTGTTGTGATTTTACATCAACAGCTTTGGCATGCCCGATGGGACCGGAATAAAGAGATTTACATCTTCATATCAGAAGGTTTGATGTGTTATTGCTAAGATCCAGCCTTATGAGGTACTTTCAAGCACATCTGGTGACTTCATCTAGTCAACAACCCATCCTCTGAGTTTCAGACCTTCTCCCATCCATTTTCATCCATTTTTCTTTTGACATCTTCTATCTTCTTCCATCCCATGAAGTTATGAAATCATGAATTCACTCCTAACTTGAAAATCACACTTGTAGTAACAGCAAGTGTATTCTACCTCCAATGTATTTTACAACTCCTCTTGATCAACATTATGATTAGATTCGAACCATTATGCTTACCCATATGAGTAGTGTCAAATTCGTTTGGCTATGGAGCTTATCAAGAACAAGGGGATGCATATAATGGTAACAATTATGTGGAGAATGTTGATCTACTAGAAAATATCCAAAGAATGGAGGCTAGCATGGTGCAGTCTAGGGCTATAGCACAGATGAAGGCATTCAGGATTGGTTACATGGTACCTTGTCCATGGGAAGGCCCTTTTCCAAGACACTACAACCTGTAGGAGAAGCTTGACTTCATGATTGAGATGTTGCCCCAACTTGCGTAGTGGACTAAGGAGATAGAGGCCTATGAGCTTGGTGCCAGACAACCTTGTCAATGGGTAAGTCCACCACCTCATAGCTTTTCTTTTCCTCTTCCCCAATCAATATCATTGCAGCAGTGTCATGAGTCTAGTTTCCCATCTGCTACCCCGAGTGTTGATTTCCTTTTCCATCTTCTAATCTTCCATCTCACCTCATTTCCTCTTCCCTCTTTCCTTCCAAATCCAAGTCCCCTCCACAAGAGAAAAATGCAATACCTTCTCCTCTACCAAATATAAACAAACAACTAGTGGAGACCTCACCCACCACTCCTCCTACTCTCTCAAGTCTATGTCAGAGAGAGACTCCAAAAACCAATCAAGGAGAGCAACAAGAAGAAGAGCCAAGAAAATAAGAAATGATCAAAAACTTGGTAAGATTGGCTCTTAGATTTGGAATTACAAATATTCCCTTGTTGGTTAAGCCCATGGAGGAGGCAAGAGTCAAGCCACAAGTGGTGGAAGCTTCAACTGCAGCACAAGTGTGGGAAGAAGGAGCTACTCCAAATCCAAAAGAAGAGGAGAACATTCCGGATGTGGAGGAAAACCATATGGTTTCGGAGGCAAAAAGTGCAGAGAAAGCCACATAAGAATAAGTTATCCCAATTTTACCCCCCGGAAAAAATGATCAAACACGACCCTGCACATAAGAAAATCTAAGGGGCGGATCAGAGCTGCGAGCTCGCAATCGATCCCAAATGAAGGTGCATGAAGGATAGAAAATGGATTCCAAGAAATTTTGGTAAGGGAGGCTAATGATGTTAAAAGAGTCCACAAGATCAATAGAAAATAAAAAAGAGAAAGAGGAGCAGGCCCAAATTGGCTAAGGAAAGAAGAGAAAACAAAAGCCTCCACGTGTCTCATCAGTGCAACTTGAGAGTTATAATCCGAAGGTAGACCCCAAATGAGTGTGAAGATTTCATGTGCCTCATTAGTGTAACTTCAAAGTAAGAATCAAGAGTGGGTCCTCAAATGTGCGCTGAGCCTCCATATGTTTAGGGTCAGACATATGGCCTTGCCAACCAAAAGGGACTTAGCCAAAACTCAAAGAAATAGAAAAAAGCCTGCAGAGGCCTCCACGTATCTCATCTGCGTAACTTCAAAAGAAAAATTTGGGGGCAGTTTCCAAATGAGTGTGAATCCTCCACGTGTCTTGGGTCAGGCAGTCTCCGCCAACATGAGGGACTTAGGTAGAATACAGAGGAAACCAAGGAGCCCTCAGAAGCCACCACATGTCATTCCAACATAACTTCATGAGCGAGAGGAGGGGGATAAATCTTTAAAATGTGCAAGGATGTCACCTGGGTCTTGCATGAATGGACTCTTTTAAATATTGTTAGTCCATGACCTTGATCTTCAAAAAACCATATATTTTGACTGGAAGCTCGGTTTTGAGTGGGAAAGGACATTTTGAAAATCTCTTAACGCCTTTGCTACTCACCTTATACTATTAATGTTTTGGTCCACCATTTTCAAGGTTGTCAAGTCTCCCACCTGCCACCATGATGAAGAATGGGCTTCCTTTCTTTCCCAGTAAGAGACAAAGTGATGGGGGCATGGGTGTTGCAGTGAGACTCATCATTATGGTAGGTGGATTCAATGCTCTTCTAGGGGTGGTTGGAGCAGGGTTCAAATTCTTCCCTCCTTTCTCTCTTATTCTTCTTATATATTGTAAAGGAGGGGCATTTTCTAAAAGGTTGGTCATTATTTCTCTCCTGCCCCCTCTCTCTCTTTTCCTTAGGGTAGAATGTGGAGTCTAAGCCTCCTCTCTTGGCTCTGTAATGGAATTTTCTTGCCTCTTTCCCACTAATGATGTACTGTGTGAACTCTTGGAGCAATAAAATCTATTTTGTGATGCATCTTGTCCATCCTTCCTTATTTTATTGTCTCTTCTTGCCTCTCATTGTTGTAGGGTATATTGTGCATACTTTTGATGTCTATTGCAAGTTTGTTTTTAGAGCTGTGTTTAATGGGTTTGAAGTGGTGTTCTGTGTGAACTCTATCTTTGGTCTATGATGCATCTGTCCATCCTCTCCATTGCTCACCTCTCTCCATTTCAGTAGTTGAGATTGTGACTAGCACTCCCCTTTTCTTGGTGCTATCACCTTGTTATTGTAGGATTTCCCTATTTATGCACTTTCTCTCTCTCTCTCGTATCCTTAGCATTATTAGGATAGGTGTAGTTAGACGCCACCCCGCATTGGGAGTAGTTTAGCATTAGGATTAGGAAGAAGTAGCCTACTTTCTCCAAAGGGCCATCTCAAGTCTGCAAGTCCCACAGCTTGAGAGATGGTCCCATGTTATGCAATCACACCGGATGCCCCACTTAGATCTGAGGCCATTCGGGGTGTTGTGATTTTGCATCAACACCACCCATATCGAAGAGCATGTTTCCGTAAAATATCGAGCACGATATCTAAGGCCAATTTTTTTTTTTTTTGAGGGTTACGCCCCCAAATCTCAACAAGACAACAATAAAAAGTATACAATACTCTTAGTGTATAGTCTTCAACACTTCCACAAATGACAATAGGATCCCCAACATAACACATAAAACTTAAAGATTGAATGTCAAGAATGTTGAATGAGATATGGAAGCTGGCATATTAACCTATGAGGATAAAAATATATCCCATGCACATAAAAAAGGATGAACTCCAACGATGATGAGAAATATTCAGGTAATAAACTAACAAAATCAATCAAAAAGAATAATGCATAGAAAGAAGAATTCTAATCATTGTCACGTAAAAAGGAGGGTACATATAAGAGTGCTATGTAACTCCCGTGCCTACAAAAATATTCCCTCCAAGAGAGAAAAGAGAGAGAGTTACTGTTCCAAAGGTGGAAAAAAAATCCTATGAATCCAAAACCCTATGACATATGATATCACCTAAGTGAGATGAATCACCAAGTGAGGTGGACAAGATCCCAAGTGATGATGAGGAAATTTACGAAACCAAAAACCTCTTTATCAAATCTAAGGTAAATGTTGTGGAAATTCAAAAATAAAGATAACTCCATTATTAAACTAAGAAAGATGAACCATATGTGTCATGAAAACTAAAGGCCTGATAAGGTACCCATGTACAAACAACGATCTTTCTAGAAGATATGAGGAGGAAAATATAAAGGAGCCCCATTAACTAGGCCTGATGAGGTACCCATGTAAAATAAGTATCTCAACTAATGGAGGAAACCCAAAAGGGAAAAACATTCACTTATAAGAGATAGAAGAATCCCCTAAACAACTAAGAAAGATGCGTCAAATGGGTCTCAAAAACTAAAAATCCATGATAAGGTACCCATGTAAAAACTACAATATTTCTACAATAAGAAGTAGAGGAGAAGAAGAAACCTATCCAACCTCCCAATAAGATTAAACTTTCATAAGACAATTTACACCATGTGAATAATAATATCCCCGGAGTTACAAGATGTTATTCCTATTAAAGTAACAATACTCCATATGTGAGGTATAAGCTCCAACTACTCCATGAATGGATGGTGAGTCCAAAGTAGCAATGAATAAGGAAGGTGTAATTTTTATAACTATAGAGAAGAAGGGTGTTTAATGTTTGATGAGTACGAATGGAAGTTCCCGATTCTGAAAAGTATATAGAGGAACAGTAGGTGGATCAAGAAATAACTTCTCAATATGTCAAAGGTGATAAACAGATGGTGAACGTGTGTCCCAATCATGATGGAAACTCACTATGATAGAAGAGAAGTCGTCATCATCAAAATATCAACTATAGGTTAATTAGATGAAGAATATGAAAGAGTAACAAAGTGAGAGCATGGATAAAGTCAAGTATGATGATAAAATAAACTAGATGCAATGATAGTTTCAATGTGTAGCTCTCTTATATATATAGAATCCCGAGTGAACTCAACTCACATGCAATGAACAAGGTGAGTAATATGATAAACTAATAGGAAATTACTTATAATGGATGGAATACTTAGAACTTTGTTAAATGTTCCATCATTCACTTCAACAAAACCTATCCTAAACGTCAGAGTAGAAGTTTCATCACCAAGTCGAATAAAATACATGTCATATGTATCTAATTAAGAATGATCTATGTGTGACGAGGCTATATGATGAGATGCACTAGAATCAATAACCCATGTAGGAGTAGGTGACACAATTGTAACTAGAGATCTTCCCTTTGTTTTCTCCTTAGTTGATTCTTTTTCTTTTTCTTTTTATTTTTCTTTCCATTTCCTCTTTCCATTTTAGTTTTACTTAGAACATTTGTGAGTTTATGAATATGGTTTGAGAGAATTAAGAACTCTTATGTTGTTCTTCTAAGAAGAATTTTGAGGAGGTCAATCTTATTATTTTCTTCATCATACCTTGTAGTGAAGTACCCACATTTGATCCATTATTTTTGAGGTTTAGAAATGGAAGATGAATATTTTTTTCTCATGTGGATTAGTCCTTTTTACTCATGATCCTTGTTATTATGTTTCTTATATTTTGATAACTTAGGTTTTTCATGACTTGTAAGAAGCCCATGGGATTTAGTTGATTTTAGAGCACCCATTTGAATTAATTTTTCTTGTTCTCTAGTAAGGTTAGAAATAAAATCATCAAAGGAGAGAATTTTCAATTGTGCACTAAGTTCCCTTTTTGTAGCATGAAAGGTAAGGAAAAAAATAGTTGGGACCAAGTTTGACAAGGAAGGAAACAATAATTTGTGAGTCATTTATTCTATTCCACAATATTTCAATTGTAATCTTATAAATTTGATCTTGGTAAATAATCCTTGAAGGGTGTAAAAACTACTCGGGCTGAGAATAATCAATTTTCCATTTCATGTGCTCTCATTTCATCCAGTTTCAAAAAAATATTTTCTAAGACATCCCGACTTCCTTGAGAGATTTGGCCAAAGTTATATGAAATCACGCTTAAGGTCACATAGAAAGAGATAAAACCTACAAGCTTTATCACATTTTTCAAACCATTTTTCTATCTATGTAACATTTATTAGTTCATCTTACAAACCCATAGTTATCGATAAATTTTTATTTTTCACAAGGTGAGGGATACAAAAGTTTTCCATTCATGATCTTCTCTCTGCCCATCCCCATCTAGTTCAGATCTGATCTGCGCGGGCGGGCGCCTATATCGGTTATCGTTTATCGATATAGAATAGGCGACCCAGATGGATGGGGTCGGCCGAGCCAGTGATGCCATTCCATACTTGTAGTTGAAGGGAGTAAGAAAAGGAACCGAATAGACATCCATAGTAGATAAGAATGAGAAAATAAGGAAATTAAAAATAAGAAACAAAAAAATCTAAACATCCTCTATTTGTGGCACTTTATAAATAGTGCATTGATTACACCCAAGTTTGTTCGTGTGATGTGAAGTAGTTTTTATTCACCTTCTAATTAAAAAATATTGCACAAGTGTGGAGACCACAATAAGCTCAATAATTTGCAAAAAAGGTAACAAGTACAAAAGAACCAAACACGTAAGAAGGGAAAGAAAAGAATGAGTCTCTATTACCACAAGGTTGTGACAGTGCTCACTAACTTGCAAGTGAATAAGAGAGATTTTACAATGTAAAAATGACTCAAAAATGTGTATTAAAACTTCCAGGATGCTAGAAAAGCATCCAAAAATAAAAAGGCCACCAACAACAATATTACACACCACATCAAATATTAGTGACAAAAACATCTAAAAACCTTAGTGACCCATTTAATAAGTTATTTCCTTCTTTTTAAAATTAGGAAAAAAATTTAGACTTAGATTAAAAATTTTAACTAACTAGGGTTAAAAAAGAACGGGCTAAAAATAAAGGAAAAAAATAGGGTTGATTGAGCCACGTGGATGAATGATGGAAAATCCTAGAAAATGGTAATTAGTTAGAATAAGTAGGGTCGAAAAATCATGATAAGAGATATGAGCCGTGCGGCCCTAAACCTTATAGAAAACGTAAATCATTGAGGTTTCCAATGGCCATGGAAAGAGATGTATCTTATAGAGTGAAGGGGAAAATGAGGCGGGGCTCAATGAAGCACAAACTAGGTTGAGGGATAAGACACTAAGGCATGCCAAATGGGAAAATTAAAAAACAACCAAGGACATAATCGAGAAGGGTAAAAATCAACACAAATGATGATTGGTATGCCACAAAAGTGAAGGAAGACAAGGTGAATAGGGAAATAAAATCATGTAGACCAAGATGGGATGATTTTTAAAGGGTTTAGAATTTAAAAGAATAGTAAAAATAAACTCGCTAAGAAAACAAGTTTGATCTGAAATAACTAACAAAGTAGGAAATGAACTCATAAAGAGCGAGAGAGGATAGGTGTAGGACGTAGGCGAGAGCGAACATAAAAAATGTGAAAGGAGATGGAAACACATATTTTTAGCAAAAATAAAATTTTAATGAATAAATCAAATGACTAGAAACCATATAAAAATAGGTCCAAACACACACACCTAGTACGAAATATAACTACTACAAGATAAGATCACCTAAGAAAATTTAAAATTTGCACAAGCAAAAAAACCCAAGAAATAACATAACTCCCCAAAAATATAACTGTTAAACCCATTTATCTAAATTCTAAAAATGATTAAAAACTTCCGTGAGAAGCAATAAAAAGTGAAATTCAAGTAATTAACAATAATGAAAAAATGAGTACATGTTACCAAATCAAATATATGATATGATGAGAGATTATTCTGCGAGGATAAAAATGGTAGTCCATGCACATAGAAAAGTTTGCACTATAACATTGAAAAGAAAAATGATGTAACTAACATGAAAAATAGAACAATAGAGAATCATGCATAGAAAGAACAAGTCTACTCATTCTCATACATAAAAAAGAGGGTACATATAGGAGTGTTATGTAACTCATGTTCGTGGGAAAATATTCCCGCAAAATAAAAACGAGAGGAGTTACTATTCCAAATATTGAAAATAAATCCTATGTCTCTAAAACCCTATCACCTACGATCTCACCTAAGCAAGATGACTCACCATTTGAGGTGGACAAGACTCCAACCGATGATGAGGCAAGTAACACACACCAACACGAACCAATGGAAGATAATATTTTATCTAGCGACTATTCAAATTAGGTGGTCACCCTCTATCTATTTAAAGCACTTGAGCTAGTACTAGTCTATGCAAAACACCATCATTTTGATTCCAAAAAAATCTACGTAGATGATAATTCAATCCTTGCAAACCTCACACTACAAGTCATTTCTTAGTTATTGTAAATTATAACCAATGATGGACAATGAGTTTGCTTCATGGCAATGGACAAGGAAAAATTGATATATTTGTATGTCTTGGTAGATGGTTTATGTCTTAAACAAGGAAGGAATCCCTCTCGGATCCCTAAATATTTATCTCAAAGTGAGTTTCACAAATCATACTTTGATGTTATTGTCATACTAAAAATAGTGATGGGAGAAGAAACAACAAAGGAATTCCAATATTAGATGGCTTAGTTCATTTTTGTTGTTATTGAAGGATACCAAATGCTTTGGACATGGGAAAATCATAAATAACATCCTTTACTAAAAGTTGTAGAATTTTTCCACCTTTAAGAAGTTCATTTTTAATTATTATTTGGTGTATTCTTGTTGCATCCAAAAGACCTTGCGAGTTCTATCCACTTCTCCTAATGTGTGACAAAAGTCACTAGCCTATGATAAATATCCACAAATCACACATTAGGGGAGTAACTCTTATTATTCTAGGGTGAATGAAGAATTCATTATGTACATCATAAGGTTACTCATAGGACATCATGAGAAGCTAATTTCACCCCAAGAATTTTCATTAATCGAGAAGTAGGGAAATCACTTCATCCAATTTCGCACCTTCATCTAATTAAGGGAGGATTTATATTTCTCCTCAAAGTTATCAAAGTAATTGAGTGGTAATATCGTCATGTTTTAATTGTTCATATAGTTATACCATTTCTATAGTAGGTGTAAGATTACTAGGAAGAAAGGTATGTCCTTTCCTATCTCTCCAAGAATATACTCATGTAAGAGTATCACACACATAATGAACATAAAAACATCATGTTATAATCTATGTTTGTATTTCTATTTATCTCATTCTTACTTTAATATTAGGAAGATTATAGATACTTTCATCTTCCTAATATTACATCATTTTCCAAAAATTTAAATATTATTAGATTAATCGCATAGATAACTTCAATGTCGAAACATGACTATATTTGAATGATAATAGATGAGATGAGAGACTTAAAATTTGAATGGATTATGGATGGAAGAAAATATGATGTGTCGACCTATTTGATCTCGAATATTGAGAGGTGCAATCTTACCCTCTTCTTCCCACTCCATGGAACATTTGAGATTTAGGTGACATGAAAGAAAGAACCGTGTAAGTAATTTAAAGGTTAAATGAATGGTAAAAATTAAATAGGGATTATTTCATTGAGTGTGGTTGTATTGTATCTCTATCTAACCATGTGTATCATGCTTATTCTCAACATATATGAATAATCCATGGGATCTACCCATTCAATGGAATAATATAATAGGAAACTTGTAGACAAAAAGTTCACTAAAGTTTCTCCCCTATGAGGCTTCAAAAGAAGGAAAATATCATTGAAAATCCCATTGATCCCCTTGAATTAGGATAAATTGATCCATCAAAATCTCCTATCCATCCCCACAATCCAAGTGTTTCCTCCTTAGTAGCCAAGTCACCTAATATTTGGTAGGATGTGATTCCTTATTAAGCACCTAAAAATCTCCCTATGCCCAAATTCATGTCAATGATAACTAAAACCCTCCTATGGGTATAGTAATTACTTTAAGATGAGTAAAACATTTTGCAGCAAGCCACAACACCTAATTTTGAGGCCATCTCAAAATACATCAAGACCAAGTGAACTAAGAAAGCACAAATAACTTCCCATTTCTTCACCTAGGATTCTCGCATACCAAGATGTGGTAGTTACAATGCTGAAAGTTTTAAAACCCATGGGAGAAATGACATAATGTGAATTTTAGATGACTAGGATTTTCTTTGAGCAAGCTATGAAAAATGGAGATATGCACTGTTTAAAGATTCAACACCTACTCACTTTCGCAAAACAAAGATAACAGAAAGACTATAAAACAACTAGAAGACATGTGAGAACCCTTGATTCCTATGTACAATACTTCCAAAACCAGTTGTGGTATCATTTCCTTCTCTAGAGGCTATCTCTCCCATCAGGATTTTTTATCCTCAATGATCACGAGAGCTCAAGGATACTCCATACAAGGGAGAGCTACTAAAAATGGGTGGATAATATTTAAGAAAATGGAATGGTACTACTACCCAAGGTTATCTCTTTGTTCAAATTTTCCCTTGCCTTCATTTCTAAAGTGAAAATGAACAAGGAGGAGATTGATAAAGAAAATTCCCACTGGGATAGTGTATTCCCATTGGTGTCTGAGATGAATTTTCTTGATTCTCACTCCTTAGTGATAAATAATGTATTCACTTATATCTTAGACAATTTGTCTCTCATATGGTCTCACACAATGAGTGATAAATATGATATGATAAATGATGTTATCTCATAACTCAAGTGTTGTGGATAAATTGCATATGATATCTTGTAAGATGTCGAAATAATATGTAGAAGTTTATATCACCTTGCTTAGTGAAGAATCATTGTTGGAAGATATCCTTAAGTATTTCTAAGATTTTATCAAGAAAGAGGCATGGGGTCCTTTCTCTTTTAATGAAGATACTCTTGAAATCCTCTAAAAATTAGAGGATTAATATTTAATACTACAAAAGATATAAAAGCATGGTTCAATCAATGAAAGACCCTTGAGGTGTTCTTGATATTTGGATTAGTTCTTTAGGTTGTTTTTGCATTCCACATGAAGATAATGTGGCACTCGTAACATCTCATTTCAGTAAGGAAGTGAAAGGTGTGGAGTTTATTCAAGGAAAATTTCCTCATATTTCTCCAAGATCTAGATTTTCATCACTAGAAGAATTTTTTTCCTTATATTGATCAATTTATTATTCTCTATCTTCTTCCCTCTCTCTATGTTTTAATTCTTCATTGAGAATGTACCTTTTTACTTTTTTGTCTTATTCACTTAAGTGATCTTTTAATTTGACATTGTAAAATTTATTTTTCACCGATAGCAAAAGGGGCTTGCTTTTATTTATAAGAATATGAAAGGTCACAAGTGACTAGTGATGTGAAAATTCATGTGGGTGGGAGATGAAGAGATATATTATAAAGCTATATATTTTGTGGATTCTCCATTCTAAGGGGTTGATAGTTATTTTTATCTCACTACAAGCAAAAAGCTATTTCTTATTTCTTCTTGTCTATGTTCCTTTACTTCATACTTTCAAATTAAGAAGCATTGTAATCTTGAATAACAAAGAAAGATAAATTTTTTTGTTTTTGAGGAATAAATCAATTAAATGTTATGTCTTTGATTTTTATCTTTCTATTCCTTACATGGCTTTTTTCTTCCTATTGGATGTGGACCTTCTCTGGTTAATGTTAGTGAAATATGCAAGTGTTTATCTGTTACATTAACTCTCCCTCTTTATATTTTTATCTCCATTTATTATTATCTCCCTTTCACTTCTCTTTCAAAAAATTCCTCCCTTGTATACTTTAAAAGAAAATTTCCATGGGTTTAGTGAAGTATTTCTATGTGTGATCCCTAGTCTAGTGGCATGACAAATTTTACATTTCCCACATTAAATAAATGAGAGAATCCCCATTCCCAAGAGGAGGGACCTTGTCCCACATCATTGGAAAAAAATCACTAATTTTCTCTTATGACATATTATTTCACCAATAGTGTGCATAATATTATTATAATTGCATTGAGAGGTGTTCCAAGAAACATGTTATAACACCATAGTAATGGTGAAATTGTGAAAGAGGGTATGAGTTTCTCCCAAAACCATACATATTGTAGATGTAGCATACATCATAGGGGAGAAATATCTAGATATAGGTAAATGTGGAGAAATATGCATTATGGGGTAGGCATCATTTATATGAAAATGATACATAACACTAGGATTATCATGGGTGTTAATAAAATTTGCATCATGTAAACAAGGAAACTATAGTCCATCACAAGAGGAAAATGATGTCTAATGTAAGTAGTGTCTGCATTATCATGTATGCAAGAGAGATCAAAAAGAGTGTAAAAATGAGATGTTCAATATATTTTAGCATTGTCCATGAAAGAAGGTGTTACAAGGGCACTTTGTGTGCTATGTTATGAGTAGGTGAAAAATCAGTATTAGGGTTTATTAGAATATGTTGGAGAGAATTTTATAATGATGATCGATATGAAGTATAATGATTAATTACATGGATATCCATAATAGGACTATGAATCAAATCCTACCTAAGAAATTTGAAAGTGAAAGAAAAGCAGCTAGGGTTAGTGTTGGTGTGTTTGATTTGATCTGTTCACTAAATAATTTCACCTTTAAGTTGATATCATCCTTTTGGTTTTAGAATTGTTTTAATAACATGTGTACAACAGCTTGATAATATTATAGGTGATTGTTATGATTTAATTAACTTCCAACATTAGTTGCAAAATCAAAATAATTCTTTTCAAGACTAGCTACTTAACAAATGACAACCAAATAAGGGATAGAAACAGACCTAGCTTATTATATGTGGATTTGGAGGAATCTTGGTGGTACGAGTATAGGAATAGGTAGATATGGAACTAGAAATGTTTTTTCTATGAAACTGATACGAGAAACTAAGCTTGGTAAAAGTCTTAGAGCTTAGTCACTATTTTCGATATGGTACCAAACATTCTATATGATCTTGTGCATACATGTAATTGGGGTATAAAAATCCGTGAGTTAGTTACATTCCTATAAAAATGTGTCACTATCCATTGATTTTATTTTTCACACCTTTACAATCAATCAGAAACTCTTCTCAAATCATCAAACCCTTATAATGAAATGAGTTTGTGCAATACATAGTTAGTTGGGTTGTGCACATCCATGTACACTATCAATATGCTCACTAGTATGAAGAGACATAAAACGCACATAATTCTCCTATCATGTGATATTTATTGTAGTGTAAGTAGAATTTGACAACCGTACTTTGACAATTCCTTGCTTGAGTTTCACACTTGTTCAAATGCTTGGGAAGGGTCACTTTTCTTTCTTGTAGGATGATAATGGAGACTCCTAAACCTAGAAGGAGGCTTAAGACTAGCAGAGGGTGCTGATATGATGGGTGTGCATGAGTAATTTCATTGTCTACATAGCAATGGGTTCCTTTAGTGCCTTGTTTTGCATGAGGAGTTCATAAAGTGCCATGTCTCTTAAATGAGGTATGTTTTACTTTCTTATATAGTCTTCCTAATATTATTATGAAATAAATGGAAAACTAAATGGGTTTATTTGTTCATATGCAAGTAATGGGTTTGAAAGAATTAATGTACAACATGTCACCAAAACGTAAAGTAGAGTGTATATAATTTTACAACTTGATCGAACCTAATGTTATCTCGACCGGAGGGAGAAAATCAAAATTTTACTTTATGGGATTAACCATGGATGTTTCTAGATGAATTTTCTGTAATTATATCTCGAAAGTGATGACAAAGATGTGTGAAAAGATAAAAATGTATATTGTTAGAGTAGGTATTTACCTTAGCTCATGTTCACCTAGGTACTTTATTTACCTTTATTGTATTTATCCTTACCCACTTATGTGTGTGGATATTTCTTTTATCTTATTTAGATATCGTGATATATTATCTAGTTGTTAGGTATAGTTCTTTCCTTGATCTATGGTATTGAATAGATCCTTGATGTCTAGTTCTCTCCTAAATCTATGGTTTTGACTAGTTCTTTGATTACTAGTTATTTCCTTGATTTATGGATTGATCTACGACCTTGACTGGTTCTTAGATTGTTATTCCTTGCCTATTTAAGCAAGGCCCATTCTCAATGTATTACATTGAGTTCCATAATAATATATGATATTGTTTCTCATTTGTTTGCAAAGGTTTTATGTAAAGTTATTCTGGTGAATTGCTTTCATCTTATTGATCATGGTGTTTGATTAGCATCTATGTTCTTGGCTTGGTATGATCTGTTTATTGTTCCTTTCATGGTATCAGAGCTGGAGATTGTTGTTGACATCCATCTGTAAGTTTTATTTTGCAAATAAATTATTTATGTATTCATATATTTGGGATTTGGTCATATTTTGTTGCTGCATGCATTTTTATGGAAAATAGAGGCTTCCATTGGATCCGGAAGGCATGAAAACCCTAAGATTGACTATAAACTTGGGCAATTCTGGAGGCATTCGTTTTTTGTGGTTTTTTTGCAGAGAAGCACACAGGTGCACCTTGGGATTCAAGCCAAGAAAAAAATGTGATTTTGTTTATTTGGATTTTTTGGATTTCTCGAGATCTGTACTAGGTTTTTCTCATTTGCCACATATCTATCTCGTTTTATGTGCGGAAGGTTTTCAGATCTTTCCTTTTTTGCAAAGCGTACACGGATGTTGTGTATGTTTTTACTATTTCGGGAAAATCCACACCCATTAAAATATTTAGCCCTTGGGCATATGGTATGGTCATATGAGAGCTTAAAGCTTGTGATTCCTACTAGAAGGTTCTTAACTTCAGCCCCTTTAATTTTATTTGTGTGGTGAAGGCAACAACATTTTATTTTGTTTTAGTGGCACCTAAAATAACTAATAGAGCAAAATATTAAAAAGCTTGTAACTTTTGATCGGTAACTCGGTTTTGAGTGCTGTTTTTTGCAAAAGTGCTTGTTTTTTCATGATCTTTCCATTGGAAATATATATTTTGAGACTTGTACTATAATTATAAAGTACCAAATATGAAGGAGTGTTGTAATCAATTGTGGACGCAATTTCGGCTGAGCCCGATATTCTAAACTTTTGGGAGTTGCAGTTTGTACCTATCATGGATTATGAGAATGATATGCTTTTCCTGAAGTGTGTGGAAGAAAATGTATCACTCAAGAAGTGAAATTCTCTTCTACAATCACTCATTCATGATAAGGATATAATAATACACTCCCTGAAGAACAAACTTGCTAGCCTACAACATCACCATCATATTGTGGAAAACCACAACCATGCTCCTAGTCCACTTATAGCTATTGCTCCTGAACCCACTAACATTGATCTGTCAGTATTTGAGTCTGTTCCTACTCTTGATGCTCATACACCTATGAAGCTTGTTACTACATGCTCTTCCACATCTGTGCCTATTACAATACCACATGTTGTGTATCCTATTTCGCTCAGTTGCATGGATTTTTGAGAAGCATACTATTGCATTCAGTTCTCGCATGCTCCGTTCTATGGGTCTCACTAGTAGAGTCATTGGAAGACATTCACAGGGTATTTTTTCCTCTATTCCACATGTTAAGTGGAATTCTCGTCATGACATTGGTTTTCGAGTAGATACTTCATTGGGATCACACATTGACAGAGCTCCTTTTTTGTTCACTCGATTCTTTCTGAGGATCCTGAGCAACACATGAGTTCTACATCTTCACTCAGGCTTGAGAAACCTGAGATTTTAGTTGTCAGACATGATCAACCTGACACACATTCTGATTTCATATGCAGGCATCTTCTTCATCCATCCGTGTTGATTTGGGGTGGATATCTAATCACTCATGGAGGTGACATAGGCATTCATTGAGAGGACTCTACAGGCGTGGCTCCTCCACCATTCAGCCTCTTGCTCCACTTTCTATACCTTATGCATTGTGATGCTTCTTGTTTTGATCATTTTTCTTTAGCAGGTGTAGTGTATCTCTCTTGTTTGTTGAGAGATTTTGTATCTATATTTTTGACACTTTTGGCATGTTGACAATCTCTCTTGTGGGGGAGCTATTCTGGTGGAGCCCAGTGTTATTTTTTCAGTGTTCAAGTAGTTTTTTTGACAAATCATACAGATTTTTAGTGCCACTCCACCCATTTAGTAGTATGGGAGGGTGTGGTGCTGATCCTGCTTCTTCGGGTTTTGTGTCCTTGTCTTGTTACCTTGGCTTTTCTTGGATCGTGACACTCTAGATTTTGTGTTCTTGCCTTATTGCTGTGGTTATTGTTCTTGGATCATGGCACACCTATTTGCAGCACTTGATCGAATTATGTTTGGTGTTTTTTTGCACTTTTGACATCACTCCGTTGATAGTCTCCTTGTATGGAGCTATTCTAGTGGAGCCTAGTGTTAGTTGTTTTTGAGTTTTATGATCAAGCAGTGGATTCAGACCACAGTGCACACCAAAATTCTTTAACATTGTATGAGTTTTTGATCCGAGCTTCTTGGGATGCCTTGGAGTGGGTCTTTACTCTCTTTACTTTATTATTACTAGTTTTGGGTACCTTGCGGTGTCCCTTTTTTCCTAGTTATTGTACATGAGTACCTCATTAGGCCTAGTTATCGGGACTCATACTGTGGACATGTCACATGTATTTTGGCCCCTATTTTCACTTGAGGGGGTGTTAGAGTAGGTATTTACCTTATCTCATGTTCACTTCAGTACTTTATTTACCTTTATTGTATTTATCCTCACCCACCGATGTGTGTGGATATTTCTTTTATCTTATTTAGATATTAGGAGATATTATCTAGTTGTTAGGTATAGTTCTTTCCTTGATCTATGGTATTGAATAGATCCTTGATGTCTAGTTCTCTCCTAAATCTATGGTCTTGACTAGTTCTTTGATGACTAGTTATTTCCTTGATTTATGGCTTGATCTATGACCTTGATTGGTTCTTAGATTGTTATTCCTTGCCTATTTAAGCAAGGTCCATTCTCAATGTATTGCATTGAGTTCCATAATAATATATGATATTGTTTCTCATTTGTTTGCAAAGGTTTTATGTAAAGTTATTCTGGTGAATTGCTTTCATCTTATTGATCGTGGTGTTTGATTAGCATCTGTGTTCTTGGCTTGGTACGATCTGGTTATCGTTCCTTTCATACATGAAGTGCTATCAAGATGTGCTTTGAGTACAACCAAGGAGAGTAAAATTTTCCAAAAATTATACAATGTCAATATCAATAATGTTAATGGATATATTTCTAAATTTAGTTTCTATAGTGAGATCTATTTCCTATTCACATCCTTGACATTAACATTTATTTTTCCTACATGTAGCACTTACTAGATGTCACTATAATGATATTTTTTCATGACCTTAGTTTGACATGTGTCTATGTGATAGATGTTTTTCAATAATGACATCTCCAAAATGTTTCCAAGTTTCCTTCATATAAGATTTATTACTAGGGTGAGACATTAATCATTTTCTTTTTGAAACTAGCTTATCTCTAAGTCCTATTATCTCATTAGGGTGACACCCTTTTTCCATTTTTGTACAAACTTTTAAGAGATTTACATCACGATATTTTATAGACATTACTTCTCAAAGATATCTCTATAGATATATTTCATTAGGCTCTTTCCCATCATATTATGCTAGATATATTTATGGTGACATCTTATGTCTATTTATATTTAGATGTTCTACGATATTGATATGCAGAGATATCTTATTTCCTTTTTGATTCTCATCTTCACCATCTCACTAATGTGAAATCTATTATGTAGTTAGATTCTATATAGGGTTAGATATTATGATTCTCTATCCTAAGGTTTTCCAAGATATAGAGTTACAAATATAGTTAATTTACTTTATGTTCTTAGTTACTTCAATAAAATATCACTAAGACTAGATCTATTGCATAACTCATTTTAATGATAGTGAAAATATCCCATCATCATACCTTTGACTTTGATTTCATTAAAATATTCTGAAATATCATGTCTAAAAGTATTCCACCACACACCATCTTGTTTTCCTTGATATATTTATCCCCTAAGAGATCCATTGCACATACTATATACACTTTCCAAACACATCCCCACACAAATTATAGACCTAATTTTTAGTACCCACATACTCCCCTAGAGATTTTTATCGCAAAATCACTGCACCCTCCAAATGGCTAGAATGTGAATAGGATGTTCGGTGTGATTGGGTAACATGGGATCACCTCTCAAGCTATGGGACTTGGGCTTGAGGTGAACCTCCATAGAAGGCTGACTTCCTCTTTTTAAACTAAGTGTTATACTACTCCTAGTGTAATAAAATGGTTATCTAGACCTATGCTATCATTTTCATGGGGTTTAGGGAGAGATATTTGCAAGAAAAATGAAACTATACTAGGGATGGTGATGCAACAAATAAAGGGTGTTACTAGAATTAGGAAGGTTTGATTTGAATAGAGTGTTTCTCACCACATGTCAACTTCACCTACTGGAACTTAGAGAGGGTAACAAAATACCACAGACTAGGAAGCACGCGTTCCCTTTGTTAAAATAAATTAGACAAAGCAATATATCAGTATTCCAGTGAAGAAGGATGAACTTGAGAAGGATGAAAAAGAAGCACAACTCAACTACATGCAATATTGAACCACTTGATAAGAACATAAAACCAAGAACCCAATAGAGACTTGAACTTGCATAATGTACCCGCAAGCATGAGAAAGGCACAAAGAAGTATAGAAGGATGAAATGAGCAAGAGTAGTCACAAAAACACACTTTTATTACTTCAAAAACGTGCATAATGCATCATTACATTTAGAATAAGAAATGGTTTCCATTACAATCTTACAAAGGACGCTTGAAAGTTCCCTCAACGTAAAAAAAGACAACTTGTGAAAGTAAGACTCTTGAAAGATATGTCGATGTATCAAATGTATAGCTTGTCCAACCTATTGGAATGAGCTTCTAATTTAAATTTATAGAATAATTCTATGAGAAAGAAGAGGAAAATTAATAAATTCCTTCCTAAATTTAAGGTACATGATGGTTCATTTACTATAAAGTTTGTTGAACCACTTAAGAAAATTCCATCATGTCTCATTAACGAAGTTACTAGTACTTATCCATTAATTAAAAGAATATTTAAATAAATATTTTAATAAAAATATAATTTTACTAAAATATTTTAATAAAAATATTAATTTAATAATTTTAGGTGAGACCCCCTCCGAGATTGGTTTGGATTGAAGGGGTCCCTTGAGAGAAAGGCCAACTTAGTGGTTAGCTCGCCCGCTAATTCATCGAGTTGGATGATGAGTTCCTTTCATTTGAACATGGTGGGCTCATCTTCATGCCCCACCGAATTCCTACTCGGCCTTGTTTTACATTTACTTGAGTCAAACTCTTAATGATCTCGCCGTATGACCTAACTCCATGAACTACGTTTAACTCATCCCATGAACTCGCTTGAGCTCCTCCACACCGTATTGGTTTGTCTCGAGTGAAATCACCTCGTCGATTCCATAACCCCATGGAGATCATAATTTAATGCCTTGTTGAGCCACTCCTAGCTTGAAACTGAACTAGTTCTATATAAACCCAACTTGTCATGAACTTGTTACAACCATGCACCACAATAGTGAGTCCTATGCGAGCCTGACCATCATGTCTTCCTTATCACCTCACTCAATCTACTCAACCCTGACGAGTTTCTTGATAGCTCAGATAATGGTGTCGCTTGTATTTTACGAGCTTTTATTTTGTGACAAACCATTTTTTAACTTAACTCGGCTTAGTTTGAGCCTGGAGTGTTCCCACGCTCAATATTTTTTTATGACTTGAGAGCTTCTACGAGTCGAGCCATGCATCACATTTGCTGAACCAAACCACCTCCCTTAGTGACAAAACTCCTCCTTGACACATCGAGTGAGCTCCATGACATCGACCATATTTGAAATCTGAACTCAAGAACTCATCGCATTACATTTGTAGAAATTAATCTGATCTAATAGAAAGAATCCATGAAATAGCTACACAGACAATAATTGAAATCAACAACTCTATATTATATTTTTATTATACATTCACTATTTCATTACACTCCATTATATAGGAGATGTAAAATAACAATCCTTACAACAAAATTTGTCTTCATGTACAACCATACACCCATATGGTTTCAACCTCTCACCAATATAATAATAAAACAATACTAATTGTTTTATTATTCTAACTTACTAACTTACCACATACTAACCACATTTTACATTTACTATTTACATTTACATAGTAAATGTACTTTCACTAATTTACATAATAATAATTACACACGTAATTATTATTCACCCGTACATACAAATGGAGCACTAAGATATATTTCCTAACAACATTTTGGTCTTGCTAAAGCTTCCCATTACTAATCTGATCACTTGATTAATCGATTGAGTTTCATTTCATAACTTGATGAAATGAGCTATCTTTGACCATTTCCCATGAACTCAATGCTAAGATAATTTGAAACATCTCTTCCGATGTGGAACGATCAAGCTCCTTACATTGTATCACTCAAAAGCTCCTATTTTCCTTGTGAACTCAACCATTGACACGACAATTTGATTGACAACTTAATGCATTGCTTGATTTTTGCACCGAGCTCTCACTCATCTTTGTTAAAAATTTTCATTAGCCATACAAAAACTATCAAAACTTTCTCAATTTCTTCAAGCTCATACCTAATACTATGAACTCAATTAGCTTAGATAATCCCAACTTGGAACTATCTCTCCATAACAAGCTTAATTAGGTTTTCAAATGACAACTCATGAGCTCATTGCCTCAGCTCTTCTCTATTTCTTTGTATGGCTCAATTTTATGAGCTCCTCATATGATGAGTCCTACAACTCGAAACGACGCGACTTGGCTTAACTAAGTGAAATCCAAGTTTCTTTATTACTTTTTGGTGAGTCTGTGAACCTCGGTGAAGAACTCAAAACTTGTCACGTATTGATCAAGATAGTTACATGGAAGTTTTAAATTTCCTTAACGGATCCTCGACACAACTCCCCATGAAGATATTCCTCCACCATGAATATTGGAATGATCATGCATTAAATAAGGAGTAGAGCTCATTTTTATCTTCTGCTCCATGCATGAATCACTTCGATATGGAGAGAACTCATTGCCCACTTGACCCAACAACAGAATTGAGCTTCATCTCATTTCTTTCCAAAGCCTTGACTCCTTGACATGGGAAACTAAGCGTCGCTTAGCCAACAATTTGGAATTTCTATGCCATTCTACCTATATACCTACTTAGAAATTTGGCTTCAATGCCCACCTTTCCACCACTCCATGATCAAAGATAGCCACAAACATTTCCCATTCTCCTAGATGGAGAACTGAAAATATCCCTTGTGTGGGATTTTCATGTTGGCTTTTAATCATTAAAATACTAAACTTGGCTTTCCTCCTTGGCTCGTGAACCCCAAATTTGATGAAACAACTCTACCAACATTACCCTTCTTGTGCAAGCATTAGCTCAGTTTGGCCCAAGATATTCCTTTATGCACTTGGAAAATGAATCACTAATAGGAGTTGACTACATCTCTCTCGTATACACATCTATGAACTTGGGATTTAAATCAGTGAATTCAATTAACACATGGTTGTAAGCTTTAGAATATAACCCTCCGTGAGCCTAAAATCGTCTACGAGCTCGACTATATTGGGTGAATTCTTTTCTACACAAGCCCTACGACCACCTAAGGTTTCGTGGCAAGCCCGATTCATGTATCTCGATCTTTCCCCTCAAGTTATTATCTACAAAACTTCCGACCTCCAATTCCTAGCTCGATTCCTTATTTGTGAATCACTTCCATTTCACTTAGTGAGATTCTCAATCTCGATGCATGCTCAAACCGTAATCACCGCTATCAAGATCGTTGTTAGGTTGTTTAACACCGCCATCCAAAATCTCTAAATAACTTGATCAACTCCATTGAGTGTCACAAAATTTCAACATCTTGGCCCCATAACTACATTACGCTCTGGGATTGCATGAGTTATTCCTTGCATCTCATTCGAGTTACACCTTTACATAGTTACGTGCTCTAATCTCATCAACATATTCAACTACAAGCTCACTAGACTGATCTTGATTTACACCCTTCACGCATATATCTTCTCATAATAAGAGCTCATCAAGATTTACCTTCGATGACTTACGAGCCATGAGCCGACACTCCCCATTCTCGTAAACCCCATCCTTGAGTCATTTGATGTTCCATGCTTTGAGTTAGTCATTTTACTTGATTGAGATCCTTTAGATGATATTTGTATTTTATTAACTTGACCCAATCCATCTTCATTTTTTTGCCATGTTGCCCCAACTCATTGTTCTAAGTTATAAACTCATAAATGATGCATTGACCCACAAATTTCCCATCTTGCTTCTTTGTCTAACTTTCCCGAATTTTTTTAACCAAGCCAACCTAACAAAACTAGCTCAAGCCCCTCAAGCCTTTTGCAACAAAATTCCCAATGTTAAATCCTCATGGTTCTCCTTCCATTGACTGAGTCGTCCATTCAATCCTAAATTATCCTTAACTTGGCTTAGCAATCTCTCCACATTCCTCATTGGTTCGTTGTCAAGAAAATCATTTAGCCTCTACAAAGTTAACATCTCGAATGCCTTGCCAAGTTATTTCATAACAATTTGATGATTTTATTTCTTTCTCTACATGTTGATTCCTTTGCTTGCCACCACTCAACCCGTTAAACTGATACACAATCCTCCAAGTTGTTCCACGATGGCCTACCTAGCTCAATTTTTAAACCGATACATTTCTTGTATTGTCTTCCTCACGGGTCAAGAACCTTGACCGTGAGCTCATATATATGACCCCATGTGATCAAGATAACTTGACCAAGCTAATAAAAGTCAGCTCCCACCTACACAATATCAACTCGTCTAGCAGCTCACCAAGATGCTCGGTGAGCTATTTGAACTCAAAGACCCTTTTTTTGGAGCATTCTCACACCTAACCTTGAACCATTTGAACCTCCTAGTTTTTTTCAAAAGTTGGGGATCCTAGAGATATAGTAAGACCTCCTTAACATAATTGATTGATTTTAATTAATTTAACCCCATGATGAATGAAATGGGCCTATCGGGATCAAGCACAAGAGGACCTCATTGTTTGATTTTTCCAAGTGTGCAAAATTGGATAACATTTTTGGTGACCTCCCAGGATGATCTCCTAATAAAAATGATTCTAGTAGCCTTAAGTTGTTCATTAGGCATGGAGTCAATATTGGAATCCAAAATATGATTTGATCTTCTGTGATACATCCCGAAGTCTCATTGGTATTATTGATCCTAAAGCCTTTGATAGTGCTATCTTGAAAATATACTTGAATTAAATGAATGATTGAAATCTTTAGTACTTATGTAATTTTGAATGAAGCACATGTTGAATTAGGGATATTATGAATTTTTATTAAAACATGAACCTTTTCTTTTCCAAAAAACCTCTTCCTTCAAAACATCGTGCACGAGTAATGACAAAACACAACACACACTAAAACTGAAAACCATACATACGTCAAGTGAAATATGCGGGGTGTGCCAGAACTTATTCTCGCTAAAAACAAACCTATGTCTACCCTAGATTAACTAGAGGAAAAAGTGAGTAAATTGAACCCTACAAATGGTTGTGAAAAATAGCTCCCTTTCCTTACAATGGGTAGACATGCAAATGATTTGATGATAGACATGGTTGTTTCGAGAGTGAAAAATTGAAACAAGCCCAATTCTCCATCCGGTTCACCAAGCATTAAATGGAAAGAGAAATAATGCCTCTTTTAGTTGCTCTACATTTGTCTTGTAGAGGCACTGTAACCAATCCTTTGGGATGTAAAATTCATCCTCACATTCTGAAGTGAATGTGAATGGTTCTAGCTTCTCCTTTGGCTTTGATGAAGCCGGTGCACGATGGGACATGGTTGCATCCTTTAAATTTTCCCACTACTCCAAGATTCAACTTTGATAATGAAGTCTTGCAAACATTCCTAGATAAATGGTGTTGAAGTGATGTCCTCTTCATACCCTTTTCCTCCCTTGTCAACAATAAATTATTTCACAACATGCAGCTCCTTTGGATTGTTTGCAGTTTCCAATGTTGAACCACTGCAAATGTTTAAAATGTGTTTCTCATGTAATAATTCCTCCTCCTTCATCACTGGTTCATTAAGTAAATTGGATTCCACAATTAAGATCAAGAAATTATTAATGATAACATCTCTATCAAATTATTCTAAAACTATAATAGCTTCTTCCATGTCTTCTTTTGAGGAAACAATCCTTTTCTATTTGAAAAGAGGTGATGGGAAAACCAAATTATCCAGTTCTAGAGTATCCTGTTCAACGAGACACTCCAAATATGACAAATAGTTTACTTCTCCAACACCCGGATGTTGTAAGGTTTCAACTTCCATGTCCAAGGTGTTATCTCAGTATTGAGAATTTGTTCCTCATAACCTTTCTCATCCTCAAACAAAAAATTAGAAAGTTTAAAATGATCAAAAAAATTATAATTTTGAGAATGTTGAGGGAGAAAAGATCCAAAACCTTATGTATGACCTCATCTCGAACCAACTTGTACACTTGAGATTATTCCTTATTCAAGTTGCATATGCTTTTCTCCTAAAAAAATTGGGACTAACTCTTGCTCTTTTATAACTAGTTTTACCAATTGTGGTGATTTAATTTCCTTTGACGATATGGAACCAATATGGATACTACATTCCGAACATGTAGATCGCTGGTCTTCATGTTTCAACTCAATTTTTCTCGATACAAAAATAGTTTGTTTCAAATTTTCTCGAGTCTCAACTTCAAGAAGATTTGGTTAGAAGTGCAAATTACTTGATGTCAAGTTTTGCAGCCCACTCCTTCAAATTGTTTGCAAGCTCTTCCTTTCTAGTCTTCTCAACCATATACTCCCTTTTTCTCATTTCTTGATCATGCTCCTCCCAAAATGGATTTGGGAGTATAAGACGAGGGACAAGTTGGGATTCAATTGATTTCCTCATTGTTTGATGAAGTGGAAGAGGTGTAGCTTCTTGTATTGGTGGCCTTTGTAGGAAGGAAGGGATTTTAGAATAATGAGGCAAAAAGATGCATGATGGGATGGAGGAATAGGAAATGAAGTAGTAAATTCCACCGTAGGGGGTAGCAATTGGAAGGTTAGGACCATGGGGCTCATGTCAGAACTACATGGATGGAAACATGGGAAGAGGGTTTATAGATGGTAATACAAGGATCTCCCATTGATAGGATTAACTAACATTACATTCGTAAATGTCCCTCTTCTTGATTCATTATCCAACGCAGACATTATCTTGATTATGAATTGAATCTTTTGTTGAGGATGAAGCTCACATGGTATAGGGCCAATTCAGGGGTATGGAATGCTGAAGACAATCTAGGCTACCTTTTTCATTTCATTGATTTTTATTTGCACTATGTTATACTCTAACTCTCAAACCTTCTTATGCAAGTTATCTTCTTCAGGTGTAGGATAGATTCTATAATCTACATGCCATTGTTATTTAGTAGCCCCCCAATTTGGTGGATGACTAAATTGATTTGCATCTTGCTCGTGTGGACATGCATGCTTAAACTGATATATTTCATGAAACCAGTCTGGAGGTGGATTATAATAGCCCGAAGATAGAAATAACCGGTGCTAGTGCAAGTGGTAATTCAACTGTGGGAATGAAGCCATGATTGCACAACTTCATGAATGGAAGAAAAATGGAAAGCTGTGTAAGAAAACTAAATGGAAATGGATAAAACTGAAAATATACAACACAGAGAGTGGGTTACGTTGACAAATGGAGTCGCCAGGTTATGTTTCGGTATACCTCCTAAGGCTGAAATTTCACTAAGAGCAAAACAACTTAATAAAATGAAGTGAACACAATAGACACACACCTGTAAGATATGACTCTTTTGGTCCCACCGAGTATGCCAAAAATATTAGTGTTGGTAGCACAGTGGCTAAGATATTACAATGGGATACCTATGAAATGTAGAGATTTCATCTACACTCTCACTAGGTATGCCAAAAACTGTTATCACCAAATCACTACACCCTCCGAATGGTTAGAATGTGAACAGGACATTCAATGTGATTGGATAATATGGGATCAACTCTTAAGCTGTGGGACTTAGGCTCGGGGTGAACCTCCATAGAAGGCCGATTCCTCTTCCTAAAGTAATCGATATACTACTCCTAGTGTAATAAAATGGTTATCTAGACCTATGTTATCATTTACATGGGGTTTAGGGAGAGATATTTGCAAGAAATTAAACTATACTAGGAATGGTGATGCACCAAAAAAATAGTGTTGATAGACTTACGAAGGCTTTATTTGAAGAGGTTATTGTGCACCACAAGTCATCTTCACCTACCGCAACTTAGAGAGGGTAATCGAATACCACAGACTAGGAAGCATGTGTTCCTTTTAAACTCAATCGAGACAAAGCAATCTATCAATATTCCAACGAAGAAGGATGAACATGAGAAGGTTGAAAAATAACCACAACTCAACTACATGCAATACTCCACTTCTTGATATGTACGAACTCCAAGAACTCGTAATAGAAACTTGAACTTGCATAATGTACTGCAAGCATGAGAAAGGAAAACAGAATTATAGAAGGATGAAAGGACCAAGAGTAGTAAAAAAACACACAATTTTACTACTTCAACAACGTGCACAATGTATCATTACATTCAAAAGAGGTAATTGTTTCCATTACAATCTTGGAGAGAAGGCTTAAAATTTCCCTCAACATATAAGGACAATTTGCAGAAGAAGTAGCAATCTTGAAAGATATGTCAGATGTCTCGGATATCTAACTTGTCCAACCCGTTGGAATGAGCTTCCAACTTACATTTATAGAAGAATTATGTGAGAAAGAAGAGGAAAAGTAATAAATTTCTTCCTAAAATGAAGGTACATGATGGTTCATTTACTACAAAGTTGGTTGAACAACTTAAGAACATTCCATCGTGTCTCATTAATGAAGTTTCTAGTACTTATCCATTAATTAAAATAATGTTTAAATAAAATATTTTAATAAAAAAATAGTTTTATTAAAATATTTTAATAAAAATATAATTTTATTATATTATTTTAATAAAAATATTAATTTAATAATTTTAGGTGGGACCCCTCCAAGATTGGTTTAGATTGAATGGGGGTCCTGTTGGTGTCGAATCGCAGCACCCCTTCGAGACTCTACAACGCGATCGGTTGAGACTCTCAGTGCGATTGCATAATATGGAGCTTTTCCCAAGTGTGGGACCTTGCGAAATCGGAAAAGCTCTCCGGATGAAGGCTGGTTCCTATTCCTCTGTTCAAATGCACACGTAAAACACGAGAGGGTCTACTCAAAACCTAATCTAACTTCCCAAGGAGACGGGGTAAGAAAATGCATGAAATAAAACCTAAACTAATAGAGGTGATGCATCGAGGAATGTTAAACACTCGTTTTGCAAATTAAACACAGACCACATAGATGCAATACGAACAACATGCATAGAAACCGAATCTGCAATAAGATATCAAGAATGACAATGAATGAATACATGAGAGGGTTTAGAATCAATCACGGACATATATATATTGCTTATGGGTCGATACAAAGATATGCATAAAGTGGCCAAGAGGCAAAAATGGCATTACAATCCATATGGGAGGCTTGAAAGCTCCACAAATTCTCTTGCAAGCAGGAGAGAAGGGAGGATGCAAAATGAAAAATGTCCAACCCTTGAAAAATAGCCCCTCTTTACATTTTATATGGAGAAAAATAGAGGGAGAAGAGAAGAATTCGAATCTGCTCCAACCACCTCCAAGACTGCACCTAACTCATCCCATTATGGCGGTAGGTAAGAACCCAAGAAACCCAAAATGGCAAACTGTATTTTTGCATTTTAAGAACTTGTTCCCACCCAATTAAAGATATCCAGTCGTAGTTGGGTAGAGGACGCCGAGAGCTTTCCGAAAATTCCAACCTTGCATGAATCCAAGCTCCCTGTCAAAAAGTTATGGAGATCTGAATATTTCCCGCATCGTGGGTTTGTTTCGATCGGGTTCGGGATTCTCCTTTGCATCTCGCATCGGGTTTGGGAGGTGGCTCCACATGTGTTTGATGCTCGTGTTTTCCCGAAACCCGCTTCCGCGAGATTTCTGATTTTTCCTTTGTTGTCGGGGGCGGAAGGTGAACTTGCATGTGCATCGGGTTCGGAGGGTTGCTCGACATGTTTTCACCCCGTGCTTCCCCACCGTGTTTTCCCGACTCCGAGACCTGATTTCCTTTGATGTCGGGTTTTCCAACCCTCGACATGCCTTTGATGTCAGGTTTTCTAAACCCTCCGACATGCTTCTTTGACGTGTTTCCCCGACTCCGAAACCCGCTTTCCCTTTGCGTCGGGTTTTCCAACCCTTCCGACATGCTTCTGCGCCATGCTTCTCCGCCTCCGAAACCCGCTTTCCCTTTGTGTCAGGTTTTCCAACCCTTCGACATGCCTTTGATGTCGGGTTTTCTAACCCTTCCGACATGCCTTTCTATCATCGATCTATATTTACCTGGGGGTAAATATATACAACAATTTGGAGACTCAACGGGGGTTACTCGCTCAGGTAGAAGATCGGTGGCCTTTTAGTGATCCATTGGGCATGGAGTCATAAGCAATAACTCGAAACCAATCGATATCTCGATCCAGAGCCGATACCATAACTCCTTCTCCGAGAGCACGCTGAAATGTAGAAAACCAACCCAGGAGCAACAAAACCTGTGCCAAAGCACTTAGGGAAACTAAAACCTAACTACAACAAGACAATGTGCATACGCACTTAGAGGAATTAAAATCTAGGATAATATTTACAAGGGCAAGTCTTTTCTTTTCGAGTAGTTGATTTTAAGATAGATTCCGTTAATCGGAATCGGGAGTTCTTCTCCGTCCAATGTAGACAATTGGAAGGCATTGCTACTCTTACATCCCGTGACTATGTAGGGGCCACTCCAAATGGCATCAAAATTGGAATGCCTTCCGGTTTTCCCGATCTGCATCCCATTTCAGAACTAGGTCCCCTTCCTGGAAGGTCCTTGCTCTTGCCTTCTTATCAAACCATCTTTTCACTAAGGCCTGATCTTTCTCAATCGTTTGAACTGCATGTTCTCTAATTTCTTCCAATTCCATCAACTCTGCATACCTAGCCTCCATTGGTTCGAACTCAGCCAACTCCAACTGCTTCATGAACTCTAATGCCGGCGGTTCTAATGATATAGGTAATACTGCCTCTTTCCCATAGACCAACTTGTAAGGGGAATTACCTGTAGACCTCTTTGGTGTTATTCACACACCCACAATGTTGATTTTAGCTTGGTATGCCATGTTCTTTGATTTTCATCCAGAGTCCTCCTAATGATTCTTAGTAAATTTTTGTTTGTGGACTCTGCCTGTCCATTACCCTGCGGGTAGTAATTTGAAGAGGTGCTCAAATAGATTCCATTCTTGACAGCCCATTCTGTAATCTTGGAACCTACGAATGCCAATGCATTATCTCGATATGATAGTGGCCAGCACACCGAACTGGTCACTATTCCTTCATAAAAGTCTAGTATGTTAGACTCATTTGCTTCCTTGAGCGCTACTGCTTCGGTCCACTTGGTGAAATAGTCCGTGGCTGTGAGAATCCACTTGTGGCCTTGGCTTGAGTTTGGGTTGATGACCCAAAAATTCCAATCCCCATTGCATGAATGGTTGGTCAACCAAAATTGGGTGCAATGGAAGTGGTGCTAGTCTTTCTTTACCAGTGAAGAGTGCACATTTCTTGCACTTTCTTATCCATGTATAACAGTCATTGAACACTGTGGGCCAATAATACTGCCTTCATTATCTTGAGAGCTATTACTCGTGGGGAGAAATGTCCTCCAGAATATCCATCGTGAAAATCTCGTAACACCCTCTCAATTTGACCTGTCCCAATGCACCTCAATAGAACTCCATTGATGTCTTTCTTGAACAAAACACTATCAACAAGCACATATGGAATAGCCTGTAATCTAAAGTATCTCCTCTTTGTTTTGCTCATTCCCTCGGAGGGCATAGTCTGTCTCAGTAGGAAATGTATCATACTCAGAGTCCAATAAGGAGTGGGCACATCATCATTTTCCTGTTCTCGACCATCCTACGAAGATCAGGTAGTATCTTTTTCATCACCTGCTTCAACTTGCTGACTCAAGGCTAGCTGTTCACATAGTCCTTTTCCACATACTAGCTTAGCGACCTTAATCTCAATGTCGTATTCCATGACACGGGTTATCCATCCCGCACGCTTCTCATTCGGATCCTTGTTTAGAAGGAAGTCCTTGAATCCCGCATGAGAGACCAACAATTGGATCTTGTTGTTTGAGACTAGGTGCTTAAATTTCTTTAAGCTCCTGATCACTGCAAGGACATGCTTTTCAACGAAAGAGTACCTAGTTTTAAATTCCTCCAAGCCTTGGCTGAAGAAAGCAACCGGTTGTTCTAATCCTTCTTTGTTTTGCTATACTAGGATTGCAAAATTGTGTCTCCACCACCGAAGGCATATAGCATGAATTCCTTGGAGAAGTCTGGATTGACGAGGGTTGGAGCTTGAGATATAGCCCTTTTTACTACCTCAAAACTTGCCTTGCCTTCTTCGATGTCCACTTAAATGCCATGCTCTTCTTTAACATCGTGTTATTGGTTTTACAAGAGCTGCAAAGTTTGGAACAAACCTGCGGACAAAATTGATTCTTCCTAAGAAGCTTTGAAGAGCCTTCTTGTGACTTGGCAATGGCAATGCTTGAATTGCTTCAACTCTTTCTGGGTCAATCGTCAACCCTTCCTTTGAAACAATATGGCCTAGAAGCTTTCCTTTGTGAGCCAAGAATATGCATTTTTTGGGATTCAATGATACCCCAAATCTTCTACCTCTCTCGAAATACTTGCCTTAAATGTAAGAGCTGATCCACCGCATTTTTGAGAATACAAAGTGATGTCGTCAAGATATATCGTAACTATTTTATTGATCAACCCCCTAAATGCCATATCCATTGCCCTTTGGAAAGTGGCTCCAGCATTTGATAGCCCAAATGGCATCTTCTTGTAGGCGTAGGTCCCCCATTTGGTGGTGAAAGACGTCTTGAACTAGTCATCTTCTTTCACCATCACCTGATTATACCCTGAGTAGCCGTCAGGAGAGAAAATCTCTCTGAACCAGATACTACTTGCAATATTTGTTCCATTGAAGGAAGCGGGTAATGGTATTTGAGGGATGCCCTATTGAGGTCTCGGAAGTCCACACACAACCTGATCTCTCCACTCTTCTTCCTGACCGGAACTAAGTTTGCAACCCAGCTTGAGTGCTTGATCGGGAATATAATGCTTGCCTCTATTAGCTTGTTTAACTCTTTCTTCATTAGAGGCTCAATGTGAGGGTTGACTGGTCTGCTTCACGCCCGACGGGCTTAGCATCTAGATCCAATTCTATGGTATGTTGTGCCAGCTTCGGATCGAATCCTCTCAAGTCTTCATAGCTCCAAGCGAAGACATCTGGAAATTCTTGGCAAAGCTGTATGAAATCTGATTTCTCTTGCTCAGTGGCCACTTTACCAACTTGAAGTGTTTTGCCTTCCCCAACCAGAATTGGCCCTGAATCTTCTCTCTTGACCTGTATGTTAGCCTTTTCCTTACGAAATTGGTCATTAGGGTTGAATATAGACTCCAATGTTACTAAACCCTTGGGAAGCTTGTTTGTCCGTAGCTGCACTACTTGATCACTGTATTGCTGCTCTAGTCTGTCTTGATTCCTAGCTGAGAATTCAGCCTCTTCTTGTAAGAAATTGACGATCTGTTGATCGTTCTCAAACACATGCCAGCTTATGTTATTATCTGGAATCGCTTTGGCCTCACAATCACGTGGATATGTGGTTGTGTTTTTTCCCTTCTGATGTTGTCAACCACATCAAACGTTGCACCAACTGCTGCGAGCCTATCTGCGGCTTCATTTTTCTCCCTAGGTATGGACACGATGTTGAAATCTTCAAAATCCTCAATGAGGTCCCATACCCTATTCTTATAGCTCTTCAGTAGGTCATTCTTTGTAGCATGTTGTCCCCTAACTTGGTTGACGATTAGCTCGCTATCTCCAAACACCTGCAAGTTCTTTATGCCCTTTTTCCTAGCCCAATGAAGTCCATGAATCAATGCCTCGTATTTAGCCGTGTTGTTTGAACAGAAAACTGGAAACGAAAGGCTGAAAAATATTTGATGTCTTGTGGTGAAATCAACATCGCACCACCTCCAAAGACCTTGTATGCGCTTCTCGAACCATCAAAAATAATTTCCAAACTTTGTTTTCATCCTTTTGTTCAGGCTGAATGATGTCGGGAATGGGTGAATTTTCTTCATGTACACAATACACGCCCAATTCAGATTCTTCAATTTCCTTGTATGGGTCGAATTCATGATTCTTGTTTGCCCATTCATCCAAAGTTAAATCAAGAATTCCCTCGACCTTAGTACCTATTTCTAGATCATTTGAACACTCCTCCTGATCAAAAGCTGAGCAATTTGCATTGATAGGACTTGGTACATGAGGCTCAATATGGAAATTGGCAATTGGTTCTGACCTGATTGTTGCTTTGGCCCCATACCTTGTCCTAAAATCATGTGTGACCAATCAGTAGATAAATATCCACCAATTTTTGCAGTGAAGTCTCTTGATAGACACAACGCAAAGAGTGGCGGAAGGTCAATCACAAACACATCTTACAGAACTGTAACATTAGGACAGGCATGTAGTGTTAGGCTTAACCCCTTGATGACTCCAATAGTTCCTACTGCTGTTCCATCTAGCTGCACTACTCCCTTCAGCACTGGCTCATACTTCAAACCCAGTTGATCAGCTATTTGCTTCGGCATCACTGAACTACTTGCCCCTGAATCTATCATGCAGTTGTGTACCAAGTGGTTTCCAACAACCAATGACACATAGAATGGTGGAGGCTTCAAATTCTTGCTTGTCTGACCCCCATCATGTTGCACTGCATTAGTGAGAACTTTCTCATGTCCCCGATTTGATACATTTGAGGTAGACCAATTAGCCATTGCAGCTTGCAATAAATCTCGTTGCCCTGGGATCGCAAGTGATTCCCACATGGAAATGTTCACATGTGTCTTCTTCATTTGATCGATGATGTTGAAAGGGGATGAATTGTCCTTTTGTTGTCCCTTACTTGCAACCTTTTCTGGAGCTTGAACAGGTGCATTTGTTGCTACAACAGGCACCTTAGGCTGATTTTGCACATTTGGAGCTGCGTTGGGTCTACTGACCCCTTGTTGTGTAGGAGTGGACTGAGAAACAATTGGATTACACGGTTGTCCCTCTTCTATACTTCTCTTCTTCGATCGTGTGTTGGCAGCCATGCCTTGAAAAGGCTGTTGGTTAACTCCACAGAAGTCTTCCGTTTGCCAATTGGCCAATGTGGTTTCTATTGGAGGTCCTTCTTGTTGCGTTTCTTGCTGCTGATTCTCTTTCTTGGCTTGGTTCTTGAGGAACACCAATGGTCTGCACCATCAAGGCCTGATTTAGTGCGCCATTGAAACATGCTGACTGATTATGAGGTAGATTGCAAGGGTAACACCAGTCGTACTCCTGTGCCATGTTATTTTGTGTTGGGACCAAGGCTCTTGAGGATGTCGTTACATTTGGATCATACGGTCGAAATGGCCTGGCAGCTTGAGGTTGTCCTTGGTTTTGGTTTTGATTTGTAGCCTGAGCTGGTGGTCTATTTTGTTGGTATGGGGGCCTAGCCTGGTACTACGCTTGAGGCTGATACGGCCTAGCACTTTGAGCTTGTTGTCTTTTGATAGTCACTAGCTCATTTCCAAGGTTTTGCAGCTGTTTCATAACCTCCTGCAATTCCTTTGAAGTATTTGAAGAAGTCGATGCCTCATTATTGCTTTGATTTCTAGGGGTTGGAATGGGATTCAATTCTGGTGCTTGACTGGTTGTAGGATTTCCCATATCTGGATAGAGAGGCATTGGTGGCCTTGGTGCAAGCTTGCCAGCTTGGATCAAATAGTTCTCTGCTCTAATAGCTATGTCATAGGCCCCTGGCAGCGTTGTTCCTCCCATTGATTGGATCATCATGGCTATGTCTGAAATTTATAGCCTTTAAGAAATAGAGGAATGCTCCTTCGGCGGTTGGCCTAAATCCCATGTCCATTGGAATCGGAAGTTGAAATATGTCATTTGTTCGTTAGGAGCCCTTTTGATTGTTTTCAGTTGTTCCAATAAAGATAAATTATCTGCCCTCTCCCCGAATCAAGTTGCGAAAGAGCTGAACAAAGTTGGTTCCATTAAGTAATAGACCGCTGCTGTAGGCTCCTAAACCATTGTAAGGCCTTGCCCTTGAAAGATGAAGCCAACAACTTGACCGCAACATTTATTTCATTAATTTCGTGGATTGCACATGCATTAGCAATATCCTAGATGTGATCAATAGGAGTAGTATGATTTTCTCTGTGAAATAGGGTATATTCTTTAGTGCTACAACCGGAATTTGATTCTCGAGCATTTAGGGAAAGTGGACTCTACCGCCCGTGAAATTGACAAAGGGATTCGGTGGTAGATGTGCCATTATGATTGGCCTAAGAACCCTAGTTGATGCGAGAAAAGGTCTACCAGGTGGAGGTGTAGACAAAGTCCTGTTAGGTGGAGATGGTGATCTTTGTGGTCTTCTTCCTCTCCTTCCTCTGCCTGGTGAAAGTTGCAAGTGGAAAAATAGCCCTTCTTCTCGAGTATTAGACCTGGTTCGAATTCTTCTCATGTGCCTGGGCAACTTGTGCTGCTACACCGCTGAATTCTATCCCTTCGGAGTCGCCAGATGTGTTAGAGAACGAGCCTCAAAAGACTAGATTTTGCCAAGTTACACACCAAACTTGACAATATTAAAAATATCATTTAAACTTCGAAGGACCCAGAGGAGACAATCTTCAATTCGGAATTTGGGCCTTGTTGTGCAGCTGGATCCCCGAAAGGTACAGGCGGAACTCGGGTCATGCGATGCAACTCACAAAACCCGAATTGCTATGTGTCGGAACTTGGAACATGTCCGACATCCCTCAAAACCTGATTTTCTTTGCTGTCGGGAATAGGACCATGTAATGCATCTCCCAAAACTCAAATTCAATGTTTTGATGTTCTCGGATCCCAAAACTCAAATCACTAAATACCCGAAATTTTGAAAATCAAAATCTCAAAAAACTAAAGATACCCTTTTGAAGATTACCCTCAGATCTACCAACTGGTGAAATTTTGACTCGTTTTGAGCAATTTAGGCCCTTGAAAATTGATTTCGGAGTTCAGGCTAGGAGGTGCAAAATCCGAAATTTGTAAAAACTGCAATTTTTAGTGCAAATTTCATGAAAACTCCTTCAAATTTTGATGGAATGACCTCTTGGTCCCACCCGTGTGCCAAAATCTGTTGGTGTCAATCGCAGCACCCTTCGAAACTCTACAACGCGATCGGTTGAGACTTTCGGTGCGATTGCACAACATGGAGCTTTTCCCAAGTGTGGGACCTCGCGAAATCGAAAAGCTCTCCTGATGAAGGCCAGTTCCTATTCCTCTGTTCAGATGCACACGTAAAACATAGAGGGTCTACTCAAAAACCTAATCTAACTTGCCAAGGAGACAGGGTAAGAAAATGCATGAAATAAAACCTAAACTAATAGAGGTGATGCACCGAGGAATGTTAAACACTCGTTTTGCAAATTAAACACAGACCACATAGATGTAATACGAACACCATTCACAGGAAACCGAACTACAATAAGATATCAAGAATGACAGCAATGAATACATGAGAGGGTTTAGAATCAATCACAGACATATATATATATTGCTTATGGGTCGATACAAGATATCATTGCGGTGGCCAAGAGGCAAAAATGGCATTACAATCCATATGGGAGGCTTGAAAGCTTCACAAATTCTCTTGCAAGCAAGAGAGAAGGGAGGATGCAAAACGAAAAATGTCCAACCCTTGAAAAACAGCGCCTCTTTACATTTTATATGGAGAAAAAGAGAGGGAGAAGAGAAGAATTCGAATCTGCTCCAATCACCTCCAAGATCGCACCTAACTCATCCCATTATGGCGGTAGGTAAGAACCTAGTAAACCCAAAAATGGCGAAATGTATTTTTGCATTTTAAGAACTTGTTCCCATTGAATTAAAGATATCCAGTCGTAGTTGGGTAGAGGATGCCAAGAGCTTTCCGAAAATTCCAACCTTGCATGAATCCGAGCTCCCT
The DNA here is from genome assembly GCA_018340775.1 of Taxus wallichiana var. yunnanensis. Classification (NCBI taxonomy): domain Eukaryota; kingdom Viridiplantae; phylum Streptophyta; class Pinopsida; order Cupressales; family Taxaceae; genus Taxus; species Taxus wallichiana. The sequence goes on along the minus strand of CM031244.1, from coordinate 347,424,439 downwards.
GTCAAAAGTTATGGCGATCTGAATATTTCCCGTGTCAGGGTTTGTTTCCAGTCGGGTTCGGGATTCTCCTTTGCATTTGCATCGGGTTTGGGAGGTGGCTCGACATGTGTTTGATGCTTGTGTTTTCCCAAAACCCGCTTCCGCCAGATTTCTCGAGTTTTCCTTTGTTGTCGGGGGCGGAAGGTGAACTTGCATGTGCATCGGGTTCGGAGGGTTGCTCGACATGTTTTCGCCCCGTGCTTCCCCGCCGTGTTTTCCCGACTCCGAGACCCGATTTCCTTTGATGTCGGGTTTTCCAACCCCTCCGACATGCCTTTGATGTCGGGTTTTCTAAACCCTCCGACATGCTTCTTTGACGTGTTTCCCCGACTCCGAGACCCGCTTTCAAGCTGCGTCCGGGTTTTCCAACCCTTCCGACATGCTTTTGCGCCATGCTTCTCCGCCTCTGAAACCCGCTTTCCCTTTGTGTCGGGTTTTCCAACCCTTCCGACATGCCTTTGATGTCGGGTTTTCTAACCCTTCAGACATGCCTTTCTGTCGTCGATCTATATTTACTCGGGGGGTAAATATATACAACAGGTCCCTTGAGAGAAAGGCCAACACAATGGTTAGCTCACCTGCTAACTCACCGAGTTGTCAGACAAGTTCCCTTCCATTTGAACATGGCGGGCTCATCTTCATGCCCCGCCGACCCTACTTGGCCTTGTTTTACATTTACCAAGTCGAGCTCTCAATGCTCCGCCGTATGACCTAACTCCACGAGCTACCTTCAACTCGTCCCACGAAACCACTTTGAGCTCCTCCACACTGTGTTGGTTTTCCTCAAGTGAACTCACCTTGTCGGTTCCACAATGCCTTTAGAGCTCATACTTGAATGCCTTGTTGTGTCACTCCTAGCTCAAAATCGGACTAGTTCTATATCAACAAACTTGTCATGAAATCGTTACAACCATCCACCAAAATAGCGAGTCCTCCTCGATCCTCGAACATCATGTTTTCCTTATCACCTTGCTCAATCTACATGACCACGATGATTTTCTTGATATCTCGGCTAGTGTTGCGGATTTTCATTTATGAGATTTTCTTTTGTGACAAACCATTTTTAACTCGACTTGACTCGGTTTGAGGCTCAAGCGTTCCCACCATTGAGATTATTCATCCTTTGAGAGCTTCGCTTGTTGAACCATGCATCGAGCTCATTGAATCAAACCACCTCCCTTGGTGACCAAAATCCTCTATGACACATCGAGTAATCTCCATGGCATCGACCATGTTTGAATTTTGAACTCGAGCATCCATCGCATTATATTTTGGTCTTGCTAAAGCTTCCAATTACTAATCTGGTCACTTTATTAATCGATTGAGTTTCATTCCATAACTCGATGACATGAGCTATCTTCTGACAATTTCCAACGAAATCAACTCTGAGGAAATTCGAAACATCTCTTCCGATGTGGAATAATCAAGATCCTTGCGTTGCATCACTCAATGTGGTCCTCCTTTCCTTGTGAACTCAATCGCTTGACATGGCACGCTGATCAACCCCTTAATGCATTACTTGATTTCTATAACGAGCTCTCGCTCATCTTTGTTGAACTTTTGCATGAGCCATACAACAATTATCAAAACTCACTCAATTTCTTTGAGCTCATACCTTATACTATGAACCCGTCCATTAGCTTAGATATTCCCAACTCGTAATGAGCTCTCCATAATGAGCTCGATTAGGTTTTCAAATGACGATCGATGAGCTTGTTGTCTCACTCTTGTCTATTTCTTGGCATGGCTCGATTTTATGAGCTCCACATACGTTGAGTCTTACAACTCGGCCATGACGCAACTTTACTTAACCAAGTGAACTCCACATTTTGTTATTACTTTCTAGTAATTCTTGAACCTCGACTTACAACTCAACAATTGTCATGTATTGATCAAGATAGTTATGTGGAAGTATTAAATTACCTTAACAACTTCTCGTGCAACTCCCCACGACGACCTTCATCCGCCATGAATCTTGGCATGATCATGCATTAAATAAGGAGGTTATTTGGTCTATATCTTCCACTCCATGCATTAATCTCTTCTAATACAAAGAGAACTCATTTCCCACTTGACCCGGTGACAGACTCAACCTTCGTCTCATTTCTTTCCTGAGCCTTGACTCCTTGACACGGGAAACTAGGTGTCGGTTAGCAAACACTCCGGAATTTCCATGTCATTCTGCCCATATAACCACTTTGAAAGTTGGCTTCGAATGCCCGCCTTTCCACCACGCCATGATCGGAGTTAGCCACAAACCTTTCCCATTCTCCCGGATGGAGAACTGGAAATCTCCCCTGTGCGAAATTTTCATGTTGGCTTACCATCACCAAAATTCCGAACTTGGCTTTCCTCCTCGGCTTGTCAACCCAAAATTCAATGAAACAAATCTGCCAACGTTACCCTCCTTGTGCAAGCGTTGGCTTGGTTATTCCTGAGCCATTTCTTTATGCACTTGGCGAATGAATCGCTGAGACGATTTGACTGCGTCTCGGTGTATACGCATCTGTGAACCCGGGATTTAACTCAATCACGTCAATTAACACATGGTTGTAAGCTTTAGAACATGATCCTCCGTGAGCCCGAAATCAACTACGAGCTCGACTATACTGAGCGACTTCTTGTCTACACAATCCCTACGACCAGCTACTGTTCCACGACAAGCCTGATTCGTGTATCTCGATCTTGTTCCTCGAGTTCTTATCTGTGAACCTTCCGAGATCCAATTCCTAGCTCGATTCCGTATTTGCAAATCACTTTCATTCCACTTAGTAGAGCTTTTCAATCTCGATGCATGCTCAAATTGTGATCTCCGCTGTCGAGCTCGTTGTTAGTTTGTTTAACCCCGCCATCCAAAATACCAAAATAACTCGATCCACTCCATCGAGTGTCGCAACATTTCAACGGCTCGGCCCTATAACTACGTTCTGCTTGGGATTGTGAGTTTCTCCCTGCATCTCCTTCGAGTTGCACCTTTTCATAGTGACGTGCTCTGCTCTCGTCAACATATTCAACTACGAGCTCACTAGATTGAAATTTAATTACACCATTCATACATATATCTTCTCATGATGAGAGCTCATCAATATTTTCCCTTTGATGACTCACCAGAGCCACGAGCTGACACTCCCCATTCTGTAAACCCCATCCTTGAGTCGTTTGATGTTCCATGTCGAGTTAGTCCTTTAACTTGACTGAGCTCCTTTGGATGATGTTTGTATTTTATTGACTCGACCCAAGCCATCTTCATGTTTCTAACATTTTGAACCTCGACTTGGTGTTCCGAGTTATGAACTTGTAAATAATTTATTGACCGACGAATTTCCCATCTTTTTCAGTGTCGAACTCTCTGCGACACATTTTTGACCGTGCCGGCCTAAGGAAACTAGCTCGAGCCCCTCAAGCCTTTTGCAATGAAATTCCCAATGTTCAATCCTCATGGCTCACCTTCCATCGACCGAGCCATCCATTTGGGTCTAAATTATCCTTCACTTGGCATAGCGATCTCTCCCTATTCTGCACTAGTTCATTGTCAAGAAACTCATTTAGCCTCTACCAAGTTAACATCCTAATGCCTTGCCGAGTTATTTCAAAACAACTTGGTGAGTTTATTTCTTTCTCTACATGCCGATGCCTTATCTCGCCGCCGCTCAACCCATTAAACTGATATGCGAGCTTCCAAGTTGTTCCATGACAATCTACCTAGCTCGATCTTTAAACTGAGATATTTCCTATAATGTCTTCCTCACGGATCGAGCACCTTGCCCATGAGCTCATAGATATGACCCCATGTGATCAAGTTAGATTGAACGACCTAATAAAACTTAGCTCCCACCTTCTACATGATATCAACTCACCAAGAAGGTCACCGAGCTGCTCGGTGAACTATTTGAGCTCAAAGACCCTTTTTTGGAGCATTCTCACCCTTGACCTTGAAACATTTGAACCTCCTAGATTTTCCTCAAAAGTTAGGGATCATAGAGATATAGTAAGACCTCCTCAACATAATTTATCAATTTTAATTAATTTATCCCCACGATGACCGGAAATGGGCCCGTCGGGACTAGAGCACAACAAAACCTCATTGTTCGATTTTGTCAAGTGTGCAAAATTGATAACAAGATTCTTTGACATAAGATTTTAAAAATTCATAATGTAGAAAGAATTGTATTGAGTATTTTTCTAATTCATCCAAGTTTTGCATTGATTCAACCTTTAAATTTTATTCTAAGTTGTTTGAAATTTATATTAAATTTGTTTATGCATCACATTATGTATATTCACTTGGGTTTTCAATATGGGTATCACCCTTTTCATCCATACACACTCCTCTTTGTTCACAATAAGGATCATCGGGATGCGGCTTCTCTTTTTACAACTTACATTCCCTCTTGAAATGAGCTACATTACCACATAACTAACACTTATTTAAATTTCTCCCTAGAGTCTAAGAGCTATTTTTATTCTTATATTTAACCTCACCTAGATTGAACCTATCAATCTAATTTCTTTTTATTACCTATCACATCTAATATTCTACATCTATTAGAAAAATCTCACAATAGTTTAATGAAAATATATAAAATTACTAACTAAACAACCATAACTATAATACCACATATTAGGGATATTGGGAATACCATAGTTCCCGATCAAAATATCGGGATTAAAAACTTTCTCCGAAAAGAGATGTATATTACTCAAAAGGCTATTATTACAATAGCTATCTCTCAGTAAAGAGATGCGTGTCCTTCCCTTATAAACTACATATACTTATATACTATCTAGAAGATTGTGGAAGGTCATCATTCTTGAGCCTGGAGATGAGGTGGTTCATCTTCTCGTGAATTCCAATGCAATAATTTCATGAAATTAATATGTTTACAATCTACTATTTTTAGAAAACTAAAAAAATTGCATTTTGAGGCCTTTAGAAGCATATTTTAGGGGTCAAACTTTCCCAACCAAAGTTCCAAACCCTTTCACAATATTCTACATGTTCCAATATTTCGACGCATTTTGAAAGGATTCATTCAGAGCTATGGTGCAAAATTTATTACTCCAAGAAGTTTTCCCACTAGAATCATTGCCTAGGTTGTTGTTTGGATCATTCCTCACTCTTTTAGAAGGGATGGTACCCATTAAGCCAAGAGGTTTCATCAAGTTTGGAAATTATTTCGTATGTGGTACATGCTTTGAGCTACCACCTTGATGACTAGGATTTCCTTTCTTGATCACCCGAAAGAGATAATAGGATTTCCCCGGAGGTATTTGTCAAATTTTCCACAATTTGGTCTTCTTCAAATAGAGAAAATCTTTCTCGGGTTGAGTTCGCATATTTCCAACCGCTCATATGACCGAGGTATCCAAAAGACATGGGTGATATGGTTTGAGGAGGCCCACATCAATATAGGATGTAGACCAAGGTAGGGTGGAAGATTTAACTCGAAAGAATCATCACCTAATTTCTTGGTAAGAGTGTAAAGATGATAACATATAGGTCAAATTTTCCTATGTGGACCTACAAGCCTTTCCTTATGAAATGGAAACCAGAGCTTATCAAATGTATAACCCTATGTTGATCATGACATTACTTATAATTTTTATCTGTAAGAAGATATCATGGAATTGGTGATGGGTATATTGAATATGTTCAACAAACGATGTCACCTTTTCCTCTCCAGCTTTTCCATGAGGTGTGTATTCTATTGTATGCATTAGAATACATACATTAATGGGTTTCATAGGATGGAATCTATAAAACATTTTAAATAGACTATGTTTGGTGGAGCGGTGCAGGTCCAATTGTATCCATGTTGTATGTAGGGAAATACCACGTCTAATGTACATTGGTGTTTGGAGTGATACATACGAAGCACGTGAACAATCGTGAGGCTCACCACCTCTATCTTTTCGTCGGTCTATGGGTGGAAGGATGTGGAATTTATCGACTTGGTCTCCATTATTTCCTATAGGGTGGACCAAGATGCTTAAGAACCCGTTGGCCTTATTAGAAAGAATAGAATTGTGAAGCCCAATGGTGAACCATATATGACTAAAATAAATTTTAAAAATTTCTTTAGCATATATATTTTTCTTACATGAAATATTTATAGCCATCTTAAAAAATCACTTAACTACAAAAAAAATCATTTCCATGTTTCGAAGTTGGTAAACCTAAAAATAAGCCCATTGAGATGGAGGCCCAAGGATTGGTTTGTTCTATAAATGGTGTATACAATCCTTGTTTCTTATTATTTGGTTTGGACATTACATAGAGGGTGTAAGAATTGATGTACTTAACCACATCATTCCTTATATTGGGCTATTAATAGTGCTTTTGCAGTACTATTAGTGTTTTTTCCATGCTAAAGTGTCTATCTATCCTACTAAATTGTGTCTCATGTATCATCTTATGTTGTTGAACAACCGAACAAATATATTTTGCATGTGGTAGAGGAGGTTATCCTATAGATAGAAATTATGGACATGTTTCCCCTCTTGATATTGTGATATGTATTTGAAAAGTGAGGATTTGTCTCATACGAAGTGCACCAACTATAAGTCTCATTCCCAAAAAGGTCAAGGATAGTTGTGACACGGGGATTCACTTAGTAAAAGTATGGTATAAAGACTCATGCGTCAAGGGTATTAAAGAATACCCTTAATTCTAGTTTCTACCTCTAATTATTCAATTGATAATACCCCCTCTTGTTATATTATTAGAATGAAAATACCCCTATTTTTTCCATGTACCTTACTTACCCATTTTTCAATTACAATTTTATTTACCCCTTTTATTTCTACCCCAATATATTAGACAAAAATATATTATATTTCTCACTCAATTTTTTTTAATATGCATTTCCTTTCGAAAGATAGTTTGAAGCCATTAAATACATATTACAAGTCACCTTATATATGTTAAGCTTTATGCATTTATCAATAGTTCTTCAAATAATTAAGATGGTGAAATAATATCACTTGTGTTGAAAAGCATACTCAATTCTAGTTTTCTACCATCTTATTATTTCTTGGCTAAGAATCTAGATTTATTTATTAAAAAGAGATTATAATTTAGTTTATGACCACACTCCTTTTGCAATTTTAAGGTATTTACGTTTAAAAACTAGGGTTCAAACGTTTTAATTTTATATTAAAAGTAAACCTCTATTTCCTTTGGCCCATCTCTCTAACCTACCCCCAATACCTGATTCAAAACATTAATAAATTAAACCCTTTCACCCCCTCATGTCTACCGGTATATTGAGTTTAATTTTATTAATTTTAATTACCTCAATATGAACCCACGTGCTAGGATATTGCCTAGCTAATGAACCCCCGTGAGTTGTGAGGGCTGAAATTTGAAGGTGGATCGGGTAATATTCCACTTAATTGGAAATTCACTTGTTATGTCTTATTATTAGGTAGAACTATTATAGGTAATTGACTAGGAGAAAAAATAGAAGTTTTCCTGTGTCAAGGTAAGTAGGTATATGAAAAATAGGGAAGAAGGTTCATAGAGGATGAATATAAGGATTTAATAGAGAATATAATACACCAATCTAGTGGGCATGTATGTACAATATGATTTACAAGGATAGTTGAAACAAGTGATAAAAACTAACATGTAAATAAATATGATATTATAGAAACATAAATTTTACAAATTATCATTTGGTAATGACAATTGTGAATACATTTTTGGATATTAAAGTTTCACATGGGAGACTCTTTTACTAGTTGGAACAATTTTGAATGAACTCGTGTAGGAATTTTGATAGTTTGAATCCTCTTATGAAGTAGTCACTTAAGTGATGACTTTGTTATCTAGGTTGAATTGACTAAAATGTGTTCACTTTATAGTGATTGGTTGACCATGGAAGATTACATTTGAGGTTTAGATTAATACAGTTTCACTTCCATGAGAGGTGAGAAAATAATTTTAACATTTTAAAATCTATATGCCCCATTTGGAATGAAATTTTACAAAGGTTATATGTTATCGCGTTGTTAGTAAATTGGCCAAGTTATGTATGGTCTCGTGTTCCAAATGATGACCCCATTAGAAGGGTAAATTTTAGCTACAAATATTTGTTAATTTACGAATATTATCATTTTTAAAAGTTTGTATTAGGAAAGATTTTAGGGTAGGAATTATGATCGGGTCACCTAAATATTCTACGTGCAGTAAATTTTAGGGTCATTCACCTAACATTTACACCAATAGCCTATTATTATAATTCAAGTCACCTTTATTGTGAAATTTAAATTTACCATATTCGCATTCATATATACTAATTATGTATTTACAATTTTGTATGTAAATTATGACTATCAAATATTCATCACAATTCCATTATAATTTAAAGATGAAAATTGACTAGATATTGTAACCTTGTACATTGAGGTATTTTTAATTGTTATGCTATTGTATTACATTTTTTTTCAGAAAGGTGTAAATCATACAGATCTAGTTTTGGATCTCTATATGCTATGAGTTATTGTTCATTTTTATGCTATTGAATCATATCATTAAAAGGAGATATTCTATAGTATACACAATGTTACTGGCCAGTAGCATTATGTATGTTACTGGCTAATAACATTATGCATGATACTAACCATAATAATTTTGAATGGTAGCATGTGTTATGGTGTAATCAAAACACCCCTGATTGATTGCAAGTGAATGGTTGAGGCATTTAATGTGATTCTTCAAACATGGAGTTATACCAAAGTGTGGGACTTTGTAATCGGGATAACCCTCCAAAGAAGGCCAAATTCCTATCCTATCCTATTGCCAACTACTCCAAAGTGTAAATATTTATAGATATAACACTAATCTAATGTTTTTCCAAGGAGACAAAGTTAGAGAAAATGCATAAAATTAAAACCTACTCTAAGGGAAGGTGATGCACCAAGAAGGATGTTGAACAACCTACACAATAAACACATCACTACTAGAACCTTGCAATGAAAATAACAACAATACAAAATAACCTTGCATGTAATGAAAGATCAGAAAGATGCATTAGAACACAAAATAAGGTTTGAATCATCCACAGATCTGATTTTTTATTATCTCAAATTTAATACAATACATCACATTCAAGCTCAAAGGAACATATATTGCATTACAATGTCTAGTAGGAATATTTGGGATCTCCAAAGAATATCTTGCATAAGAATAAGGGAGGGGCATATACAAGGTGCCCAACCCTTTAAAAATGAGCCCCTCATTACAATATATAGGAAGAATGAGAGGAAGGGAGAGAGAAGAATTCAAAATATTTCTTACAACCACCCTAAAATGCATTAAAATCTCCTACAACAATGATGGGTGCCACTGTAAAACCCATACCTCCATGTACTATGCCTTGTTGGGAAAGAAAGGAATCCCATACCTTATCATTTGGGTAGGTGAGAAATATGGAAACACCCTCTAAAATGGTGGATTGTATTTCTTCATTTTGAAATACTTAGTCTCACTAAAAATAAGAAAACTAGTTGTAGTTGTGTAGAGGACACTGAGAGATTTCCAAAAAGTCCTATCTTGTGCAAATCTAAGCTCCCAATTAAACATTATGGCCATCTAAAGATGAGGGTGCCATAATGTAATAAATGTGAGTGGTTAACTCTGCCTTTTAGGACTCGAACTTGAATTACAATTTCCAAAATATGAAATTTTAGACTTTCAGGATTCAGATCTTCGAACATTTTGATTTTGGAGTTCGGGTTATTATTCATCTTCCTAGCCTAACAAAACTCCGAAACTTTGAAATCCCAAAACCCCGAAGTCCAAAATTTAGACTTCATATGTTGGACTTCATGTTGTGATTTTTTCACATTGGGGGCTCAATATTCAAATGTGAAACCCCAAAGTCCAAAATTTAGACTTCAGGCTTCTGACCTTCGTATTTTTGGGGGTTTTGGGATTTCAGGTTTCAGGGATTTGGGACTTTAGGTTTTGGGGATTCGGGACTTTAGGTTTTAGGGATTTGGGACTTCCTTATCCATCAACTTGGCACATATCTCTGAAAATCAAACCCCAAAGTCTGAAATTTAGGCTTCGAGTTTTGTACCTTAGCCCCTCCTCCGTGTGACACTGCTTCATTGCTCTGGGTCCATAAAACCTCCAAAATTTTGAAACCCTCAAAGTATGAAATTTGGAATCCAGGTTTTGGACCTTTTTTAAATTTTTATGTGCTTCTTTCCACTAAGTCTCTAAATTTGACTTTAGCCTACCTCCGAACGACCCCACCTCCCAAGTCTCGCAATGTGCTCCTATTTCTTTAACTTGTTTGACCAATATTGAAATGTAAGCTCCCATGACTAAATTAATCCCTCCATTTTATTTGTGTGCAAGGTCATGTTTGTCTAATTTTTCCTTAGGGGTAAAACTCGATAACAACATGTACAATGATTTTGGTCAAGAAATTATGTATGGTACTTGATGGTAACATACACTTTCCTACTATCATGGATCATTGTGTAATCTACCATCTTGAAGCAACCGTTGTCTACTTGGTTGAATAATGGTGTAGTGTTGAGATTCAAACATTTATGTTTCACCTACGCTTTGTAAAATTCTAAATATTTTTCTTAAAAAATTTATCCATTTTAAAATTACACTTCAATTGATACAATGGAATATGTGAATAATGAAAATAAGGAAGATCAATTCAAAGGAAAAAGTAGCATATTAAATTATTTCAACCAAAAAAATAATGAGGACCCAACTTGCATCCAAAGTGTGAACATTAACATAGGTAATGATTATCATTAACTTTTTCTTTATTTTTGTCAGTTTAGTTTAAATTTTTAATATATTTGTCACACAAACCTTTTTCTTCTTTGAATATAGAAAAAACAACTATTAATTATATTCTTCATGAATTGATTATTCGAACCCTAAAGAAATAATTAACATTTTAGTAGATGAAGATATAATTGATGATGACATGCTAGAGCTAGAAGACAATCCTCACTACCAAATTCCTCAAATAGATGAATGTTCTAATGAAAATATTCAAGTAGAAGATGATATTCACACAACTCTTAAGAAATTAAATACGTATGATGGAATAAAAATACCTAGACAATTAGAAGGTCTTTTAAGGTAGATTGGGAAGAAAAATATCCATTCATTGAACCTGTAGAACAAAAAAAATGTAATGATACTCTAAAATATTATGTAATGTCCCCTTTCCTTCACAGAGGTCCTAAAGGCCAAAATTTAGTCTTAGCCTTAATCATATCCAAGGGACTAAATACTTTAGAGGCTATTCAATATTCCACCTTGCTTATTTGTTATATTTTTGCATTGGCATGGCTATTAAGTCGCTTGGTGGGGGAAAACGTTATGTTTTTTCATTAAGGGGGTGAGTAATAAGACTTCAATGTTATAATTATTCATTGGGGTGACTTAAGTAATTTATTATTCTATTTCTTCATTGAGGTTGATTAAGTCACTTTTAGTCCCACATGGAGATCCCGACTTGGAAAAAGGTAATGAAAAGTTATGAAAGGAGGTTTGGGAAGAAAGTTAGTTCATTCTTACATGCACACTTCTGATTTCCATCGAGCAACTTCTGATTGCTTTTTCTATCTTTCTGAGTAATATCCCACATGAATCCTAGTTTTGGTGGTGAGAGATCCATTCATAGCTAGCAGAAATTCTTCAGTGGTGGAAGATCCACACTAGCTTGTCAATTTGGAAATAATTCAGGGATTATTTTTAGAGATCAATTTCAAAGTTTTCATAGAAGGGTTTTAGAGGTATTTTAGGATTTTTGTGGAGAAAAATAGAGTGTTTCTCGATATTTTTATTGTAGTGATTAGTGTGGGTTTTGACACCATTTTAAGAGGAATTTTGGTCTCTTTCCGGTGGAGTGACCTATTTTGGAATTATATAGTGGTATTTAGAGTTCTTTTTCCGGTATGGAGATTGATATTTCATTCATATTATTAATAGATGCTATTTCCAAAATTTCAGAATTTTATCATAAGTATTTGAGAAGATATGAATTTTTGAGGTTTTCTAGTTGTCTAGGGTTTTCTGTAATTTTCTGGCAGTCATATATGATTTGAAAAATTCCAAAAATATTGTTCTAGTGTTCTTTATTATTATGGTAATATTCCTACAAATTTTCATGTGTGTTGGGAAAGTATTGTAAAAATATCAATAAAAATTAGTTCACTGCCCTAGCTGGGTATTTACTGTAGAAAATCAGATTTTCTATTTGCTGCAATTTATCTATATTTTGTGTACTTTTGTGTGGTATCCCACAAGGGATATTTTAGTGGTATCAGAGCAGTTGTTCCTCTAGCCTGTTGGGTTGAAATATGGGAGACAAAGACAGTGATGACATGGGTGTGGACTTGATCAAAACCTATTCAATAATATGGTGAAGTAACGAAATTGCTAATCTCTATTTGATCCATTTCACAGAGAGATTAGCACAAGGTAGACTTGAGACTCATACAGAGAGAGGGGAAAGTAGTAATAGGGGACACCTGAATCAAAGAGTTGAAAACGAATATTCGGGAAGTGGTCTCCCCACTCTTCTACCAAGCCTTTCGGACTCCACGAACCTTCTTTCTTGAAGGATCAAGAAGTTTCAAAGGTAAGGAAACTAGATGATGATTTGGATGAGGAGTCTTGTTAGGAAACATACTAATCATTGAGTGATGGCTTCAGAGAGATAATACACCTTTCAATGAGTACTAAAAATGAATATTGGTTGTAAACCCAAGAGAGATCATCAGCCACAGAGGATATTGGGAAAAATATCCATTCCACACTTTGATAGTTCTAAGAAGTGCATTGTGCAATCCAACTTATGATTTCCAGTGATATGGAAATAAAAGGAGCTCATTATTGCATACAACTAGTTTTTGTTCTCTTTTAAGGCAGAGTGACCCATTTTTGTATTTTACAAAGATTTTGGAGGGTTTTCAAAGTACTTTTTCTAGGTCTTGAGATTGGGATTTCATTCATACTATTAATAGATGTTATTTCAAAAATTTCATAATTTTATCATAAGTATCTGAGAAGATATTAATTTTTGAGGGTTTTTAGTTGTCTAGGGTTTTTGTAAATCTTTGGGCACTATACATGATTTAAAAAATTACAAAAATATTTTTCCAGTGTTCATTATGATCATAAAAATCTTCCTAAAATTTTTCATGTGTGTTGAGCAAGTATTGTGAAAAATATCAATAAAAATCGATTATTACCCTAGCTAGGTATTTACTACAGAAAATCATATTTTCTATTTGCTACAATTTATCTATATTTCGTGTAAATTTTCATGGTATCGCACAAGGGATATTTAAAAATGTGGATGTAAAATTTGTGGTTGGAAATTAGGAAAAGAACATAAACTAGAACTAAAATTAGACATAATTGAGAAACATTGTGGCAAATTATATTTGATAATCAAGGAAAATGATGGAAACATAACAAAGATACATATATGGAAAAATAAAAAGAGTGAATGCATGTAAGATATGCAAAGGAGTATGAAATTGATAATTTTATTTCCTAAACTTATGTACAAAAGGAGAAAAATTAATCTAATATTCGAAAATATCTAAATGACAATCTTAAGGAAAAAACATACAATTTTGAATCTGTATTCTTCATTCTTAAAATGGGTAGATCTATTTCACAATTTTCAGAATTTAAGACATTTTAAAGATTAATGGGTTTTGTAAGTTTCACAATCACATTGATCGATAATAGTACTTGGAAAATTTTAAAATTTCTTACAATGATTATAAAGGAGGATTTGAAAGAGAAAGTCAATAATGTATGTTTTATCTCCTTTTTCATTGATGAGGTCATAGAAATAGAAAACACATATTTGGTTTTAATCCATATTTATACTTTTAAGAACCACACAAGCAACCTCATCTTATATTTTTCATAAAATAAAGGAAAACTGCAATGTTGAAAATATTTGCAAATCGAGTTATATCTATTTTGAAGGATATAACTAGGATGAATGATTATTCAATAGCTACAAAGCTAATATGTGTTGGTGTTAATGGTGAATCAAGTAATGCATTTTTATAAAATGTTATATGTGTTCAAATACCAAAATTTGTTGTCCTTTATATTATTTCAATTCATTGTATGTCTCATAAGAAGAAACATGTATATAAGACAATTAAAACATTTGAAAATGTCATAAGAGTTGATTTAGATTATCGGTGAATTGCATTCTTATATGTCAAATAGTCCAAAAATATTTCCATATTTTTAAAAATTACAATTAGAGCAATAGATGGTATATAACTTCTTAAATATGTTGATACAAGATGGATTGTGATGTATGAGTTTGCACACAATTTTTTTATGAATATTCATAGTTAGTGCCGATTTCATTTTAAAGTAATATATGCATGTTTTTATGAAGGATAAAGGTTTTTTTGAATGGAACCCTACCTGGTAAAAATTCCTAATCACCGGGATGAAAAATAAGGAACAAAGGGAACCAACAAAAACAAGCATGCCGGGCCAGTGAACACCGGAAGACAACCAAGGACCCTAAAATCATTTTATCTTTGACTTCTTATGGCGGAAAAAATTCCAACCATCTTCCTTAGAAGGAACCTTGTGATTTTCCTACAGTCCAAAGGTCATCCTTAGGTAGTAATTGTACCAGGGCCCTCCCAAACCTTAAGGCTTTTAAGTGAGTTAGGATAAAAATGAGAACCGATCCACCGGTGGTCCATGGCTTGGGTATAAAAGGAACATCAAAATTCAAGACGTGACTTCCAATTTTCCTTTCGAGAAGTGCTCTTCTTCATATTTTTATCTTTGTTCTTCAAAATACTTTTCAAGTTAAACTTCCTTAACTAGTTTGTTAACTAAAGTATCCCTTGCCATAAGAGACACAAATTCATAATAATGGAATGGTATACTAGTCTCAAGCCAAATGAGGGAATTATTCATTCATATGATGAAAAATAAAAGGAAATTCAAAATTTTCCAGATAAACTACCACTATGGATGAGGCTATGAAATGGGAACCATCTAGAGAACCGAATTCACCTACCCTAAAATTGCCATGTTATAAAAACTATTGTGATGTCACATCCCCAATCACTTTGATGCCCACTAAGATAGGATAGCCACACATGGACCAAACCATGAGTTCGTCAATATCTAGCTAATCCTAAGGGGAAACATCAAGCGTCTCTATCATGCAAACCACAATATTTAGTATTCGAACATAGAAATTTCCTTATCGGGTTCATGACATGGGGTAGAAGGCTCAACGCCAACAAATACATAGGAATTTACATTCAATATTTCATTTTGTAGGGGCAAAAACACCAACTAGGGTTTACTTTTGTGCCCAAGCCATTAAATTCACACATCCCATAGATCAATGTACAAAAGTAGAGAATTTAACACAAGAAATCCTATATTCTTCATAGACTAGATTCTTTACCCAAGCCCTATTTTTATACTTGATCCCGATAAAGGAAGGGAGTTTACCTTCAGGAAACTAATGTAAAAATATGCATAAACTAGTCTGAATATTCTTCGAGGTTTGGTCCACAACTAGTAGGGTTCCTAGTGCACGTAATGCCCCGTATCATCTTAGGTTCCAAGAACTCAAGAGGCTCAACTGAAAATATCACCTAGAAATGGAAAGAGCTGGGAGGAGGATAGCCAGAAATATCAAGGGTCTATTTTCCTATATTCAAGAAAAATTTACCAAAAAGCAAGGGCCTTCCTCCGTGATCCTAATGAAATCCTCTTCCCGAATCAAAGTAAAAAGAAAAGATTAATGGTCCATGGAAACAATGTCCATATGACATCTTGGCCGCCATTTTATTTGAGACCAACTTATCACAACATCTATTTTTATCCTAGAACCAAAAATATGCCTTGTAGAGAATAATCATACCTATGAGAAGATATGTTGATGAACTCCTCGGAACAACAATGGGGAGACATTCCTCATCCCAAGAAGGTGTAGGTAGGGAAGATTGGGTATAAGAGACAACCCTCCTATTGGAAGCTCCATACCCAAAAATATGTTTTTCCAAGTTTCCTCCTTTCCTAGTAATGAGATTAGGGGTGAACCAAATCCAGTCCCGCTGATATTCCGCCCATCTAAATTTTAAAACTTTCCTCTTGCACATCCCATCCCAAATCCATTATGTTTTCATGTTGACAAGGAACCATGTCTACTTTACTACTTAATAAGTTTGGAAATAATGTTTACATTTAGTGGGATTCTACCCATGTTGAATGAAATCAGTTCCTTGACAAAAATTCTTTAGAAAGATCCATATATATTGTCGACTTCATTATATTGAAAAAATAGGTATGTCAAATACTACATGTGTTATAGATTTTTTCAAGGAAATTTATTCAGTAGTTGGAAAACTATTAAATTTTCTAAAGGATCCTAAAAGATACTTTCGATTCAATAGAAGTGGTCATCTTTATATACTTTTACATGGGAACAATATTTAAATGTAAAATTTCAAAAAAGAGTGGATATTGTTGGAACAAACAATGAAGAACTACTTGTAACATGTAACTTATACAAAGGTATTATATATCAAAAAGGATCAAATTGAAGAAAATTTCACAATTCTTATCCAAAGAGATCATAGAATGTTTTAAAAGGGCTGAGATTCTTAAGACTATGTGATTTTTCAATCCTATATTTCGAATCTTGTAGTAGGTAAGAATGTTATACATGATTCATATAAAATACAAATGGTTAATATCACTAAGCATATTGGAAAATCAGTAGGATGTAATAGAGTTCAATTTAAGGGTCTTCTTCAAAATAAATTAATTTCATATCAATAAACTCATTTTGGCGTTACAATGGTGGTTGACCACTATGAATTACTAAGTGAGACAAAATATAATGATGCGCTTACCACGACTATTGAAAAATTTATAACGTAGTAGCATCCTACATGAAAGTATTAGTGAATTTTTTTAAATGTACGAATTGTTTAAGACAATGATATTGGGATCGATTGAAGATTTTTTTTTTTTTTGCATTAAAATTTGTTAAATCAAAATAACAAAACAAACTAGATAAAAATATTGAGACTTGTTTAAGATTGTATGTTTCACGATATGATGTGGACACATTTCCTTATGAAAGAGTAATGGAAGCATGGAATAATATTGCAAAAAGGAGACGGGTTTGTAATTCTAATACAGGGGCTGACAAAAAAGATATAAAATTTAAAATGGTAATTGAAAATAACAATGAAATATTAGATAAAAGTTTGAGTTCTCAAGACTTAAATAGTCAAGAATTGTTTGAGTTATGTGATATGGACTAAATTTGTATGCATGAACATAAAATTTCTATAAGTCAAATTTCATATCATATTATAAGTATGTAACTTGTTATTTGATATATACACATATTCTTTATTGAATAATATTATGTGTTGTAACTTTATGTTTAGTGTTTATAATCGAAAAATGTGATACTTAGTTTTCTATTTTCTTTTAAATCAAAATAATAGCCTAGCATATTACTTGTGTTAAAAATAAATCTAACTTTAGTTGACAAAGAGTGTATGAAATTGATAATAAGTATTATATATTACCAAACATAATTGAATATCATAATCACATTATGATTTTATTTGGAGAATTTATTCATGAATATATCACAAGTACAACACAACATAGATTGAAACTCTCAATATTTTCATATAATAAAGAAGATTAAAATTATTAGTAATTTATGTACATTAATAGTATGAATACCAAACTATTTTACAACTATCTTTATCATGTGTCAAATTTTAGAAATTCATATTACAAATTCATCCTTAAGAATTAGTCTTTCATTTCCGTTATTGTCTCCCATGCACAAGTACCTTCTTTTAAAATGCTCAACTGAACAAGATCCTATGTGGCTGCATTAATATTTAAAATTATTTCACGTCCTAGATTTTCTCCATCACCGATAGACAATAACATTAGATCCTATTTTATTTCTTTCTTCAGCAATATTTTAAGATCTATTCCATGCTCCTTTATGATCATTCTTAAGGTATTATTATTCTTATTTAAAGTTAGAATATTTTACTTCAAATAAAAATTGCAATTAAAATTTTAATTAAAATTTTTAAATACATATCAACTACTATTAAATAATTCTTAAATTTTTGGTACTTCAATGCATTTTAAAAATGGAAAAATAATTAATGAAATTTAAAAAACTATAAATCATATTTGAATATTTATTAAAATTTACCAATTCCTTATCCCTTTCTACATTCACAATATATACAATGCCCTTATCGTTTGACCACATTTTATGATAGGATTGTGTTTATGCGTAATCACAACACCCCTGAATGTCTACAACTTGATGGGTTGAGACTCTTAGTGTGATTACATAACATGGATCTTTTCCAAAAGTGTGGGACTTTACAATCAGGAAAGCTCTCCAGATGAAGGTTGGTTCCTATTCCTCTGTTCAAGTGCACACATACAATTTGTAGAGGATCTACTCTAAAACCTACTCTAACTTGCCAAGGAGACAGGGTTAAGAAGATGCAAGAAAATAAACCTAAATTAACAGAGGTGATGCACCAAAGGAATGTTGAACACATGCTTTTTAATTAAACACAAACTATTAAAAGTGCGATACAACCACAATGCACGAGATAACCATGATTGGAAAGAGATATCAAGATGATACAATGAACATAAGATAGGGTTGAAATCATCCACAGAATTATTTTTATTACTCCAAGAATTTGATATAATCCATTACAATGGTCAAGAGGCACAAACTTGCATTACAGTTTGAAATGGGAGGTTTGAACTCCAAAAATTCACTTGTAGATCAGAGAAGAAGGTAGGGTGCAATGAAAAATTGTCCAACCTTTATAAAAATGCCCCTCCTTACAATATATAGGAAGAATTAGAGAAGGAGATAGAATAAATCCAAAATCCAGCTTCAACCACCCCCAAAATGCATTGAATTCTCCTGCAATAGTGATGGGTGCCATGACAAAACTCATACCTCCATATACGATGCCTTTCTGGGAAAATAAGAAGAAAATAATTTCATTATGGTGGTAGGTAAGAAACTTGGGACAACTCAAAAATGGTGAACTGTAATTTTAATATTTAAGAACTTAGTCCAACTAATTTAAAGAGAGCTTTCCTAAAAGTCCTTTCTTGTGAAAATCCGAGATCCCAGTCAAAATTTATGGCTATCTGAAGATTGAGGTGTCATCCTGTAAAAATGGCGTACTGAGAGTTCCAAACATCTGAAACTCGAAAGCCCGAAAGTCCAAAATTTCATACTTTAAGAATTTGGGATTTTGGACATTGAGTTGAGATTTTTTCATTTTGGGGCTTGATATTTAAATCAGAATTCCAAAACCCTGAAACTCCGAAGTCTGAAATTTTGGACTTCAGAATTTTGGGATTTTGATCTTTTTTCTCACTACTTTTCTGGCATGATTCCCAAAATTCCCGAAACCCCGAAACTCCAATTTGTTTAGACTTTCAGATTTCAGGATTTCAAAAGTTTCTACTCCATTTTTGGGACACTTCCCTAGGTCCGTGAAACCCCAAATTTCGAATGTCTAAATTTTGGAATTTCAAAATTTAGGATTTTAGACATTTGGAGCTGAATTTCCAACTTTGCGCCTGAGAGTTTCTAAAACCCCGAAAACTAAAATTCCAAATTTTAGACTTTTGGACTTCAAGATTTCAGACATTGCCTACCCACTTTTACCTCGTTATCTCTGAAGAGCCAAAAATGCAAAAAATGAAAACTTTGAGCCTTTCTCCATTGTCTCTTTGTGCATGTTCTTAAGCTCGATATCCTTCGTCATTTCCATTAGCCATTGATTTTCCAACCTTGCATTTCATTGATGATCCCTGCTACACCCTTATTTTTGAAATTGGATGTGAGCTCATATGACCAAACCAACCACTCCATCTCTTCTGTGTAAGATTTTGTTTGATCAATTTTTTTGAGGGGAAAATTGGATAACAGATTTTTCTTCTACATTTAAATTCTCAACTATGTTAAACATTATATCTAACACATCATCATTGTTGGTATTTGTAAAATACACAATACCACATACAGCCCAATTCAACAAAATATCAAGCTTTGTTGGCTTGTTTTAGACCAAAGAATATAATATATGTCTCTGGGAGTGTTTGTGAAATCAAGAATTTTTTTCTTTTATCAAAACAATAGCCCTAAAATCCCACAAATTTAATTGTTCAATATCGTTTGTTCAAATATCATTAAAATTTTCTATACAATTGTCATAAAAAAGTCTTGAAGCTGAAAAAAATGTTTTTCATCATCTATTAAGGTTAATTTTACTAGAGAAGGTGTGTTTGATATTTTTTCTCATACTAAAGAAGGCTGCCTTAATCCATTAATCATATCTTGTGTATTAAAATTTCCATGGGTGAGAATCCCACTTTCAATCATCATATATTCCTCATCTAAATCAATTTCATTCACTATAGAATCACCCTCTACACTTGGAACATTTCCCAATTAAAAATTTAGAAACACTAGTGCCAAAATCAGGGTACCCCTGCTTGAAGTTGGAGCATTCAATGAAATATATTTCTTCATTATCTTTGTCTTGACATTTTTTTATAGTGGTAGCACTAGTGTCCTCTTTCTCCTAAAAGTAGAATATGTATTTAGAGGAGGAGGAGAAACTATAATAATGAACTATAATTTCGTAAGAAAATTGAAATGAAAAACATAATAAGAATGAAATAATAAAAAATTATATATCATTTATGATTAAAAAATATTATTAATTTACTTAGTTTATAGATAATATGTAGATGGAACCTTTTGTAGTTGTTGTGGCTACTATTAATGAGTAGAGTGAAGAGATTAGGATTCGTCGACTGGTAGTTGTGATCTAAACCTAATTAACCATTAACAATTTAAATTCACCATTTCCTTCGTTCAAATAAATATAACAAAATAGAAATAAATTAAAAATATAAGTTATTGGAATAAATTCTCCTAGGTGACTAAGATATTTCTTGATACCATGTTTCTTCAAATTCATACATGTTGGTTAATGGAAAAGAATGAACTCGAGGATATAAACTACTTCCCATAGAGGTTGCTGCAGTAAAGGTATGTTACCGTGTTATAAATAGTTACTTGTGTATTTCTAGGAAATTATATATACTTTAAAACATATTGAAATACAAAACAATACTTACCTATAATTAGTGGTATGGTAGATGTGTAATTTGGAAGAGGAGTTATGAAACTCCTCATTTGTTTCACTTGACAAGTTATTAATTTTAGAGTGGTTTCCTTAGTCTCCTCATCCTCCAAAACATTAACTAAATCTTTGGAATACGGTGGGTAAATATTTGTTACAACAACCTTCCTTCAGGATGTAGATGTCGTAACAGTCAATTATTATAATTTTACAATGAACACACTATAAATATCAATTATAATATATAAAATATGAAGAAAATTAATGAGAATTATTAATAAAAAATAATCATAAGTTTGGGAATCACCTCCTATTGTTCAATTGTTAAGGACGTAGATGTTAGCTTTATGTGGAATGTGGTAGGAGAAGGGGTGTTACATAAATTGTACATACGTTCATAATATAATGTAATACTAAAATTTGTGTAACTAATAGAAACAATTTCATTCATAAGAATGTTACTCGTGTCATTTTCAATACTGGAAGATAAGAAATTGCACCAATCATTTATGTAATTTCCACTAATATTCGTATATTGACCCTAAAAAATAAATCTTGGATGGAAAAATTGAACCAGAGCTCGAAAACATGTTCCTGAAATCAAAGAGGGGAATTGCACTTTTGAGAGATTTGGGGAAATTGTAAATATAAGGAGACATAAAATTGATAAATATATAATACAACACAAAATATAAATTCATAAAATAAAAAATATGTAAATATTAATACGATCATTAAAAAACTTCCCCTCTTCCTCCCACCGCCTCTTCCTTCCCTCTAACTTTGAATCGATGTTCTCATCACTAGGTATAGTGCTACGAGTCTATCCCTGTATCTTCTCTCTCTTGTAGCCCCCCCTCTCTGTCATCCCTCCCCAATTTTGGGCCTTCCTCTTTCACCCCGATTTCCTCAGCCTCTCTTTCTATCACTTTGCCTCTCCATCCCCATATTTTTACGATGTTACTTTTTTGTCCCTTCTTGCATCACCACAGAATCCCCAAACCATCCTCCTTCTTCTTATGGTGATTCAATGGATTTGGGGCTATTCCTTCTTCTGATCCTATGTAGTTTTCCACTAACCAAGATATTCAAGAAGTGTTAAGGGGATTTCTTTTGTCTACCCCCGAGTCTCGCTCCATTGTTATGGCGAGCCCTCCTATCATTGACATGGAGGATAAGAATATGACTACAACTAAAGTGAAGAATCTTGATGTCGCCTCTCCTATTCGTAATGATCTGGAAGATAATGACATTGTTATAAAGATCCTTGAAAAGATCAAATGGGCCTTCTCGGTCATTAAGAATCGGAAGTTATACACGAAAAATACTTGGGAAAGTACCAACTTATATTTCTTAGAAATGATCACACTTTCGATAATTTAGTTGATAAGAATGCTTCTACTCGCTACCAAGAATGATACCAAAACACTTAAGAAAATTACCTCCATTTAATTTCTCTATTTATCGTATGTTTTTTTACTTTCTAGATTTTGGTTGCCTTTGGGCTTTCTCTCTTAATGCTTAACTAATTTATCTAGCCATTTGCAATTTTTGTACAAGGATGTGGGTCCTTTCAAAACCATCTTATTTACCCTTTTCCAAAAAATATGATTATTAATAAACTTACAAGCAACTTCATAAATCGACAATTCAAAGTGAGACTCTAAATACTTAACCTCTTATCTGTCAAAATATCCTTCATTATGACAGGATCCACATATTTCTCGACGTATTCTTGTCAAATGCTCATGAATGTATTTATGGGACGTTTCAAGGACAATGTGTGTGATTAGAGTTGAGTACAAAAAGTATAAGTGAAATGTTATAGTTGGCTACAAGGTAGTTGAGTGTTTTTGTGTCCGTTTAAAATTGGGGCATATAAACTAGCCCAATGAAACTTACAGATTAAATTTATTGTAAAAATGAATTGGGATTTGATAGAAGAGTGTAGAATTGTAGAAATACAAGGCTCTTGTACAAAAATCATGCATTATAATTTGTGGGATCATTACAATTTATTGATGACAATCCTTCTTAGAATTTTTGCAACAAATGGAATATATGTTTTGTAAGGAATTGATGCATAGTATGGATGGTTTCAATGAACCACAGAGGTTATTTTCCTATTTTTCTACGGGCTCTAGAAATCTAGCTAAGAAATTGTGAAAAGTTAAAACTAACTAGATTGTTTGTATATATATAGGAAGATATGAAGGTATGCCAATGGCCGGTGAGCTTGCTTGGCCCCACCAAATTGTATCGCATTTGGTGTCACTAGCTGGTAGTATTTTTGGTGTTATTAGTATGTAACATTCTTGGTGGTACTTGCTGATCATAGGAAAAATTCTACCATCTAGAATACCAAGCATGCTAGAAACAGTAGCACCAAACATACTATCGATTGGTAGCATTTTGCATCCTCTTTGACGATAACATTTTACCCGATACTAGCTAGTAGCATCGTCAATGCTAACGAATGGTATCATTCTACATCATAATGACTGACAAAATTATTCATTCTACATGTTCTACTAATAAGTATTATGTTTAGTGTTACCAAATGGATTTTTATCAAAATCATATGCATACTTTTGCAAATGTATTTTGATCTTCAATGGGTATAAAAATGCAAATTAGGGATAGTACATGATAGGATCTTTATTGTTTAGATGAATTTTTGGTGGGGGATTAACAAGACAAACTGGGATAGATCAAATCTTTGACAATCTTTACAATACTTGAACAACTATCAGATGAAATGCCTCAAATAATTAGGATGTTCTTTCAACCATAAGAGGCACAAATGGAATCCCAGGTTTCACTCTTCACACAATATTTGAGAACTCACCACAATGCTTGAAGTAAATAACTCAATTAAACACAAAATCCTTGATCAAACCACGCCTAAGGTGCCCCCAAAGGCTTACAAGCAATCTCTGCAGTCAAGGAAGGTAAAGTGATTTTAAATTTGTTTATCTCCTTATTAGATGAAGGCTCTTCTGAACATGAGATTGCAAATGCCACTAAACTATCAACAAGAAATGGAGATTCTGTGTGATTTCTAAAGAATTTCAATGAAATATTGCAACAAGAACAATGAAAACTATTCACAAGGCATTTAAAAATGATAATAGACACCATATTGCCCAAAGAAAACACAGATTTAATTCAAAACTTGTTAGATTCAATAGTAGGGGAGAGTTACATGAACAATCTCAGAGCTGTGTGATGGCTATACACTTGTAACCAACTCACATACATGAATTTCCAACACATGAGACATTAACCTGGTTCTTTGGTGGATTTTTCAAAAAATGAGCTTTCTCTCGATTTTTTGCTCATGAATCTCAATCTCCTCTTTTACAATTTCTCCAAAATGCATTATATACCTCATGCCACCTTGGAGCCTTCTTTCCCAAGAAAATAATATGCCAAGGGATCAATTCTGTTACAACAATTCTTCATGATTCAATGAAAATGACATCAAATAGAAAAACATTCACATGTTGCCAGGTGTGCCCAAAAATATTAAATCATTACAAATATCTGGATCATTATCCATCCTAGAGGCATGTTTTTCATCATTGAGGCATGCAAACACCCTTTACTCATCATTTTCACCTTTTTACCTTTTCATATTACCTCTGCAACTTTTGATTTTGTCATTTCACATGTTTGCTCGGGCTGGGGCAAAAATTACTTCAAAAACATCTCAAATCAAAATATTGAGTCATGAAACTGATTTCAATGATCCTGGAAGGCCAAGACGACACAAAATAACTATAAATTTGATGAATTTTGATGCAAAAATCATGATTCCAAGATTATTGAAGCTCTATGGTGGTCAAAACAAATGGATGCACAACACCTTCGATCTTATCCATCTTTTAATCCTAGCCCTCCACATGGAAGATGCAGCCTTAGAAATAAGCTTGAGTTACCCTTTTATTTTTTAAATTTTTTTACATTAGGCCGGACACGTGGAAGTTGCGAGGCTTAGAAATAAGCTTGAGTTACCCTTTTATTTTTTTAATTTTTTTACATAAGGCCGAACACGTGGCAAAAATTGATTGGAGACAAATTCAGGCTCATTTTTGACCTTTCCACATTTTTCGGAAAAATGCAAAATTTTGAATTTTTTCTCCACCCCTATGCCCTTGAAATATGGAGCTGACACGTGGCACATGGTGGGCCCCATTAGGACCGTGCTTCAATTCTATGAATTTTTACCTTTTTAAAAAATTGGAAAAATTTCACTTTTTGTCCCACGGGCCCACACCTCCGATTTCTCCCTTGCCACGTGTCTCCTTGTGATTCGCTAGCAGGCAACGCTTCAAATTTTGATTTTGAACTCTTTTGTGAAAAAGGTAAAAAATCCCCTTTTACCTCCGCCGGCCCGCCGACCCGCCTTGTCCTCTGCCACGCGTCCATCTTTCATTTGTCGAGGACCCATGGGCTTAATCTTCATTTTTACTCCCTTTAAGCCAAGGGAAAATTCTCAACTTTGTCTCCGTGGGCCCGCGCCTCTGACTTCTCCCCTACCACATGTCCATCTCCTATTCGCTGTGGGTCCAAGTCTCCCTTTCTTCCTTCAAACCTCCCTTGCAAAATTTTGAAAATTCAAAATTTCCACATTGCCCACTCTCCCTTTTGACCTTGCAGGACACGTGTCCACTCCCGATTGGCTGGGGATTTGGACCAATTTTTGAATTTAACATTTTCTGAAAAATAAGGTCTAAAACCTTAAGGAAATCCAACCACTTGCAATCCCGCCTGCCAATCAGAACATGCCACATAGGCAAATTTGGAAAAAATGGGTCCCTGGGCCCGAAAAATGCCCCATTTGTCAAAAAGGTGAAAAATGAAAAGTTACAACATTTCACCGCTTTTCCTCAGCCAATTATAATCCACCACATTGCCAATACCTTATGAGGATGAATTTGATGGGCAAATGATGCCCGTCTGACCGTCAAAACATAAAAAATTCCAGGGATGCCCTAGAATTCATTTTTTTCACCAAGGATGGCATATTTTTTTGATTCTGAATCAATCAAGCATGATTTAAGAACATTTTCAACCTTTGGATTGGATTTTCAATTGCATACAAGAAAGATTTGATTAATTTTGACTTTTACATGATCTAACAGAGAAAAAATGACACAACCCATAAATTTGGAAGAACTAGGGCACAAAAAGGAAAACTTGGAATATTCCCTCAAATTAGGGAAAAATAACAATTTTGTGAGTATTTTAAAGAATTTAACTAGAGGGGAATAATTTCAAACCATCAATTCATAGGATAAAACATTTTTGACAAACTACTGATTTGGAAAATTAGGACAACAAGGTGCAAGCTCAAAAATGGCACCAACATCGACTCCTTCTTGGGGATGGTCACTTCCAGTGAATTCCACAAGAACAAAACATAGACCAAGTGTCAAAATATCCATTGGGAAAAGGAGTCAAGAGCCAAAATCACCAAAAACCAGCTGAGAAACTGACAAAAAATGCTGCCAAGAACAAGGGCAAATCACACACCAACAAAACAACAAAAACAAAGTAGAAAACAAAGACTATACAACTGTACAATTGGTGCATACCTCATATTTGGGGATTAATCCAAGAAATGACTGAAATGTCTACCATTAATAGGAAGCTCCAGCAATTCCCCATCTAATTCCTTGAGAAAGAAGGTATGTTCACCAATTCTGATATCAATGGCATAAGGGCCCATCCATAATGCATCAAATTTTCCATGCTTTCCCTTGTCTTCATGCCTACTATCCCACAACAAAACCAGATCTCCAATATTGAAGGCTCTAGAAGTGACCTTCTTGTCAAACAATCTCTTCAATTTTTTCCTAAATATGACATGCCTTTGATGGGATGCTCTTCTCTCCTCATCAAGCTCAATAATCTGATTGATTCTTGATTCATATGGGCAAAGATCTTGATCTTCCAATTGTTGGGCAAACTGAAATGAAGATAATTACAGGAGAAAGGGCAGCAAATCTTGAGTTCCATATACCAATTCGAATGGGATTTTACTAGTAGCTCTTTTAGAAGTTATCCTATCAGCCCAAACTTCAAATTTCAAATGTTCACCCCACTTCTTCTTGTTTTGCTCCAAGGTTCTTCTAATTATCTTCAACAAATTCTTATTCTTTGGACTCAACTTGTCCATTCCTTGGGGGTTATAGTTTGAAGAATAAGTCGATTGATTCCATATTCATTGCACATTACCATTAAAGGTTTGGCTCTAAAGCATATGGCATTATTAGCTACAATCTTGATCGGGACTCCAAATCTACATATGATTTGATTCAATAAGAAGTCCATAACTATTTGGTGTGTTTCTTTCTTGGTGGGAATTGCCTCTACCCACTTTGTAAAATAATCGGTGGCCACAAGGATCCACTTATGGCCAACACTAGAAGGATCTGGAATCTCACCAATGAAGTCCATCCCCATTGCTTGAAAGGAGCTTCAATTGATACAAGATGAAAAAGAATGGAGCTTGAAGCTTTCAAGATTCTAGGAAATCATTGGCAACTATAACATTTTCTAACCGGATGGGTTACATATTTTAACAGAGTAGGCCACTAATAACCAACTCTAAAAATATTATGTGTTGTTACCCTTCCAAAGAAAGTGTACTCCACAAATTCCCCATGGAAATCAGCAACTATCTTGGGAGATTCATCTTCAGTTATGCATTTCAAGAGGAAACCTTCGGGGGTTCTTCCAAGCCAACCCAAGGTCCAGTAATGATATATTTTTGAGAAACTAGCTTGAGGGATCTTTTCTGATTTTTATTTAAGTGACTAGGGAAGCACAGGTGTTTGAGGTAGAAGATCACATCCTTGTACCATTCATAACTTACCAAATTTGCAAGCACATCTACCCTTTCTTCCTCTAGCTGATTCACTTCCACATTCTGCAAGTTGCTCTCAGCCATGAGCTTAGCAAGGCCCAAACCTCTTACCAACTTTGTGGTTTGGATGTCCATATCATACTCCTGCAGTTTGTTCACCCATCTACACCTTTTACTTGAGATCTCCATCTATGATAAGATGTCTTTTACCATGGTGTGGGGAACATAAGCAACAACCTTTGAACTTAAAATATAAGGCCTGAAAAACTTTGTTGCTTTCACCAAGGAAAATGCTTGTTTTTCCATGATTGTATACTTTAACTCAGCAGCCTGTAAAGCCTTGCTAAAGAAGGAAATAGGCCTCTTAGCCCCATTTTCATCCTTTTGCAGAAAAAAAAGCAATGGTATACTCAGAGGCAAAGGAAAATATTTGAAAAGGCCTCTTATAGTTTGGGGCTGCCAAAACAGTGCATGTTTAAGTGCATCCTTAATTCCTTCAAAATCCTGAATGGCATCCTCCTCCCACCTGATAACTTGGTCCTTCTTTAGCATGCTTGTGATTGGAAGAGTCAACTCAAGCAAAGTTGGAAATAAACCTTCTAATAAAATTAATTTGACCAAAGAAATACTTTGATGTCTTTCTTGGTTATTGGAAAAGGTACTTTCTTGATTACTTCCACTCTCTCAGGGTCTATCATAACAACATCATTTGACACAATGTGACCAAGAAGCTTGGCCTTTTGCATGCCAAAATGACACTTCTTTGGATTAAGAGAAATGCCATACTCCCTACATCTAATCGACATCTTCTCCAAGTGCTACAAATGATCACCTCTCTGTCTTGAAAACATAGTCACATCATCTTTGTAAAATGCAATGAACTCATTAATGTAACCAACAAAAGCAACATCCATTGCTCTTTGAAAAGTGGCACCAGCATTCATCAAACCAAAGGGCATCCTAACAAAAACATATGTCCCCCAAGGAGTAGTGAATGTTTTCTTAAGTCTTTCTAATTCTTTAGCTACCACTTGATTATATCCGAAGAAACCATCTAATGTAGAAAGCAACTCGAGACCACTGTCACAAGCTACAACATATTTTCCATATTTGGCAAGGGATAGTTTTCCTTCATGGATGCTTTTTTATATTTCTAAAATCCACACAAAGTATGATGTTCCCATTCTTCTTTTGATCGCACAAGGTTTGCAACCGAAGATGAATATCTAGTGGGCTGAATAATACCTCCATCTCTCAACTTCTTTAACTCCTCTTGCATTCTCATGGAAAGAAGTGGATTAATTGGCCTTTGCCTCTATCTGAATGGCTTATTATTGGCCTCAAGAGGGATCTCATGTTGAAACAAGTCTTCTATATGCTTTTAGATCAGAATAGGACCAAGCAAGGCAGTCTTGATATTTTTTCATGAGTGGGCATAGGACTATTTTTCCTCTTTACTTAAATTTCTGCCCAACCAAATCTTCGTTGGTTTACCATTAATACCCAAGTTATGCTCTCCCACATCCCTTGAGGCAGACATGTTTATATTTATGATTCAATCAGCATTGTTAAAATTTGACTCAAGTACAACAAGACCTCTAGGAATGGTGTTGGTTTTCAATTGGATGATGTCTTTCTCAAACAAAGTTTCTCTTCCTTCAGTCATGCATACCATTGGCTCCCACTCAATATTTTAATTTGCAAACTCACCTTGGTTTTTCAAGAACCTTAGCACTTGAGTTTCATCATTAAAAAATTTCCAATGTTTCACATTATCAGGGACAACCGCCTAGTTATCACTTCAATGTTGTATTAACAATAAGGTGAAATGGCGCAATTTCCAAATCAAGAACCCAACACCGCCAACTTGTCGCCAGATGATTATTGAGACCTTTGTCATGATACACAATGTTAAAGGAATCAAACATTTCAATTAGATCCCAAACTTCATGCTTATATTGTTTCATACGCTGATTTTTTGTAGGATACCATTTCCTTATTTGTTTGACAACCAACTCTGAGTCTCCTTTTGCAACAATGTCTTTTATTCCATATTTCCATGCAATTCTTAACCCTAACAATAATTCCTCATACTCAGCAATGTTGTTAGTGCATTCAAAATTAAGTTTGAAAGAAAAAGAAAAATCTTCCAAACTAGGAGAAAGCATAACTATACTAGCACCATTTCCAAATTTGGAGCAAGCTCCATCAAATAGAAAAGTCCATGGAGAACCTACCGTATCAAGAAACTTTGATTTTTCCATCTTATTTTCTTTTCCATTAGCAAAAAAAATGAAATTCTCAACATCTACATCAGCTAATAACACTTCATAGGAAGCATTGCTGGGATCTTCAATTAGGTGCAACATGTTCTTCTCACCATAAAGTTTAACTAGGCTTCCGTCAATGGGAATGTTGGAAAAAGACATATCATTTTGGAAACTCCTCCAACACTTGCAGCCCACTTTCTTGACAAGAGAATACACCATTTGGTAGGGCAATAAAAATCACAACATCAAGTTTCAAATTCTTACTAGGATAGGCTGCAAGTTGTACTACCAAACCCTTCATACAACCAACCACTGGTACTTCCCTTGAATCCATGGCAGTACACTTCCCATAGGCATTTGTTACATTGATATCAAACTCATTAAGGACTTCTAGAGGAATGAAATTACATGATGCACCGGAATCAAACATGCAATTGTGAAGTAGCCTATCTTTTATGAGCAAAGTTGTAAAGAATGGATCAACATTCAATTTGGAATCAACCAAGGATTTACCCAAATATACCGCAAGTGTCTCCCCAAGATCTTCTATTGCTGGTGGTGTCTCAAGGTCGTAATGATCTGATGAGGAGTCTCAACAACATTTACATTGTTTCTGGAGTGATCTTCTCTTCCTTCAACCCCAAGTACTCAAATGCTCTCTTCTTATGCTCAAAGAATTCTAAAAAACTCAATGATTGGAATTCTCACTTTAATTTGGCTCAATACTTGGGCTATGTCATAGGGGACACTCTTCGGTAAAACAACATTAGAAGGAAGACAAGAAGATTCATTAGATGGAAGGGGATTCTTGGCAGCTTGGGCATGAGGAGGGTGTAATATTTTCTTGGGACAACAGAGCTTTTAGCAAG
Source organism: Taxus wallichiana var. yunnanensis (assembly GCA_018340775.1). Classification (NCBI taxonomy): domain Eukaryota; kingdom Viridiplantae; phylum Streptophyta; class Pinopsida; order Cupressales; family Taxaceae; genus Taxus; species Taxus wallichiana. The sequence goes on along the minus strand of CM031244.1, from coordinate 347,393,132 downwards.
TGTTTCTTTCCTAGGAGATTGTTTTGGAATGATTGTGAGTAAGGGTGTTTTAGGTTTGGCTTGAGGCCCACATCCTTTAACACGCTTTCTTCTAGTGTTATACTTTTTCTCTTGAGCTACAATAGAATTCATCAAGCAATTGTCTATCTTCCTCTGAAGGGATACCACCATCATACTTCTTAATCATCAAAGCTCCTAAGTATTCAAGGTCATTGTGAGGAATTTAAAAAGCTTGCACTACATCAACTTCAAGAGCATGAGGTGGAAGAAATACTTGTACCCATTTGATGCAATCCAAAAAAGTAGCAATGTCCTAGAACTTATTACTTCATTAGATGTTTCTCCTCCTTGTGAGCTTGAAGAACAACCCATCATGAAAATATCATCATCAGTACCATCATAATTATTAACTTCACCTTATTTTTTTTTTTTCATATGGAGGATGGGGTATAAAACACCTATCACACCAATCCATATCAGCAACTTCATCAATGACAACAACCCTAACAGTTAAGGGATCGGTAACACTCTTCCTTCACATGCTTGAGGATTTCTATTTGCATATCCAACAGGCCCTTTACCTTTTCATCAAACCTCTTCTCATTCCTATTGTGATTGCCAAATCTATCTTCTCGCTTGTTTCCTAGGCGGACCTTGTGAATTCTACCCAATTCCCTTCTCAACTCGTCCCAACTTGTATGAGATTTCTTTGACATCCCTTGCCAAATTTTTCACAACCTCTTCTAAATCAACACCTTTTCTAGCTTGAGGTTTTTCAGGGTTTATCAATTTTACACCATCTCTCTTGAGAGGTTTCCCAACAGCCTTGATATTGTTTTCAATTTGAAGTGTCATGGTGAAAGCTTGTCTTAGATTGGTGGGATTCTTGTCTCTTAGGTAATAGGCTTCCTTTTATCAAATGCATCTTCATATTTGATTAAACAAGATTCATCACAAGGCCTCAAACCAACAGAAAACTTCTCAAAGTTTTGTTAAACCTTGTGTTGAAGTCATGGAATGATTCATTAGGGTTCTTCTTGATATTCTCAAACTCAGATAAAAGAAATCTAGGATCAGTCTTGTCACCATATTGCAACCTAAATACATTTTTCATTTCAGTCCATGAATCAATAGAATTATCAGGTAGAGCCTTGTACCAATCCCTAACATCCTCTTCTAGTGTATGAATAAACAATTTGACATACACATCCTCAAAATCTATCTCAAAATCTTCCATCATATTATCAAAAAGTTTGAGATGCTGATCACCAGTAATAGCATTGTTACCCTGGAATTTTGGCAACCTATTTCTAACATCTTGTGGGATAGAATTTGGGTAACCATCCATTCCCCTAAAATGTATAGGACCAAAGGTATTAAAAACAAATGGAGGTCTAGGATAAGCCATATTGTTTGGTGGAGGTGATCTTGGAGGAGAAACAAAATGATGTGGAGTGAGAGGTCTTTGTGGAATGAGAATGAAAACTTCAAGACAAATCTCTATTAAGGGATCTCCTTCCTGATGATCTCTAGAAAATTTAGAAAATACAGGGGTAGATTTAGGAGCAAGCCTTTCAAATGTATAAGAAAGTCCCTCACTTGATGGGGAATTCAAATCAGAAATAGGATTTTCTGAATCAGATCCACTTGAAGAATAATTGTAGTCCTCAATAACAGATTGCTCACTTTCAAACTCAACAATAGGGATCTCCTTTCTTGCAATCAAGTCTCCAACAACCTTCCACACCTTTCTCCCCTCTAGCTCTGAGTTTCTTGAATTTTTAAACAACTTGTTAGCAGAGTCCTTGATGAAGAGAGATATTCTTCCCTCTAGTTTTGTAGGGATTAACAATACAAAAGTAAATGACAGAAAGGTAAGACAACTGGTATTTTCAAGATCAAATTAGGATGGAGTCACCACTAAGGAATTTCACCTTAGTTGTGTAATAATGCACTAAAATAATATGTCAAATGCTTGTTAGTACTGAAACCTTTGGAAGGATTTATAAATAAGACCTTCCTCTTCTTAGATTAATCAATCACAATGCAACTAAAGTGTATAAACTACTAAGAAAAGGAAAAAGGGCAGACAAAACTTGAAACCCTTGTTTAAAACTTATAGATCTGAAGCATAGAATGATATTTTAAATATGTAGCAGCTCAAATAATTGAATACAAAAATGTTCAAACTCTTCAAACACTTCAAAAACACCAAGAAATTCCAAGAAGTCCCCAACAACGGCGTCACTCGTGTTGGTATCCAAATTTGTTCTCCTTTTAAGTCTGAGCAGCACCATAGATATGTCATGGAGCTTAAAGACAGATTAGACCATGTTGTATGTCATTGGTAGCTGGGGATATGGTTTAGCTAGCACTTAGGTTTGTGGAGAAATGGATAGCACTCCAATAGGACTTGATCTTGTCCTAGCTATTTTAGGTTGTGCCTTGCAACCAAGGTAAGAGGACCTATTTTGTAACCTTGTAATGGTGAAGGAGATGAAGATGTCCTTCTCTTTGCTTGAAATTATATGATGGAGACCTTGATTAAAACATGATTAACACCCCAGATCTGAACTCTCACGAGTTGTCACTTCTCAAAATATGGGTATGCTCTCAAAACAAGGAAAATATTACTAGAGACATTGGAAATCCTGATATGTTATGCATACTTTTGCAAATGGATTTTGATCTTCAGTTGGTATACAAATGCAAATAAGGGATAGTAAATGATAGGATCTTTATTTTTAGATTATTTTTTGATGGGGGATTGACAAGACAAACTGGGATAGATCAGATCTTTGATAATCTCTACAATATTTGAACAACAATCGATGAAATGCCTCAAATAATTAGGATGTTATTTCAACTAGAAAAGGCATAAATGGAATCCCAGGTTGCACTCTTCACAGAATCTTTGAGAACTCACCACAAATCTTGAAGTAAAGAACTGAATTAAACACAAAAATCCTTGATCAAACCACGTCTAAGGTGCCCCCAAAGGCTTACAAGAAATCTTTGCAATCAAGGAAGGTAAAGTGATTTTAAATTTGTTTATCTCCTTATCAGATGAAGGCTCTTCTAAACATGAGATTGCAAATGCCACTAAACTATCAAAAAGACATGGAGATTCTTGTGTGATTTCTAAAGACTTTCAATGCAAGATTGCAACAAGAACAATGAAAATTATCCACAGGCATTTAAAAATGATAATAGACACCATATTGCCCAAAGAAAACTCAGATTTAATTCAAAAATTGTTAGATTCAACAACGGGGAGAGTTATATGAACAATCTCAGAGATGTGTGATGGCTATACACTTGTAACCAACTCACATACATGAATTTACAAGACATGAAACATTAACTCTGGTTCTTTGGTGGATTTCTTAGAAAATGAGCATTCTCTCGAAATTTTACTCGTGAATCTAAATCTCCTCTTTTACAATTCCTCCAAAATGTATTATATACCTCATGCAACCTTGGAGCATTCGTTCCCAAGTAAATAATATTCCAAGGGATCAATTCTATTATAACAATTCTTCATGATTCAATGAAAATGACATCAAACAGAAAAACATTCACATGTTGCCAGGTGTGTCAAAAAGTATTAAATCATTACAAATATCTTGATCATTATCTATCCTGGAGGCATGTTTTTCATCATTGAGGAATGCAAACACCCTTTACTCATCATTTTCACCTTTTTACCTTTTCATATTACCTCTACAACTTTTGATTTTGTCATTTCACGTGTTTTCTCGGGCTAGGGCAAAAATTACTTCAAAAACATCTCAAATCAAAATATTGAGTCATGAAACCAATTTCAATGATCTTGGAAGGCCAAGATGACACAAAATCACTATAAATTTGATGAATTTTGATGCAAAAATTGTGATTCCAAGCTTCCTGGAGCTCCCATGGCGGTCAAAACAAATGGATGCACAACAACCGTTGATCTTATCCATCTTTTAATCCTAGGCCCTCCATGTGGAAGATGCGGACTTAGAAATAAGCTTGAGTTACCCTTTTAATTTTTATTTTTATTTTTGGATAAGGCTGGACACATGGAAAAAAATGATTGGAGACAAATTCGGGCTCATTTTTGACCTTTCCACATTTTTTGGAAAATTGGAAAAATTTCAGTTTTTGCCCATGACCCCGCACCTCCAATTTCTCCCTTACCACATGTCCCCTTGTGATTCGCTAAAAGCAAGAAACATATATTTTTAGAAACTAATCCATCTATTCATCATTATACTAAACTAGATCTATAAGCGCTTAAATGTAAATCATCATGATAATAATAATATACATTGACAAAACATATCAGACACTGTTGTTCAACCAATATTCTTTATATATTCATCATACCAATAGTACAAAAGCTTCATACAATACCAGACATGCGTGCATGGATCTGTTACAATTATCCAGTCTCATGTACTCATGTATCTCTCATCCTTCAAAGCATGTGTCTCTGTATATCTCTTACTAAGTAATTCATTACATATATATAGGGTGGGGGAACTAGCCCTTCACCACTTAACTCTACCAGAAATAGGTCACATGCTAATAATAACCACGTGCCTTTTACAACTATAGCCATACATGCAAGTATGCTATCTATAGATCGTTGATAGTTAACTATAGTGGTGGATCTATTCTTAGCTTATGCCCATGCAAGAGTGAGTTGACATGTTCTTCAAAAATCTCCACGAAGAGTGGCGTGCACAAGTCTCGGCATCGCTTTGTGTGCTCCGCACACCAATCTCTAAGAATAGACCTGATCTCCAAAATCAGCTAAGTCCTAAAAGTCTGACTCTACACCTCCGCGCACGTGACACCTTCCTATACCTTCACGCCTTTGCTCCTGTGTTGTTCTTCCGCACGTGGACTCTGTGTGCAAGTTCAACTAAGTGTTTTCTCTGATCAACATTACCCCACACTAATCTCATTGTCACCCCAATAATGGTGATGTCCAAAACTTACACAAAGAATGGATAAATAAAGAATGGTTGAATAAAGAATTTTGAATAAGGTATACACAACTAACAAAACTGTTCAAGCCTCAGGCCCCTCCATTTCATCCTGAAGCAGCAACTCTAGATATTCTTCTTTTATATCTACTTCTAGGTTCTCCCACTCCATTAACGCCACTCCTTGCCATCTCAGGCACGTCTGCAATGATGGACTGCAACTCTTCCATAGTGAGTTTCCTTGCTCATTTTGTATCACAAGCATTACGCTTGACATAGAGGTTTGCACCCCCTCCAATACATCCATCTTTTGAGCAATGAGCTTTCCAAGCTCCTCTAACCTCTCCTTATGTGGTGCCTATGCCAGCAGCTAGTGCCTCACACTTTTTCACTTCACCAGGATTAACCATTCAACGATGGCCTAGGGTAGCATCCTTCATAGCCTTGTGGACTTCATTTTCCTCCTCCAATGTTTTTACCACGATCAACGCATCTGGGGCTGTGCATATCATTAGCGCATGATCACTTTCTTTAGTTCATCATGGGTGGCTTGCAGTAGGCCTTCATAAGTAGCAATCTTCCTTGCTACTGTAGCCTGTGCTTTCTCTACCTTTTCCCCGGGTCCTTGGGCTGTGTTGATACACACACCTTTTCATCCTCCAACACTAATGTTATCATTGTTTTCACATAGTGCATCGTAGAAGGAAATTCTTTTGGCACTTGGGATTCCAAATGCGGTGTACCTTTAGGACATCATCTCCAATTTCCTCCGCCATATTAACAAAAGTGTCATATTTTCTCTTGATCAAATCCTTTTCCTGTACTAGGCACGCTATCTCCACATCCTTGGCTTTCAATTTCTCCATCAGCACCTTAATGGTAGTAGATTTATCAATGTTTCTTCTTGCTACTTTAGAAGATACCTTTACTAGAGCATTGCTCACCTACTCATCTGACATCACCATTGGCTTAATTGTCATGTGGCATGTTTCAGGTGCCTTCTTCAATCATCTTGATGCATGATTCTTCACCGACATCAAAGTCTGGCTCATCCATATGCATGTGTGCATAGACCATGAAAGTTGCTTCCTTGTGCAGAGTCACCTTGTCCTCATCCATGAGTGCCCATCCAAATAAATCCTTTTTCTCGATGGTGCTCTGAAACCGAGTGTGAATAATCAGCTTTGGGTCTTCTGCATACCCCATGGTATGTGCCTTGGCATCCTCCCCTATTCGATGGGATCGGGCCCTCTAGGAATGGCTGCATCAAGGTTAGGAATACTAGATGTATCCCCACCCTTGTCTGTAGCCTCTGATTGTTCCCCTTCTTCTCCTTCCATTTTCTCCTCCTTGTGTTGAGGCTCTTCTTCTACTGGAGATGAAGGTGCCTTCTCCTCAGATTCTTCTATTTCCTCACTTAGCCTGAGTTTTCTTCTTTTCTTCTCCTCTAGCTCCTTCACTTGCGGGGTTTCTCCTTGCACCCTTGTGTGCTTAAATACCTTCTTAAATATTTGGTCACCCTGCTCCTCCCCTGTAACTCCTTCTCCCTAGGAAGTTGTCACGCGCTCCTTCTCTTGGCCAGATGGTTGCTTCCTCCTTCACACCAAGCCACCACTATCCTCATGTTCTTCATCCTCTTCCTCATCATCTTGCTTGGGTTCAGAGGGCCTAGGTGCCGAATGTTCTCCATAGTATGCTTCCCCTTTGGTGGCCCTGGAAGCATGAACTCATTTTCCACATACTTGTTATTCTCCATTTTGGGCTTCAGTTGGAGATATATTAGTGTGCCCCGATATCCGCAATGGCCAGTGTTTCTAGCTTAATGCTCAAAATCTCTGAGATATTATTCTCATTGTATGCATTCCTCCCTGATATCCATACGTCTTCCATAGGGTGTGGTATTCACAGTCCACCTTGTTTGCATTAAACACTAACCTCCATGTGTTGGTGAACCGATGAACTACAAGCTTGGAAGTATTACATGGGAAAAATGCATAAGGTAGTTTGCACCAGGGGCTCCATGACCCATCTACCATTGGAAAGCATGTAATACAAAAATGTTGGTAGACTACAAAACTATACCTACTTCCCTAGAACCAAAGGCAAATCCTTGGGTATATGCCATTCCTCTCCAAACACCACGCGGAGCCTATCATACCACATCTCTACTCACTCCTTCACCTCATCCGTCATTGACCCCTTGCAGAGATACTTGCTGAATCATTCAACTGAGACTTGTGATTCATGGGGTATTCCCATATATTCTCTTTTGGGCCATCTGGTACCCCAATCTCCATGAAGACTAAACTTAGTAAGATACAACCAAAACTTATTTTATTTCCTACGCACGCTTCCTCTACTATTTTTCTTTGCAATGAAGCTGAAATGTTATAAGTGGTTCCTTCTGACATGCACTTTGCCACATGCAACCACATAGAGTTAACTTGTGACCAACGTTCTTGGTCATTCAATTTTGTAACCAGGTGTGTTGCTTCCTGTACTACTGACAATTTTTCAACTTTGTCAATGTCCATTCCACGTGGTCCTTTCTTGAAGATAGCCCAAAGACTTTCTTTCGTGTCTCCAAGATGGCACTTTTTCAGCTAGGTCAGTCTTAATATCTTCACCTGTTTCCCTTAATCCGTTACTATGGCAATAAGAATGGGTGTCAATCTTACCCTCCATCCTGCAAAGTAGAAAAAGTCCTCATGGACTCGGCTCATCAGCCATCTATACAATGGTGCATACTTTCCAAAGTATGGGAGCTCATATAGCTAGTAGACACCATTCCCTTTTAGTAGCCTTTCCCCGACATCATCATATATTGGCATGCCATCCTCAGTTCACTGTTCATTCGAGAAGTGAGCAGGTCATCTAATTTCTTCTGGTTTTCATTGGTCCGATTATATTCACTTATCTTACTCTTTCATATGTGGGTATCCCATTCCTTGGCCCACAATAACTTCCTCAGGGTACTGCATTTCTAAAAAATTACTTTCCGGGCCATCTCTTCCTCTTCTTCCACCACCACCTTCTTCTTTTCCTTTACTGGTGCTTGCTTTCTTCTTTGGTGCCATTCTTCTTTTTAGGTTTTGTTTTCTAGACCATTTGTTGTGTGTTTTGAGTAGTTTTCTTCAAACCCTAACTCGATTCAACCATGCCCTAATTTGCAATCATGAAATCACACACCCTAGCTCTATTTTGTTACTCTACTTCATTCAAACCCTTTTCCTAGGGGATTCAAGCCCTTCCAATAAACAGATCTATCTTTTCCGTGCCTAGTTCACTTTTGCTTCATACCTTGAATCACTTTACTTAGCTCTTCACGTGTAGCTCTTTGTCAATTCTCATAGTCGCAAGGGTAAAAATGAAATCACATCCCATCCTTATATAGATTTCCACTTTTCACTACATTAATTACTCCTCCACCTACCAAATTCTCCTCATTTATGACCCATTTTTATCATTTCCACGTGGTATACCTTCACGCCAAAACTATAACCTTCTAGCGCACCTTTTTACCCTTTGTTATAGACTTCTCTTCAGCGTGCACTCTCTAGCACCCGAGTACCTCATCACTACACCATCTCCTGGTAGTTACCATGGCCACCACTTACCTCGTGTTATACGTTCCATCATCCATCTTCATCCTTTCTTATCTTGAGAAGCAATCTTTTGTCAGTTACCCTTAGCAACCTTCTTTCTCAACACCCACAACATGAAATCTTCGCAGCATATACCTGAGAGTCACCAACAATCCACCCCACATGAAAAGGATGTGTAGTCCTCTGCGCATCAACATGCTTCATATTGTAGTTAGCTTCATGCGCACAAAGCACGCTTATTACACAAACAAGAGCTAAATTGACAAAGCATAAAATGATGAAAGAAACACATTAAGGAAATGCATAAAGGGAAACCTAATTTATCTAGGCAATACTACCTTATTACAAACACCAAGAAGACTTATTTATAGTAGGGCTTCAACCTACTCCCATTAAAGTAACCAGGGAAACCTTGTGCCATCAATTGTGTCTAACTGGAAAGCACCTGACTCAAGTATATGAGTGATAACATATGGCCCCAACCAATGCACCTTGAGCTTTCCTGGATGGCACAAAAACTTGGAGTCATACAGAAGTACCATTTGTCCCACCGCAAGTTTCTTATCCCTGATGTGTCGATCATGCCATGCCTTTTGGCGCACTTTCTCCTATTTCTGACTCCAACGTGTGATGGCTCGCGCTCATCTAGTTGAACCATCTTCTCAATCCATTCTTCCAAGGCTTGCTCATCAGCTAGACCTCCAGCGCACGCATGCAATGCACAAAGAAGGTAACATAAATTCTATAGGAAGAATAACTTCCATGCCAAACACCAATTGAAAAGGTGTGGCTTTGTTCAATCTTTTGTATGTTGTTCTATAAGCCCAAAGAATAACAGATACTTTATCATCCCAATCTTTCCTTCCAACATCACAAATCTTGGTCAATGTGTGGCTCAAAATCTTGTTAAAAGCCTCAGCAGTCCCATTTTCCTAAGGGTGATAGGGTGTAGTCTTATGGTGGGCAACCATAAACTCGTCTAAAAGAATTCTATTGTCTCATTTAAAAAATGTGTGCCCCTATCACTTGTTAAACTTAAAGGACAACCATACCTTGTAAGAACATTTTCCCATAAGAACCTTGCTGCTGTAGCCACTGTATAGTCCTTTGTAGGTGTTGCTTCTACCCATCGGGTAAGATAATCTGTACAAGTGATGATATAATGATCCAGTCCTGCGCGCGACTAGTGAAATAGGCCCGACAAAGTCAATTGCCCATTTCTCAAAGGGTTCTGCACTTGTAATTGGGCATAGAGGCATCTCATCCCTTTGTCCTGGTCGACCGAGACGTTGACAATGGTCACATGTCTTACAATACTCTTTACAATCCTTGTACAATGTTTCCCACCACAAACCAACAAGTAGGATCTTGCACGTTGTTGCATCACCTACATAGTGGCCACCTACAATACCACCATGTGCTTCTTCCATTATATCCTTTCATTCATGCTCCAATACACAATGGCATAACACCTCATCTCTACCTAACTTGTACAAATCACCACTGATTAACATGAATGGTGCCACACGAATAGCAAGTTGCTTCTTCTCTAAAGCTTTCATGCCTTCTGTGCCATACCAGTCCTTAGAAAGACAACAATGTCCTCCAATTCTGATGGCACGCACGTTGTAACCTATACAATTGTGCATCAGGCATGGTCTCTTCTATTGTTTGTGCCTCTTCTCCTGATTGAATTCTAGACAAGTGATCCGGTCCAGAATTGCTTTTTCTTGGTTTTACCACAACCGTAAAGTCAAACTCTTGAAATAAGAGTATCCATCGGCATATGCACCCCTGTAAAATGGGCTTGTTCACCAAATACTTTAATGCCATGTGATCTGTATAAAACACAAATGGTGTAGCCAACAAATACTGATGAAATTTGTGCAAGGCATAGATCATGGACAAGGCCTCACGCTCTGTAGTGGTATAATTCTGTTCTGCAGGGGTCAACTTCCTACTAGCAAAGAAAATGGGATGATCCACAATACCTTCTCCTAGGTTGAGCTAAGACAACACCAATGGCTATGCCAGAGGCATCCACATGAACATGAAAAGGTTTATCCCATGAAGGAAAGTGCAAGATAGGCGCGATAGTAAGTTTCTCCTTCAATATCTCAAATGCACACTGCTGTGACTCCCCAAGAGAATGTACCTTTTCCCCGAGCAATTCTTCCAAGGGTGCGAAAAATTTTGCATACCCTTTTATAAACTTCCTGTAATACCCTGTATGACCCAAAAATCCACACACCTCACACTTGACTGGCTGGCGCTTTCAAGCCTATGATGACTGCAACTTTAGTTGGATCAACCAACAACCCTTCCTTGCAGATAATGTGTCCTAAAAGTGTGCCAAAGGGAGTAGCAAAGATGCACTTCTTGATGTTCAATGAGATACTCAACTATCGACATCTTTCAAACATTAAGCACAGATTGTCACAATGATCCTTAATTAGCCCATAGATGGTCCAATCATCAAGATAGACCTGTAAAAGTTATGAATAAAATCCTTGAAGGCTTGTACCACTATCCTTGAAAATACAGTAGGTGCATTCTTCAATCCAAAGGGCATCACAATATAGGCAAAGCTTCCCCATTCAGTAGTGAAGGTGGTCTTCTCTTGATCTTCTGGGGCAATCCTAACCTGATGATACCCTGAAAACCCATCTGTAAATGAATATATCTCATCCCACCACTCCTAATATTTCCTCCATGAATGGCATAGGAAAGGGATCTGTAACACATGCTGCATTCAACTCTCTATAATCAACACAAATTCAATCCTACCATCCTTTTTTATGCTTATCACCATAGGACTGACCCATTCTGATTCATCCAATGGTCGAATGATCCCGATTTCAACATCTTGTCAATCTCCTCCTTTACTTTCTCACACAAATTGGGATTCATCCGATATGGTCACTTCCTAACAGGTACACACCTTCCTTGAGCTTTATCTTCATTTCTCCAAGTGATATATGCATGCCTTTAAGTTCATGGTATCCTCTTGGGAATAAGTCCTCATAGTCTCAAGTAACTCTATGATCTTTGCTACCTCTGATTCTGACTAGTAATCCCCAATTATCACCTCCTTAGGTTCAGCTTTTGTGCCTATATTGACCTTTGTTGTCTTCATAGGTTCATGATATGCGCACGCGCATCTACATCCGCACTGCTAACACTTCACGTGTTCCATGTGAATGATCCACATCCAAGTGCTCAACTTCCTCCTCATCAATTATGTAAACCATCTTCCCCTTATCTTTTTCCAGAGAAGCATGCTCAAGTAATATGATATCATCTTCTTCATCCACAAAATGTGCCCCTGTCTCTGTCTCACCAAATAATTCCTGAATAAGTTCTTCCACTTTCCCACTATCTCCCATGGTTAAGCACTTGATAAAGCTTAAAGTTGTGTTCACTGGTGGTGTAGATGAAAAGAAGTCAAAAGTTTGGATCATCCCTACGCAGTCAAAGTTTTCCAATTGCCAGTGTCATGATGTAATTCAACGTATACATACCAAGCACGCACGTGTAACCTTGTAGAGTAGAATAAAACCGATGCACCCAAAGTGAGGGTGGTAATGCTTCTTGTCCTACTATCCAGAGTCTCTCACACTACTGGATATGATGTTGAGCAGGTTGATCACCATGATAAGGGAAAATTTTTGTAGGTGCATTACTTCTTGAAAACCTAGTTGATAAGGTGGTCCCAATCATTCCCCATTCTAAGAGATTATCCCTGTGGACCACCCACCAACGCGCAGCTGTCCCACCCAAAGTATATGACAACATATCTCATCATTTAAGCTAGTCAGCCCAATTTGTTTCCATGGCCTGTAAGAACCCAACCAAATCTTTGGATCCAGTATAGCGGGGTACTGAGTGACCTATACACCGAACAGAGTGAAAACCCTTTTTTGCAAGCAACCACATGCTTAACTTCATGCACCCCACTAGTTCATAAGTGCCATGAGCCCAATTATCACAAGCAACACTGGTAGTATCACTGATTGACTGAGAATCTTCCCAATGAAGGATTCCTTCCTTAGATGGATCATGGACCTCTGGGTCCCGAATAACGCGTATATAGATTCTGTTCAAGTCCTCTTCACTTAAAGGTTCCACATATGGCATGGATTTCCCATCTATCAATGGTATTATAACCCTTTCCTCCTTGTTCTCAAAGCTGATATACCCCTTGTTAAACCTCAAATCAGCATTGTTCACATAACACCAAGGGCACCCAAGCAAAGCTGGGAAGCTATCTACTTCCACAAGCGCTAGCACTTCAAAGTCTCCTGTGAACTTGGCCCCTTGTATAGTGATAGATGCATCCTTCAAAACTCCTATGGGAGTAGCTTTCATTCTATTTTCCATGAACAATACATTAGATGATGGCTGCAATGGGGGTCTCCCCATTTGTTCCCACGCATCCAATGTAAGTACATTTACTTCCGCACCTATGTCAATCAAAATATTGCTCAACAACCACCCATCCACAACAACATTCAAAGTGATCTCCTTGTCATAATCAATGCTATCGGGGGAAGATTCACATGAAGTATTTGTCTTTAGTCTCAGTTCCCACGTGTGAGTATTCCCTTTCAACCAATTTCCTAATAAAGGAATAATATTCTCCTGGCGCAACGTTCTACATACCTCTCTGATGTCATCAATATCCGATGGGGCCTGTTCTGTATCCTTGTGCTCCAATTTCTGAGACTGCTCTTTCAAACCTTGTATCTCACCTTGAAGGCTTCTAAGGACCTCCATCATTTCCTGATAGACTTCTTTCTGATGAGCTAGATCTTGGATACCTAGCATGCAAAACCTCCTCCCTAGTGATTGTTCGGTTTCTGTTGCAACACCTCTCTTGTGCGTGCCACCTCAGCTCGTGTGGTTATCTTGACTATTACTGCCTCAGGTTCTGTGTTAACTTGGGCATCCACTAATTCTCTATCATGCACTAGATTCTAACCATCCCCACACCCTTGTTTTCTTGCTTGTGCTGCTTACTGAGATGCTCATACAAGTCCGACACTCTTCATAACTATGCCCCTTTCCACAAAATGAACAGAAATATTTTATGGGCATTCACACCTATAATGGTCAGGTGAACCACATGTATAGCAAAATTCCTCGAGGGAATTCACTTCCTCCACCTCGGCCTCATCCTCCATATCTGCCTCGATATCCTCCCCTTTCACGAACCCCTTCAAACCTTCCGTCATTCCTGTCATAGCATGTTTTATTATAATCCCTATCCTGATGCTCATTCTTCCCTTTAGAATTATCAGCCACACTCACCTGTCTTACCCCAATATCAATGGCATCATGGATCTAGCCAATCAATCTATAGTCCTCAGTATCATGGGTCATGGACCTACAAATTTTACAAAAGGAGGATACATTCTTTCTGATCGCGCATTGTAGTAGGGGGCAGTGACTAGCATCATGATTCAAATGGAAAATCTCATAGTCCAACAACAATGAACGTATAGTTCTGTGGGGGAACTATCCTTGGTGTGGCCTTCCACTTCACAATCTATACACCAGATTCTGAGCGCATTTTCATGAGCTGAGTTTGCCGATAATTTCTCTAACTATTTTTCCATAGCTGCTATCTGAGCTTCCAAAAATGGACTAACTCTAGTGTCAATACTCCCAACTGCTTCAACGCATGTAAAGTGGCTTCCAATGCTTCACATGCAGGTTGGTATAAGTTTTATGTGATAGTTCTCTTCAAAATGGGGTAATCAATCCCCGACAAAACCATTGTGCATGCTGACTTGCATGAATGTCATAAGAGAGTTTGGATAGAAGTGTTTTAAAATGGGCATCATACTCACGTACACTTTCAGTAGTGCCTTGCTTTATATCCTTGAGTGCACTTATACTCTTCTTGCTCAAACTCTGGGATATGGAACTCTTTCAAGAAAGCATCTTTCAATGCTTGCATAGTCAATACAAGTTTGATTGGGATCAAACTTCCTATACCAGCTGTGCGTGTGCGCACACCTATAATGTAGTAGCAAATTGACTTGCCTTGCGCTCAGAGGCCATAATACCTTTCACGCGCCACAATATTTCACACATATGAACATGTTCAACAGCATCCTCGATACCTCTATACTCTGGGAGATGAAGGGACATCTCCATATAAATGTTCTGGGGTTGTTGCGGGCCTTGACCACCCGACCCAAAACCTCCTTGGTTTCCTCTTCCTCCAAAACCACCCAACCACCGGAACTAGAACTACCCATACCACCCGATCCTCCTCCAGGATTTGGAATAGGGCCCATGGATGCACTCCCTGTGTCCCAACAATGGTACTATACTGGACCCCTACAGTCTGTGAAGTAGTCCCAGTTCCAGAGGTGAATCCCACACTCGGCGCGCTCATATTCTGTGCAGATGATGAGCCTGAAAACGTACCCCCAAAGAATAATGAAGCTTTTCTATGCTACCATTGATGTACTTACTTGTCTGACCTATTTCTATGCTTTCACTTCCTAAATTAAAACTATTTTTACCTACGTTGTACTAGATATTGGAAAACCAAGCAAGGGCTAGGTCAACAGGTTGGCTTAGATGCGCGCCCGTGGCCCAGGTCATATCTACTGGCATGCTTCCATGTGAGGCCAAGAGGGTTCTCTGATCATGCTTTCCTAGATGGGGGAGTTCTTGATGCTCTTTCTCTTCTTCCTCCCCATGAGCCTCAAATCCTTCACGAGCCATCTCTCTCCACAACACCATCCATTCTACAATTTCTTGTTTCTTGCATAATTCCCTCTCACGCGTGCCTCATCATACTTCATCCGCCTCTCTTCCCTTTGCCGCTGCCACTAGGTCTTGCCATCTTTCACCAATCCTGTTCCTACCCCCACACATGGAGATTCTTTTAGCTTTCCATGGGTTTAGCTTCCAAGTTCAACGTTACCATTAGTATTTTGATTGCCAGTGGAATACCTTGCAAATACGTCCCTCTAGGATACCGTAGGAACTGAACTCCACTACCTCCGGGCATGAATAAGTCAAAATTGAATACTCCAAAATATAGTTGTTTAGGACACCAAAACCAGGTATCTACCACACGAGTCCAACTTAAGTCAACATCATATAGTGTTTGAAATTCCTCCTGTGTCCAAACAAGTGTGCGATACCTCCAATTCCACTTAGATGCATATGCAATCAACCATTCATATAATTCTACTGAAAGATAGCAAAGAAGCTTTTGTATAAACTATCATACAGATTCTGCTCTACCCAAGTGCGTGCGCTAAATCCGATCCAGTGTCAAACCTCCATGCGTATTCTTCCTCCAAATCATGAATCCATTCTTCAACGCTCACCAAAGTTAGCCAGTATGTCTTCATCACGAACCATTCTAAAAACAACTGAAAAAGAGGTCCCGACAAATGGAACCAATGATGCAGCCTAGAATTCTTAGTTAACACCTAGTCACGCGCACTGGCACATCACTCAGCCTAGGCTGAGCGCTCACCCAAGCGCGCAAAAAGGTACCGGGTCCCTCTTAAGAGTTGTTGTAGAAGAATGGTAGCATGATAAAGTAGTAAACATATATTTTTAGAAACTAATCCATCTATTCATCATTATACTGAACTAGATCTATAAGCGCTTAAATGTAAATCATCATGATAACAATAATATACATTGACAAAACATATCAGACACTATTGTTTGGCCAATATTCTTTATATATTCATCATACCAATAATACAAAAGCTTCATACAATACCAAACATGCGTGCATGGATCTGTTACAATTATCCAGTCTCATGTACTCATGTATCTCTCATCCTTCAAAGCATGTGTCTCTATATATCTCTTACTAAGTAATTCATTACATATATATAGGGTGGGGAACTAGCCCTTCACCACTTAACTCTACCAGAAATAGGTCACATGCTAATAACAGCCACGCGCCTTTTACAACTATAGCCATACATGCAAGTATGCTATCTATAGATCATTGATAGTTAACTATAGTGGTGGATCTATTCTTAGCTTATGCCCATGCAAGAGTGAGTTGACATGTTCTTCAAAAATCTCCACGAAGAGTGGTGCATAAAGTCTCGGCATCGCTTTGTGTGCTCCGCACGCCAATCTCTAAGAATAGACCTGATCTCCAAAATCGCTAAGTCCTGAAAGTCTGACTCTACACCTCCGCGCGTGACGCCTTCCTATACCTTCGCGCCTTTTCTCTTGTGTTGTTCTTCCGCGGACTCTGTGTGCAAGTTCAACTAAGTGTTTTCTGACCATACTTGTACCATGGTACGACTTTGAGTTGACAAGTGTCGGATGCTCATCTTTTTATTTCCGTCTCATCCATGTATAGACGTGCGTCTCTATGCATGAACATCTCTTAGCTAGCCATCTCTTATAAAAAGACATATAAAGTTATACCTCAACGAATATGAGCGAAGTTTGATTTGAAATGTTGGAGAAATACATGCATACGTTCATTTTAAAGTGTAAAAACTAGGTGAACTCGACCCATATAAATAACTTATCACCAAATTTTAGGCGAATGGGCAGCAAGTGATCGCTAAAAATTCGCCATTTCAAATTTCCAAAACCCCTAATATTTATTCTATTCCATTATAAAATACTTACAAAATACTCTTATTTAAAAAGCTCTTAGAGAAAGTGATGATTTTCAATACATTAAATATCGTGACTACAAATACATCCAAATATCATACCAATAAAGAATTCAAACATCCGAATGACCGCATAATAAACCGATTCAATGACGAAATTATCACACTTTCCAACAATTGTAGTATATACAATTGGAATATCTTAATTATTGATTTCCATTAACTTCCTATTTGTATCTTCGAAAGCTATTGGAGACACCGAGTTGAACAACCATCCATGTGGAATTAGATGACTGAATTGAATAACCATCCATGTACAATCGAGAGGCAGTTGGGTTGGGCGACCATACTTGTACCATGGTACGACTGAGTTGGACAAGTGTCGGATGCTCATCTTTTTATTTCCGTCTCATCCATGTATAGACGTGCGTCTCTATGCATGGACATCTCTTAGCTAGCCATCTCTTATAAAAAGACATATAAAGTTATACCTCAACGAATATGAGCGAAGTTTGATTTGAAATGTTGGAGAAATACATGCATACGTTCATTTTAAAGTGTAAAAACTAGGTGAACTGACCCATATAAATGACTTATCAGCCGAAATTTTAGGCGAACTAGGCAGTAGTGACTACTAAAAATTCACCATTTCAAATTTCCAAAACCCCTAATATTTATTCTATTCCATTATAAAATACTTACAAAATACTCTTATTTAAAAAGCTCAGATTTTCAATACATTAAATATCTGTGACTACAAATACATCCAAATATCATACCAATAAAGAATTCAAATATCTGAATGACTGCATAATAAACCAGATTCAGTGACGAAATTATCACACTTTCCAACAATTGTAGTATATACAATTGGAATATCTTAATTATTGATTTCCATTAACTTCCTATTTGTATCTTCGAAAGCCATTGGAAACACTGAGATTAAATGACGCTCAGGAGTCTCCCATGTATCTTCGAAAGCTATGACCGCACAACTCAATGAATCTCTCTCCTTCACTGTTACACTCGAATGATTATCCACTGGATGGATGTAAGAGTGAAAGAAATGACGTCAGTTATGGTCACTATTATCATTTTGGTCGATTATTATCATCATTTTGGTCGATTATGTTATTAGCAGGTTTGGAAATTTCAATGTGACCTTCGAGTTATCGCTACAATTGTCACGTGTACTCGGATATGAATTGGACGGTATAACATTACTAAAGAGGATTACAATGGAAACGAGTTAGAAATCTTATATCAATTGGTGGTCCACATTTATTGAAGAAAAAGCGGAAGCAGATTTATGCCTATTTGCAGGTCTCCTGTCCGCCACTTAGTCAAAAAGTGGAAGGTCCTTTTATCCAGACGGAATGACACAGTTGCCCACGCTTACACCATGTGCTACAAGCGAGGAAACCATGAAGGAGAGTGTGTCTTTCCATGTATAAATACAACATTGCTTAACCCTTCACTCCCACATCTAATCTTTCATTGTTTTTTTGTCTTGTGCTGTTTTTCCCTGGTTCAATTTTTAAGATCTAAACTGAAATAGGCAATCGGCAAGTAATATAAGGTCTTGTTAATTGCCATTAACAGAATGTTGATGATAAGAGGTTTGTATCTCTGTACAATAGATACAAAAATCAATTGGTTCAAGAAACATGGTGATGATGACGATGACGATTTACGGCGGCGGCGATTATCCGGATTACGCTCCAGCTGCTTCTTTCGCTTTTACATCTCTGCTGCAGTTGCCTCTGAAATAGCCTCACCATCACTACCACTAGTAGTGCAGGTATATTACTCCACTTCCTCTTCTTTGATATATTCGTTAATTTCCTCCCCTTTTTTTTGTTATGATTTTACATTATGCTTACTAAGATATGGCAGCACTCATTTATGTTACAGAGCCAGAAAAGAAAGAAGTGTGAATGTAGCTGAGGAATTGAAGGTTTTCTTAGTAATCATGAGGATTCAATTTCAAGTATTAGTTAAGGGAGGATGTTAAATCTGAACGCAAATCCACTCCCTTTTCAAGTGGATTGCATATTTAATATTGTACTGATTAGAGAGCCGCTTCATTCAGTCCCACTCGAAAGAATTTATCATGCAACGGAGTTGAGCCACTTTATGTTGTTTGAACTTCTCATTATAAATTAAATTATATTAGTGTTTGATTGCTTGTGTAGTGTACATGTTTTGTGTGCATAATCATTATTATAATTAACAGCAATGTACATGTAATACCAGAATCAAATTGTAGTAATACTATTTGACACGAGTGATTTCTATGGAGATCTGTAATTTCTACGAAATGGCAGTAGCAATTTTTATTGCATCTAACGTCACGATGGGTCCAACTTCTACAAGAGAAGATTTTATGTTCTATCGAGAAAGTGAAGGGTGAACATTTAGAATACTTTAGAGGGTTATGTAGGGCAAAAACATGAATCATGCTATGTCGAAGGGCACAAAAGTCATGAATTTAGCAATTTGCAAAGGGTTTCATAGGCTTAAGAATGAAAAATATTAAATGGTGGCCAAATAATCGTAGTTGCACTGTCACGAATACATGGGCATAAATTCTTGTAAGTTGTTCTTCGAAGGGCATAAACACAAGGACGAGAATCCTAATCATAAATATTAGCTTCAGAACATATTTGTGGTACGTAAATTTCAATTAGGAAACAAATTTTAAATAAATAAACTCATTTATTTCTGTCAAATATTCTGACAAAAGAAACCCAAGTTTTGTTAAGAATGGAGATTTCTTAACCAATATACAAATATTTCAGTTTCAACTTTCACACATTGAAGGTTAAAATCCAGATGCATTTAATGAAGATTTTTTTATTAATGGAAATGAAAAACAACTCAACAACTTTGCCAAATTGTTAGAATGGGAAAATCGTGATGATAAAATGAAAGCTATATTTGGAATTTCTCTTTATGATTTCAAACTTCATTTTATAGATTTAGACAAATCGTGTAAAGGAATATGGGACAACTTGAATCGGTTGATGGCTCAAAATTTGAGAATGATAAATTCTGCTTAAAACTTCTAACTCTTTCGATTTAAGATGGCTGATGATGCTACATTTTCAAGTTATAAAATTAAAAGAGATTTATTCTTAAGCAATTAGTAGATGTTAGATCTCAATCGATGGTGAATATTTAAAAACCATTTTGTTAACTAGTTTTCCCTATTTGTATAGTAATGCAATTGTTACTCTCTTGGATCCAATCACAAATCCTATAAGATGATTTAAGGTCTCTTGGTTGAAGAAAAGAGAAAACTGCAGATGATACAAAAGATGATTCTTCTCATCAAAGTGCACTATACTCTCGTATGAGAAACAATCATATAAACACCGCAAGAAAGTTGATTGTTATTATTAGAAGAAAAGAGGTCATATATTATGGAATTGTCATATTCAATCTAATGATGTACTCATTGAAAGATTGAAAGATAATTTAAAATTGAAGAAAGTGAGGCCTTTGTTAGCAATTCACCATTGAGGAGTTTATTTATAAAAAGAAGATGAATACATATTGTGATGTTGGACAAGTTGGTGTAGTTTTGATCAAATAAACATAATAAGATTTTTTGTATAGCACGATATTCGATATCGAAAATACACACACACACACACACATAGATAACTAATGACATAATATTCAATATCAAAAAAAAACACACACAAACATAGATAACTACTAGATCACATGTAAACAAGGGATGCCACCTAAATGTGTCCTAAACTAATCCTATTCTCGAGGGTTGTTTCAACAACTCGATCAAATCACACATCAAACTAATATATTTGTAACCAATATATCTCATACATATTATTAGAAGTTATTTCTCAACAACTCATATGAAAATAAACCCACACAATACAATGAGATCACTAAGACTCTTAACATTCTAGTCTAGTGTGAAGATGGTACGAAAATAATTACTTTTCTTCAATTGCGGTGTGTCACCTTTGATTACTCATGATATTGGTCCACAACTCAAACAAAAGGTAGAGAAGGAACTCATCAACCTCTCATTAACCATGCAATATAGTGAACGAATATTACTAGACTAATGTGGGAAGCATGAATAGAAATGCTATATTTTTGAACATTCATGAATGGTTTTCATAGGATGACTAATAACCTAAGTATCAACAAGGACACACACACACACACACACACATGTGTTCATATTTTTCAAGTATTATGATGATATAATACAATATTATATATCTTTTGTACTATATTTTTAAACAAAGGGATCACATATGAGTTCCTTACTTTTGCAGCATTGTGATCGAGAATGTACCTTTGTTCTTATTTTCAAAATCACACAAAAATCCAAATTTAAAACACATTGAAAAAATGAAAAATGATGAGTAGTTCTTCTTCACTTCTGTCTGCTCTTTAAATCGATGGCACTCAATCTTGCACAACATATATATTCACAACTACCACTGGTGATCATAGTTGATACAATCAATAAAAACAATTTATTCAATGCTATCATGTTTTACAACCCCATCGTTACATGTTAGCGAGATGATCAAGTGTAGGTAAAATTTGGCTTGTGTGGCTATCCCGATAGGTTGGGAGTCTACCGATCTCTAAAATTTACCATTATACGAGTCACAAGACAATATTATGGAGTAATGTGTGAGTAGCTCAACATGGAGGGTTGTCCAACAATTCAGAAGATTTGTTAATTTGAGATTCTAGTAAAATAGTAGTTGAGAACTCGGGAATTCAGCTCGGAATCCAAACCTTTATGAGAGTTAGGAAGCCAACTTGATGGAGTTATACATAGTCCAATAACTATCACTTAAGAAAACTTTCTAAAGATTGTAAATATTATATCTTTTTTTATAATATATATCTTAAGAAAGGTTATTAAAATATAAGACTTATAATTTAATATTACTTGCTAATATTAATTAAAGAGTTAACTAATGAATTAGTTGTAATTTATGTAATCATTTTGTAACCATCACTCACATAATAAAAAAAGGATACACAATAAATATATTTGTATTTTGAATTCTCAAGTAGTTTCTTCTTTGAGCATATTTTCTAATAGCGTATGTTTAGAAATAAATAAAAATTGACATCCAAACTTGAATGAATCACAAAAATAGAGTTTATAACTATTTTTTACTCTAGTTACATAATCTTCCATGTTTGAGGCACTCTATAACTGACTTGCAGAATCAAGTACCCTTAGTTCAACCATTATTAGAGCATTAAGCACCCAAATGAATTCAATTAATGAATTTAATTTTGAAATATTGAATGAAATCACATAGTGAACTCAATTTTGTAAAATTGAATGAAAATGCACATGAATAAGAAAAATAGCACATAAAAATTACCCTTTGCAATCGCAAGAAAAACAATGTAATGTGAACGTCGAAAGGGATCATGTAGACGCATGAAGAGGGGAGGATCAACCAATGGGAGAAACACAAGGTAACATATTTGTTACGAGAAAAAAATAACATAGAAGGGCAAGAAAGAGGGACAAGAGGAGAATTTGTAGAAAATCCTAGTGTCTTGAAAATGAAATATATTGATTTCGATGCATATACATTATGTAGGGATCTTTAAAGTCTCTGTATGAGAAAAGAGAGGAAGACATATATATAGATTGTTGGTTGATGGAAGCGAAATTATTTGTAAAATAAAAGGAAAAGTGAAGTGCTTTGGTGTCTAATTGAACATTGATTGGAAGGCATAATAAAGTATAGTTGAGTTGGATGGGAGGCCAATTATTGGAAAATTGTCTCAAGGAGGGGAGAGATTACATTCGGATTTTTCCATTTTGCACAGGTGTAGAAGAGGGTCACATGAAATTTTGGAGTATATCTCAAAAGAGAAAGGAGATGAAATGTGTAGATCTGTAAGGGGTGAGAATCTGGAGATATCAGTGAAGATAATACCTTATTTCTTTGTGTCACTAATGTCAACAAAGGCTTTGTTTAAAGTAAAACCTTTAGATTTGTGGACAATTAAAGATTAATTAATTTTGAATAGTAGTTGTTTGTGATTCCCTATTGAACTTTTGGAAGAGGAACATGCGAGGGGCTATAGGGGTACAAACATGGCCCAATATATTTGTCAAGTTTGATGATGAAAAATAGGTAATTTAGGTGATGCCCTACAATCACCATAGACCATGTCAGTGATAATGCCTATTTAATGATTTACAAGGCCCACCTCAACCCACAAATTTAGTGTTCTAATGCCCAATTTATTTTACCACATAAAAAGTAACTAAAAAATTGGATTTTTTTCTTTATACTATATGACATAACATGAGAAAGAACTTTCACTTATGACAAGACACATAGTATAAATTCAGTTAACACACGATTTACTATTTCACTTTTACAGGTGTTATGTTTTGTTACCTAGGATTAATGCTTATCTAGGAGCACACAAGAATGTCTTTATGACACATCAATTCAGATTTCGAACGCGAGTTCATTTCATTCTAGTATCCGTTAAGATGAGAGAATTTCATATTTTTCTCTCACTACCTATTTCAAAAAATACATGTGCACTTAAATTCTTAGACACAAAAAAGGTTAGGACCAATAGAATACAACTTTGGAAAGACCCTCAACATACATTAGCCATTTTTCAAGACATGATGGGTGCATTACTAAGTTACTTAACCGATAAGAGGTTTTTCCAGCCACCTTTCTTCTATGGAGTCAAGATCACATGCAGTACAACTAAAGAGAGGGAGAAGGGTATAACTCATAAAACCTTTCACAAGGTCCAAACACATTTCACCAATGTGTTTTATAGGCAAATTTTATAGGGACAACACGACTCAAGGTTTCCCAGGACTACTACGACTAAAAGCCCATCCGTGGTAAAAAAATTTATATCTCAACAAACCATACCAGAAAGGCTAATACTACCCATAGTATGAAGCTCTCATAAAATACTAACCCAAGATCGACGGTTATAAAGAGGATCACTTATTGAACCACTTAGATTCCTAACTAATTTCCCCATACGATAAAGGATAGATTGGCTCAAAATATCTTTCATGCATGACATTGAACCTTTTAATGTCACACCAGGAAAAATAATATTCACATATTCCCATATGCACATAACTTCATTTGTTTGAAAAATGTTTCTACTATACACTATGCATTCTACACCTAGTTGAGCCTAAGTGAAGGGTATATCAAAAATTACAAGGATAGGAACATAAATTATTTTTAATCATTAGTACTATATGCATATTTCATGATTATGCTATATTCAATTTCTCCTTTGGTGAGAGAGACAAGTCAAAGATAAATACAATTATTGAGCATGTACACCCTCACAAAAGAGATGAAAATGTCAATCCACATCCAATCAAACAAGCATAACATGATACAATTGCGTGAACTGAGTGAAATGAAAGATTAAGTTCTTACAGCCATGCATATAGGTTTTTGGATTTACATTTTCAACCTTTTGTGATAATTTGTAAAAGGATGGTTTTTCCAGGGTCCCTTCCCTATTACAGATAAGGATCTACCATCCAGATCAAGAATTAAAGATTACAAAGAGCTAAACTAAAACAAAAACATGAAAACTTGAACATGTCGTCCAAGAGCGGTCAGAAACCATAATAAAACTAGGAGAAAACCTAGACTAGACAAGAATATGAACTCAACCAGGAAGAAGACTAGGATTTCAAATACAACTATGAGTATATCTCGTGGGGTGATAGAAGGGATGTGATGTTTTATTGAATTTAATTTCGAAATATTGGTTCCAAAAGTCAGAAGTGAATCTCGGGCCCGCGGACCCATTCTGCTAAACTATTTTCCGCCATTTTTGTACGGATCAAACAAAAACATTCAAATGGACATATCTTCTGATCCAAGCCCAGAAATCCAACAAATTTGACACAATTGGAAAGTTCTCAACCTCATCTACACCATGGAAATCTGAAACTTTAATTTTGGTGAGGTTAGGTGGGTAAAAAATGGATAAACGTGTTCATGCCATTAATACGCGATCCGGTTGGTCCAATAACCAAATCAGATTCGATTTGATTTGACATTCTTCTTTCTTCAACACGCCGAGAAAACATAGAGCGATGGACTTGACAGATTTGTGGCAGATTGTAGGGGCATTTATGGTTGGTAGTTGAGCTCCAAAATCAAGTTTCTTGCCTCTCTCCTTATTCTCCCTTCGCTGCATTTATAAAAGAAGGAGTTTGGTTCATTGTAAAGGGTTGGACATTTTTTTTGCACCCTCCCTTCATCCGTTGTCTACAAATGAATTTGTGGAGTTTTCCGAACCTCCCATTCAAGTTGTAATACAAAGTGTTGCCTCTTGGCCACTGTAATGTACTGTATCAACTCTGGAGCAATAATATATGTTTGTGGCTGATTCTAAACCCTCTCATGTGTTCATTGTCATCTTCTGATTTCTCATTTTAGTTTGGTTATCTGTTCATGGTGGTTACATTGCATTTCTATGGTCTATGTTAAATTGAAAAATAGGTGTTTAACATTCCTTTGGTGCATCACCTTGTTAGCTTAGGTTTATTTTCTCATATCTTCTCAACCATGTCTCCTTGGTAAGATAGAATAGGTTTTAGAGTAGATCCTCTGCAATTTATTTGTGTGTACCTGGATAGAGGAATAGGTTTCGTCCTTCATCTAGAGAGCTCTCTCGATTTCAAAGTCCCACACTTTGAGAGATGCTCCATGTTGTGGAATCACACTGAGAGTCTCAACTCATCTCATTGCAAACATTCATGGGTGATGTGATTCTGCACTAATAGTTAGTTGTGGTAGTATTAAAGTTTTGTTAATCGAGTAGTTTATGGGTAAATTTGGTTAATTTCACTATTGAGTGTTTTACGAAATTTCCAGAGTGTTTAAAAAAATACAATTGTAAAAAAATAAATTTTTAGTATTTTTCATGATTTGTGTTCTTCCTTACGATTTTCTCTCCATTTAAGTGTATTTTTGGATTTGCGGGTTGTGTTTCAAGTCAAAATAGTTTCCCCAATGCATTTCAGTATTTTTAGGTTGTTTAACAGGTGAAAAAACATGACTTAATGTATTTTTATTTTTCAGGCCTTTGGAGCACATTAACACAACTTGTAAACTGCATTCAAACCCTTGACCCTAGTCAACACCCAATGTGCTTAAGGTGTTTAGGATCCAGGAACATGTTGATATAGCTTGTAATATGCATTCAAATATTTGAACTGTAATCAATTCCTATTGTTTAAGGTTTTAGGACATCTAAACACTTTGACATGAATTTGCAATCTACAGTCAAATATCTGGCCCCTGATCAAATGTTAATTTTTTCAGGTTTTCTATCCTACTCTAAATTCTTTGGGTTTTGACATATGCTTGACACATGTAGGGTTTGAACACTTGTTCAACATGGTTAAGGTTCTACAACTTTATTGGTAAGTTGAAAATCCCAAAAACCCATTTTGGGTTTCCAAAGTTACTCGACAAGTACAAAACCCTAAAAACAAGTGTGAGGATGCCAAATTTAAATAACAGGTTTCAAAACTTGTTTTTCAAGTATAAAATTCCAATAGTGTGTGTTGGGTTTCAGGAGTTGTCTACAAAGTTCAAACACTTGAAAGCCTATTTTGGGCCTATAAAGTTATTGAGCATATCTAAAACCTTGATGACGACGATTTCATGATTTTTATGTGTTGAGGAAGCTGAAAAATCTAATTTAGTGCATTTCAAGATTTTAAAAGTGTTTAACATAGCTAAAAATTTGATTTTCTATAACTTTCATATGATATCTCCTTTTGAGATGTCATTATTTTGAAAGTTTTATTGTTTAGGCATATACACATTGGAGGTATTCTCTCTCTTTATACAATTGAACCTCTATGAGCTCAGGAGGGGTGTAAAAAATACGGAAAATTATTCTTTCCGCATTCATTATTTTATTTTAAAAATACACTCAAATCTACAAATGGATCCCAATCTAGTAGTTTTACTTACTCCCTTCAAAGTATAAAAATGGAATACTTCCATGTCACTCACTTTACACAAAAAAGCTCTATAGAATAACTATGGGTTTACAAAGTGAACCAATAAACATTGTAAATAAATAGAAATAGTTTTACAAATATGATGAAGCCTATGGTTTCTCTTGAATTTATATGTCATCGTATATTTTCTTTCATATAGATTCTTTCAAAATACCCAATGATGTATGAGATACCTTATAACAACTCTTTAGGAAACAAGATGAAATGAGATGGAAAAAGATGGAAAATGAACTGATTAGTAGTTTTCCTAGAAATTTTGACACACTTTAGGGATAATTAACTAGATTCAAATATGTGAGAATGCAAATTAAATAATGTGTAACTGATAATAATGATTCAAAAGTTATTCTTTTTTACTTCACCAAACTAGGTCCTAACTATTTTGTTTTTGTCTCTACCTTCCACGTAACCAAAAGGGAACTTGGATCACAATGGAAAATGTCCTCCTTTGATGAGTTTGTTGTTGACTTAACTCAAGAACAAGATAAAATTATTTATATGTGTGCACTAAAGTCCACTAAACCACATGCTCTAATTGTGGTGCATGAAATACAAAAAGCTTCAAAAGATAAAAATTAGAAAAAGGATTATGAGAACAAGAAGGATTAACCCACCACCAAACCAAATTCTGACACTTCCTCTTCCAGTGTTAAGAATAAGAAAGGGAAGATAAAATATGGGTATTTCACATGTAGGAATGATGAAAGTAAATAATTACAGAAGTAGATTTATCTCCTTATGATTCTTCTTGAGAAAAATAAAATAGGTGCACATGATTCTATTAAATCATATTCATCTACTCACAAATCTTCCAAGGCAAATGAAAATGTAAATGTGAAAGTGAAAGAATTAAAAATGAGAAAACAAATGGGAGATCCCTAGTTAGATTGGTACCTATGTATCCAGCATGAGTCATTAATTTTTGTGCATCACATCATATGGATTATTCACACGTCGAGTTCAATTCTTTTGGGAGAGGGTGTATTGAAGTGAGTGGTGGAAGATTTAATAATGTTCAAATTATTCCCTCATTGTCATAATATCCTATCATTCTATCAAACTACTCACCTTGGTCAAAGAATTCAAGTTAATTTCACTCGAGATTCAATGTATGTCATAGAGTTACACATTGAGGCTATCATTGTAGTGGGTTTAGTCATTCATAAGAATAAGAAATTATCCTTCTGCCACTTTTTACCTGTTTCAGATTCTTCATCAGATTCACCTACACTTGATGATACTCTTGATCTTGACCACATTAATGATGATTAGTAATTTTATTCTAACATAATTGACTACACTAGCGATGGGGACCCAACTCCACCATCTACTTGTCACCTTCCAAAATTTGAGGAGTTATTTTGTGATCCTCCTTATTTTGGTCTAGCACACATTTTTCAAGGAGAAGAAACTTTGATTCATGATTCATCTAACATCACAAATACTTATGCAAATTTATAAGGATTTCATAATATCTTCTTTAATTATTCTTCAGAAGAACCATACCTTCATGGAGTAGTTAACAATTCTACATTGCATGATGTGAGTAGTTTTTAGATAGGAATCACATCTTTGTTGGATACTCATCAGTGAATAGGTGGCTTCATTTATCCTTCCATGGTGATCCAATATTCAATGCATCTACTTGATCCATAGTCACTCAAGGATTCTTATTTACGAGGATACAAGGTGGCTTCGATAGTTGTATCTCCAAGTGGGGATTTTAGACCTACTTTATCTTCCTTGTCTCTTTTTTGGTGGGTAGTTTTTTCCCACTAGGTTTTTTCCTTTTATTTCAGTTCATGAGAGTTACATTGTATGTGGGTACCTCGTTATTCCTTGTTGTAAGGACCCACCTTTATTTTCTTCCCACCTAAACTATGCTTACCGGTATTGGTTATGGATATTAATTTTCCTTATATTTATTTTCTTGGAATAAATCTTCACCATTGGTGACTCATTTTTCTTTGGTGTATTGTGCATCATAGTATTTACTATGAAATTTCTTACATATCATAGTGTTTTATAGTGTTTCATAGGAGTTACATTTCCATTGTAGAGTATAAATACTCTTCCTATTTTGGGAATATTCTTATGGAGGAGTTACACAACATTCCTATTTATACACACCACTTGAGCTATTAAGAGGTTTTTGATTTTACACCATTCTTGTTTTGTGATTTAATTTCATATTGCATTACTTATTAGATAATTCTTGTAATTAGTGCAAATAGATGTGTGCAAGTATTCTTTATCAAATATCCTAATGGAATCCTTGATAGATATCAATAATGAATTTAGTTCCACTTCTATAGATGAACATGTTTCTAGTTTTTTTGATGATGAATTTCATTAAATATACACTCTAATTGAGGGTTTCTCTTACTCTTCTAAAAGTTACATAGATCCTCCTAGTGATAGTTTCATTTTGGATGAAGTTACTTGTGATACATCTCTTCTACTTATACATACTATGAATGATTCAACTCAAGTTTCTAATCTTATGTAGTCTAAAATTCTAATTGCCAACTTATTCAGGTCCGTTAGCACATCACTCAAATAGATTTCCATGTGCTCACTTGAAGCATGTGTAATTCATCAAGTCGATGCTTATTTTGATCTATTAATATGTATGCTTGGTATTATCTTTGCAAAACACAATATAGAAGACATATTGTAATATCAGATCATAAACGAGACAAATAAATAAAAAGGAGCTTGATCATTCATTCATCAAAATATACGATTATTATCTCAATATGTATGCCAATAATAACAATTTCATCTCTTCTAACGTTGGTAATCCATATAAAATTATCCATTACACACACATAATAAGCTCAAAAACATTACGAATCTTATACATACTCAACAATATCTTACATACACATAAAATTCTCACACTTGGAATCTATCAATTACATATACATCACTACTATATATAAGGTGGGAACTTGTTTGTACCACTTAAATGCTTCAATATATTATTATTCCACCCTATACTTAGCCTACATGCATCTTTAATCTTGCGATTTGATATTTAAATGGAAGTTCTATTTCCATGTCATGTTATTAATAGTTTGTTTGATCCATATGCCATGCTATGATTTATTGTAATCATTGTTATCACCGAATCAAAACACCCTATTTTTTTGCACAAGTGTGTGTGTTATATCTCACAATGTGATTGATTGAATAACATGGGTACTATCTCCAAGTTATGGGGCTTGATACTTGGGATAAACCTCCAGAGAAAGTCAGTTCTTGCTCCTAAACTACCTTCCACAATCTACACTAATGTAGGAAAAAATATCTAATCATAATATAACTTTCCGAGGGACCAGGGAGAGAGATTACATGAAAACAAAGCCTACACTAAAGTGGTGATACACCAGAAAAGGATGCATATGAGAATAGTATCCAATGTGTGAAAAATAGAAGCAAAAGTGCATACTAGAAGGGGTGATAACAGTTCTCCACATTCCAACAAATGAATTCAAAAAAATATTCCATATATGCACAATGAGAATGAATCCCTATAGAGTAGAAGGTAGGCAGAATATAATTTTAATAAGCTATAAAGGGAAAGAAGAATGCTCTACAAAATTGTATCTATTTCCTCATTGATGTCCACAATCAAATATATTACAGAATAAGGGCTTGGATCACCATGCAAGGGGTCCACTATAAGGGCCTGTAGCACATTAGCTTCACAAAACAATTTTTTACAGAGTTTTTCTACACAAAAACTATCCCCCTTTACAATGAGCCAAACACTCCAATTTATAGAAATCTGAGAAGAGGGAGAGGGAAAATTAAAACCTCAAAATATATACTTTAACCACTTGTAAGATGTAGTAAATGAAGTGAAATGATGTTTTGTTTCTTGTAAAAGGATCCCCATACCACCCCATGGCTTGCACAAGTGAGATATGTCAGCCCATGTTTCATTAATACATCTCAAATACCAAATAAAACATTGTTATGAACCTGGGTACGTTTTCTACAAAATCATCATCTATTACTTGCCAAATTTTGGATTTCTTAATTTTTGTGGATCAAGCTTGGAACCATGATTCCAACGGTACCAGATTTTTTCATTTTTGTTGAGAAATACAAAATTTATGACCTTCTAAGTGCAAGAAACTATTTTAGGTTTGCCAAGTATTTCCATCATTTGACGGGAGTGATCATTTAATTCATCAGAGATGGAGATGTTTCCTTTATTTTCATATAGCTACCCTCATGTAAAATAATAAATCTAGTTTCTATGGCATAAATGACATGCATTGAATTTTCCTTTGTATGAGGGTATTTCGGCTATATCGGGTCCATGTGTCCCAGATGTCCCTTGTGTGACTTGGGAAGAAAACCTCTGCTTCACCCGCATCACGCTTGACCCACTTTGAAAATCAGGAAGTTAGATTTTGGTGTCCCACTTGTCCCACCATTGACTAGGCCATCGGGGGCTGTTGACCACCACTTCACCCGTATCTCCCTTTATGATTGGTTATTTTGGCATTCAATGAATTCGTGTCCCAACATCCCGTGGACCGCCTGGGCCAAATTTACCCAAATTTTCTGATTCCTTCCTGTGCGGTAATTTCAGATTTTCATATCCCATGTGTCCCAAAGCATTCAAACTTTCCCCTATGTGTCCTGCAAAATTTTGACTGACTTAATCGATTCACTCTATTTTTAGCCATTTTGGTAAAATTGGGTAATCGGGTCTTATCTGTCTAATGTCTCATGGACCGCAAGGACAAAAATATCCATTTTTTCTGATTTGAACTACCTGTGGCCATTTCATATTTTCAGGTCTCGATGTCCCATGTGAACTTGTGTGGCTTGGGATGAAAATGTCTGATTTTTCCGCAATACACTAGCTGAATCCATTTTTTTTTAGCTTTTTTCAATTTTGTTTATCTCCTTGAATTTTTTCCTTGGAAGGAGGGGTTAGCAAAGATCCAAAGGGAGCTCCAAAACCTAATTTCTTCCCTCGATCCATTTCTACTTTCTCATCCCGATGAAATCATGTGAGTTATCTAATTTACCTCTAGGTGTGAATTTGGGATAACACGATCTATGCACAATCTATAATTATCCAATACCTACATGTGTTTTATCCTACTCTGGAACTTCTTTATCCATGATTTTCCTAATTATGGATTTTTTGTGTTAACAACATAAACCCATTATTTTTCTATTTTAAAATAATCTCTCGTAATTATGGTTATCCCTTGATTTGGTTGTTCCTGTGAGATAACATTCACATTCACTTTCTTCATGCCTCTGCACACACCTTCGCATAATGCCTCTTCCTTGTGATATTCGTTCCTTTTTACATACCATGAACCTACTCTCATACGCTTATTTCCTACACATATCTTAAAATAGTTCAGTGTGAACTCTTGTGTACAGTCTCCATCCTTTGCACATGGCTCACACTTAACCACTTTCTCATTCGAACACTACCCCACACTAGGGATATTTTCCATCCTCAGCAATACAAAAATAATAGAATGAAAGAATTACACATGAAATAATGTGGGAAATACCCATAAATAATTTAAACAATGATGTTTCCCTTTACACACTAAAAATATTCTCATGGTGTTGGTAGAAGCTCAACGAACTCTAGGTTGATTCCCTTCTCAAACTTTCTCCATTCCTCAAGCACAATACTCACCCTATCTAGTGATTATTCAACAATAATTGGTATGTTATTTAGGTGAGTTCACTATATTTCTCCTATATATCCTTTAGACTGACACGCCATTAAGTATTCATGCCTTCCAAACTATCTACTCTCTACATTACCATAGTTTTTACTTCCCCTAGACTGGTCTCTACCCTTTCGCTTAGCTTTTAGTGTCTCTTTATTTTTCCTTACCTCATGTAAACATTTCTCA
Source organism: Taxus wallichiana var. yunnanensis (assembly GCA_018340775.1). NCBI lineage: Eukaryota > Viridiplantae > Streptophyta > Pinopsida > Cupressales > Taxaceae > Taxus > Taxus wallichiana. The sequence continues at coordinate 347,359,931 of CM031244.1, read as the reverse complement.
CATGTAGCCCTATCTCTAGTATATAATGAGGCCTACAAGTGGCTCAAATTTATCTCATCATTTATAAGGTGGATGTTTATTATCATCGATATACCATAAAGTTTTGTAAAATGTTTCTCACCTATCGACATGGATTCCTTCAAATCCACACCAAGAGTAACATTATACTTCAGCTTTTGTCCAACCTTGACCTTGTTTTATATAGCCATCTCCTCCACGATAGGATCCTAAACGTTTTTTTCTTTTACTAATAGTAGTTGTACCGATTATTCCAGGTACTTCATTTCTATACTATGGTCTAACCTAACCTGTAGTAAAATTTTGGGACATGAGCATGCAATATTATTGATCAATTTGACTTCCTTATTATGCACATCCGTCACCTCTTATTTTTTTCATTTAGTGCTACTCGAGTTTTTATTTTTCCTACTCATGTTATCCATATCTTTTTGTGTGTTACGCAATGTAGCTCATTTATTATTATTTCTTCACCCTACCTTGATAACCATCTTGATCAAAGAATTTCTTACCTTCTCATTCGAGACTCAAGTAAAGTTCACTATTGGAAAAACATTTGACTATTGTCTTCTCCCATATAACTAAAAAAATGGACTATTTCCTTACCTCGGACTTTGGTTTTTCAATATGTGTTTGCAATACCCAAGAAAGCATCTTGCGCATGCACATATGTGTTAGGTAAAATATGGTTTACCTAGGTTAATTTTTCTTTTACCATGTAGCTTGCTATTATTATATGGTTATGTGTGCATAACCATAAATTTCAAAATTAGTTTGCGCACATAAACATATAATAATATCAAACTACCTATTAAAAGAAAAATTAACCTAGGTAAACTATGTTTTACATAACATTCCCCTCCTTAATTTTTCATTACCTCAAGGGATGAGGAGAGGAACTCTCTGAAGAACTCAAACTTGTCACATGTAAGTGACTTTGTGAAAACATTTTATTATTGTTCAACTATTGAGAAAAATGAAGTTGTATCTTGTGTTTTAAGACATGCTCGAATATGAAATGAACCTATACATTGATGTAATTTTTTCTCTCATGAAAAACTAGGTTTTTAAAAATTAGAACACCTTCACTACCTACATACATGGTGATATATTTTTCATGTGCTATTCCATGTCCTTCCAGTATGCGACATAGCCATATCACTTCGCAGATAACTTCACCTACAACACGATATTTAAATTTTATAGAAGAGAGAGAAACAAAGTGTTGTTTCTTGCTTCCCCATGATATCGGTCTAGATCCCAAAAAGAATACAAATCTAGTCAAGAAGAAGTTAAAACTCTTCTTGTACGCTAGACCAAGATCCACTGTACCCTTGAGATATCTCAAGATTCACCTTGATTTCTTCTAATGAAAAACTTTGGGTTCCTACATGAACCTTGAAAGATATCTCACTACAAAGATGATATCTAGTCGAGTATAAGTTAGATAAATGAGACTCCCAATAAAATTTCAATAGAGAGTTACATCTACCACAGGAGACGGATCTAAGTGAGATAACTATAGAATCATCTCCATAGGTGTAGCAATAGGTGTGAAATCCATCATCCTAAATTTCTAAAATTTTGTCTTGGTATGATTAAACCGAGAAACAAATACATGATTCTCTTTCTTCCATACTTCCAATCTAAGACAATAATGTATGAGCCTGAGATCTATCGTGTCAAATGGTTGGTTAAGATCTTTCTTTGTTGCATCGATCATCTTCACAGAACTTATAGTGATGACTAGATCATTGACATAAACAAAAAAAATCACAATATCCCCCTCTGCTTTCGAGGTAGATATTGAGATCATATGGATTTCTAAAGAATCCATGTTGTATGAGATGCTCTTTAATTTTGATGTACCAAGCCTGAGGTTCTTGTTTAAGGCCATACAGATATTTCCTGAGTCTACATACCTTTGTTTCTTTTCTAGGTACAATAGAACCATTAGGTTTCATTATGTAGACTTCTTCTTTTTATATCCATTTAGAAAGACACTTTTCACATCCATCTGATGGACTTTCCAACCAAACTATGCAGCTAGAGAAAATATCATCCAGATCATTTTGATCTTAGCTATGGGAGAAAATGTCTCCTCATAATCTATGCCTTATTTTAGTGCGTACCATTTTTCTACTAGTCTTACTTTTTAATTTTATATGGTCCCATATTCCTTGTACTTTGTTTTGAATATCCGCCTACAACCAATGGGTTTATTCCCTGGTGGAAGATCAACAAGCTGCCAAGTTTTTTTTTATCATAATTGATTGATATTTATCATCTGTGGCATATTTCCAAGATTTTGACTGAAGGGATTTCTGGACGATGAAAATGGCTCATCAAATTCAATAACTCTACTCATCAAATAAAAGTTTACTTTTTCTCTTGTTTTACTACGATTATGTGGTCCAATTGTGGATGTATCTAGTGGAACATCCAATTTTACATCTTGTATCATGTTAGTATACCACTTGGGCATATGTTGAACTATTCCCATGATTCTTCATCTTTTCTGATCATCACCATCATCCCCATCATCATTTTCATATTCAACAGGGAACATTAGCTTCTATCTTTTCAATAGGTAGAATATCTATATCGGTGAGTCTAGAGGAGGAGTATCTACTTCCTCCTTCTCAAAGAACTTAATGTCTTTGCTAGTGTAGACTTTCCTTGTCTTTGATCCATCGTATGTACCCAATAGTCTCTTTACTTAGCAGCAACGAAGATGATTTTGGTGACTTCATATGCAAATTATTTTTTATTATGTTTGGTTATGCGCATAATTTCTTTACACAAGAATAATTTGAGGTGTGCAATAAATGTCTTCCATTTCGACCATGCTTCATGTGGCATTACTACATCAATAGTAATTATGGGCACTCTGTTTAACAAATAAACTGTTGTATTTACTACTTTTGACAAAAATTTCCTCGCTTTACTCCGGAATCATCAATCATGCAATACACCATTTCCATGATAGTACGGTTTCTTCTCTCAACAACACCAATCTACTACAGTGTGTGTCGAGAAGGCATCTATAGATGAATCCCATGAGCTTGAAGGTGGGTATTTTTTTGAGGAATGGAGGTAGTTTGAGAAGGGAATCAACCTAGAGTTCGGAGCTTCTACCAACACCATGAGAATATTTTCTAGCGTGTAAAGGGAAATATCATTCTTTAAATTATTTAGGGTATTTAACACATTATTTCATGTGTAATGATTTCATTATATTATTTTTGTATTGATGAGGATGGAAAATATCCCTAGTGTGGGGTAGTGTTCGAATGAGAAAGTGGTTAAGTGTGAGCCAAGTGCAAAGGATGGAGATCAGTACACAAGAGTTCACACTTTGAACTATTTTAAGATATGTGTGGGAAATAAGGGTATGAGAGTAGGTTAATGGTATGTAAAAGGAACAAATATCACAAGGAAGAGGTAGTATGTGAAGGTGTGTGCAGAGGCATGAAGAAAGTAAATGTGAATGTTATCTCACAAAGAACAACCGGATCAAGGGATAACCATAATTACAAAGATTAGTTTAAAATAGAAAAAATCATGGGTTTATGTTAACACAAAAAATCCATAATTAGAAAAAATCATGGATAAAGCAATGCCGAGTAGGATTAAACACATGCAAGTATTGGATAATTATAGATTGTTCATAGATCAGTGTTATCCCAAATTCACCCCTAGAGGTAAATTAGATAACTCACATGATTTATTCGGGATGAGAAAGTAGAAATGGCTCGAGGGAAGAAATTGGGTTTTGGAGATCCCTTTGGCTCTTTTCTAACCCCTCCATCTAAGGAAAAAATTCAAAGAGTTAAAAAAATTGAAAAAATCTAAAAATATGGCTTCAGCTAGTGTATTGCGAAAAAATCAAATATTTTCATCTCAGGCCACACAAGTTCACATGGGACATCTGAGACCTGAAAATATGAAATGGCCACAGGTAGTTCAAATCAAATAAATTGGATATTTTTTTCCCGCGTGGTCCGTGGGACGTTGGGACAACGGGACTCAAAAACCCAATTTTACCAAAATGGCTGAAAATAGAGGGAATCGGTTAAGTCGGGTTGAAATTTAACAGGCTACATAGGGGATAGTTGGAATGTTGGGAAACATGGGATCCGAGAATCTGAAATCACTGCACCAGGAAGGAATCGGAAAATTTGGGTAAATTTTACCCAGGCAGTCCGCGGGATGTTGGGACATGAATTCGTTGAATGCTGAAATAACCAATCATAAAGGGAGATGGAGGTGAAGTGGTGGTCAACAGCCCTGATGGTTTGGTCAATGGGTGGACAAGTGTGATTTTCAAAGTGGGTCAAGCGTGATGCGGGTGAAGCGGAGGTTTTCCTCCCAAGTCACACAAGGGACATCCGGGACACAAGGACCTGATATAGCTGAAATACCCTCATACAAAGGAAAATTCAATGCTTGTCCTCTATGCCACAGAGACTATATTTATTATTTTAGATGAGGGTAGCTATATGAAAATAAAGGAAACATCTCCAGCTCTGATGAATTAAATTCTCACTCCCATCAAATGATGGAAATACTTGGCAGACCTAAAATAGTTGCTTACACTTAGAAGGTCATAAATTTTGTATTTCTCAATGAAAATAACAAAATTTGTACCTTTGGAATCATGGTTCCAATCCTGATCCATGAAAATTAAGAAATCCAAAATTTGGCGAGTAATAGATGATTATTTTGTAGAAAGCGTTCCCGTGTTCATAACAATGTTTTATTTGGTAGCTGAGATGTATTAATGAAACATGGGCTGACATAACTCACTTGTGAAAGTTATGGGGTAGTATGGGGATCCTTTTGCAAGAAACAAAACATCATTTCACTTCATTCACTACATCTTACAAGTGGTTAAAGTATAGATTTTGGGGTTTTAATTTTCCCTCTCTCTCTTCTCAGATTTCTATAAATTGGAGTGTTGGGCTCATTGTAAAGGGGGTAGTTTTTGTGTAGAAAAAATCTATAAATTTTTTTTTGTGAAGCTAATGTGCTACATGCCCTTATAGTGGACCCCTTTTATGGTGATCCAAGCCCTTATTCTTTAATAGATTGGATTGTGCATATCAATGAAGCAATAGATACAAGTTTGTGGATACTTCTTCCCCTGTTGTGTTTGTTTGCATTCTTCTTTCCCTTTCAAGCTTATTACAAATATATTGTGTCTACCTTATACTCTGCAAGGATTCATTCTCATTGTGCATGTATGGAATATTTTTGTGAATTCATTTCCTGGAATGTGGAGAATTGTTATCACCCCTTCTAGTATGCACTTTGCTAGAATATTTTTTTGAATTCATTTGCTGGAATGTGGAGAACTGTTATCACCCCTTCTACCTCATGTAAACATTTCTCACATGTAGCCCTATATCTAGTGTATAATGAGGCCTACAAGTGGCTCAAATATATATCATGCTTTATAAGGTGGATGTTTATTATCATCGATATACCCTAAAGTTTTATAAAATGTTTCTCGATTATATACGCGGATTTCTTAAACTCCACGCCAAGAGTAACATAATCCTTCACTTTTGGCCAACCTTGACCTTGTTTTATTTAGCCATCTCCTCCACGATAGGATCCTAACCCTTTTTTTCTTTTACTAATAGTAGTTGTACCAATTATTCTAGGTACTTCATTTCTATACTATATCTAACCTATCCCGCATTAAAATTTTGGGACATGAGCATGCAATATTTTTTTATTAATGGCAAATAGTTTTTTGAAAGGGACTATACCCTTGAATACAAAATAAGGCCTTTAAGCCGGAATAAGAGTGAGAAACATAGCAGAACTAACCAAGCCGAGAATTACAATGAAATTCAACGTAGCCCAGAAACAGCTACACAAACGAGACTTAACAGCAAAACAACAGCAAAAAAACAGTAACCCGACAGCCAAGAAATAGTAAGAATAACAATAGAGAGCAGGTCAGCTACTTCTTGGCTGCTTGATCAACACTGATCTTGACTTTTTTCCAAGCATGAAACATACCCAAAGTGGTCATGTGGGCAGCATCCGTCTTGTCGAGCTCCTCGATGGTTCTTTTGCTCTCTTTTTCATTACCCCAAAGCATGCAATATTATTGATCACTTTGACTTCCTTATTATGCACATCCTTCACCTCTTATTTGTTTCGTTTAGTGCTACTGTGAGTTTTTATTTTCCTACTCACCCTACCTTGATAACCATCTTGATCACGAATTTCTTTCCTTATCATTCGAGACACAAGTAAAGTTCACTATTGGAAAAACATTTGACTATTGTCTTCTCACATATAACTAAAAAAATGGACTATTTCCTTACCTCAAACTTTGGTTCTTCAATATTTGTTTGTAATACCCAAGAAAACATTTTGCGCATGCAAATATGTGTTAGGTAAAATATAGTTTACCTAGGTTAATTTTTCTTTTACTAGGTAGTTTGCTATTATTATATGGTTATGTGTGCATAACCATAACTTTCAAAATCAGTTTGCACACATAACCATATAATAATATCAAACTACCTACTAAAAGAAAATTAACCTAGGTAAACTATGTTTTACCTAACATTCCCCCCCTTAATTTTTCATTCCCTCAAGGGATGAGGAGAGGAACTCTCGAAGAACTCAAACTTGTCACATGCAAGTGACTTTGTGAAAATATTTTCTTGTTATTCAACTATTGAGAAAAAGCTCAAGTTTGTATCTTGTGTTTTAAGACGTGCTCGCATATGAAATGAACCTATACATTGATGTAATTTTTTCTCTCGTGAAAAATTATATTTTGAAAAAAATTAGAACACCTTCTTTGCCTACATACATGGTGATAGATTTGTCATGTGATATTCCATTTCCTTCCAGTATGCGACATAGCCATATCACTTCGTAGATAACTTCACCTACAACACGATATTTAATTTTTGTAGTAGAGAGAGAAACAAAGTGTTGTTTCTTGCTTCCCCATGATATCAGGTCTAGATCCCAAAAAGAATGCAAATCTAGTCAAGAAGAAGTTATCACTCTTCTTGTACTCTAGACCAAGATCCACTGTACCCTTGAGATATCTCAAGATTCACCTTGCTTCCTTCTAATGAAAAACTCTGGGTTCCTACATTAACCTTGAAAGATATCTCACTACAAAGATGATATCTAGTCGAGTATAAGTTAGATAAATGAGACTCCCAATCAAATTTCAATAGAGAGTTGAATCTACCACAGGAGATGGATCTAAACGAGATAATTGTAGAATCATCTCCATAGGTGTAGCAATAGGTGTGAAATACATCATCCTAAATTTCTAAATTGTTGTCTTGGTATGATTAAATTGAGAAACAAATACGTGATTCTCTTTACTGCCATACTTCCAATCCAAGACAATAATGTATGAGCTTGAGATCTATCATGTCAAATGATTGGTTAAGATATTTCTTTGTTACATCGATCATCTTCATATAAATTCTAGTGATGAATAGATAGTTGACATAAACAAAAAGAATCACATTATTCCCCTTTGTTTTCGAGGTAGATATTGAGATCATATGGATTTTGAAGAATCCATGTTCTACGAGATGCTCTTTAATTTTGATGTACCAAGCCCGAGGTGCTTTTTTAAGTCCATACAAAGTTTTCTGAGTCTGCATACCTTTGTTTCTTTTCTAGGTACAACATAACCATTAGGTTTCATTATGTAGACTTCTTGTTGTATATATCTATTTAGAAAGACACTTTTTACGTCCATCTGATGGACTTTCCAACCAAACTATGCAGCTAGAGAAAATATCATCCCGATCATTTTGATCTTAGCTATTGGAGAAAATGTCTCCTCATAATCTATGCCTTATTTTAGTGCATACCCTTTTGCTACTAGTCTTACTTTTTAATTTTATATGGTCCCATATTCCTTGTACTTTGTTTTTAATATCCACCTACAACCAATGGGTTTATTCCCTGGTGGAAGATCAACAAGCTTGCCAAGTTTTTTTATCATAATTGACTGATATTTATCATCCGTGGCATCTTTCCAAGATTTTTACTGAAGGGATTTCTGGATAGAAAATGACTCATCAAATTCAATAACTCTACTCATCAAATAAAAGTTTACTTTTTCTCTTGTTAAACTATGATTATGTGGTACAATTGTGGATGTATCTAGTGGAACATCAATTTTACATCTTGTATCATGTTAGTATACCACTTGGGCATATGTTGAACTATTCCCATGAGTCGTCATCTTGTCTGATCATCACCATCATCCCCATCATCATTTTCGTATTCAACAGAACATTAGCTTCTATCTTTACAACAGGTAGAATATCTATATCGGGTGAGTCTAGAGGAGGAGTATCTACTTCCTCCTTCTCAAATAACTCAATGTCTCTGCTAGTGTAGACTTTCCTGGTCTTTGGATCCATCGGTATGTACCCAATAGTTTCTTAACTGTAGCAATAATGAAGATGATTTTTGGTGACTTCATATCCAAATTATTTTTTATTATGTTTGGTTATGCGCATAATTTCTTTACACGTGAATAATTTGAGGTGTGCAATAGATGTCTTCCATTTTGACCATGCTTCATGTTGCATTACTACATCAATAGTAATTAAGGGCACTCTGTTTAACAAATAAATTGTTGTCTTTACTACTTTTGATAAAAAAGCCTCGCTACTCTAGAATCATCAATCATGCAACACACCATTTCCTTGATAGTACGGTTTTTTCTCTCAACAACACCAATTTTCTATAGTGTGTGTGGAGAAGGCATCTATCGATGAATGTTGTGAGCTTGAAGGTAGGATTTGGACTCATTACTGGTGAATTCACCCCTTGGATTTGAGCGAAGAGATATGATATGCCAACTAGGCTCGTTCTCTACAATCACTTTGAACTTTTTGAAGTGATCAAAAGCATAAATTTTATTATGAAGACAATATATCCATATTTTTCTTGAATAATCATCAACAAAAAGCATGAAGTACTTAAATCTAGAATGGCTCGATTACATCAGACCAAAAAGATCAGTATGAACTAGATCAATATTACCTTGAGCTCGATAAGTACTCTTCTAGAATGAAGCTCTATGTTGTTTGCTTGCTAGGCAGTTAGGATACTTATTCGTATCCTTTAGGAGAGATGGAAATCCTCTCACCATGTTGTACCAATGAAGTGTTTCAAGATACTTAAGATTGATGTGACCAAGTATTTGATGCCATAATTGTGTTTATGAGGAATTCTTAGCTGCAAGTGCTTGATCATCCCTGTTGAGAAATTCAAGTTAGAACATACATCCCATAATGGAGGCTTTTGCAACAATTTTGGAGCCTCTTGATTTATCTCAAATTCAATACACTTTCTTATCGGAATGACTATCAATGTCGATCTTTAAATTGCGATCTAGAAGCTGACTAAATGATAGTAGATTCTTTGTTAAGATAGGCACATATAGTACATTTTATATTTTACAATTTTTTTAACCAAGGGGTAGAGAAATGTTCCCAACAACATGTACTATGTAAGAATAATCATCACCTAATGAAACATGATTTTTTGAATGTGTGTCCCTCATTTCGATAAACCAATATCTCGTGCCTAGTAATGTGTCTTGTGGCTCCCAAATAAACATACCAAACAAAACTAGATGATGTGGATGGTTCACTAGAATAAGTAGTATACAAGAAGTCCTCATTTTTTGAATGTTCTTCTTGCTTAGCTATATTTCCTTGCTGATGGGGTTTTCTTTGCCAATTCCCCCCATTTTTTCCTTGATTTTAGTGTGAATGTTTCTTATGAGATTGTTAATTTTGAGGTCCATAATTAATTGATGAACCGTTCTTGAATGTATTATACCAACAATCATTCACATCATGTCCTCTATTACAAATACAAAATTTATTCTTATTCTGGTCCCCATGTTGATGTTGATGCTTTTTTTGGGAATTTTGAGAGGATTAATATTTTCATTTTCCTTTTCCTTTCTGATGAGAATATATTACCTACTTCTCTTCATCATCTTTATTGACATATCTTCTACTTTTTGCATTATACTCACTAACTTTTCAAAAGAAACTATCTAATCTGACAAGTTTAGTGTCATAAAAAAAATGCGGTATAAAGGAGAGATTGATCTCAGAAAAATGGGAAAGAAAGCTATATCAGTGACCTCCTCTCCCAGGGATATAAGCAAAGCCCTTAATTATGCAAATATTCTCAAGAAATCTTCAAATTTCTCATTTTTTAAATTTGAGTGTGTGGACCTGACTTTAGAAATGTAGAATTGTGTTCTTGTTCTTGGCCTCATAGACGAAGCTTAGCTTATCCCATGATTCTTTTCATTTTGTGGCATCTCGAATTTGGGGTTGCACTTGATCATAAACTATGAACATGATTATGACTTTGGACTTATGATTTTCCCTTTAAAACCACCTCTTTGGATTTGCATCATCTAGTGATTTAATTATGAAACCATTTGCAAAAGGCCATATCTCTTCAAAATTAATTTGTGTTTTGATCTTAGTATTCCATGCAACATATTTATCTCCTTGTAGGAGTTATGAGTTTGGGAAAAAGAACTTGGGGTCATTCGTGCCCATTTTCTGAATTCACTGACAAAGGGTAAGGCTCTTATCACTTGAGGTATAAGGTCTCCCAATCTATATACCGTCAGTCCGATATACCAAACCTTTCTATATATGAACCCTTTCCGATATACCTATTAGTACATGGAAGAATATTTCCCATTCGATGTACTCAATATTACATGAAAGAGGCATTAACGTATGTGAAATAATCGATACATGGTACCAAGACAGTACTAAAAGAGGTTTGTGCCATTATTAACACTCGATCAAATAAATATCCTCATATGTGTTCATAACTGTGCTATATACTCAGATAATTCTAGTTTCTAGATTTATGTCATGCAATCATTTATAGATGGATGGGATGGCTCAAAGTGTGTGCATTTGCTCCTTATTACTCCTTGTTGATTTATAGGCTTGATGCCCAGATGAATATATTAGGCGTTAAGTGCAGTAGTAGTCATGAAGGTTTTAACCATAAGCACTTCCCAGAGGCACTGTATATACTGAACACTGCAAAAGAGATACAAAGATCTCATGAGTGTTACAGAACAAAAATTTCATTGATTTTATTTACATTTCTCTACCAATTTTTATCAGTTACAATGTTTGTGGTTGAATATGGCAACGTGTAAATTAGTACAATCATATGAAATATACAATTACATCCAATATGTAGAAAAAATTGAAAGATAGATAAAATTTATTTGTTTTGCGAGGCCCTGGTGACCTCTACAACTCAATACAGATCTTAATGTGAAATACTACAGAAAAATAGCAAAAATTGTAGTTTTCTCCTGCCCCCTATCTTTTTCTCCCCTTGGGTTGAATGTGGAGCTTAATCCTCCTCTCTTGGCTCTGTAATGACATTTTATTGCCTCTTTCCCACTGATGATGTACTATGTGAATTCATGGAGCAATAAAATCTATTTTTGATGCATTTTTCCATCCTTCCTTATTTTATTGTCTCTTCTTGCCTCTCATTGTTGCATGGTGTACTATGCATACTTCTGATGTCTATTGCAGGTTTTTTTGAGAGCTGTGTTTAATGGGTTTGAAGTGGTGTTCTATGTGAACTCTATCTTTGGTCTGATGATGCATCTTTCCATCCTCTCCATTGCTCACCTCTCTCCATTTTAGGTAGCTAAGATTATGACCAGCACTCCCCTTTTCTTGGTGTTATCACCTCATTAGTGTAGGATTTCCCTCTTTATGCACTTTATCTCTCCCTGTGTCCTTGGCATTGTTATGATAGGTGTAGTTAGATGTCATTTCTACATTAGTATCAGGAAGAAGAATCCATATTTCTCCAGAGGGCCATCTCAAGTCCGCAAGTGCCACATCTAACGAGATGGTCCCATGTTATGTAGTCACAGTAGGATTGCCCGCTTAGATATAAGGCCATTCGTGGGGTGCTGTGATTTTGCATCAATAGTTATGGCATTCCTGATGGGACCAGACTAAAGATATTTACATGTTCATCTCAACAGGTTTGATGTGTTATTGCTGAGATCTAGCCTTTAGAGGTAATTTCAAGCACATCTAGTGACTTCATCTGGTCAACAACCCATCCTCTGAGTTTTAAACCTTCTCCCATCCATTTTCATGAATTTTTATTTTGACATCTTCCAACTTCTTCCATCCCATGAAGTTATGCAATCATGACTTCACTCCTAACTTGGAAATCACACTTGTAGTAACAGTAGTGCAATGCACCTCCAATGTATTTAATGACTCCTCTGGATCAACATTATGATCGATTCAGTACCATTATGCTTACACATATGAGCGTGTCAAATCCAAGTTTGGCTATAGATCTTATCAAGAACAAGGGGATGCATATAATGGTAACAATTATGTGGAGAACGTTGATCTACTGGAAAATATCCAAAGAATGGAGGCTAGCATGGTGCGGTCTAGGGCTACAACATAGATGAAGGAATTCAGGATTGGTTTCGGGTACCTTGTCCATGGGAAGGCCCTTTTCCAAGACACTACAGCCTGCATGAGAAGCCTGACTTCATGATTGAGATGTTACCCTAACTTGCATAGTGGACTGAGGAGATAAAGGCCTATGAGCTTGGTTTCAGACAACCTTTTCAATGGGTAAGTCCACCACCTCATAGATTTTCTTTTCCTCTTCCCCAATCAATATCATCGTAGTAGTGCCATGAGTCTAGTTTCCCATCTATTGCCCCAAGTGTTGATTTCCCTTTTCCATATTCTAATCTTCAATCTCACCTCATTTCCTCTTCCCTATTTCCTTCCAAATCCAAGTCCCCTCCACAAGAGATAAAGCAATACCTTCCCCTCTACCACAGATAAACAAACAACTAGTGGAGAACCCACCCACCACTCCTACTACTCTCTCAAGTCCATGTCAGGGAGAGACTCCAAAAACCAATCAAGGAGAGAAAAAAGAAGAAGAGCCAAGAAAAGAAGAAATGATCAAAAACTTGGTAAGCTTGGCTCTTAGATTTGGAATTACAAATATTCCCTTGTTGGTTAAGCCCATGGAGGAGGCTAGAGTCAAGCCACAAGTGGTGGAAGCTTCAGCTGCAATGCAAGCACGGGAAGAAGGAGCTACTCCAAATCCAAAAGAAGAGGAGATCTATCATGCCCCATTTGATGTTTCCCTAGTCTCGACATGACGACATTGTTTCTAAGCCTGGGAGACTGGTGTGCGTGTGTTTTTGTTGACTGTTGTTGATCATGTCCAGGTCGCAGTGAAGACTTTTCACCTTCCCTCTCCTTCTTGACCTTCGAGTCATGTCGACACCCTAAACGGTGGACCCCGTAGCATCTTGGATGGTTATCAGGTTAAAAGAAAAATTTGGATCTCGGCTCTTCGAGTTTTTTGGGTCATCGACATTAATAGGACTAATAATTACTATCATTATTAAGCCATAAAAATTTTAAAATAATGTTTATAATACTATTATAACTCATATCACCAAATTTGATCAGTTGCTTGTGTGTCGAAATTTCACCTCAGGTAATGGATTGACTTTAAGTTATAGTTGATTTATTTGTCTACTTCATTGTATGGTTTTATGACGTTTTAGATTAAATCAAACCAAAAGAAAATATAGATAAATGGTTCTCTAGTTCTCAGTCCCGTCGACTTTGATGAATTCTCTTCATAAATGGGAACTAGTAGGAGATGTCTCATTGCGTGTTTCCTCCATTGAACGTCATTTTGGACGTGGTTTTTTGGGCCCTCGAGCTAACTTTTGTCATTTACATTTGGGTGAACTACGACCAGTGGCCCCGGAGAACTAACCGCCAAACGCAAACCATTCACTCTTTTTCAATTCCGTCGCTTCTTTATGAATTCTCGGTATATCAAGGACACAAGAAAGTTAATTGTGGAGTGTGTGCTCATCAGAAGATAACCTTTGGAAGTAGTTTCTTAACCTCTGAGCCTATTTGGAATGTTTTGTAGCTAGTGAGAAATGTAAGAATAGAAAGTTGCAGAGACCTTGTAGGGTTGTTAAATCCCCAAAACTTTTAAACACACGTAAATAACTATTTAAAAACCTTTTGTGTATTTGTTGTGTGAAATAGAACTTTTGACAAAATGGTGTTTTCTCTCTCTTCCCTTCTCTTTCTCTCTCCTGGGTTACAAAAGAAGTAAAATGAAATGTAATGAATACATGTCTCTAAACCTTTTTGTTTCGATTGCTAATTGTAATTTTTATCTTATGTAAATGGGAAACTGAAAAATGACAATTATGATTGATTAGGGTGGATGCCATGCCAACGAATTATCACTGATATCATGCTCACGTGGGTTTTGTAGGATGGAAGAATGACGACGAAAAAGGTGATGTGTAATTTGATTATTATTAATGTAATTTTTACAGGTCATTGCAAAATGAATAACTGTATAATGTAGTCTCTTGTTACTGAAAAGTTATATTTGAAATTTGTTAATATGTATGAGATGCTAGTTTTAGGGATATCTTAGGAAATGTGCATCTAATTCACCGGTTCAATTTGATTCTTAGTTGTGTATGGCAAAAGAAAGATTTGATATATATATAGTAAATGAAATTGAAGTTAATATATTGTAGTACTTTTTAAGCATTCAATAAATGATTAAATTAATTATTGGGTTATCTTCTTACCTTGCAAACTGTAATAAAGAGTCTTTTTATTTAATGGGAACACTTAACCTTAATAAAATATTCATGCATAACTTGCCTGCATGTGTGATCCTTTTTACCATATAATAAATTTAAGGCCGTAGAACTAAATTAAGCTTTGCACTCGATGAGATCCCTAGGTTAGGTAAATAAAACCCTAGAAGAATTTTACCATCATAGTCATGATGTCTAGCGACATTGTCGTGAACCCATATTTTAGGAATGACATGGTCCAACATTATTCTGAGTATGTGGTTCCCTTCTAGTTTTGGTAATCGCGAGAAGAATGTCCTCTCTTCAGAAAGACACCAAGCTAAGTGGTGAAGACCGCCTTGGAAGTCACCTTATGAGTCCTTGTTAGAAGGAATGAATAAGCGGTGTAACCGTCCCATCTATGGAGTAGGTAGAGATATTACTCCCATGTATCCTATTGGATTTCTGGGCCTTACGAAATTAGATCTAGAAATTAACTTCATCAGGGAATGAAATCCCTGTTGGATCCAAATGACCTAAATGTAGATCACGATATAGTTGTTCTTTGTCTTGCATTCTCGTTAGTGAACCCTTTTGTCCCTCATAGATAAATGTCTTGTCTTGGGCTTGTGAAAATTTAGTGCCTTGATCTTTCACGAAAGGATTATAGGGTAAATACATTTTAACCTTAATCACACCTATAATAGAGATTGAATCCCTAGGTGAAACTAGAATTAAGCTTAACCATGTGCTTCTTTAATATGTCAGACAAGTACTATCGTAACTCTTATGTTTAAAACGATAGTAATCATGAGACCCTAGTGCGACACAAAAGTAAATCATATGAGAGTAAAACCAAAATTTGAGGTTGGAAATAATGTCACTGGGAGTCCTTATGACTTAATTTAAGCAACTTCATGTGTTACAAAGAATATGAATTGTCAAATGGTGTGATCAAACTTCAAGAAAACAAAGGATGTATATATATATATATCAAATTTGGAATTCAGCAAGTTATTGTACTATAATAATAATGGTAGGGAAATAACTATTCCGTGATCGAAGGATGTTCTTGGGAAAAGGCTATCTCGAATCTATGTCTTCCTTAATCCCAAGATTTCATCTTGACATCACGTTAGATTTTCTTGTGTAGCAAGAGTAAATTTTATACATTAAATAAACGTTTGAGAAGAAAAATCTTAACATAAGAATGAGAGAATTAGAATCTTGTAGGCATTTTGAAATATGGAAAAATACTTATGTAAGTTATGAAGATTGTCATAAGGGTAAAGAGAAAAATTAAATGGTTGAACAATAAGTGAATTGTGAAATGAATTTTCAGAACATGTAGGTGGAAAAAGGGAGAAAATTTTTCTTACATAATAATGTTATGGGATGTTTAACGTACTCTAGATGTAACCATGGTAATGTTGTGCTTTGTGGGTTGTCAATCCTTAAGTCCCTTTTTATTGTGGTCCGTGTTATGGCTAGTATTCGTTCATTGGGAAAAGTGTGGCATCGACATGCCGATGTCGTCTACATGTGTCTATGTGAGTCGATGACTTATGTGATTGTCACATGTGAGTCGAGTTTTGTACTTGGAGCCCTTACGGTGTTGTGTGTAGTGAGCAATGTAAGTCAAAAAAAAATATCTTGGTATTTTACTATTGTTGTTGGGTGTGTAAAATGTGGGTACCACATATGGTATCAGAGTAGAGGTTCATGTTCTCGAACCTCTGGGATGGATTGGAGTTGTGATGATTTTGCATGATAGAGATGGCATTACATGATGGGTTGCATGATGGTGATGGTGTTTCATGATGGTGATAAATATTGGAAGAGTAATGTGTTTTAAGAGTGAAGTGATTTATGTCATAATTGTGATAGTGTGAATGCACATGAGGTGTATGTCACTTAGTGCACATTTTTTATCCTATTGATGTGCTGGGGATGGGAGTTTTCTCTCCTTCGTGTGGATTCTATGAAGAGTTCACGTGTGAATTACTGCTTGGAATGTGTGAAAAGAATTCTAATGTGGATGACGGGGTGTTGGAGCATTGTGGCATATTGTGATATGTGGGTGTGTCAATATGTGGTATGACTAGATTGATGTAAAGTGAATTGAATTGTATCATGATGTTTTACCATGTTTTGAAGAAATGTGTGTATCACTTTGTATGTAGCAAATGAATGTTATGTTGTGATGTTACTATGTCCATCGTATGTATGATTTGTGTAATATGTGATGGTTCATGTCGTGATTTAGGGGCATATGGTGAGTATGATCCCTAGTGTACAACGATTGCACTTTGGGTGCAGGATGTGATAATGTGATGTATCGTAACCCATGAAAGTAGTGATTGTGTTATACCCTGTACATATATACCATGCGTAATACATTATGGTTGTTGTGTGTGAATTACCATTGTGTTAGTGATGTAGTTATGTGTATGTCGTGGACCCTACACTAGATGACCCTAAGGGGATGAACTGTCAAGAGTGTATGTGTGGAGAGAGGAGGTGTGGACCAGGTTTTTATAATCTTGAGCCGAGTACGAGTGAGGAAGTGGAGTCTTAAATAGAATGAAAATCCACTTCTATCTATTTAGTATACTTCAAGCTTGCTTAGTATATTATGGGTGCGCACCGCCTTAGGCTCAACTTATGCAACCTTGTGTCCCCTACTCTTTCCTATTGGATTGGTCATTGAATAATCCTATGTGACTTTGACTATGTTGATCCTTGTGGGAGTATGGAGGAATGGTTCGAGCGAGAGATGATGACAGTTACATTATTTGATATACTCATTTCTAGTTACATGTATATTTCCTTTTTATGAGTTGAGGCTTGTTGTTTGAGTGCCAACAGCTCGATGAGTACCCCTTTGGTGGCGGTATGAATGCCACATAGTGATTGTGATGTGCTATTTTTCCCATTACGTATTTTATTTGTAAATTAATCTTTCTCTTTTAGCTAGAACCAACCGTTTTCTTGATTGACATGTTCTTATATTTTGGGCATTTATTTGATTGTTGCACTAATAGTTGGATTTTACACTAACCATGGCAAATTAGCCACTTGTTTTTCTTGGTTTTAAAAATTTATTTTCATATTTAAAAGTTTTGTAGCCTGGCCTAAGGATTTTGATTTTTCCACTTGGCATTTGAATGGATTGTTATGCTGGTTCTAATGCCGTAATGTGTTGGATTAGGGTCATGGAATTCACCATCGAGTGGTGGAACCTATGGACCCGCTTCTTTGTTTGGGGGTATGCCCCAAGGAGTTACAGATAACTAGCGGGTTGTTGAACCATGAGTTATTATGTCACTTGGGTTGGGGGTGATGGGGCTCTATGTGCCCAGGGCCATAGGGTGACCTGGCCTCATTAAAAGGAGAAAGGAGATGGAGTTCTATGGTTGAGTGGCCCGATATTCTTAATGGGGCTCTATGGTTGAGTGACCCGACTTGGTTTTGACACTGTGTTTATTTCTCTTTGGGAGGCATATGGAGATTATCTGGTGATGCTTTGGGGAGTATATGGAGTTGCTTTAGGATACATCAGGAGATATATGGAGTTTTACTTGGTACTTTTGGAGATATCTGGGGTTTGTTTTGTGATGTCTTGTTATGTGTGGAGTTGGTATAGTGAGTTATGTGTCCTCTTATGAGTTTGGTTAGAATTTGTTATGATTGGTTGCATGAATATCCCCTTGGTTGGTATGGACTATTGGATATTGGATTGGAACTCTGTCATTATAGTCATGGATTTTTGTGAGTCATGTGATACCCGTTGTATATGTATTAGCGTGTTGATTTTGTTTGTTAGTCATATGTGTGTACTAGATCTATGTCTGGAATGTAACTGTTGGAAATTAATTGTTATGTGGTCTACTCGTTGTCATTCCATGGTTTGGTGAAACCCTTGTGATGTGGTACGGTCATGAAAGTATGTAAAAGTATGTTGTGAAAAATTGGTGTTATGTATGACCCTGGTAGGGTGTTATGACTGTAGTTCATGATGGGAACCCACAGGAATGAATAAACTAAAATTTGAAAAAAAAGAAATTTTAAAGGACTTGACTTAAGAATAATGTTAATGGAGAGAGATTAATGAAATAACGAATAAGAGAGAATTGCCAATCTTCACATAACCTTGAAAGTTAAATTTCTACCTGATGTTCCTAGGGCCACCCCATGACCATGATTTTGTGTCTGAAATATTAACCTTAGCATGTTCCTTCACCTTACTTGTTCCTTGTTGTTTACAATTTCTCCTTCTTCATTGTATTTCGCATCGAGGACGATGCTTTCTTAAGGGGAGGAGGATGTCATGCCTCGTTTGATGTTTCCCCAGTCCCTGACATGATGACCTTGTTACTAAGCCTGGGAGACTGGTGTGTATGTGTTTTCATTGACCATTGTTGACCGTGTCTAGGTCGCAGTGAAGAATTTTCACCTCCCTCTCCTTCTTCTCCCTTCGGGTCGTGTCGACACCCCAAATGGTGGACCCCGTAGCGTCATGGACGGTTATCCGGTTAAAGGAAAAATTTGTTCTCGGCTCTTCGAGTTTTTCGGGTCATCAAAATTAATAGGACTAATAATTACTATCATTATTAAGCCATAAAATTATTAAAATAATGTTTATAATACTATTATAACTCATATCGCCTGACTTCGATCAGTCGCTTGTGTGTTGAAATTTCACCTCTGGTAATGGATTGAGTTTAAGTTATAGTTGATTTATTTGTCTACTTCGTTGTAGGGTTTTATGACGTTTTAGATTAAATCAAAAAAAAAAATATAGATAAATAAATTTAAAAGAAATTAAAAAAAATTAAAAAAACCGTGATTTCTTGTTGGGGGCGGTTTTAGGGCAAAGGATTCCTTTGTGGTTTTTGGTTGTCTTTTGGATATGGGGGAGTGAGCACCACCACCTTGGAGGGAGGAGAGAAAGCCCCAACCTAAGCATTTACATTCGCCAACGAATCCCACCTATGTCCAAGAAAACGAGCCCTCTCGACCTACAAAACATCTTGTGAGTGTAAACGATTTGGAGAGGGTTTTGATAGTGTTGCAATCGTAAATAATTTGGGGGCAGAGCTTGGACGTCCATCAAAGAAAAATGGAGGTAGATTTGTGTCTTATTAGCTGTCATGTTGCCAACATCCTCCCATCCCGCGCCCAGACCTGCGTGGGCTACCAACAAATAATAAAAATAGAGGAACTTGGTCAGATGATGCAGTCACACGTGCCCTGGTAGATACTTATTTTAAAATGTGAAAGCATACACTTGGCATGTAATTTTTGCACCTAAATCCATGAAAGAAACGTGGCTTCTTTGACTACCATGATTGTAGGCTCTGCACATTATTTTTGGCTCCTAACAGGGAAGATTGACAAGAAGAATATGTAAAATGTGGAAGCATGTGAACTATTTGATTAAATGCATGGAAAAAAAGTAGTTCCATGGACTGCAATGATTTCGAGATATGCACAAATGTGTTTTTTGAAAAGGCCTTTGAAACTTCCAAGAAAATGTATTTAGTGCCCAGTTTGGCACATATGCAAAATGTGAAGGCATACATAACTCATTCAAATTGTTTGAAAAAATACCTGAAAGATGTGCGGTCTCCTAGACTGCAATGATAAAGGGTATGCAAAAATGGGTATGTTAAAAAGGTGTTGAACTGTTTGATAGAATGCCTTAAAGAAATGTTTTCTCCTGGAATGCCATGATGGCAGCATATGCACAAAATGGATGAATAGAAAAGACACATGAATTGTTTGACAAATGCCTCAAAGAAATGCAGTCTCATGGAGCGCCATGATTTGTAGGATCTACACAAAATGGGTATGTTATACATGAATGCAAGATGTGAAAGCTTTGACAGAGGACGTTAACTGTTTGTAAAATACCCTAGATAGATGTTTTATCAGGGACAACATGATTTATAGAGTATGCTCAACCATGGTTTGTTAGATTTGTATGCAAGTTGTTGATTTGCAAACAAGTTGGTGCTCATAAACATCGGTTGAGCTAGGAATTCATTCATGGAGATATACGTGTTCATTAACTTTGCAAGCATCCTAACTCCTTGTGCCAAATGTAAATCTTGGAGCAAGATTTTCATGTGGTGGACTTGTTGCTTGTATGCGTTCTAACTAGCTTGGGGCACCTCGTACACTGCATCATCGATTAACAGGATTTTTACAAAGTGGGTATGTTAAAAAGCTCAGAAAATTTCAAGCAACTACTTATCCTTTTGTAAAAATTCAAGTGATCGGGAAGTTGGTGTGACGTGGTGGAGATTAGATCCAGCCTTGTGAACCGGTTGGCGAAGTGCCCAAGCAAGATGTTGAACAAAAGCCTGCAACTTTGACAAACTTCGTTCTCCAGGCATGGTTCTTCTTTCCTTACCTCTCATGATTCTCGTGTTTTAGTTCTCTTTTACAACTAAATAGAATATTAAGTTATTATATTTTTAATACAGTTAAATGTCCCTTTACTCTTTTCAAAACAATAGTGTCGTGTCACAACTCTCGAAGTCATTATAACTCCTCTACCTTAAACCATGAACTATCACCCTCGCTTCGAGATGATATAGAAAACTCTTGCCCTTATTTATCACTCCAATATCATTTTATCGTCCAGATGATTTTGAATCCCCATTGATAAAGTTCACCTTCTCCTTGTTTTAAATAGTTAAATTTTGTAATTTTTGAAGACTCACTAACTACCCTTCGTAACTCTGGAAACGAGATGTGAAGTTTCATTCATGTACCTTGGTATACAGGTGTCACCTAGACCTTTGGTTTGACCCAAAATGAACATATGACTTCCTTTTGACGCTCTTATAGGATCCCTGTTACACTGGTTTACAGCAGTTGAAAGCTATTAAATCTAAAAAGTTTGATTTCGTTTTGGGCTGTCATTTGAAACCTGGAAGGAGAAATTTCTTCCCATCTTCAAAAAAATCTAGTGTTTATACTAGAAAAATGAATGGAACATTTAGTATAGGAAAGATCACTTTTCAAGATATTTTGGAGAAGCCATTTTGTAGGCCTCCGGTCGTAGTTTGACGAGGTCAAACTAGTCCAATTTTGTCTTGTCACTCCAGAAAACTTGTTGCCGTTTAAAAATGGTTCTCTAGTTCTCAGTCCCGTCGACTCTGATGAATTCTCTTCATATAGGGGAACTAGTAGGAGATGTCTTGTTGTGTGTTTCCTCCATCAAACGTCATTTTTGACGTAGTTTTCTAGGCCCTTGAGCTAACTTTTGTCAGTTTACATTTGGGTGAACTATGACTAGTGGCCCCGGAGAACTAACCGCCAAATGCAAACCATTCACTCTTTTTCAATTCCGTCAGTTGCTATGAATTCTTGGTATATCAAGGGAAACGTAGAAAGTTAATCCTGGAGTGCATGCTCATTAGAAGATAACCTTTGGAAGTAGTTTCTTAGCCTCCGACCCCATTTGGAACATTTTGTAGCTAGTGAGAAAATGTAAGAGTAGAAAGTTGGGGGACCTCGTAGGGTTGCCAAATCCCCCTGAAAATGTTTAAACCCACGTAAATAACTGTTTAAAAACCTTTTGTATATCTTTTGTGTGAAATAGAACTTTTGACAAAACGGTGTTTTCTCTCTCTTCCCTTCTTTCTCTTCCCTTCTCTTTCTCTCTCCTAGGTTACAAAAGAAACAAAATGAAATGTAATGAATACATGTCTCTAAACCTTTTTGTTTCGGTTTCTAATTGTAATTTTTTATCTTATGTAAATGGGAAACTGAAAAATGACAATTATGATTGATTAGGGTGGATGCCATGCCAACGAATTATCGCTGATATCATGCTCACGTGGGTTTTTCAGGATGGAAGAATGACGACAAAAAAGTGATGTGTAATTTAATTATTATTAATGTAATTTTTACAGGTCATTGTAAAATGAATAACCGTATAATGTAGTCTCTTGTTACTGAAAAGTTATATTTGAAATTTGTTAATATGTATGAGATGTTAGTTTTAAGGATATCTTAGGAAATGTGCATCTAATTCACCGGTTCAATTTGATTCTTAGTTGTGTATGGAAAAAGAAAGATTTGATATATATATATATATATATATATATGTATTAAATGAAATTTAAGTTAATATTTGTAGTACTTTTTTAGCATTCCATAAAGGATTAAATTAATTACTTGGGTTATTTTATTACCTTGCAAATGTACTAAAGAGTCTTTTTTTTAATTATCTGAAGCCAAAAAAATTATCTTGATATCGGGCACATTATCCGAAGCCAAAAATTCTCAAGGGTTGCGCTTCCAAATCTCAACAAGACAACAACAAAAAGTATACAATACTCTTAGTGTATAGTCTTCAACACTTCCACAAATGACAATAGGATCCCCAACATAACACATAAAACTAAAATATTGAATGTCAAGAATGTTAAATGAAATATGGAAGCTAGGATATTAACCTATGAGGATAAAATATATATCCCATGCACATAAAAATTATGAACTCCAACGATGATGCAAAATATTCAAGTAATAAACAAACAAAATCAATCAACAAATAATAATGCATAGAAAGAAAAATTATGATCATTCTCACGAGAAAAAGGAGGGTACATATAAGAGTGCTATGTAACTCCTGTGCCTAGAAAAATATTCCCTCCAAGAGAGAAAAGAGAGGAGTTACTCTTCCAAAGATGGAAAATAAATCCTATGAATCAAAAACCCTATGACATATGATATCACCTAAGTGAGATGAATCACCAAGTGAGGTGGAAAATACCCCAAGTGATGATGAGGAAGTTTACGAAACCAACAACCCTCTTTATCAAATCTAAGGTAAATGTTATGGAAAGTCAAAAATAAAGATAACTCCGTTAGAAAACTGAGAAAGATGAACCACATGTGTCATGAAAACTAAATTCCCGATAAGGTACCCATGTACAAACAACGATCTTTCTAGAAGATAGGAAGAGTAAAATAAAAATGAGCCCCATTAACTAGGCCTAATGAGGTACCCATGTAAAATAAGTATCTCAACTAATGGAGGAAAACCAAAAGGGAAAAACATTCACTTATAAGAGATAGAAGAATCCCCTAAACAACTAAGAAAGATGCATCAAATGTGTCTCGAAAACTAAAAAGCCATGATAAGGTACCAATGTAAAAACTAAAATATTTCTACAATAAGAAGTAGAGGATAAGAAGAAACCTATCCAACCTCCCAATAAGATTAAACTTTCATAAGAAATTTACACCATGTGAAGAAGAATATCCCTAGAGTTACAAGGTGTTATTCCTATTAAAGTAACAATACTCCATATGTGAGGTATAAGCTCCAACTACTCCATGAATGGATGGTGAGTCCAAAGTAGCAATGAAGAAGGAAGGTGTAATTTTTATAACTATAGAGAAGAAGGGTGTTTAATGTTTGATGAGTACGAATGGAAGTTCTTGATTCCTAAAAAGTATGTAGAGGACCGAGAAGTACGTGGATCAAAAATAACTTCTCAAGATGTTGAAGGTGATAAACAAATGGTGAACGTGTGTCCTAATCATGATGGAAACTCACTATGATAGAAGAGAAGTCATCATCATCAAAATATAAACTATAGGTTAATTAGATGAAGAATATGAAAATGTAACAAAGTGAGAGCATGAATAAAGTCAAGTATGATGATAAAATAAACTAGATGCAATGATAGTGTCAATGTTTAGCTCTCTTATATATATATAATCCTGAGTGAACTCAACTCACATGCAATGAACAAGTTGAGTAATATGATAAACTAATAGGAAATTACTTATAATGGATGGAATAATTAGAACTTTGTTAAATGTTCCATCATTCACTTCAATGAGAACCTATCCTAAACTTCGGAGTAGAAGTTTCATCACGAATAAAATACATGTCATATGTATCTAATTAAGAACGATCTATGTGTGACGAGGCCATACAATGAGATGCACTCGAATCAATAACCCATGTAGGAGTAGGTGACACAATCACAACTAGAGATCTTCCCTTTGTTTTCTCCTTAGTTGATTCTTTTTCTTTTTCTTTTTCTTTTTATTTCCATTTCCTCTTTCCATTTTATTTTTACTTAGAACATTCATGAGTTTATGAATATGGTTTGAGAGAATTGGGAACTCTTATGTTGTTCTTCTAAAGAAGAATTTTGAGGAGGTCAATCTTATTCTTTTCTTCATCATACCTTCCAGTAAAGTAACCACATTTGATCCATTCTTTTTGAGGTTTAGAAATGGAATAGGAATATTTTTTTCTCATGTGGATTAGTCCTTTTTTTACTCATGATCCTTGTTATTACATTTCTTATATTTTGATAACTTAGGTTTTTCATGAATTGCAAGAAGACCATGGGATTTAGTTGATTTTGGAGAACCCATTTGAATTAATTTGTCTTGTTCCCTAGTAAGGTTAGAAATAAAATCATCAAAGGAGAGAATTTACAATTGTGCACTATGTTCCCTTTTTGTAGCATGAAAGGTAAGGATAAAAAATAGTTAGGACCAAGTTTGGCAAGGAAGGAAACAATAATTTGTGAGTCATTAATTCTATTCCACAATATTTCAATTATAATCTTATAAATATGATCTTGGTAAATAATCCTTGAAGGGTGTCAAAACTACTCGGGATGAGAATAATCAATTTATTTTCCATTTCATGTTCTCTCATTTCATCTAGTTTCCAAAAATATTTTCTAAACATCCCGACTTCCTTGAGAGATTTGGCCAAAGTTATATGAAATCACGAGTTCTAGTCACATAGAAAGAGATAAAACCTACAAGCTTTATCACATTTTTCAAACCATTTTTCTATCTATGTAACATTTATTAGTTCATATTACAAACCCATAGTTATTTGATAAAGTTTCTATTTTTCACAAGGTGAGGGATACAAAATTTTTCCATTCATGATCTTCTCTCTACCCATCCCCATCTAGTTTAAATTTGATTTGCATGGGCGGGCCTATATCGGTTATCATTTATAGATATAGAATAGGCAATCCAGATGGATGGGGTTGGCCAAGCTAGTGATACCATTCCATACTTGTAGTTGAAGGGAGTAAGAAAAGGAATTGAATAGACATCCATAGTAGATAACAATGAGAAAATAAGGAAAGTAAAAATAAGAAATGACAAAACCTAAACACCCTCTATTTGTGGCACTTTATAAATAGTGCATTAATTACACCCAATTTTGTTTGTGTGATGTGAAGTAGTTGGTTATTCACCTTGTAATTAGAAAATTATCACACAAGTGCGAAGACCAAAATAAGCTCAATAATTTGCACAAAAAAAAGGTAACAAGTACAAAAGAACCAAAAAAAAGTAAGAAGGAAAGAAAAGAATGAGTCTCTATTACCACAAGGTTTGGACAGATGTGCTCACTAACTTGCAAGTGACTAAGAGAGATTTTACAATGTAAAAATGAATCAAAAATGAGTATTAAAATTCCAGGATGCTAGAAAAGCCTCCAAAAATAAAAAGTCCCCCAACAACAATATTACACACCACATCAAATATTAGTGACAAAAACATCTAAAAACCTTAGTGACCCATGGAATAAGTTATTTCCTTCTTTTTAAAATTAGGAAAAAAATTCTAGACTTAGATTAAAATTTTTAACTAATCAAGGGTTAAAAAGAACGGGCTAAAAAATAACTTGGAAAAAAACAGGGTTGATTGAGCCAAGTGGATGAATGATGGAAAAAGCCTAGAAAATGGTAATTAGTTAGAATAAGTAGGGGTCAGGAAAAATCACGATCAAAGATATGAGCCGAGCGGCCCCTAAACCTTATAGAAAATGTAAATCATTGAGGTTTCCAATCGCCATGGAAAGAGATGTATCTTATAGAGTGAAGGGAAAGATGAGGTAGGGATCAACGAAGAACAAACTAGGTCGAGGGATAAGACACTAAGGCACGCCAAATGGGAAAATTAAAAAATTAACCAAGGACACAATCAAGAAGGGTAAAAATCAACACAAATGATGATTGGTATGACACAAAAGTGAAGAAAGACAAGGAAAATAGGGAAAGAAAAGCATGTAGACCAAGATGGGATGATTTTTACAGGGTTTAGAATTTAAAAGAATAGTAAAAATAAACTCGCTAAGAAAACAGGTTTGATATGAAATAACTAACAAAGTAGGAAATGAACTCATAAAGAGTAGAGAGTAGACGTGTAGGATAGGGCGAGTAGAACATAACAAAATGTGAAAGGAGATGGAAACACATATTTTTAGCAAAAATAAAATTTTAATGAATAAATCAAATGACTAGAAACCATATAAAAATAGGTCCAAACACACACACTTAGTACCAAATATAACTACTACAAGATAAGATCACCTAAAAAAATATTAAATTTGCACAAGCACAAAAACTCAAGAAATAACATAACCCCCAAAATATAATTGTTAAACCTGTTTATCTAAATTCTAAAAATGATTAAAAACTTCCACAAGAAGCAATAAAAAAGTGAAATTCAAGTAATTAACAATAATGAAAAAATGAGTGCATGTTACCAAATCAAATATATGATATGATGAGAGATTATTTTGCAAAGATAAAAATGGTAGCCCATGCACATAGAAAACTTTGCACTATAATGTTGAAAAGAAAAATGAAGTAACTAACATGAAAAATAGAACAATAGAGAATCATACATAGAAAGAACAAGTCTACTTATTCTCATAAATAAAACATGAGGGTACATATAGGAGTGTTATGTAACTCATGTTCATGGAAAAATATTCCCTACAAAATAAAAATGAGAGGAGTTACTATTCCAAATATTGAAAATAAATCCTATGTCTCTAAAACCCTATCACCTACGATCTCACCTAAGCAAGATGACTCACCATGTGAGGTGGACAAGACTCCCAGTGATGATGAGGCAAGTAATACACACCAACACGAACCAGTGGAAGATAATATTTTATCTAGCGAGAATATTCAAATTAGGTGATCACCCTCTATCTATTTAAAGCAATGAGCTAGTACTAGTCTCACGCAAAACACCATCATTTTGATTCCAAAAAAATCTACGTAGATGATAATGCAATCCTTGCAAACCTCACACTAAAATTTATTTCTTAGTTATTGTAAATTATAACCAATGATGGACAAGGAGTTTGCTTCATGGCAATGGACAAGGAAAAATTGATATATTTGTATGTCTTAGTAGATGGTTTATGGCTTAAACAAGGAAAGAATTCCTCTCAGATCCGTAAGTATTTATCTCGAGTGATTTTCATAAGTCATACTTTGATGTTATTTTCCTACTAAAAAACATGATGGGAGAAGAAACAACTAAGGAATTCCAATATTGGATGGCTTAGTTCATTTTTGTTGTTATTGAAGGATACCAAATGCTAGACATGGGAAAATCATAAATAACATCCTTTACTAAAAATTGTAGAAATTTTCCACCTTTAAGAAGTTCACTTTTAATTCTTATTTGGTGTATTCCTGTCACATCCAAAAGACCTTGCAGAGGTCTATCCACTTCTCCTAATGTGTGAAAAATTCACTAGCCTATGATAAATATCCACAAATCACACATTAGGGGAGTAACTCTTATTATTCTAGGGTGAATGAATAATTCATTATGTACATCATAAGGTTACTCATAGGACATCATGAGAACCTAATTTCACCCCAAGAATTTTCATTAATTGAGAAGTAGGGAAATCACTTCATCCAATTTCCCACCTTCATCTAATTAAGGGAGGATTTATATTTCTCCTCAAAGTTATCAAAGTAATTGAGTGGTAATATCATCATGTTTTAATTTTTCAAATAGTTATGCCATTTCTATAGCAGTGTAAGATTACTAGGAAGAAAGGTATGTCCTTTCCTATCTCTCTAGGAATATAGTCATGTAAGAGTATCACACACGTAATGAACATCCAAACATCCTGTTATAATATATGTTTGTATTTATATATATCTCATTCTAACTTTAATATTAGGAAGATTACGAGATACTTTCATCTTGCCAAGATTACATGCTTTTCCAAAAAATTAAATATTATTAGATTAATTACATAGATAACTTCAATGTCAGGAAACATGATTATATTTGAATGATAATAGATGAGATGAGAGACTTAAAATTTGAATGGATTATGGATGGAACAAAATATGATGTGTCGAGCCTATTTGATCTCGAATATTGAGAGGTGAAATCTAACCCTCTTCTTCCCACTCCATGGAACATTTGAGATTTAGGTGACATGAAAGAAAGAACTATGTAAGTAATTTAAAGGTTAAATGATTGGTAAAAATTAAATAGGGATTATTTCATCGAGTGTGGTTTTCTTGTATCTCTATCTAGCCATGCGTATCATGCTTATTCCCTCAACATATATGAATAATCCATGGGATTTACCCATTCAATGGAATATTATAATAGGAAACTTGGAGACACAAATTTCACTAAAGCTTCTCCCCTCGAGGCTTCAAAAGATGGAAAATGTCTATGAAAATCCCATTGATCCCCTTAAATTAGGAGAAATTGATCCATCACAGGCTCCTCTCCATCCCCATAATCCAAGTGTTTCCTCCTCAATAGCTGAGTCACCCAGTATTTGGTAGGATGTGATTCCGTATTAAGCTCCTAAAAAATCTCCCTATGCCCGAACTTGTGTCAATGATAACTAAAACCCTCCTATGGGTATAAGAATTATTTTGAGATGAGTAAAATATTTTGCAGCAAGCCACAACACCCAATTTTGAGGCCAGCTGAAAATACATCAAGACCAAATGATCTAAGAAAGCACAAATAACTTCCCATTTCTTCACCCGAGATTCTGCATACCAGTATGTGGTAGTTACAATGTTGAAATTTTTAAAACCCATGGGAGAAATGACATAATGTTAATTTTAGATGACTAGGATTTCCTTTGAACAAGCTATGAAAAATGGAGATATGCACCTGTTTAAAGATTCAACAACCTCCTCACTTTCATGAAACAACTAGAAGACATGTGAGAACCCTTGATTCCTATGTATAATACTTCCAAAAACCAATTGTGGTATCATTTCCTTTTGTAGCGGCTATCTCTCCCATCAGGAGTTTTTATCCTCAATGATTAAGAGAGCTCAAGGATACTCCATACAAGGGAGAGCTACTAAACAATGGGTGGATAATATTTAAGAAAACGGAATGGTACTACTACCCAAGGTTATCTCATTGTTCAAATTTTCCCTTGCCTCTGTTTCTAAGGTGAAAATGAATAAGGAGGAGATTGGTAAAGAAAATTCCCATAGGGATAGTGAATTCCCATTGGTGTTTGAGATAAATTTTCTTGATTCTCACTCCTTAGTGATAAATAATGTATTCACTTATGTCTTAGACAATTTTATCCCATATGGTCTCACACAATGAGTGATAAATATGATATGATAAATGATGTTATTGTTATCACCGAATCATAGCACCCCTGGCGTTTATACAGTGCATATACTTGAACTCACGGTGTGATTGGATAACATGGGTACTATCTCCAAGTTGTGGGAGTTTCTTCTTGAGATAGACCTCCAGAGAAAGCTTGTTCTTGCTCCAAAACTACCTGCCACAATCTACTCTAATGCGGGATAAGCTAAGCTGTTCTAAATTTCTAAGGGACCAGGGAGAGAGAATGCATAAAATGAAAGCCTACACTAAAGCGGTGATACACCAGAAAAGGAGGGTGGGAGAGTAGTCTCCAAATGTGTGAAATACAGAGGCAAAGTACACACTAGAAGAGGTGATGATAGTTCACCATAATCTAGCAAAATGCATTCACAACAATATTCCAAGCATACACAATGATAATGAATCCCTGCAAGAACATAATAAATAGACACAATATTCTTATAGAAAGATTAAAGGGGCAAGAAGAATGCAAGAAAACACAGCAGGGGAAGATACATCCACAAACTGGTATTTTATTGCTTCATGATGTGCACAGTTCAATCTATTACAAGATAAGGGCCTGGATCACCATGCAAGGAGTCCACTACAAGGGCCTGCAACACACTGGCTTCACAAAGAAATTTTGGCAGAGCTTTGCTACCCAAAAACTCTCTCCTTTACAATGAGCCCAACACTCCAATTTATAGAAAAAATGAGAAGAGAGAGAGAGGGGAAAATGGAAATCCTGAAATCTGTCCTTCAACCACCTGTAAGAGGCATTAAATTGAGTGAAATGATTATAAATTACTTGCAAAATGCTCCCCATACTGTCCCATGTGCTGCAGCAGAGAAAGAATGATGACCATGCCTCTTAAATGCACTCCCGGCTACCAAATAAAACACTTTTCTAAACCTGACCACGTTTTCTTAAAAACTCAATCAATCTCTCATCAAATCCTGAATTTCTTGATTTCTATGCATTGGGCTTGGAGCCACAATTCCAACGGTACCAATTTTGTGCGATTTTGTTGAGAAATGCAAAAGTTATGGCCTTCTGAGTGTGGGCAGCTATTTTGGGTATGGCAGGCGTTTTCTGTCATTTGACGGGAATGAGCATTAACTGACTCGAGCCGAATATGTTTCTTTCAATTAAATATATCTACCCTTTTAAAAATGAGTTTTGTGGCATAGAGGCGTCGTGCTCCGTAAAGTCCAATTTTATGAAAATCGGAGCTCGGAGTCAAAAGTTATGGCCGTTTGAAGTTTCACGGGTCAAATGTTGACTTTTCTCCTTTTCCTTCGGCCGCTTCGGCTTTTTGCGTCCCTCACGTCCCCGGCGTACTTTTTCTGAATTTTCCCATTTCAGCCGAACCGGCCGGTTCGCATCCTCGCGGCCCAGATGTCCCATTTGCTTTCGGACCGTCTGGGACAAATTTTTCCGATTCGCCCGGTTCGGCCGGTTCGCGTACTCTTGTCCCGCTTGTCCTGGTGCGAAAGTTCTCATTTTGGCTGATCCGGCCGGTTCACGTACTTCACGTACCTTCGGCCCAACTATTCCGGGCTGCCTTAAGTCTTTTCGGCCGAACCATGTCCGCCGCGTACTAACTGCCCAGATGTCCCAAACTGCCTGTTTCAACAGTTAGTCAATTTTTTCCACTTTTCGGCCAGTTCGGATTTCCGCGTCCCACGTGTCCCTTTGGCCCGGATGTCCCATTTGCTCAAGCAATCGCTGGCGACCTTTTGGCCGGTTTGCGCCCAGATGTCCCTACTGTCCCTACTGCCTGGACTTGGGACTTAGCTGATTTTCATGATTTTTTCTGGCCTCCAAGATTTGATACGATGAACCTTAGCTCAACCCGAACTGGTACGACCCGAGCCCTTTAGACCCGAAATCCCTCAAAACAGTCCTGCAACCGCATTTTTTTTTTATTTCTTCCATTTTATCAACCTGTTGGGATTCCTTCTGATGCATGTTATCAAAATCACCCTGGGGGTGAATTTTGGATAACATTATCTCATAACTCAAGTGTTGTGGATAAAATACATCTAATATCTTCTAAAATGTTAGAAACAATACGTAGAAGTTTATATCACCTCGCTTAGTGAAGAATTAATTTTGGAAGATATCCTTAAGTATTTCTAATATTTTATCATGAAAGAGGCATGGGGTCCTTTCTCTTTTAATGAAGATACTCTTGAAATCCTCTAAAAATTAGAGGATTAATATCTAATACTACGGAAGATATAAAACATGGTTCAATCAATGAAAGACCCTTGGAGGTTTTCTTGATATTTGGGTTAGTTCTTTGGGTTTTTTTTGCATTCCACATGAAGATAATGTGGCAGTCACAACATCTCATTTCAGTAAGGAAGTGAAAGGTGTAGATTTTATTCAAGGAAATTTCCTCATATTTCTCCAAGATCTAGATCTTCATCACTAGAAGATTCTTTTTCCTTATATTGATCAATTTATTATTCTCTATCTTCTTCCCTCTCTCTATGTTTTAATTCTTCACCGAGAATGTACCTTTTGACTTTTGACATTGTAAAATTTCTTTTTCACCGATAAGGGGCTTGTTTTTATTTATAAGAATATGAAAGGTCACAAGTGACTATGATGTGAAAATTCATGTGGGTGGGAGATGAAGAAATATATTATAAAGCTATATATTTTGGTGGATTCTCCATTCTAAGGGGTTAATAGCTATTTTTATCTCACTACAAGAAAAAAGCTATTTCTTATTTTTTCTTGTTTATGTTCCTTTACTTCATACTTTCAAATTTAGAATCATTGTAATCTTGAATAACAAAGAAAGATAAATTTTTTTTTTTTTGAGGAATAAATCAATTAAATGTTATGTCTTTGAATTTTTATCTTTCTATTCCTTACATGGTTTTTTCTTCCTATTGGATGCATACCTACTCTGGTTAATGTTAGAGAAATTTGAAAGTTCCTATTCATTACATTAACTCTCCCTCTCTATACTATTATCTCCCTTTCACTTCTCTTTCAGAAAATTCCTCCCTTGTATCCTTTAAAAGAAAATTTCCACGGGTTTAGTGAAGTATTTCTGTGTGATCCCTAGTCTAATGGCTGCAACAAATTTTACATTTCCCACATTGAATAAATGAGAGACTCCCCATTCCCAAGAGGAGGGACCTTGTCCCGCATCATTGGAGAAAAATCACTAATTTTCCCTTATGACATATTATTTCACCAATAGTGTGCATAATATTATTATAATTGCATTAAGAGGTGTTCTAAGAAACATGTTATAACACCATAGTAATGGTGAAATTGTGAAAGGGGGTATGAGTTTCTCCCAAAACCATACATATTGTAGATGTAGCATACATCATAGGGAGATAAATATCTAGATATAGGTAAATGTGGAGAAATATGCATTATGGGGTAGGCATCATTTATATGAAAATGATACATAACACTATGATTATGATGTGTGTTGATAAAATTTGCATCATGTAAACAAGGAAACTATAGTCCATCACAAGAGGAAAATGATGTGCAATGTAAGTAGTGTCTGCATTATCATGTATGAGAGAGAGATAAAAAGAGTGTAAAAATGAGATGTTGAATATATTTTAGCGTTGTCCATGAAAGAAGGTGTTATAAGGGCAATGTGTACTATGTTATGAGTAGGTGAAAAAACAGTATTAGGTTTTATTAGAATATGTTGGAGAGAATTTTATAATGATGATCGATATAAAGTATAATGATTAATTACATGGATATCCATGATAGGACTATGAATCAAATCATACCTAAGAAATTTTAAAGTGAAAGAAAAGTAGCTAGGGTTAGTGTTGGTGTCTTTGATTTGATCTGGTTCACCTAATAATTTCACCTTTAAGTCGATATCATCCATTTGGTTTTAGAATTGTCTTAATAACATGTATACAAAAGCTTAATAATATTATAGGTGATTGTTATGATTAAATTAATTTCCAACATTAGTTGCAAAAATCAAAATAATTCTTTTCAAGACTAGCTACTTAAGAAATGACAACCAAATAAGGGATAGAACACACCTAGCTTATTCTATGTGGATCTGGAGGAATCTTGGTCACGAGTGTAGTAATAGGTATATATGGAACTAGAAATTTTTGTCTATGAAACTGGTATGAGAAACTAAGCATGGTAAAAGTCTTAAAACTCGGTCAATATTTTCGATATGGTACCAAAAATTCTATGTGATATTGTACATACTTTTAATTGGGGTATAAAAATCCGTGAGTTAGTCACATTCCTATAAAAGTGTGTCACTTTGTCCATTGATTTTATTTTCGCACCTTTACAATCACTTTGTAAACTCTTCTCAAATCATCAAACCCTTATAGTGAAATGAGTTTGTGCAATACATAGTTAGTTGGGTTGTGCGCATCCATGTACACTATCAATACGCTCACTAGTATAAAGAGACATAAAACCACACATAATTCTCCTATCATGTGATATTTATTGTAGTGTAAGTAGAATTTGACAACTGTATTTTAACAATTCCTTGCTATAATTTCACACTTGTTCATATGCTTGGGAAGGGTCACTCTTCTTTATTGTAGGATGATAATGGAGACTACTAAATCAAGAAGGAGGCTTAAGACTAGTAGAGGGTGCTGATATGATGGGTGTGCATGAGTAATTTCATTGTCTACATAGGTTAGGGTTCCTTTAGTGCCTTGTTTTGCATGAGGAGTTCATAAAGTGCCATGTCTCATAAATGAGGTATGTTTTACATTCTTATATAGTCTTCCTAATATTATTATGAAGTGAATGTAAAACCAAATGGGTTTGAAAGAATTAATGCACAACATGTCAGTCCAAAACTGTAAAGTAGAGTGTATATAATTTTACAACTTGATCGAACCTAATGTTATTTGACCGGAGGGAGAAAATCAAAATTTTACTTTATGGGATTAACCATGGATGTTTCTAGATGCATTTTCTGTAATTATATCTCGAAAGCGATGACAAAGATGTGTGAAAAGATAAAAATGTACATGAAGTTCTATCAAGATGTCTTTGAGTACAACC
Organism: Taxus wallichiana var. yunnanensis; assembly: GCA_018340775.1. NCBI lineage: Eukaryota > Viridiplantae > Streptophyta > Pinopsida > Cupressales > Taxaceae > Taxus > Taxus wallichiana. The sequence goes on along the minus strand of CM031244.1, from coordinate 347,324,706 downwards.
AAGGAGAGTGAAATTTTGCAAACAATTATATAATGTCAATATCAATAATGTTAAAGGATATATTTCCAAATTTAGTTTCTATAGTGAGATCTATTTCCTATTCCCATCCCTAACATTAACATTCATTTTTCTTACATATACCTCTTCCTAGACATCACTATAATGATATTTTTTCATGACCTTAGTTTGACATGTGTCTATGTAATAGATGTTTTCCAATAATGACATCTCCAAAACATTTCCAAGTTTCCTTCATATAAGATTTATTACTAGGGTGAGACATTAATCATTTTCTATTTGAAACTAGCTTATCTCTAAGTCCTATTATCTCATTAGGGTGACACTCTTTTTCCATTTCGGTAGAAATTTTTTAGAGATTTACATCGTGATATTTTATAGACATTACTTCTCAAATATATCTCGATAGATATATTTCATTAGGATCTTTCCCATCATCTTATGCTAGATATATTTATGGTGACATCTCATGTCTATTTATATTTAGATGTTCTACGATATTGATCTACAGAGATATCTTATTTCCTTTTTTATTCTCATCTTCACCATCTCACTAATGCCATATCTATTATGTAGCTAGATTCTATATAGGGTTAGATATTATGATTCTCTATCCTAAGGTTTTCCAAGATATAGAGTTACAAATATAGTTAATTTACATTATGCTTCTTAGTTACTTAAATAAAATATCACTAAGAATAGATCTATTACATAACTCATTTTAATGCTAGTGAAAATGTCCCATCATCATACCTTCAACTTTGATTTCATTAAAATATTCTGAAATATCATGTCTAAAAGTATTCCACCACACCATCTTGTTTTCCTTCATATATTTATCCCCTAAGAGATCCATTACACCTACTGTATACACTTTCCAAACACATCCCCACACAGATTATAGACCTAATTTTTAGTACCCACATACTCCCCTAGATATTTTTATCACAAAATCACCTGGACCCTCCGAATGGTTATAATGTGAATAGGATGTTCGGTGTGATTGGGTAACATGGGATCACCTCTCAAGCTATGGGACTTGGGATCGAGATGAACCTCCATAGAAGGTCGACTTCCTCTTCCTAAACTAAGTGTTATACTAATCGTAGTGTAATAAAATGGTTATCTAGACCTATGCTATCATTTTCATGGGGTTTAGGGAGAGATATTTGCAAGAAAAATCAAAATATACTAGGGATGGTGATGCAACAAATAAAGGGTGTTGCTAGAATTAGGAAGGTTTGATTTGAATAGGGTGTTTCTCACCACAAGTCAACTTCACCTACTGCAACTTAGAGAGGGTAACAAAATACCACAGACTAGGAAGCATGCATTCCATTTGTTAAACTCAATCAGAAAAAACAATATATCAGTCTTCCAGTGAAGAAGGATGAAAAAGCACTACAACTCAACTGCATGCAATACTAAACCACTTGTTAAGAACATAAAACCAAGAACTTGCAATAGAGACTTGAACTTGCACAATGTACCTGCAAGCATGAGAAAGGCATAAAGAAGAATAGAAGGATGAAATGACCAAGAGTAGTCACAAAACACACACTTTTATTACTTCAAAAACGTGCATAATGCATCATTACATTCAGAAGAGGAAATGGTTTCCATTACAATATTAGAAAGGAGGCTTGAAAGTTCCCCAACATAAAAAAGACAACTTGTAGAAGAAGTAAGACTCTTGAAAGATATTTTAGATGTATCAGATGTATAGCTTTTCCAACCTATTGCAATGAGCTTCAAATTTAAATTTATAGAATAATTCTATGAGAAAGAAGAGGAAAATTAATAAATTCCTTCCTAAATTTAAGGTACATGATGGTTCATTTACTCGCAAAGTTGGTTGAACCACTTAAGAAAAATCCATCATGTCTCATTACTTAAGTTTCTAGTACTTATCCATTAATTAAAAAAATATTTAAATAAAAAAATATCATTTTAGAAAAATATTTTAATAAAACATATTAATTTAATAATTTTAGGTGAGACCCCCTCCAGCATTGGTTTGGATTAAATGGGGGTCCCTTGAGAGAAAGGCCAACTTAGTGGTTATCTCACCTGCCAAGTCACCAATTTAGATGATGAGTTTCCTTTCATTTGAACATGGTGGGATCATCTTCATGCCCCACTAACCCTACTTGGCCTTGTTTTACATTTAATGAGTCTAACTCTTAATGATTCACAATATGAACTAACTCCATGAACTACCTTTAACTCATCCCATGAACCCGCTTCAAGATCCTCCACACTGTGTTGGTTTTCCTCGAGTGAAATCACCTCGTCGGTTCCATAACCCCCATGGAGATCATACTTTAAAGCCTTGTTGAGCCACTCCTAGCTTGAAACTGAAACAGTTCTATATAAACCAAACTCGTCATGAACTTGTTACAGCCATCCACCAAAATAGTGAGTCCTATGTGAGCCTCGACCATCATGTCTTCCTTATCACCTCACTCAATCTACTCGACCCCACGAAGTTTCTTGATAGCTCGGATAATGGCGTCGCTTGTATTTTACAAGCTCTTCTTTTGTGACAAACCATTTTTTAACTTGACTCAACTTAGTTTGAGCTTGAAGTATTCCACGATTGAGATTTTTTATGCTTTGAGAGCTTCTATGAGTCGAGCCATGCATCACATTTGCTGAACCAAACCACCTCCCTTAGTGACCAAACTCCTCTTTGACACATCAAGTGATTTCCATGACATCGACCATGTTTGAATTCCGAACTTGAGCACTCATTGCATTACATTTTGGTCTTGCTAAAGCTTCGATTACAATCTGGTCAGATTATCTTGAGTTTCATTTCCTCGATGACATGAGCTATCTTCTAACCATTTCCCACAAAATCAATGCTAAGATAATTTGAAACATCTCTTCCGATGTGGAGCAATCAAGCTCCTTGCGTTGTATCACTCAAAAAGCTCCTATTTTTCTTGTGAATTCAGCCATTGACATTACAAGTTAATTGACCACTTAATGCATTGCTTGATTTTTGCACCAGCTCTCGCTCATCTTTGTTAAAAAAATTTGTGAGCCATACAACAACTATCACAACTTGCTCAATTTCTTCAAGCTCATACCTTATATTATGAACCTGTCAATTAGCTTAGATAATCCCGACTCAGAACGATCTCTCCATAACAAGCTCAATTAGGTTTTCAAATTAAAACTCATGAGCTCGTCGCCTCAGCTCTTCTCTATTTCTTTGTATGCCTCGATTTTATGAGCTCCTCATATGATGAGTCCTGTAACTCGAAACGATGCGACTTGGCTTAACCAAGGGAAATCCAAGTTTCTTTATTACTTTTTGGTGAGTCTCCGAACCTCGGTGAACAACTCGACACTTGTCACATATTGATCAAGATAGTTACGTGGAAGTTTTATATTTCCTTAATGGCTCCTCGCACAACTGTCCACGAAGATATTCCTCCGCCATGAATATTGGAATGATCATGCGTTAAATAAGGAGAAGAGATCATTTGTATCTGCCGCTCCATGCATGACTCACTTATAATATGGAGAGAACTCATTTCCCACTTGACCCGGTGATAGAATCGACCTTTATATCATTTCTTTCCAAAGCCTTGACTCCTTGACATGGGAAACTAGGTGTCGGTTAGCCACCAATGTGGAATTTCTATGCAATTCTGCCCATATACCTAGTTAGAAAGTTGGCTTCGAATGCCCACCTTTGCACCACTCCATGATCAAAGATAGCCACAAACATTTCCCATTCTCCCAAATGGAGAACTGAAAATATCCTCTATGTGGGATTTTCATGTTGGCTTGTAATCATTAAAATACCAAATTTGGCTTTCCTCCTCGGCTCGTGAACCCCAAATTTGATGAAACAAGTCTGCCAACATTACCCCTCTTGTGCAAGCATTAGCTCGGTTTGGCATGAGCTATTCCTTTATGCACTTGGAAAATGAATCACTGATACGAGTTGACTACGTCTCTCTGTATACACATCTATGAACTTGGGATTTAACTCAATCACTTCAATTAACAAATGGTTGTAAGCTTTAGAATATGATCCTCCGTGAGCCTGAAATCATCTACGAGCTTAACTATATTGAGAAACTTCTTGTCTACATGAGCCATATGACCAGATATGGTTTTGGCAAGCGTGATTCATATATCTCGGTCTTACTCCTCAAGTTATTATCTACGAAACTTCCGAGCTCCAATTCCTAGCTCGATTCCTTATTTGTGAATCACTTCCATTTCACTTAGCCGAGATTCTCAATCTCGATGCATGCTCACACTATAATCACCGCTATCAAGATAGTTGTTAGGTTGTTTAACCCCACCATACAAAATCCCTAAATAACTCGATCAACTCCATTGAGTGTCAAAAAATTTCAACATCTTGGTCCCATAACTACATTCTACCTGGGATTGCGAGTTATTCCTTCCATCTCATTTGAGTTACACCTCATCAACATATTCAAATACAAGCTCACTAGACAGAGCTTGATTTACACCCTTCACGCATATATCTTCTCATAATAAAAGCTCGTCAATATTTGACCTTCGATGACTTACCAGAGCCATGAGATGACACTCCCCATTCTGTAAACCCCCTCCTTGATTCATTTGATGTTCCATGCTGATTTATTCATTTAACTTGATTGAGATCCTTTAGATGATATTTGTATTTTATTAACTTGACCCAATCCATCTTCATTTTTTTTCCATTTCGCCCCAACTCATTGTTTTGAGTTATAAACTCGTAAATGATGCATTGGCCCATGAATTTCCCATCTTGCTTCTTTGTCTAACTTTCCCGACAAATTTTTAACCAAGCCAACCTAAGGAAACTAGCTCAAGCCCCTCGAGCCTTTTACAACAAAATTCCCAATGTTAAATCCTCATGGCTCACATTCCATTAACTGAGCCATCCATTCAGGCCTAAATTATCCTTCACTTGGCATAGCGATCTCTCCATATTCTGCATTGATTCATTGTCAAGAAACTCGTTTAGCCTCTACCAAGTTAACATCCGAATGCCTTGAGTTATTTCATAACAATTTGGTGATTTTATTTCTTTCTCTACATGTTGATTCCTTTTATTTCCGCCACTCAACTCGTTAAACTAATACACAATCTTCCAAGTTGTCCACGATGGCCTACCTAGCTCAATCTTTAAACTGATACATTTCCTTTATTGTCTTCCTCACGGGTCAAGAACCTTGACCGTGAGCTCATATATATGACCCCATGTGATCAAGATAACTTGACCAAGCTAATAAAAGTCAGCTCCCACCTACACAATATCAACTCACTGAGCAGCTCACCAAGATGCTCAGTGAGCTATTTGAGCTCAAAGACCCTTTTTTGGAGCATTATCACACCTAACCTTGAACCATTTGAACCTCCTAGTTTTTTCTCAAAATTTGGGGATCCTAGAGATATAGTAATACCTCCTTAACATAATTGATTGATTTTAATTAATTTATCCCCACGATGACCAGAAATGGGCCTATCGGGACCAAGCACAAGAGGACCTCATTTTTTTATTTTTTCAAGTGTGTAAAATTGGATAACATTTTTGGTGACCTCCCAGGGACGATCTTCTAATAAAAATGATTCTAGTAGCCTCATTGGTATTATTGATCCTAAACCCTTTGATAGTGCTATCCTAAAAATATACTGAATTAAATGAATGATTGAAATCTTTAGTACTGTGGAATTTTAAATGAAGTAGATGTTGAATTAAGGATATTATGAAATTTTATTAAACCTGAACCTTTTCTTCTCCAAAAAAACCTCTTCCTTCAAAACATTGTGCATGAATAATGACAAAACACAACACACACTAAAACTGAAAACCATACATACGTCAAGTGAAACATGTAGGGTGTGCCAGGAACTTATTTTGCTGAAAACAAACATATGTCTACCCTAGATTAACTAGAGGAAAAAGTGAGTAAAATGAACCCTACAAATGGTTGTGAAAAATAGCTCCCTTTCCTCACAATGGGTAGACATGCAAATGATTTGATGATAGACATGATTGTTTCGAGAGTGAAAAATTGAAACAAGCCCAATTCTCCATCTGGTTCACCAAGCATTAAATGGAAAGAGAAATAATGCCTCTTTTATTTGCTCTATATTTGTCTTGTAGAGGCAATGGAACCGATCCTTTGGGATGTAAAATTCATCCTCACATTTTGAAGTGAATGTGAATGGTTCTAGCTTCTCCTTTGGATTTGATGAACCCAGGTACCTGATGGGACATGGTTGCATCCTTTAAATTTTCCCACTACTCCAAGATTCAACTTTGATAATGAAGTCTTGCAAAAATTCCTAGATAAATAATTTTGAAGTGATGTCCTCTTCATACCCTTTTCATACCTTGTAAAAAAACAAATTATTTCACAACATGCATATCCTTTGGATTGTTTGTAGTTTCTAATGTCGAACCACTGAAAATGTTTAAAGTGTGTTTCTCATGTAATAATTCATCCTCCTTCATCACTGGTTCATTAATTAAATTGGATTCCACAATTAAGATCAAGAAATTATTAATGATAACATCTCTATCGAATTATTTTGAAACTATAATAGCTTCTTCCATGTCTTATTTTAAGGCAACAAGCCTTTTCTATTTGAAAAGAGGTGATGGGAAAACCAAATTATCCAGTTCTAGAGGATCCTGTTCAACGAGACACTCCTCCAAATATGACAAATAGTTTACTTCTCCAACACCTGGATGTTGTAAGGTTTCAACTTCCCTCTCCAAGGTGTTATCTATATTGAGAATTTGTTCTTCATAACCTTTCTCATCCTCAAACAAAAAATTAGAAAGTTTAAAATCATCAAAACAATTATAATTTTGAGAATTTTGAGGGGAGAAAAGATCCAAAAACTTATGTATGACCTCATTTGAACCAACTTCTACACGTGATATTATTCCTTCTTCAAGTTGCATACGCTTTTCTCCTAAAAAATTTGGGAGTAACTCTTGCTCTTTTATAACCGGTTTTACCAATTGTGGTGATTTAATTTCCTTTGATGGTATGGAACCAATATGGATACTACATTTCGAACATGTAGACTGTTGGTCTTCATGTTTCAACTCTGAATTTTTCTCTGATACAAAAATAGTTTGTTTTCAATTTTCTTGGGTCTCAACTTTTGAAGAAGATTTGGTTAGAAGTGCAAATTTCTCGATGTCAAGTTTTGTAGCCCATTTCTTCAAATTGTTTGCAAGCTCTTCCTTACTAGTCTCCTCAACCATATACTCCTCCCTTTTTCTCATTTCTTGATCATGCTCCTCCCAAAATGGATTTGGGACTATAAGATGAGGGACAAGTTGGGATTCAACTGATTTCCTCATTGTTTGATGAAGTGGAAGAGGTGTAGCTTCTTGTATTGGTGGCCTTTGTAGGAAGGGATTTTAGAATAATGAGGCACAAAAGATGCATGATGGGATGGAGGAATAGGAAATGAAGTAGTAAATTCCACCGTAGGGGTAACAACTAGAAGGTTAGGACCATGGGGCTCATGTTGTAACTACATGGATGGAAACATGGGAAGAGGTTTATAGATGGTAATGCAGGGATCTCCCATTGATAGAATTAACTAACATTACATTTGTAAATGTCCATCTTCTTGATTCATTATCCAACGCGGGACATTATCTTGATTATGAATTGAATCTTTTGTTGAGGATGAAGCTCACATGGTATAGGGCCAATCCAGGGGTATGGAATGTGAAGACAATCTAGGCTACCTTTTCATTTCATTGATTTTTATTTGCACTATGTTATACTCCAACTCTCGAACCTTCTTATGCAAGTTATCTTCTTTGGGTGTAGGATAGATTCTAGAATCTACATGCCATTTTTATTTAGTAGCCCCCAAGTTTGGTGGATGAATAAATTGATTTGCATCTTGCTCATGTGGACATGCATGCTTAAACTGATATATTTCATGAAACAAGTTTGGAGGTGGATTATAATAGCCCAAAGATAGAAATAACCGGTGCTTAGTGCAAGTGGGAGTTCAACTGTGGGAATGAAGCCATGATTGCACAACTTCATGAATGGAATAAAAATGGAAAGTCATGTGTAATAAAAATAAATAGAAATGGATAAAACTGATAATATACAACACAGAGAGTTGGTTACGTTGACAAATAGAGTCGCCAGCTTATGTTTTGGTATACCTCCTAAGGCTGAAATTTCACTAAAAGAAAAAAACTTAATAAAATTAAGTTAACACAATAGACACACACTGTGTAAGATATGAATCTTCTGGTCCCACCGAGTATGCCAAAAACTATTAGTGCTGGTACCACAGTGGCTAAGATATTACAATGGGATACCTATGAAATGTAGAGATTTCATCTACACTCTCACTAGGTATGCCAAAAACTATTATCACCAAATCACTACACCCTCTGAATGGCCAGAATGTGAATAGGACATTCAATGTGATTGGATAATATGGGATAAAATCTCAAGCTGTGGGACTTAGGCTTAGGCTGAACCTCCATAGAAGGCCAAATTCCTCTTCCTAAAGTAATCGCTATACTACTCCTAGTGTAATAAAATGGTTATCTAGACCTATGTTATCATTTACATGGGGTTTAGGGAGAGATATTTGCAAGAAATTAAACTATACTAGGAATGGTGATGCACCAAAAAAATGGTGTTGATAGACTTAAGAAGGGTTTATTTAAAGAGGTTATTGTGCACCACAAGTCATCTTCATCTACCGAAACTTAGAGAGGGTAACAAAATACCACGTAATATGAAACATGCGTTCCCTTTTAAACTCAATCGAGACAAAACAAACTATCAGTATTCCAACGAATAAGGATGAAATGAGAAGGATGAAAAATAACCACAACTCAACTACATGCAATACTCCACTTCTTGATATGTACAAAAATCCAAGAACCTGCACTAGAAACTTGAACTTGCACGATGTACCTGCAAGCATGAGAAAGGAAAATAGAATTATAGAAGGATGAAAGGACCAAGAGTAGTAAAAAAACACACAATTTTATTACTTCAAAATGTGCACAATGTATCATTACATTCAAAAGAGGTAATTGTTTCCATTACAATCTTGGAGAGGAGGCTGAAAAGTTCCCTCAACATATAAGGACAATTTGCGAAGAAGTAGCAATATTGAAAGATATGTCAGATGTCTCAGATATATAACTTGTCCAACCCATTGGAATGAGCTTCCAAATTACATTTATAGAAGAATTATGTTAGAAAGAAGAGGAAAAGTAATAAATTCCTTCCTAAATTGAAGGTACATGATAGTTCATTTACTACAAAGTTAGTTGAACAACTTAAGAACATTCCATCGTGTCTCATTAATGAAGTTTCTAGTACTTATCCATTAATTAAATTAATGTTTAAATAAAATATTTTAATAAAAAAATGTTTTATTAAAATATTTTAATAAAAATATTATTTTATTATATTATTTTAATAAAAATATTAATTTAATAATTTTAGGTGGGACCCCCCAAGATTGGTTTAGATTAAAGGGGGTCCTTTGAGAGAAAGGCCAACTCGGTGGTTAGCTCACCTGCTAACTCACCGAGTTGTCCGACAAGTTCCTTCCATTTAAACATGGCGGGCTCATCTTCATGCCCCGCCGACCCTACTTGGCCTTGTTTTACATTTACCAACTCGAGCTCTCAATGCTCCGTTGTATGACATAACTCCACAAGCTACCTTCAACTCGTCCCACGAAACCACTTCGAGATCCTCCACACTGTGTTGGTTTGCCTCAAGTGAACTCACCTTGTTTGTTCCACAATGCCTTTAGAGCTCATACTTGAATACCTTGTTGTGTCACTCCTAGCTAAAAACTGAACTAGTTCTATATCAACAAACTTGTCATGAACTTTTTACAACCATCCACTAAAATAGTGTGTCCTCCACGATCCTAAACATCATGTCTTCCTTATCACCTTGCTCAATCTACATGACCCTGACTATTTGCTTCATTATCTCAGGCTAGTGTTGTGTATTTTCATTTACGAGATTTTCTTTTGTGACAAACCATTTTTAACTCGACTTGACTTGGTTTGAGGCTCAAGCGTTTGCACTATCAAGATTATTCATCCTTTGAGAGCTTCTGCTTGTCGAACCATGCATCGAGCTCGCTGAATCTAACTACCTCCCTTGTTGACCAAAATCCTCTATGACACATCGAGTAATCTCCATGGCATCGACCATGTTTGAATTCCCGAACTCGAGCATCCATCGTATTATATTTTGGTCTTTCTAAAGCTTCTAATTACTAATCTGGTCACTTTATTAATCGATTGAGTTTCATTCCATAAATTGATGACATGAGCTATCTTCTAACATTTCCCACGAAATAAACTCTGAGGAAATTCGAAACATCTCTTCCGATGTGGAATAATCAAGATCCTTGCATTCCATCACACATTGTGTCCTCCTTTCCTTGTGAACTCAATCATTTACATGGCACATTGATCAACCCATTAATGCATCACTTGATTTTTGTAACGAGCTCTCGCTCATCTTTGTTGAAATTTTACATGAGCCATACAACAATTATCGAAACTCACTCAATTTCTTTGACCTCATACCTTATACTATGAACCCATCCATTAGCTTAGATATTCCCAACTCAGAATGAGCTCTCCATAATGAGCTCGATTAGGTTTTCAAATGATGACTGATGAGCTTGTTGTCTCGTCTCTTCTCTATTTCTCTGCATGGCTCGATTTTATGAGCTCCACATACGTTGAGTCTTACAACTCGGCCACGATGCAACTTCGCTTAACCAAGTGAACTCCACATTTTTTTATTACTTTCTATTAATTCCTGAAACTCGGCTTACAACTCAACACTTGTCATGTATTGATCGAGATAGTTATGTGGAAGTATTAAATTACCTTAACGAATCCTCGTGTAACTCCCCACGATGACCTTCATCCACCATGAATCTTGGCATGATCATGCATTAAATAAGGAGGTTATTTTGTCTATATCTTCCACTCCATGCATTAATCTCTTCTAATACAAAGAGAAATCATTTCCCACTTGACCCGGTGTGCAGACTCAACCTTCATCTCATTTCTTTTCCGAGCCTTGACTCCTTGACACGAGAAACTAGGTGTCGGTTGGCAAACAACTGCGGAATTTCCATGTCATTCTCGCCCATATAACCACTTTGAAAGTTGGCTTGAATGCCCGCCTTTCCACCACGCTATGATCGGAGTTAGCCACAAACCTTTCCCATTCTCCCGGATGGAGAACTAGAAATCTCCCTGTGATATTTTCATGTTGGCTTACCATCACCAAAATTCGAACTTCCCATCTTTTTTTAGTGTCAAACTCTCTGCGACACATTTTTGACCGAGCCGGCCTAAGGAAACTAGCTCGAGCCCCTCGAGCCTTTTGAAATGAAATTCCCAATGTTCAATACACATGGCTCACCTTCCATCGACCGAGCCATCCATTTTGGTATAAATTATCCTTCACTTGAGTGATCTCTCCCTATTCTGCACTAGTTCATTGTCAAGAAACTCATTTAGCCTCTACCAAGTTAACATCCTAATGCCTTGCCAAGTTATTTCAAAACAACTTGGTGAGTTTATTTCTTTCTCTACATGCTGATGCCTTATCTCACCGCCACTCAACCCATTAAACTGATACTCGAGCTTCCAAGTTGTTCCCTGACAACCTACCTAACTCGATCTTTAAACTGAGACATTTCCTATAATGTCTTCCTCACGGGTCGAGCACCTTGCCCATGAGCTCATAGATATGACCCCATGTGATCAAGTTATCTCGAACGAGCTAATACAACTTAGCTCCCACCTTCTACATGATATCAACTCACCAAGAAGGTCATCGAGCTGCTCGGTGAACTATTTGAGCTCAAAGACTTTTTTTTAGCATTCTCCCACTTGACCTTGAAACGTTTGAACCTCCTAGATTTTCCTTAAAATTTGGGGATCATAGAGATATAGTAAGATCTCCTCAACATAATTTATCGATTTTAATTAATTTATCCCCACGATGACCGTAAATGGGCCCATCGGGACATGAGCACAAAAAAACCTCATTGTTCTATTTTTCCAAGTGTGCAAAATTGGATGACAAGATTTTTTGACATAAGATTTTAAAAATTCATAATGTAGAAAGAATTGTATTGAGTATTTTTCTAATTCATCCAAGTTTTGCATTGATTCAATCCTTTAAATTTTATTCTAACTTTTGAAATTTATATTAAATTTGTTTATGAATCACATTATGCATATTCACTTGATTTTCAATATGGGTATCACCCTTTTCATCCATACACACGCCTCTTTGTTCACAATAAGGATCATCATGATGCGGCTTCTCTTTTTACAACTTAGATTCCCTCTTGAAATGAGCTACATTACCACATAACTAACACTTATTTATATTTCTCCCTAGAGTCTAAGAGCTATTTTTAGTCTTATATTTAACCTCATCTAAATTGAACCTATCAATCTAAATTTTTTTGTTACCTATCACATCTAATAGAAAAATCTCACAATAGTTTAATGAAAATATATAAAATTACTAACTAAACAACCATAACTATAATACCACATATTAGGGATATCAGAATACCATAGTTCCTGATCAAAATATCGGGATTAAAAAAATTTCTCTGAAAAGAGATGTATATTACTCAAAAGACTATTATTACAATAGCTATCTATGTAAAGAGATTTGTGTCCTTCCCTTATAAACTACATATACTTATATACTATCTAGAAGATTGTGGAAGGTCATCATTCTTAAGCCTGGAGATGAGGTGGTTCATCTTCTATGAATTCCAATGAGACAATTTCATGAAATTAATATGTTTACAATCTACTATTTTTAGACAACACTAAAAATTTTCATTTTGAGGCCTTTAGAAGCATATTTTAGGGGTCAAATTTTTCCAACCAATGTTCCAAACCCTTTCACAATATTCTACATGTTCCAATATTTCTAACATTTTGAAAGGATTCATTCAGAGCTATGGTGCAAAATTTATTACTCTAAGAATTTTTCCACTAGAATCATTGCCTAGGTTGTTTTTGGATCATTAATCACTCTTTTAGAAGGGATGGTACCCATTAAGCCAAGAGGTTCCATCAAGTTTGGAATTTATTTCTTTATGTGGTACATGGTGAGCCGAGTCCACCTTGATGACTAGGATTTCCTTTCTTGATCACATGAAAGAGATAATAGAATTTCCCCTAGAGGTATTTGTCAAATTTTCCACAATTTGGTCTTCTTCAAATGGAGAAAAGCTTTCTGGGTTGAGTTCGCATATTTCCAAGTGTTCTGTTATGACTGAGGTATCCAAAATACATGGGTGATATGGTTTGAGGAGGCCCACATTGAATATAGGATGTAGACCAAGGTAGGGTGGAAGATTTAACTTGAAAGAATCATCACCTAATTTCTTGGTAAGAGTGTAAAGATGATAACATATAGGTCAAATTTTCCTATGTGGACCTACAAGCCTTTCCTTATGAAATGGAAACCAGAGCTTATCAAATGTAGAACCCTATGTTTATCATGACATTACTTATAATTTTTTGTCTGTCTTCTGTAAGATATCATGGACTTGGTGATGGGTATATTGAATATGTTCAACAAACGATGTCACCTTTTCTTCTCCAGTTTTTCCATGAGGTGTGTATTCTATTGTATGCATTGGAATACATACATTAATTGGTTTCATAGGATGAAATCTATAAAACATTTTAAATAGATTATGCTTGGTGGAGCGGTGCAGGGTCCAATTGTATCCATGTTATATGTAGGGAAAGGCCTCATCTAATGTACATGGGTGTTTGAGTGATACATGTAAAGCATGTGAACAATCGGAGGCTCGCCACCTCTATCTTTTCGTCGGTCTATGTGTGGAAGGATGTGGACTTTATCAACTTGGTCTCCATAATTTCCTATAGGGTGGACAAGAAGATGCTTAAGAACCTGTTGGCCTTATCGGAAAGAATAGAATTGTGAAGCCCAATGGTGATCCATATATGACTAAAATAAATTTTAAAATTTTCTTTAGCATATATATTTTTCTTACATGAAATATTTATAGCATCTTAAAAATCACTTAACTACAAAAAAATCATTTCCATGTTTCAAAGTTGGTAAACCTAAAAATAAGTCCATTGAAATGGAGGCCCAAGGATTGGTTTGTTCTATAAATGGTGTATAAAATCCTTGTTTCTTATTATTTGGTTTGGAAATTACACAGAGGGTGTAAGAATTGATGTACTTAACCACATCATTCCTTATATTGGGCTATTAATAATGCTTTTACAGTACTATTAGTGTTTTTTCCATGCTAAAGTTTCTATCTATCCTACTAAAGTGTGCCTCATGTATCATCTTATGTTGTTGAACAACCGGAACAAAGATATTTTACATGTGGTAGAGGAGGTTATCCTATAGATATAAATTATGGACATGTTTCCCCCTGGATATCCTGATATGTATTTGAAAAGTGAGGATTTTTCTCATACAAAGTGCACCAACTATAAGTATCATGCCCAAAAAGGTCAAGGATAGTTGTTGGGGCTGCAATTTGAATGTGGATCAAGTAATATTCCACTTAATTGGAACTTCACTTGTTATTTTTTATTATTAGGTGGAACTATTATAGGTAACTAACTAGAGAGAAAAAAGAGAAGTGTTCCCGGTTGAAGGTAAGTAGGTATATGAAAAATAGGGAAGAAGGTTCATAGAGGATGAATATAAGGATTTAATAGAGAATATAATAAACTATTCTAATGGCAATGTATGTACAAGTATGATTTACAAGGATAGTTGAAATAATGATAAAAACTAACATGTAAATAAATATGATATTATAGAAACATAAATTTGACAAATTATTATTTGGTAATGACAATTGTGAATACATTTTTGGCTATTAAAGTGTCACCCAGGAGACTCTTTTACTAGTTGATAATTTTTTGAATGAACTGTGTAGGAATTTTGGTAGTTTGAATCCTCTGATGAAGTAGTCACTTAAGTGATGAATTCATTAGCTAGGTTGAATTGACTAAAATGTATGTAGTTTATAGTGATTGGTTGACCATGGAAGATTACATTTGAGGTTTAGATTAATAAAGGTTTCACTTCCATAAGAGGTGAGAAAATAATTTTAACATTTTAAAAATCTATATGCCCCATTTGGAATGAAATTTTACAAAGGTTATATGTTACTTGGTGTTGTTAGTAAATTTTCTAAGTTATGTATGGTCTGTGTTCCAAATGATGACCCCATTAGAAGGGTAAATTTTAGCTACAAATATTTGTTAATTTATGAATATTATCATTTTTAAAGTTTGTATTAGCAAATATTTTAGGGTAGGAATTATGATTAGGTCATCTAAATATTCTATGTGCAAGTAAATTTTAGGGGTCAGTTCACCCAACATTTACACCAATAGCCTATTATTATAATTCAAGTCACCTTTATTGTGAAATTTAAATTTACCATATTCACATTCATATATACTAATTATGTATTTACAATTTTGTATGTAAATTATGACTATCAAATATTCATCACAATTCCATTATAATTTAAAGATGAAAATTGACTAGATATTGTAACCACCGTACATTGAGGTATTTTTAATTGTTATGCTATTATATTAGATTTTTTTCAGAAATGTGTAAATCATAAAAGGATCTAGTCTGTGGATCTCTATATGCTATGAGTTGTTCATTTTTATGCTATTGAATCATATAATTAAAAGTATATATTCCTATAGTATACAAAATGTTACTTGCCATAAAGCATTGTGTATGCTACCGGCCAATAACATTGTGCATGATATTGACCACAATAATTTTGAATGGTAGCATGTGTTATGGTGTAATCACAACACCCCTGATTTATTGCAAGTGAATGGTTGAGGCATTAAGTGTGATTCTTCAAACATGGAGTTATCCCAAAGTGTGGGACTTTGTAATCGGGATAACCCTCCAGGAGAAGGCCGACTTCCTATCCTATCCTATTGCCAACTACTCCAAAGTGTAAAGATTTACAGATATAACACTAATCTAATTTTTTTCCAAGGAGATAGAGTTAGAGAAAATGCATAAAATTAAAACCTACTCTAAGGGGAGGTGATGTACCAAGAAGGATGTTGAACAACCTACACAATAAACACATCACTACTAGAACCTTGCAATGAAAATAACAACAATACAAAATAACCTTTCATGTAATGGAAGATCAGAAACATGCAGTAGAACAAAAAATAAGGTTTGAATCATCCACAGATCTGATTTTATATTCTCTCAAATTTAATATAATACATCACATTCAAGCTCAAAGAAACATATTTTTCATTACAATGTCTAGTAGCAAGGTTTGGGATCTCCAAAAAATATCTTACAAAAGAATAAGGGAGGGGCATATACAAGGTGCCCAACCCTTTAAAAATGAGCCCCTCATTACAATATATAGGAAGAATGAGAGGAAGGGAGAGATAAGAATTCAAAATATTTATTACAACCAACCTAAAATGCATTAAAATATCTTGCAACAATGATGGGTGCCACTGTAAAACCCATACCTCCATGTACTATGCCTTGTTGGGAAAGAAAGGAATCCCATACCTCATTATTTGGGTAGGTGAGAAATATGGAAACACCTCTAAAATGGAGGATTTTATTTCTTCATTTTGAAATACTTAGTCTCATGTAAAATAATAAAACTAGTTGTAGTTGTGTAGAGGACACTAGAGATTTCCAAAAGTCCTATCTTGTGCAAATATGAGCTCCCAGTCAAACATTATGGCCATCTGAAGATGAGGGTGCCATAATGTAATAAATGTGAGTGGTAAGCTTTTCCTTTAAGGCCTCCGACTTGCATTGCAACTTCCAAAATATGAAATTTTAGACTTTCAAGATTCAGATCTTTGAACATTTTGATTTTGGACTTCGGGTTATTGTTTATCTTCTTGGCCCAACAACACCTCCGAAACTTTGAAATCCAAAAACCCCAAAGTCCAAAATTTGGACTTCGGGTGTTGGACTTCGTGTTGTGATTTTTTCACACTAGGGGCTCAATATTATGAAATTTTGAAACCCCAAAGTCTAAAATTTAGACTTCGGGCTTCTGACCTTTGTATTCTCAGGAGTTTTGGGATTTCAGGTTTTCAGGGCTTTGGGACTTTGGGTTTCAGGGTTTCAGGGATTCAAGACTTTAGGTTTTGGGGATTTGGGACTTTAGGTTTTAGGGATTTGGAACTTCCTTATCCATCAAGGGGATACATATCTCCGAAAATATGAAACCTTGAAGTCTGAAATTTAGGCTTAAAGTTTTAGACCTTAGCCCCTCCTCCACGTGACACTGTTCATTTCTCTGGGTCCATAAAACCTCCAAAATTTTGAAACCCTCAAAGTCTTAAATTTGAATCCAAGTTTTGGACCTTTTTTTAAATTTTTTTGTGCTTCTTTCTGCTAAGTCTCCAAATTTGAATTTAGCCTACCTCCGAACGACCCCATCTCCCAAGTCTGAATTTTAGAATTTAGATATTTTTCATTTCCCATAATACTCTGCAATGTGCTCCTCTTTCTTTAACTTGTTTGAAAATCTTGAAATGTAAGCTCCCATTACTGAATTAATCCTTCCATTTTATCTATGTGCAAGGTCATGTTTGTCCAATTTCGCCTTAGGGGTAAAACTCGATAACAACATGTACAGTGATTTTGGTCAATAACATTGTGTATGGTACTTAATGGTAACATACACTTTGCTACTATCATGGATCATTGTGTAAGCTACCATCTTGAAGCACTGTCTACTTGGTTGAATAATGGTGTAGTGTTAAGATTCAAACATTTATGTTTCACCTACAGTTTGTAAAATTCTAAATATTTTTCTTAAAAAATTGATCTATTTTAAAATTACACTTCAATTGATACAATGGAATATGTGAATAATGAAAATAAGGAAGGTCAATTCAAAGGAAAATGTAGCATATTAAATTATTTCAACCAACAAAAATAATGAGGACCCAACTTGTATCCACTGTAAACATTAACACAGGTAACATATTATCATTAACATTTTCTTTATTTTTGTCAATTTAGTTTAAATTTTTAATATCTTTGTCACACAAATATTTTTCTTCTTTGAATATAGAAAAATAAACTATTAATTATATTCTTCATGAATTGATTATTTGAACCCTAAAAAAATAATTAACATTTTAGTTCATGAAGATATAATTGATGATGACACACTAGAGCTAGAAGACAATCTTCACTACTAAATTCCTCAAATAGATGATTTTTCTAATGAAAATATTTAGCTTAAAGATGATATTCACACAACTCTTAAAAAATGAAATATGTGTGATGGAATAAAACTACCTGACAATTAGAAGATGTTTTAAGGTAGATTGGGAATAAAAATATCCATTCATTGAACTCCGTAGAACAAAAAAATGTAAAGATACTCTAAAATAATATGTAATGTCCCCTTTCCTTCACAGAGGTCCTAAAGGACAAAATTTATTCTTATACTTGATCATATCCAAGGGACTAAATACTTTAGAGGCTATTTAATATTCCACCTTTCTTATTTATTATATTTTTGCGTTGGCATGGTTGTTAAGTCGCTTGGTGGGGAAAACGTTATGTTTTGTCATTAAGGGGGTGAGTAATAAGAATTCAATATTATAATTATTCGTTGGGGTGACTTAAGTAATTTATTATTCTATTTCTTCATTGGGGTCAGTTAAGTCACTTTTAGTCCCACATGGAGATCCCGACTTGGAAAATAAGGTAATGAAAAGTTATGAAAGGAGGTTTGGTAAGAAAGTTAGTTCATTCTTGCATGCACACTTATGATTTCCACTAAGCAACTTATGATTTCTTTTTCTAGCTTTTGGAGTAAGATCCCACATGAACCCTAGTTTTGGTAGTGAGAGATCCATTCCTAGCTAGTAGGAAATTCTTTGGTGGTGGAAGATCCACACTAGCTTGTCAATTTGGAAATAATTCAGGGATTATTTTTAGAGATAAATTTCAAAGTTTTCACATAAGGGTTTTGGAGGAATTTTGAGATTTTTGTGCAGAAAAATAGAGTGTTTCTGGATCTTTTTTATTGTAGTGATTAGTGTAGGCTTTGACACCATTTTTGGAGGAATTTTGGAGGGCTTTTGGTCTCTTTCCATGTGGAGCGACCCATTTTGGAATTATACAGTGGTATTTAGAGTTCTTTTTCTAGGTATGGAGATTGATATTTCATTCATATTATTAATAGATGATATTTCTTAAATTTTAGAATTTTATCATAAGTATTTAACAAGATATGAATTTTTTAGGTTTTCTAGTTGTCTAGGGTTTTCAGTAATTTTCTGACAATCATATATGATTTGAAAAATTACAAAAATATTGTTCTAGTTTTCTTTATTATCATGGTAAGATTCCTACAAATTTTCATGTGTGTTGGGAAAGTATTGTAAAAAATATCAATAAAAATTATTTCATTGCCCTAGCTGGGCATTTACTGTAGAAAATCAAATTTTCTATTTACTACAATTTATCTACATTTTGTGTACTTTTGTGTGGTATCCCACAAGGTATATTTTAGTGGAATCATAGCAATTGTTCCTCTAGCCTGTTGGGTTGAAATATGGGAGATAAAGATAGTGATGACATGGGTGTGGACTTGATCAAACAACTATTCACTAATATGGTGAAGTAACAGGAAATTACTAATCTCTATTTGAGCCAGCTCATAGAGAGATTAGCATAGGGTAGACTTGAGACTCATACAGAGAGAGCGGAAAGCATTAATAGGGGACACCCGAATCAAAGAGGTGAAAACAAATATTCAAGGCAACGGTCTCCCCACTCTTCTACCAAGCCTTTTGGACTCCACGAACCTTCTTTCTTGAAGGATCCAAAAGTTTCAAAGGTAAGGCAACCAAATGATGATTTGGATGAGGAGTCTTGTTAGGAAAGGTACTAATCATTGAGTGATGGCTTTAGAGATAATACACCTTTTAATGAGTACTAAAAAATGAATATTGGTATTAAACCCAAGAGAGATCATCAGCTACAGAGGATATTGGGGAAAATCTCCATTCCACACTTTGATAGTTCTAAGAAGTGCATTGTGTAGTCCTAGATTAAGAAGTTGAAGACCTAATTTGACTTGAATCCCATGCGTTAGGTGGATGCAATTAATTTTTACATCCTACATCTTAAGGGAGATACACATGACTGGTGGGATCATGGAGTGAGTACATAGGCGCACATACATATTGAACATTATACTAAGTTTACACAGAGAGGCTAATGAGAAGATTTGATAGGAGGGACCACGACGGTATTTTAGTGAATTGAATCACTTGAGACAAATAGGTTCCTTAGACACGTACATTGCATATTTTCAGAGATTACCAATCACGATATCTAATGTTTTGGAGATGAGGTTGACCTCACTTATCACAGTAGGTTTGACGAATGCTCTAGCTAGATTTGTGAAGGTATTTGATCCTTATTCTTTGCATCATGGTATTTGGAGAGCATGTTATTTGGGGTTATCTACTCTAAATTCAAGGTTCCTACCTTGAGTATAGCCTAAGTTACCTCCATCTAGACCCGATGGATCACATCTGAAGGTACCTCTACATAGGCAAGATGTAGCAAAGAAAAAATTCATATCTAGAGAAGACAGATATGAGTTGAGGTAAAATAAACTATGTTTTTGTTTCCGCACACCTTAGGTTTTAGAACATGATTTCGGGGTAGAGGGAAGGCCCAATTGATAGAGGTTTTCTAGGAGAGTAATGGTGATGAGGAGGATACTAAAGGATTAGAGGATGAAGTTAGAGAGGCATTGGAAAGTACATGGGTGGAGCAAATGATGATACTTTCCCCCATGAGACTATTGCCACTTTTTATAGTACCTTGAGGTACAAGGAATTTAGAGTTAGGGGATTTTTATAGGATGAATGAGTAGTGGTACTCATTGATTGTGGGACAACCCAAAAATTTATTGATCCATCATTGGTGGAGAGGTTAGGATTACATGTAGAGGATTTTGAGGGATTGAATGTGGTTATAGCCAATGGAGAGTCTATGAGATGCACACACCGAGTTCCACATTTGAGCATCACGATGGAAAACTATATGGTTATTGAGGATTTCCATATTGTTGGTATTAGAGAGACCAGCCTTGTTCTTGGAGTGTAATGGCTCCATTCACTTAAGGAATTATGGAATAAATTTCAGATGATGGAGATGAAGTTTAAGTCTGAAGGGAGAAATTTTAATTTGAGATGTTTGTTTATAGATGTACCTAGGGTTGTTATATCTAAGAGAATTGAGAGGATTCACGGACATAATGGGGAAACTATGCAAAGATAGTTATTTGTTTTGACCAAGAAGTCATAGGATGGGAAACCATAATATCATGTGGATATCCAGGTCTATTCAATAGGCATAGTGAAGTTTTTTGCAATATACCTCTGATAGGGTATTAGAACATGTGATCGAGCTTGAGTACATTAGACTGTGGTTACTACTCCTTATCATCACCACAAATAGTTTAAGAATGATATTGGGAGGATTGTCCATGAGCTCATTGAGATGGGGAATATCGAACTATTTTTATTCCATTTGCTTCTTTAGTGATGTTAGTGAAGAAGGATGGAGCCATGCTGACATGCATAGATTACCGTGCCTTAAACAAGAAGACAATATAAAATAAGTATCTAGTGCCACACATTGATGAGTTTCCAGATGAGCTACATGGGGAAATCTATTTTTCAAAAATAGATTTTTGATCTGGATATCACTAGATCAAGGTTAGAGAGAAGGACCCACATAAGAAAAATTTCAAGTTCTATTATGGTGACTTTGACTTTCTAGTGATGTCATTTAGGTTTTCTAATGCACAAGCAACTTTGTAGTCTTGTATGAACCATGTGTTCAACTTATACTTGCATAATTTTATACTGGTTTTATGTCACAACATATTGTTTTACAACAAGACCTAACAGGATCAAATGAGGCATGTTGATGAGATCTTATGGATATTATAATCTAATTCGCTACATGCGGAAGCTTATAAGTATGATTTTGGCATGACAGAGCTATAATATTTGCGATATGTGATTGGTGGAGAGGTAGCGAACGTTGATAGGGAAAAGATAGAGGAATTTTTTGATTGGCTACCACCCAGTACATTGAAACACTTGAGAGGGTTCTTGGGACTATGCATATACTATAGGATATTCATGAATAAATTCTCTCGGATGACTGTTCCATTGACATATTTGACAAAGAAGGGGGATTTTTCTTTGTCTAAAGCAACACAAGAAGTTTTTGATCACCTCAAGGAGGTAAATATCTCATGTCCCATTATTTCAATGCCATATTTCTCTAACCCATATGCCATTTATTGTGATGTCGCAAGATAGGGTAGTGGATCGTGCTTATACAAGATAGGTAGCCCATTGCTTATGAGAGTAAAAATTAAGCCCTCTAGAGAAAGGTTACTCAATTTAAGACAAAGAGATATTGGCCATCGTGCATGCTTTGGTAAAATTTAGATAGTACCTTATGGGAGGTAAATTCATGGTTTGTACCAATCACAACAGTTTGAGGTTCTTTCTGGGGTAGAAGGATCTCAACAATCGATAGTAGAGATGGGTGAACAAGGTAAAAACCTACGAATTCGACATAGATTACTCAAAAGGTAAGAATAAAGTTGTTGCTGATGCTTTATCTCTGAGACCTTACCTTACCTCTATGCTTAGTTCTATGTACGAGATTTTAGTAGATTGGAATGTTCACATACTTGTTAAGTATTCAATAAATTGGTTTGCATGTGAGGTCATAGATGGTATTATACAGGATGGAAGGTATAGAGTCTTATATGATCTCATATACTACAAGGATAGGATTTTCGTTCTACCATGGTCAAAGATGAAGGAGAAGATCCTTCGGGTAGTGCACAATACACCATTACTAGTGAATCCTATATACTTCAAGACATACAATTATATCATAGAGGGATTTATAAGGAACAAGATGAAGAATGATGTCATTAATCATATCAAAGAGTGTTTGGTTTGCTAGCAAACCAAGGTCGAGCATTATTTTCTAGTAGGATTACTTCAATCTCTTCCTATTACCCAATAGAAGTGGGAAAGCATATCCATGGATTTTACTACAGGACTCCCCTCAGTACATAGGCATAATTGCATATATGTTGTAGATGATTGGTTGAATAAGAATGATTATTTATTTTCTCTTCCTAAGGGGAATTTTGCACCATATGTGGCTCGGTGTTTTTAGGCTTCATGGGTTGCCTAAAAATATTGTTAGTGATAGGTATAAGGTCTTCATGAGCACTATTTTGCACAAGATTTTTAGGCTTGTAGTTATTGTGTTGACCCCTGACATGAGCTACCATCCACAAAATGATGAACAAATGAAGATATTTAACAAGTTCATAGAGGGATATTTGCGTAGCTAAATGAAATTTCATCACCATTCTTGGATTAGGTGGTTGTACATGTGTGAGTATTGCTGCAATACCAACTATCAGATGAGCATTTCATGACTCACTTTTGAGATTGATACTGGTATGATTCTATGTCATTTGTAGATTTAGTATTTTTAGAGAATCCGAGATCCCAAAGCTCATGATTTTTTATAGGAGAAATAGGTTATTCTGAAAGATCTCAAAGATAACCTTTAGAAGGCATAAAATCAGTAGAAGATATATACACAAAGGCACAAGGTAGAGAGGTCTTTTGAGGTGGGAGATTTAGTCTTCCTATGCTTGTAGCCATACAAACAGTCCTCACTGAAGCAGAAGGGTACAAAAAAGTTGAAACCCTTGATTCTATGGTCCATACAAGGTAACATGATGAGTTGGGGCAGTTACATACGAGATGGAGCTTCTAGTGCACAGTAATATGCATAATGTATTTCATGTTTCATGCCTTAAAAGGGAACTTGGATAAGATATTGTACCCTCCATAGAGTTTCCACCATTAAATGATGAGGGGAAGTTGGTCTTGGAACCAAAACTTATTATTAACGTGAGACAGATGAGGCTCCGAAGTAAGGTGATCAAAGATTATTTGGTGTGGTGGAGAGGATTGCCACTTGAGGATTCTACTTGTAGGGAGAACATATTTTACAGCTTCCTAGTTTGCATTTTCTTGGCGATAAGAAAATTTCAAGAAGGGAGGACTGTAATGTTCCGTTTTCTTCAAAGAGGGCCTCAGGGACAAAGTTTATTCTTAGCCTCGGTCATGCCCAAGGGGTTAAGGAATTTAGAGGCTATTGGAAATTCCACCTTTCTTATTTTTTATATTTTTATGTTGGCATGGGTGGTAAGTGGCTTGTGGGGGAAAACATTATGTCTTGTCATTAAGGGGGGTGACTAATAACACTTTAATGTTATAATTATTTGTTGGGATGACTTAAGTACTTTATTATTCCATTTCTTCATTTGGGTCACTTAAGTCACTTTTATTCCCACATAGAGCTCCTAACTTGAAAAAAGATAATTAAAAGTTATAAAATGAGGTTTAGAAATAAAAGGAGCTCATTATTGCATACACACTTATGATTTCCATTAAGAAAATACTTGATTGATTTTTGTAGCTTGTGGATTAAGATCCCTTAGGAAGCCTAACTTTGGTGCTTTGAGAGAACCACTCCTAACTAACACGAAATTCTTTGGGTGGTGGAAGATCCACCCTATCTTGTCAATTTGGAACTAATTCAGGGGTTTTTTTCAATGTTAATTTCAGAATTTTTAGAGAAGGGTTTTGGAGGAATTAGGGCATTTTGTGGAGAAAATTGAGGGTTTCGAATCTATTTTATTTCAATGGTTACGAGAAGGTTTTGGCACCATTTTGTGGAGGAATTTTGGAGTGTTTTTGTTCTCTTTCTAGGTGGAGTGACCCATTTTTGTATTTTACAGTGATTTTTGGAGGGTTTTCAAAGTAATTTTTCTAGTTCTGGAGATTGGGATTTCATTCATACTATTAATAGATGTTATTTCCAAAATTTCAGAATTTTATCATAAGTATCTGAGAACATATGAATTTTTTAGGGTTTTTAGTTGTAAGGGTTTTGTAAATCTTTGGCAGTCATATATGATTTAAAAAATTATAGAAATATTTTTCTAGTGTTCTTTATGATCATAAAAAGCTTCCTGAAAATTTTCATGTGTGTTGAGCAAGTAATGTGAAAAATATCAATAAAAATCAATTCGCTTTACCCTAGCTAGGTATTTACTACAAAAATCATAGTTTCTATTTTCTACAATTTATCTATATTTCGTGTAATTTTTCATGGTATCACGCAAGGGATATTTAAAAATGTGGATGTAAAATATGTGGTTGTAAATTAGGAAAAGAACATAAAATACAACTAAAATTAGACATAATTGAGAAATATTATGGCAAATTATATTTGATAATCAAGGAAAATGATGGAAACATAACAAAGATACATATATGGAAAAATACAAAAGAGTGAATGCATGTAAGATATGCAAAGGAATATGAAATTGAGATTTTTTTTCTTAACTTATGTACAAAAGGAGGAAAAATTAATCTAATATTCGGAAAATATCTAAATGACAATCTTAAGGAAAAAACATACAATTTTGAACTATATTCTTCATTCTTAAAATGGTTAGATCTATTTCAAAAAATGTTTAGAATTTAAGACATTTTAAAGATTAATGGGTTTCGTAAGCTTCCACAATCACATTGATCGATAATAGTACTTGGAAAATTTTAAAATGTCGTGCAATGATTATAAAGGAGGATTTGAAAGAGAAATTCAATAATGTATGTTTTATCTCCTTTTTCATTGATGAGGTTATAGAAATAGAAAATGCATATTTGGTTTTCATCCATATTTATACTTTTAAGAACCACACAAGCAACCTCATCTTATATTTTATCATAAAATCAAGGAAAACCGCAATGTTGAAAATCTTTGCATATTAGTTATATCTATTTTTAAGGATATAACTAGGATGAATGATTATTCAATAGCTACAAAGCTAATATGTGTTGGTGTTAATGGTGAATCGGTAATGCATTGTTATAAAACTGTTCTATGTGTTCAAATACAAATTTTTTGTCCTTTTTATTATTTCAATTCGTTATATGTATCATAAGAAGAAACATGTATATAAGACAATTAAAACTTTTGAAAATGTCACAAGAGTTGACTAGATTATCAATGAATTGCATGCTTATATGTCAAATAGTCCAAAAATATTTCTAGATGTTTAAAAAATTACAATTAGAGTAATAGATGGTATATAACTTCTTAAATATGTTGATACAAGATGGAATCTAATGTATGAGTTTTTATGAATATTCATAGTTAGCTTTGCCATTTTAAAGTCTTGTATGCATGTTTTTTATGAAGGATAAAGGTTTTTTGAATGGGACCCTACCTAGGTAAAAAATGCCTAATCTTTGGGATGGAAAAAAAGGGAACAAAGGGAACCAACAAAAACAAGCATGCTAGTTGCAACACCAGAAGACAACCAAGGACCCTAGAATCGTTTTATCTTTGACTTCCTATGGATGACGAAATTCCAACCATCTTCCTCAGAAGGAACCTTGTGATTTTCCTACAGTCCAAAGGTCATCGTTAGGTAGTAATTGTACCCAGGGCCCTCCCAAAACTTAAGGATTTTAATTGAGTTAGGATAAAAAATGAGAACCGATCCACCGGTGGTCCATCATTTGGGTACAATAGGAACATCAAAATTCAAAATGTGACTTCCAATTTTCCTGTCGAGAAGTGCTCTTCTTCATATTTTTATCTTTTTCTTCAAAAGACTTTTCAAGTTAAACTTCCTTAACTAGTTTGTTAACTCAAGCATCCCTTGCCATAAGAGACACACATTCATAATAATGGAATGGTATACTAGTTTATGCCAAATGAGGGAAATATTCATTCAAATGATGAAAAATAATAGGAAATTAAAAATTTTCCACATAAAATACCACTATGGATGAGGCTATAAAAGGGGAACCATCTAGAGAATTGAATTCACCTACCCCAAAATTTCCATATTACAAACTACTGTGATGTCACATTCCCAATCACATTGATACCCACTAAGATAGGATAGCCACACATAGAATAAACCATGACTTCATCAATATCTAGCTAATCTTAAGGGGAAACATTAGGTGTCTCTATCCAACAAACCATAATCTTTAGCTTGCGTAACGTAGAAATTTCCTTATTAGGTTCATGACATGGGGTAGAAGGCTCAACGCCAACAAATACATAGGAATTTACATTCAATAATTCATTTTTGTAGGGGAAAAAAACCAACTAGGGTTTACTTTTGTGCCCAATCCATTAAATTCACACATCCCATAGATCCACATCCAAAAGTAGAGAATTTAACAAAGTAAATCCTATATTCCTCATAGACTAGATTCTTTACCCAAACCCCATTTTTATAATTGATCCTGATAAAGGAAGGAGTTTACCTTCAGAGAAACGGATGTAAAAATGTGCATAAACTAGTCTAGAATATTCTTTAGAGGTTGGATCCACAACTAGTAGGGTTCCTAGTGCATGGTAATGCCCTACATCATCTCGGGTTCCAAGAACTCAAGAGGCAGAGCTGAAAATATCACCTACAAATGGAAAGAGATGGGAGGAGGATAGCCAAGAATATCAGGGGTCTATTTTCCTATATTCAAGAAAAAATTTCCAAAAAAACAAGGGCCTTCCTCCAGGATCATAATGAAATCCTCTTCTAGAATCAAAGAAAAAAAGAAAAAATTAATGGTCCATGGAAACACTATCCATATGACGTCTTGGCTGCCATTTTATTTGAGACAAACTTATCACAACATCAATTTTTATGCTAGAACAGAAAAATATGCCTTGTAGAGAATAATCATACCTATAAGAAGATATGTTGATGAAATCCTCGGGATCAACAATGGGGAGACATTCCTCATCCCAAGAAGGTGTAGGTAGGGGAGGCTGGGTATAAGAGACAACCCTCCTATTCGAAGCTCCATACCCAGAAAATATGTTTTCCCATGTTTCCTCCTTGCCTAGTAATAAGATTGGGGGTGAACCAAATCTAGGTCCTGGCTGATGTTCCCGCCCATCTAAATTTTAAAAACTTTCCTCCTGCACATCCCGTCCCAACTCCATTATGTTTTCATGTTGACAAGGAATCATGTCTACTTTACTACTTAATAAGTTTGGAAATAATGTTTACATTTAGCGGGATTCTACCCACGTTGAATGAAATCAGTTCCTTGACAAAAAATTCTTTAGAAAGATCCATCTATATTGTTGACTTCATTATATTGAGAAAATAGGTATGTCAAATACTACATGTGTTATAGATTTTTTCAAGGACATTTATTTAGTAGTTGGAAAACTATTAAATTTTTTAAAGGATCCTAAAAGATACTTTTGATTCAATATAAGTGGTCATCTTTATATACTTGTACATGGGAACAATATTTAAATGTACACTTTCGAAAAAAGAGTGAATATTGTTGGAACAAACAATGAAGAACTACTTGTAACATGTAACTTATACAAAGGTATTATATCTCAAACAAGGATCAAATTGAAGAAAATTTCATAATTCTTATCCAGTGAGATCATAGAATGTTTTAAAAGAGATGAGATTCTTAAGGCTATGTGATTTTTCAATAATATATTTCAGAATCTTGTAGCAGGTAAGAATGGTATACGTGATTCATATAAAAGACAAATGGTTAATATCACTAAGCATATTGGAAAATCAGTAGGATGTAATAGAGTTCAATTTAAGGGTCTTCTTCAAAATAAATTAATTTCCTATCAATAAACTCATTTTCGCGTTACAATGGTTGACCACTATGAATTACTAAGCGAGACAAAATATATTGATGCAGTTACATGACAATGGAAAATTTATAAGGTTGTAGCATCCTACATGAAAGTATTAGTGAATGTTTTTTAATGTATGAATTTTTTCAGACAATGATATTGGGATCAGTTGAAGAAAAAAAGGTTTTTAGTACATTAAAATTTGTTAAATCAAAATAACAAAACAAACTAGATAAAAATATTGAGACTTGTTTAAGATTGTATCTTTCACAATATGATGTGGACACATTTCCTTATGAAAGAGTAATGGAAGCATGGAATAATATTGCAAAAAAGGAGAGGGGTTTGTAATTCTAATACGGGGGCTGACAAAAAAGATGTAAAATTTAAAACGGTGATTGAAAATAACAATTAAAGATTAGATAAAATTTTGAGTTGTGAAGACTTAAATAGTCAAGAATTGTTTGAGTTATGTGATATGGACTAAATTTGTATGCATGAACATAAAATTTCTATAAGTCAAATTTCATATCATATTATAAGTATGTAACTTGTTATCGATATATACACTTATTCTTTATTGAATAATATTTTGTGTTGTAAATTTATGTTTAGTGTTTATAATCGAGAAATGTGATACTTAGTTTTCTATTTTCATTTAAATCGAATAATAGCCTAGCATATTATTTTGTTAAAAATAAATCTAACTTTAGTTGACAAAGAGTGTATGAAATTGATAATAAGTATTATATATTATCAAACATAATTGAATATCATAATCACATATGATTTTATTTGGAGAATTTATTCATGAATATATTACAAGCACAACACAACA
Organism: Taxus wallichiana var. yunnanensis; assembly: GCA_018340775.1. Taxonomy (NCBI): domain Eukaryota; kingdom Viridiplantae; phylum Streptophyta; class Pinopsida; order Cupressales; family Taxaceae; genus Taxus; species Taxus wallichiana. Next base: position 347,294,937 of record CM031244.1, on the reverse strand, counting down.
TAGATTGAAAATCTCGATATTTTCATGTAATGAAGAAGATTAAAATTATTATAAATTTATGTACATTAATAGTATGAATACCAAACTATTTTACAACTATCTTTATCATGTGTCAAATTTTATAATTTCATATTACAACTTCATCCTTAATAATTAGTCTTTCATTTCTGTTATTGTCTCCCATGCACAAGTACCTTCTTTTCAAATGCTCAACTAAACAAGATCCTATGTGGCTACATTAATATTTAAAATTATTTCACGTCCTAGATTTTATCCATCACCGATAGAAAATAACATTAGATCCTATTTTATTTCCTTCTTCAACAATATTTTAAGATCTATTCCATGCTCCTTTATGATCATTCTTAAGGTATTATTATTCTTGTTTAAAGTTAGAAGATTTTACTTCAAATAAACTACTGCAATTAAAATTTTAATTAAAATTTTTAAATACATATCAACTACTATTAAATCATTCTTAAAATTTTGGTACTTGAATGCATTTTAAAAATGGAAAACTAATTAATGAAATTTAAAAACTATAAATCACATTTGAATATTTATTAAAATTTACCAATTCCTTATCACTTTCTACATTCACAATATATACAATGCCCTTATCTTTTGACCAAATTTTATGTTAGGATTGTGTTTATGCGTAATCACAGCACCCCTAAAAACCTACAACTCAATGGGTTGAGACTCTTAGTTTGATTGCATAACATGGAGCTTTTCCCAAAGTGTGGGACTTTACAGCCAGAAAATATCTCTAGATGAAGGTTGGTTCCTATTCCTCTATTCAGTGCACACATATAATTTGTAGAGGATCTACTCTAAAACCTACTCTAACTTACCAAGGAGACAAGGTTAAGAAGATGCAAGAAAATAAACCTAAATTAATAGAGGTGATGCACCAAAGGAATGTTGAACACATGCTTTGTAATTAAACACAAACCATTAAAAGTGTAATACAACCACCATGCACAGATAACCATGATTGCAAAGAGATATCAAGAAGATATAATGAACATAAGAGAGGGTTGAAATCATCCACAAAATTATTTTTATTTCTCCAAGAATTTGATACAATCCATTACAATGGCCAAGAGGCACAAAATTGCATTACAGTTTGAAATTGGAGGTTTGAACTCCACAAATTCACTTGTAGATCAGAGAAGAAGGTAGGGTGCAATGAAAAATTATCCAACCTTTAGAAAAATGCCCCTCATTACAATATATAGGAAGAATGAGAGAAGGAGATAGAATAAATCCAAAATCGAGCTTCAACCACCCCAAAATTCATTGAATTCTCCTGCATAGTGATGGGTGCCATGAAAAAACCCATACCTCCATGTACCATGCCTTGTTGGGCAAGAAGGAAGCCCATACCTTCATTATGGTGGTAGGTGAGAAACTTGGGACACCTCAAAAAATGGTGAACTATAATTTTATTTTTAAGAACTTAGTCCAACTAATTTAAAGAGATCTTTCCAAAATGACCTTTCTTGTGAAAATATGAGATCCCAGTCAAAATTTATGGCTATCTTAAGATCGAGGTGTCATCCTATAAAAATGGCGTATTGAGAGTTCCAAAAGTTTGAAACCCGAAAGCCCAAAAGTCCAAAATTTTAGACATTCAGAATTCGGGATTTTCACATTGAGTTGAGATTTTTGCGTTTTGGGGCTTGATATTTCTGAAACTCCAAATTCCAAAACCCCGAAACTCTGAAGTCTGAAATTTTGGACTTCAGATTATCAAGATTTTGAGCTTTTTTCTCGCTACTTTTTTGGCATGATTCCAAAATTCCCAAACCCCGAAAGTCCAATTTTTTCATACTTTTAGATTTCAGGATTTCAAAAATTTATAGTCCATTTCTAGAACACTTCCCTAGGTCTCTGAAACCCCAAACTTCTGAAAGTCTAAATTTTGGAATTTCGAAATTTAGGATTTCAGACATTTGGAGCCGAATTTCCAACTTTACACCCGAGAGTTTCAAACCCCGAATATTGAAAGTCCAAATTTTAGATATTACTTGCCCATTTTTTTCCATGTTATCTCTGAAGTGCCCAAAATTCAAAAAATGAAAACTTCGAGCCTTACTCCATTGTCTCTTTGTGCAAGTTCTTGAGCTCTGATATCCTTTGTCATTTTTATTAGCCATTGATTTTATGACCCTGCATTTCATTGAGGATCCCTCCTACAACCTTATTTTTGAAATCGGATGTGACCTCGTATGACCGAACCAACCGCTCCATCTCTCTTGTGTAAGATTTTGTTTGATCAATTTTTCCCGAGGGGAAAAATTGGATAACAGATTGTTCTTCTACATTTAAATTCTCAGCTATGTCAAACATTATATCTAACATGTCCTCATTGTTGGTATTTGTAAAATACACAATACCATATACAACCCAATTCAGCAAAATATCAAGCTTTGTTGGCTCGTTTTAGACCAAAGAATATAATATATGTCTCTGGGAGTGTTTGTGAAATCAAGAATTTATTTCTTTTATCAAAACATTAGCCCTAAAATCCCATAAATTTTAATATTGTTTGTTCAAATATCTTTAAAAATTTCTATACAATTTTCATAAAAAAGTCTTGAAGCTAAAAAAAATTGTTTTTCATCATCTATTAAGGTTATTTCTGCTAGAGAAGGTGTAATTGATATTTTTTCTCTTACTAAGGAAGGCTGTCTTAATCCATTAATCATATCTTGTGTATTAAAAGTTCCATGGGTGAGAATCCCACTTTCAATCATCATATATTCCTCATATAAATCAATTTCATTTAATATAGAATCACCCTCTGCACTTGGAACATTTCCCAACAAAAAATTTAGAAACACTAGTGCTAAAATTAGGGTACCCCTACTTTAAGTTGGAGCATTCAATGAAATATATTTCTTCATTATCTTTTTCTTGACATTTTTTTATAGTAGTGGCACTAGTGTCCTCTTTCTCCTGAAAGTACAATATGTATTTAGAGGAGGAGGAGAAACTATAATAATGAACTATAATTTCTATAAGAAAATTGAAATAAAAAACATAATAAGAATGAAATTATAAAAAAATAAATATCATTTAAGATTTAAAACATTATTTATTTACTTAGTTTATAGCTAAGATGTAGATGGAACCTTTTGTAGTTGTTATGGCTACTATTAATGAGTAGAGTGAAGAGATTTGGAGTCGTACTAGTAGTTGTGATCTAAATGTAATTAACCATTAACAATTTAAATTCACCATTTTCTTCGCTCAAATAAATATAACAAACTAGAAATAAATTCAAATGATAAGTTATTGGAATAAATTATCCGAGGTGACGAAGATATTTCTTGATACAATGTTTCTTCAAATTCTTACATGTTGGTTAATGGAATAAAATGAACCCGAGGATATAAACTACTTCCCATAGAGGTTGTTGCGAAAGGTATGTTACCATGTTATAAACGTTTACTATGTATTTCTAGGAAATTATATATACTTTAAAACATATTGAAATACAAAAATAATGCTTACCTATAATTAGTGGTATGATAGATGTGTAATTTGGAAGAGGAGTTATGAAATTCCTCATTTTTTTCACTTGACAAGTTCTTAATTTTGGAGTGGTTTCCTTAGTCTCCTCATCCTCCAAAACATTAACTAAATCTTTGGAATATGGTGGGTAATGATCTCATTACAACAACCTTTCTTCGGGATGAAGATATCGTAACTATCAACTATTATAATTTTATAATGAACACACTATAAATATCAATTATAATATATAAAATATGAAGAAAATTAAAGAAAATTATTAAGAAAAATAATCATAATATTGGGAATCACCTCCTGCTGTTCAATTTTTAAAGACGTAGATGTTAGCTTTATGTGGAATGTGGTAGGAGAAGGGATGTTACATAAATTATACATACGTTCATAATATAATGTAATAATAAAATTTTTGGAACTAATAAAAACAATTTCATTCACAAGAATGTTACTCGTGTCATTTTCAATACTCGGAGGATAAGAAATTGCACCAATCATATATGTAATTTCCACTAATATTCGTATATTGACCCTAAAAATAAATCTTGCATGGAAAAATTGAACCGAGCTTACAAAAACATGTTCCTAAAATCAAAGAGGGGAATTGCACTTTTTGAGAGATTTGGGGAAATGTAAATATAAGGAGACATAAAATTGATAAATATATAGTACAACACAAAATATAAATTCATAAAATAAAAAATATGTAAATAGTAATACAATCATTAACAAACTTCCACTCTTCCTCCTCCAATGCCTCTGCCTTCCCTCTAACTTTGACTCTGATGTTCCCATCACTACGTATAGTGCTACGAGTCTATCCCCCTGTATTCTCTCTCTTTTAACCCCCTCTCTATAATCCCTCCCCAATTTGGGACCTTCCTCTTTAACCCCGATTTCCTCACCCCTCTTGCTATCACCGCCTCTCCATCCTGGATTTTTACGATGTTACTTTTTGTCCCCTCTTGCATCACCACGGAATCCCCAAACTCTCCTCATTCTTCTTATGGTGATTCAATGGATTTGGGGGCTATTCCTTCTTCGATCCTATGTAGTTTTCCACTAACCAAGATATTCCAGAAGTGTTAAGGGGATTTCTTTTGTCTCGTTCCCCTGTTATGGTGAGCCCTCATTTCATTGACATGGAAGATAAGAATATGATTACAACTAAAGTGAAGAATCCTGATTTTGCCTCTCCTTTTCAGAATGATCTACAAGATAATGACATTGTTATAAAGATCCTTGAAAAGCTCAAATGGGCCTTCTCAGTCATCAAGAACTAGAAGTTATACACGAAAAATACTTGGGAAAGTACCAACTCATCTTTCTTAGAACTGATCATGCTTTCTAATAATTTAGTTGATAAGAATGCTTCTACTGCTACCAAGAATGCTACCAAAACACTTAAGAAAATTCCTCCATTTAATTTCTCTATTTATCTTATGTTTTTTTACTTTCTAGATTTTGGCTACCTTTGGGCTTTCTCTCTTAATGCTTAACTAATTTATCTAGCCATTTGGAATTTTTGTAAAAGGATGTGGGTCCTTTCAAAACCCTCTTATTTACCCTTTTCTAGAAAATATGATTATTAATAAACTTACGAGAAACTTCACAAATCGATAATTCAAAGTGAGACTCTAACTACTTAACCTCTTATCTGTCAAAATATCTTTCATTGTGACAGGATCAACATATTTGTGACATATTCTTCTCAAATGCTCATGAATGTATTTATGGGATGTTTCAAAGGACAATGTGTGTGATCGGAGTTGAGTACGAAAAGTATAAGTGAAATTGTTATAGTTGACTACAAGGTAGTTGAGTTTTTTTGTGTCTGTTGAAAATTGGGGCATATAAACTAGCCCAATGAAACTTAAAGATTAAATTTATTGTAAAAATGAATTGGGATTTGATAGAAGAGTGTAGAATTGTAGAAAGACAAGTCTCTTGTAAAAAAATCACGCATTATAATTTGTGGGATCATTACAATTTATTGATGACCGTCCTTTCGGAATTTTTGCAACAAATGGAATATATGTTTTGTAAGGAATTGATGGATAGTATGGATGGTTTTCAATGAACCGCTAAGGTTATTTTCCTTTTTTTCTATAGGCTCTGAAATCTAGCTAAGAAATTGTGGAAAGTTAAAACTAACTAGATTGTTTGTATATATATATATGAATATTTGAAAGTATGCCAATGGCTAATAGCATGCTTGGCCCCACCAAATGGTATATCGCATTTCGTGTCACTAGTTGGTAGTATTTTTGGTGTTATCAGAAAGTAACATTCTTGGTGCTACTAGCTAATCATAGGAAAAATGCTACCATCCAGCAGTACCAAGCATGCTACCAACCGATAGCACAAAACATACTCTCGATTGGTAGCATGCATAATTTTAGCAGTTGGTAGCATTTTTCATCCTACTGGATGGTAACATTTTACGTGATACTAGCCGGGAGCATCATCAATGCTAACGAATGGTATCATTCTACATCATAATGACTGTCAAAATTATTCATTTTGCATTTGCTACCAACAAGTATTATGTTTAGTGTTACCAAATGGTATCATTTTGATGTTGTCAACTGAAAACACATAGTATGTTACCGATGAAAACAAAAACTATGATACTAGCCGATAGCACAAAAAATGCTACCAAAAGTAGCATTCTCGCATGCTACCATCCGATAGCATGTAGAATTCTACTATCTGAAGCATACTATATTCTACTGATACAAACATGATTTTTTTTCCCTTATTGTTCTAATAAAATTTCCAACCCCACGTGAAAAAAATTCTTTTAATTCATCATACTTTTGAAAGTGGTTTTCAAAAATTTTGCGAATAGTTTCTAAGGTTTATTTTTGAAGGGACACTTAAAATTTACCATGCCCATTGGGAAACAATATCTTTTTGGATGGTTTAGGGTAGGGCAAGGTAGTGTGACATGGATATGTCTTTGTGTTTAATTTGACCCAATGAAAGATGTTATTTTTGTGAGTCCTTAGGTGATAGTCTACGAATAATGTTTCTCCACGAGTTGGTCTACCCGTAATTTTTTCCTTAGTGTTAATTGAGGAATTTTCAAATGGTAGTTTGGGTGATTGGAATGGAGTGGTCCTTCAATAAAGACCTCTAATATATGATTTTTTTCAAAAAAAGTAAGTACTTGTTCTTTATAAGATTCTCGACACGAAATGGGTTAATGAGGGATTTTTTTGCCCTTTCGGTGAAGTACTTATATGAGAGATTGATTGTAGAGATATTTTAGACATATTTTTAAGGAAAACATTAATTTTTTGGTCATTTCGACATTCAAAATGAGATTTTCGCTTGGATTTTGATCATAAAATACATAAAAATTACTCTCATTTTAGAGTTTGAACATATTTTGAATCAAATTCCTTACAACCATGAGTTAATGTTTTAAACTAAGAACAAAATATACAATATCTATGTTCTTTTTTCACCACTTTTAGTGACAATATTGATTGTTCCCTAGTCCATAACTAATTTTTTTTGTTATAAATTATTACCCAATTTAACCTCAAAGTTCACTAACTCATCCAAACTTGCAAACATTTTTATGTTACTAGACATGTGATTAATGCATCCACTATCCAAAAACACAATTACTTTAGTTCTATTTTATAAAACATAACATGTGAATTTCACTCTCAAAGTGATGTTATTAAAAATAATATGTACCATTTATAGTCAAATAGAATTATTTTTTTCTATAGCCATTAGCATAATGAAAAGGTTTGTTCAATAATAATGGTGAACATTAGATTTACCATACTTATATCATAAAGTTTATTTAATTTTGCCTACTTTGACTCAGGAACTAGAAAAATATGAATATTGAGTGTTTACATTTTTGTTAATAGGACTTTTAGTCCTTGGACCTACTCTCTGATTTATTTCTCTCCCTTTAGAATTCAAGCTTTCTCTTCCTCTATAAACTATGTCTTGAGATTTAAAGGTACTATGTAGGGAATAATTTGACCTATTCAATATTGACTCATGCGACAATATAGAACAATGGCATCATACATACTTGGATGAGATATTTTGACTCTTTTGTGGCCACTACAATGGCATCATACATACTTGGAGGGATCATAATGAATTTTTCAACTATTTTTGGTTCTATTGATTTCTTAGCATGAGACCTTTTCAAATTCGGGTTCATTTTAAGACTTGCCTTTAAAATTCTTAAAGAATGGGTGGTGAATCTCAAAAATTGACTTTAAAAAAAGGGAATTATCGAAAAAAATTATTCGTGGCAAAGGAAATTTGACATATCAAATTTTTCTGCATTTTTGAAAAGTTGGACGGTTGTTAGACGGTCATCTATGTACCATTGGACGAGTTGCGTTGGATGGTAGTGTTGGTATCCAAATTTGTTCTCCTTTCCAGTCTGAGTAACACCATAGATATGTCATGGAGCTTAAAGACAAATTAGACCATGTCGTATGTCGTTGGTAGCCAAGGATATTGTTTAGCTGGCACTCAAGTTTGTGGAGAAATGGATAGCACTCCAATAGGACTTGATCTTGTCCTAGTTGTTTTAGGTTGTTCCTTACAACCAAGGTAAGAGGACCTATTTTGTAACCTTGTAATGGTGAAGGAGATGAAGATGTCCTTCTCTTTGCTTGAAATTCTATGATGGAGACCTTGATGAAAACATGATCAACACCCCAGATCTGAACTCTCACGAGTTGTCACTTCTCAAAACATGGGTATGTTCTCAAAACAAGGCAAAGGTTACTAGAGACATTGGAAATCCTGATTTGTTATGCATACTTTTGCAAATGGATTTTGATCTTCTGTGGGTATACAAATGCAAATCAGGGATAGTACATGATAGGATCTTTATTGTTTAGATGAATTTTTGGTGGGGGATTGACAAGACAAATTGGGATAGATCAAATCTTTGACAATCTCTACAATACTTGAACAACTATCAGATGAAATGCCTCAAATAATCAAGATGTTATTTCAACCAGAAGAGGCACAAATGGAAGCCCAGTTTCACTCTTTACAAAATCTTTGAGAACTCACAACAAAGTTTGAAGTAAAGAACTCAATTAAACACAAAAATCCTTGATCAAACCATGCCTAAGGTGCCCCCAAAGGCTTACAAACAATCTCTGTAGTCAAGGAAGGTAAAGTGATTTTAAATTTGTTTATCTCCTTATCAGATGAAGGTTCTTCTGAACATGAGATTACAAATTCCACTAAAATATCAACAAGAAATGGATATTTTGTGTGATTTCTTAAGAATTTCAATGTAAGATTGCAACAAGAACAATGAAAACTATTCATAGGAATTTAAAAATGATAATAGACACCATATTGACCAAAGAAAACATAGATTTAATTTAAAACTTGTTAGATTCAACAGAAGGGGAGAGTTACATGAACAATATCAGAGCTGTGTGATGGCTATACACTTGTAACCAACTCATATACATGAATTTCCAACACAATATACATTAACTTTGGTTCTTTGGTTTATTTCTCAAAAAATGAGCTTTCTCTCGAATTTTTTCTCGTGAATCTCAATCTCCTCTTTTACAATTTCTCCAAAATGTATTATATTCCTCATGCCACCTTGAAACCTTCATTCCCAAGCAAAGAATATGCCAATGAATCAATTATGTTACAACAAGTCTTCATGATTCAATGAAAATGATATCAAACAGAAAAATATTCTCATGTTATCGATGTGCCCAAAAATATTAAATCATTACAATAATCTAAATAATTATCCATCTTGAAGGCATGCTTTTCATAATTGAGGCATTCAAACACCCTTTACTCATCATTTTCACCTTTTTAACTTTTCATATTGCCTCTGCAACTTTTGATTTTTTCATTTCATGTGTTTGCTTTGGTGGGAAAAAAATTACTTCAAAAACATCTCAAATCAAAATATTGAGTCATGAAACCAATTTTAATGATCCTAGAAGGCCAAGATGACACAAAATAACTATAAATTTGATGAATTTTGAAGCAAAAATCATGATTCCAAGCTTCCGGAGCTCCCATGGCGGTCAAAACAAATGGATCCACAACAATCGTCGATCTTATCCATCTTTTAATCATGTCCCTCCGCATGGGAAGATGTAACCTTAGAAATAAGATTGAGTAACCTTTTTATTTTTTTTAATTTTTTTTTTTGCATAAGGCCGAACACGTGGCAAAAAATGATTGGAGACAAATTTGGGCTCATTTCTAAACTTTCCACATTTTTGGAAAAATGGAAAATTTTGAATTTTTTCTCCACCCTCCACCCTTTAAATTTGGAGCTAACATGGCACATGATGGGCCTCATTGGGATCGCGCTGCAATTCTATGCATTTTGATCTTTTTGGAAAATTGGAAAAATTTCACTTTTTGTCCTGCGGGCCCGCACCTCCAATTTCTCCCTTGCCACATGTCTCCTTGTGATTCGCTAGTGGCCTAGCACTTAAAATTTTGATTTTGAACTCTTTTGTTAAAAAGGTAAAATATCCCCTTTTACCTCTTCTGGCCCGTTGACCCACCTTATCCTATGCCGTGTGTCCATCTTTCATTTGTCGAGGACCCGCATGCTTAATCTTCATTTTTACTCCCTTTAAGCCAAAGGAAAATTCTCAAGTTTTTCTCCGTGGACCCGCGTCTCGACTTCTTCCCCCACGCATCCATCTCCTACTCTCTGTGGGTCCAAGTCTCCCTTTCTTCCTTTAAACCTCCCTTGCAAATTTTTTAAAATTCAAAATTTCCACCGTTGGCCCGCACTCCCTTTTGACCTTTCGGACACGTGTCCACTCCCGATTGGCTGCGGGGATTCAGATGAATTTTTAAATTTAACATTTTATGAAAAATAAGGTCTAAAAACCTTAAGGAAATCCGACAACCCACCATCCCGCCCGCTAATTAGAACATTCGAACGTATGCAAATTTGGAAAAAACAGGTCTCTGGGCCCGAAAATACCCCATTTGTCAAAAAAGTGAAAAATGAAAAGTTACAACATTTCACCACTTTTCCTCATCCAATTACAAGCTGCCACACTACCAATACCTTCGAGGATGAATTTAACGGGAAAATGACACCCTTTTGACCGTCAAAACATAAAAAATTCCAGGGATGCCCTAGAATTCAGTTTTTTCACCAAGGATGGCAGATTTTTTTGATTCTAAATCAACTGAAGCATGAATTTACAACATTTTCAACATTGGGATTGGATTTTAGATTGCATACAAGTATGATTTGATTAATTTCGATTTTTGCACGATCTGGAAAAGAAAAAATGACACAGACGCAAATTTGGAAGAAATAGGGCACAAAAAGGGCAAACTTGGAATATTCCCTCAAATTAGGGCAAAACAACAAGTTTGTGAGCATTTTAAAGCATTCAACTAGAGGGGAAGAATTTCAGACCATCAATTCAAAGGATAAAATGTTTTTGAGCAAATATAGATTTGGAAAATTATGGCAACAAGGTGCAACCTCAAAAATAGCACCAACATCGACTCCTGCTTGGGATGGGCACTCCCAGTTAGTTCCACAAGAACAAAACGTTGACAAAGTTTCAAAATATCCATTGGGAAAAGGATTCAAGAGCCAAAATCACCAAAAACCAGCTGAGAAACTGACAAAAAGGATGCCAAGAACAAGGGCAAACCACACACCAACAAAACAACAAAAACAAAGTAGAAAACAAAGACTATACAACTATAAAATTGGTGCATACCTCATATTTGGGGATTAATCCAAGAAATTATTCAAATGTATGCCATTAACAGGAAGCTCCAACAATTCCCCATCTAAGTCCTTGAGAAAGAAGGTATGTTCACCAATTCTTATATCAATGGCATAAGGGCCCATCCATAATGCATCAAATTTTCCATGCTTTCCCTTGTCTTCATGCTTACTATCCCACAACAAAACCAGATCTCCAACAACGAAGGCTCTAGAAGTGACCTTCTTGTCAAACAATCTCTTCATTTTTTCCCTAAATATGACATGCCTTTGATGGGATGATCTTCTCTCCTCATCAAGTTCAATAATCTGATTGATCCTTGATTCATATGGGCCAAGCTCTTGATCTTCCAACTGTTGGGAAAACTCAAGTGAAGATAATTACGGGAGCAAGGGAAGAAAATCCTGAGTTCCATACACCAATTCGAATGGGCTCCTACTAGTAGCTCTTTTAGGAGTTATCCTATCAACCCAAACTGCAAATTTCAAATGTTCACCTCACTTCTTGTTTTTCTCCAAGGTTCTTCTAATTATCTTTAACAAATTCTTATTGCTAGACTCAGCTTGTCCATTCCCTTGGGGGTTATAGTTTGAAGAATAATTGAGATTGATTCCATATTCATTACACATTGCCATTAAAGGTTTGGCTCTAAAGCACATGGCATTATCAGCTACAATCTTGATTGGGACTCCAAATCTACATATGATTTGATTCAATAAGAATTCCATAACTATTTGGTGTGTTTCTTTCTTGGTGGGGATTACCTCTACTCACTTTGTAAAATAATCCGTGGCCACAACGATCAACTTATGGCCAGTACTAGAAGGATCTAGAATCTCACCAATGAAGTCCATCCCCCATTGCTTGAAAGGATCTTCAATTGATACAAGTTGCAAAATAAGGTAGCCCAAAGCTTTCGGTCTTCCAAAGAAACGTTGGCAACTATAAAATTTTCTAACTAGTTGGGTTGCATCTTTGAAAAGAGTAGGCCACCAATAACAAGCTCTAAAAATATTATTTGTTGTTACCCTTCCAACAAAGTGTCCTCCACATATTCCCCATGGAAATCAACAACTATCTTGGGAGCTTCATCTTGATTATGCATTTCTAGAGGACACCTTCAAGGTTCTTCCAAGCCAGCCCAAGGTCTATGATGATATATTTTTGAGAAACCATCTTGAGGGATATTTCCTAATTTTTATTTAAGTGACTAGGGCAGCACATGTGTCCGAGGTAGAAGATCACATCCTTGTATCACTCAAAACTTACCACATCCTTGTATCACTCAAAACTTACCAATTTTGCAAGCACATATACCCTTTCTTCCTCTAGCTAATTCACTTCCACATTCTGCAAGTAGTTCTCAGCCATGAGCTTAGTAATGCCCAAACCTCTTACCAACTTTGTGGTTTGGATGTCCATATCATACTCCTGTAGTTTTTTCACCCATATACACCTTTTACTGGAGATCTCCATCTCTGATAAGATGTCTTTTACCATGGTGTGGGGAACATAAGAAACAACCTTTGAACTTAAAATTTAAGGCCTAAAAAACTTTGTTGCTTTCACCAAGGCAAATGCTTCTTTTTCCACGATTGTATACTTTAACTCAACAGCTTGTAAATTCTTACTAAAGAAGGCAATAGGCCTCTCATTCCCATTCTCATCCTTTTGCAGAAAAACAGAAGTAATGGTATACTTAGAGGCAAAGGAAAATATTTGAAAAGGCCTCTTATAGTTAGGGGCTGCTAAAACAAGTCCATGTTTAAGTGCATCCTTAATTCCTTCAAAATCTTGAATGGCAGCATCCTCCCACCTGATAACTTGGTCCTTATTTAGCATGCTTGTGATTGGAAGATTCAACTCAGCAAAGTTGGAAACAAACCTTCTAATAAAATTAATTTGACCAAAGAAACTAGATGCCTTTCTTAGTTCTTGGGATAGGTACTTTGCTGATTGCTTCCACTCTCTCAGGGTCTATCATAACACCATCTTTTGACATAATGTGACCAAGCAGCTTGGTATTTTGCATGCCAAAATGACACTTCTTTGGATTAAGAGAAATTCCATACTTCCTACATTTGATTGGCATCTTCTCCAAGTGTTGCAAATGATCACCTCTCTGTCTTGAAAACATAGTCACGTCATCTTGGTAAACTGCAATGAACTCATTGATGTAACCAACAAAAGAAACATCCATTTCTCTTTAAAAAGTGGCACCAGCATTCATCAAACCAAAGGGCATCCTAACAAAAACATATGTTCCCCAAGGAGTAGTGAATGTTGTCTTAAGTCTTTCTAATTCTTTGAAAACCACTTGATTGTATCCGGAGAAACCATCCAATGTAGAAAGCAACTCAAACCCTGTCACAAGCTGCAACATATTTTCCATATTTGGCAAGGGATAGTTTTCCTTCATGGATGCTTTTTTATATTTCTAAAATCCACACAAATTCTGATGTCTCCATTCTTCTTTTTGACTAGCACAAGGTTTGCAACCCAAGATGAATATCTAGTGGGCTGAATAATACCTCCATCTCTCAACTTCTTAAACTCCTCTTGCATTCTCATGGAAAGAAGTGGATTAATTGACATTTTCCTCTATCTGAATGGATTATTCTTGGCCTCAAGAGGGATCTCATGTTGAAACAAGTCTTCTCTATATGCTTTTAACTCGAGAATAGGACCAAGCAAGGTAGTCTTGATATTTTTTCAAGAGCTGGGCATAGGACTATTTTTACTCTTTACTTAAATTGCTGCCCAACCAAATCTTCCTTATTTTACCATTAGTTCCCAAGTTATGCTATTCCACATCCCTTGAGGCAGACATGTTTCTATTTATGATTCAATCAACATAGTTAAAATTTGACTCAAGTATAACAAGACCTCTAGGAATGGTGTTTTTTTTCAATTGGATGATGTCTTTCTCAAACAAAGTTTCTCTTCCTTCAGTCATGCATACCATTGGCTCCCAATCAATATTTTGATTTGCAAACTCACCTTGATTTTTCAAGAACCTTAACACTTGAGCATCATCATTAAAAACTTGCAAATGTTTCACATTATCAGGGACAACTAGCCTAGTTAGCACTTCAATGTTGTATTCCTTATAAGGTGAAATGGTGCAATTTCCAAATCTAGAACCCAGCACTACAAAATTTTCATCATCAGCATTGATACCAATGTCATGATACATAATGTTAAAGGAATCAAACATTTCAATTAGATTCCAAACTGCATGCTTATATTGTTTCGTACGCTAATTTTTTGTAGCATACAATTTCCTTATTTGTTTGACAACCAGCTCTGAGTCTCCTTTTGAAACAATGCCTTTTATTCCATATTTCCATGCAATTCTTAACCCTTACAATAATGCCTCATACTCAACAATGTTGTTAGTGCATTCAAAATTAATTTTGAAAGAAAAATCAAACTCTTCCAAACTAGGAGAAAGCAGAACTATACCAGCACCATTTCCAAATTTGGAGCAAGCTCCATCAAATAGAAAAGTCAATGGAGAACCTACCATATCAAGGAACTTTGATTTTTCAATCTTATTTTCTTTTCCATCAGCAAAACCAATGAAATTCTCAGCATCTACATCAGCAAATAACACTTCATAGGAAGCATTGTTGGGATCTTCAATTAGGTGCAACATCTTCTTTTCACCATAAAGTTTGACTAGGCTTCCCTCAATGGGAATGGTGGCAAAATACATATCCATTTGAACACTCCCTCCAAAACTTGTAGCCCACTTTCTTGAAAAGAGCATACCCCATTTGGTAGGGCATTCAACAATTACAACATCAAGTTTCAAATTCTAACCAGGATAGGCTGGAAGTTGTACTACCAAACCCTTCACACAACCAACCACTAGCACTTCCCTTGAATCCATGGTAGTACACTTCCCATAGGAAGTTGTTACTTTGATATTGAACTCATTCATGACTTCTAGAGGCATGACATTACATGATGCACTGGAATTAAACATGCAATTGTGAAGTAGCCTATCTTTTATGAGCAAAGTTGTAAAGAATGGATCAACATTCAATTGGGAATCAACCAAGGATGTCCCCAAATATACCTAAGGTGTCTCCCGAAGATCTTCTACTACTGGTGGTGTCTCAGGGTCACTAATGATCTGAGGAGGAGTCTCGACAACATTTACATTTCTACCGCAGTGATCTTCTCTTACTTCAACCCCAACTACTCAAATCCTCTCTTCTTATGCTCATAAATTCTTAGCAAATCAATGATTGGAACACTCACTTTAATTTGGGTCAATACTTGGGATATGTCATAGGGGACACTCTTTGGAAAAAAAACATTGGAAGGGAGAAAATAAGATTCATTAGATGGCAGGGGACTCTTAGCACTTGGGCCGAGGAGGAATGTAATTTTTTCTTGGGAAAACAGAGCTTCTAGCAAGTGTTTCTTTCCTAAGGGATTCTTTTGGAATGATTGTTAGTAAGGGTGTTTTAGGTTTGGCTTGAGGCCCACCTCCTTTAACATCTTTTCTTCTTGTGTTATACTCTTTCTCTTGAGGTACAACAACATTCATCAACAATTGTCTATATTCCTCCGAAGGGATACCACCATCATACTTCTTAATCATCAAAGCTCTTAACTATTCAAAGTCATTGTTAGGAATTTCAAAAGCTTGCACTACATCAACTTCAAGATCATGAGGGGAAGAAATACCTATACCTGTTTGATTTGATGCAATCCCGAAAAGTAGTAGCATTCGTAGCACTTATTACTTCGATAGATGTTGCTCCTCCTTATGAGCTTGAAGAATAGCCCATCATGAAAATATCATCATCAGTACCATCATCATTATTAACTTCACCTTCTTGTTAGTTTTCTTCGCATGGAGGATGGGGAAGAAAACACCTATGACACCAATCCATATCAGCAACTTCATCAACAACAGCAACCCTGGCAGTTAAGGGATCAGGCAACACTCTTCCTTCACGTTCTTGAGGATGTCTATTTGTAGATCCAACAGGCCCTTTACCTTTGTCTTCAAACCTCTACTCATTCCTATTGTGATTGTCAAATATATCTTGTGCTTGCTACCTAAGCTGATCTTGTGAAGTCTTCCCAATTCCCTTCTCAGCTCTTGCTAACTTGTATGAGATTTCTTTGATAGCCCCTACCAAAGTTTTCACAACCTCTTCTAAATCAGCACCTTTGCTAGCTTGAGGTTTTTTAGGGTTTATCAATTTTACACCATCTCTCTTGAGAGGTTTCCCAACAGCCATGATATTTCTTTCAATTTGAAGTGCCATAGTGAAAGCTTGTCTTAGATTGGTGGGATTCTTTTCTCTTAGGTAATAAGCTACCTTTTTATCAAATGCATCTGCATATTTAATTAAACAAGATTCATCACAAGGCCTCAAACTAATAGGAAACCTTCTCAAAGTTTTGTTAAACCTTGTGTTGAATTCATGGAATGATTCATTAGGGTTCTTCTTGATATTCTCAAACTCAGATAAAAGAAATCTAGGATCAGTCTTGTCACCATATTGAAACCTAAATACATTTTTCATTTCATTCCATGAATCAATAGAATTATCAGGTAGAGCCTTGTACCAATCCCTAGAATCCTCTTCTAGTGTATGAATAAATAATTTGACATACACATCCTCAAAATCTATCTCAAAATCTTCCATCATATTATCAAAAAGTTTGAGATGATGATCACTAGTAATAACATTGTTACCCTAGAATTTTGGAAACCTATTTCTAACATCTTGTGGGACAACATTTGGGTAACCATCCATTCCCCTAAAATTTATAGGACCAAAGGTATTAACAAAAAATGGAGGTCTAGGCTGAGCCATATTGTTTGGTGGAGGTGATCTTGGAGGAGAAACAAAATAATGAGGAGTGAGAGGTCTTTGGGGAATGGGAATGAAAACTTCAAGACATGTATCTCTTAAGGGCTCTCCTTCCTAATGATATCTAGAAAATTTAGAAAATACTGGGCTAGATTTAGGAGCAAGCCTTTCAAATGTATAAGAAGGTCCCTCACCTGATAGGGAATTCAAATTAGCAATAGGATTGTGTGAATCAGATCCACTTGAAGAATAATTGTAGTCCTTAATAACAAGATGCTCACTTTCAAATTCAATAATAGGGATCTCCTTTCTTGCAGTCAAGTCTCTTACAGCCTTCCACACCTTTCTCCCCTCTAGCTCTGAGTTTCTTGAATCTGTAAACAACTTGTTAGCAGAGTCCTTGATGAAGAGAGATCTTATTCCCTCCAGTTTTGTAGGGATTAGCAACACAAAAGTAAATGACAGAAAGGTAAGAAAACTGGTATTTTCAAGATCAGATTATCATGGAGTCGCCACTAAGGAATTTCACCTTATTTGTACAAGAATGCACTAAAATAATCTGTCAAATGTTTTCTAGTACTGAAACCTTTGGAAGGATTTATAAATCAAACCTTCTTCTTCTTAGATTAATCAATCACAATGCAACCAAAGTGTATAAACTGCTAGGAAAAGGAAAAAGGGCGACAAAACTTGAAACTCTTGTTTAAAACTTGCAGATCTGAAGCATAGAATGATATTTTAACAATGTAGCAGCTCAAATACTTGAATACACAAATGCTCAAACTCTTCAAACACTTCAAAAACACCAAGGAATTCCAAGAAGTCCCCTGAATGGCACCACTCGTGTTGGTATCCAAATTTGTTCTCCTTTTTAGTCTGAGCAGCACCATAGATATGTCATGGAGCTTAAAGATAGATTAGACCATGTTGTATGTCATTGGTAGCCGGGGATATGGTTTAGCTGGCACTCAAGTTTGTGGAGAAATGGATAGCACTCTAATAGGACTTGATCTTGTCCTAGCTATTTTAGGTTGTGCCTTGTAACCAAGGTAAGAGGACCTATTTTGTAACCTTGTAATGGTGAAGGAGATGAAGATGTCCTTCTCTTTGCTTGAAATTCTATGATGGAGACCTTGATGAAAACATGATCAACACCCCAGATCTGAACTCTCACGAGTTTTCACTTCTTAAAACATGGGTATGTTCTCAAAACAAGGAAAAGGTTACTAGAGACATTGGAAATCCTGATATGCTATGCATACTTTTGCAAATGGATTTTTATCTTCGGTGGGTATACAAACGAAAATCAAGGATAGTACATGATAGGATCTTTATTTTTTAGATGAATTTTTGGTGGGGGATTCACAAGACAAATTGGGATAGATAAGATATTTGAAAATCTCTATAATACTTGAACAACTATTAGATGAAATGCCTCAAATAATCAGGATGTTCTTTCAACCAGAAGAGGCACAAATGGAATCCCAAGTTACACTCTTCACAAAATCTTTGAGAACTCACCACAAAGCTTGAAGTAAAGAACTCAATTAAAAACAAAAATCCTTGATCAAACCATGCCTAAGGTGTCCCCAAAGGCTTATAAGCAATCTCTGCCAATCGGGAACGTAAAGTGATTTTAAATTTATTTATCTCCTTATCAGATGAAGGCTCTTTTGAACATGATATTGCAAATGCCACTAAAATATCAACAAGAAATGGAGATTCTATGTGATTTCTAAATACTTTCAATGCAAGATTGCAACAAGAACAATGAAAACTATTCACAGGCATTTAAAAATGATAACAAACACCATATTGCCCAAAGAAAACATAGATTTAATTCAAAACTTGTTAGATTCAACAGCAAGGGAGAGTTACATGAACAATCTCAGAGCTGTGTGATGGCTATACACTTGTAACCAACTCACATACATGAATTTCCAACACATGAGACATTAACTTGGTTCTTTGGTGGATTTCTTAGAAAATGAGCTTTCTCTAAGAATTTTTGCTCATGAATCTCAATCTCCTCCTTTATAATTTCTCCAAAATGCATTATATACCTCATGCCACCTTGGAGCCTTATTTCCCAAGAAAATAATATGCCAAGGGATCAATTCTATTACAAAAATTCTTCATGATTCAATGAAAATGACATCAAACAGAAAAACATTCACATGTTGCCAGGTGTACCCAAAAATATTAAATCATTACAAATATCTGGATCATTATCTATCCTGGAGGCATGTTTTTCATCATCGAGGCATGCAAACACCCTTTACTCATCATTTTCACCTTTTTACCTTTTCATATTACCTCTACAACTTTTGATTTTGTTATTTCACATGTTTTCTTGAGTGGGAAAAGAATCACTTCAAAAACATCTCAAATCAAAATATTGAGTCATGAAACCAATTTCAATTATTCTGGAAGGCCAATAAGACACAAAATCACTATAAATTTGATGAATTTTGATGAAAAATTTGTTATTCCAAGCTTTATGGAGCTCTCATGGCGGTCAAAACAAATGGATGCACAACAACCATCGATATTATCCATCTTTTAATCTTGGCCCTCCACGTGGAAGATGCGGCCTTAGAAATAAGCTTGAGTTACCCTTTTCATTTTTATTTTTCTTAGATAAGGCCGGACACGTGGCAAAAGATGATTGGAGACAAATTCGGGCTCATTTTCGACCTTTCCACATTTTTTGGAAAATTGGGAAAATTTCACTTTTTCCCTCATGGGCCCGCACCTTTGATTTCTCCCTTGCCTTGTGTCTCCTTGTGATTCGCTAGTGGGCCAACGCTTAAAATTTTGATTTTGAACTCTTTTGTGAAAAAGGGAAAAAATCCCCTTTTACCTCCGTTGGCCTACCAACCCACCTTGTCCTCTACCACGCGTCCATCTTTCATTTGTCGAGGACCCACGGGCTTAATCTTCATTTTTACATCCTTTAAACCAAGGTAGAATTATCAACTTTGTCTCCGCGGGCCCGGGGCCTCTGACTTCTCCCCTTGCATGTGTCCATCTCCCACTCACTATGGGTCCAAGTGTCCCTTTCTTCCTTCAAACCTCCCTTGCAAATTTTTGAAACTTTAAAATTTCCACTGTTGGTCCGCTCTCCGTTTTGACCTTTCAGGCCACGTGTCCACTCTCGATTGGCTGCGAGGATTTGGACCAATTTTTGACTTTAACATTTTATGCAAAATAAGGTCTAAAAACCTTAAGGAAATCAACCACCCGCCATCCCACCTGCCAATCAGAACATGCCACTTAGGCAAATTTTGAAAAAAAGGTCCCTAGGCCTGAAAATGCCCTAGTTGTCAAAAAAGGTGAAAAATTAAAAGTTACAACATTTCCCCGCTTTTCCTCAGCCAATTAGAATCCACCACATTGCCAATACCTTTTGAGGATGAATTTGATGGGAAAATGATGCCCGTTTGACCGTCAAAACGTAAAAATTCTAGGGATGCCCTAGAATTCAATTTTTTCACCAAGGATGGCAGATTTTTTGATTCTGAATCAACTGAAGCATGATTTTACAACATTTTCGACCTTGGGATTGGATTTTCAATTACATACAAGTATGATTTGATTAATTTCAATTTTTTCATGATCTGAAAAGGAAAAAATGACACAGCCCGCAAATTTAGAAGAACTAGGGCACAAAAAGGGAAAACTTGGAATATTCCCTCAAACTAGGGAAAAACAACAAGTTTGTGAGAATTTTAAAGCATTCAATTGGAGGGGAAGAATTTCATACTATCAATTCAAAGGATAATTTTTTTGAGCAAATACAGATTTGGAAAATTAGGGCAACAAGGTGCAAGCTCAAAAATGGCACCAATAGGTCGTCTATGTAGAATCAAATGACATGAGTTGGATGACCGTTTATGTAGCATCAGATGACCTAGGTTGGATGGTCGTCTATGTAGAATTAGACAACCTGAGTTATATGACCATCTACGTAGCATCGACAACCCGAGTTAGACGACCATCTATGTAGAATAATACAACATGTGTTCGATGACCGTCCATGTGGAATTAGACGACTTTGAGTTGAAACAACCATCCATGTAGAATTAGACAGATTGGGTTGATGACCATATTTGTACCATGGTATGACCTAAGTTGGACGGTCATCTATCTAGAATCAGACGGAATGGGTTGGACGGTGAAGTGTCGGATGCTCATCTTTTTATTTCCGTCTCATCCATGTATAGACGTGTGTCTCTATGCATGGACATCTCTTAGCTAGCCATCTCTTATAAAAAAGACATATAAAGTTATACCTCAACGAATATGAGCGAAGTTTGATTTGAAATGTTGGAGAAATACATGCATACGTTCATTTTAAAGTGTAAAAACTAGGTGAATGACCCATATAAATAACTTATCAGCCAAATTTTAGGCGAACTAGGCAGCGAGGATCGCTAAAAATTCGCCATTTCAAATTTCCAAAACCCATAATATTTATTCTATTCCATTATAAAATACTTACAAAATACTCTTATTTAAAAAGCTCTTAGAGAAAGTGATGATTTTCAATACATTAAATATCTGTGACTACAAATACATCCAAATATCATACCAATAAAGAATTCAAACATCTGAATGACTCGCATAATAAACCGATTCAAAGTGACGAAATTATCACACTTTCCAACAATTATAGTATATACAATTGGAATATCTTAATTATTGATTTCCATTAACTTCCTATTTGTATCTTCGAAAGCTATTGGAAACACTGAGTTGAACAACTATCCATGTGGAATTAGATGACCTGAATTGAACAACCATCCATGTACAATTAGACAGATTGGGTTGGACGACCATACTTGTACCATGGTACGACCTGAGTTGGACAAGTGTCGGATGCTCATCTTTTTATTTCCGTCTCATCCATGTATAGACGTGCGTCTCTATGCATGGACATCTCTTAGCTAGCCATCTCTTATAAAAAAGACATATATAGTTATACCTCTACGAATATGAGCGAAGTTTGATTTGAAATGTTGGAGAAATACATGCATACGTTCATTTTAAAGTGTAAAAACTAGGTGAACTGACCCATATAAATGACTTATCAGCCGAAATTTTAGGCGAACTAGGCAGTAGTGACTACTAAAAATTCGCCATTTCAAATTTCCAAAACCCGTAATATTTATTCTATTCCATTATAAAATACTTACAAAATACTCTTATTTAAAAGCTCAGATTTTCAATACATTAAATATCTGTGACTACAAATACATCCAAATATCATACCAATAAAGAATTCAAATATCTGAATGACTGCATAATAAACCAGATTCAGTGACGAAATTATCACACTTTCCAACAATTGTAGTATATACAATTGGAATATCTTAATTATTGATTTCCATTAACTTCCTATTTGTATCTTCGAAAGCCATTGGAGACACTGAGATTAAATGACGCTCAGGAGTCTCCCATGTATCTTCGAAAGCTATGACCGCACAACTCAATGAATCTCTCTCCTTCACTGTTACACTCGAATGATTATCCACTGGATGGATGTAAGAGTGAAAGAAATGACGTCAGTTATGGTCACTATTATCATTTTGGTCGATTATTATCATCATTTTGGTCGATTATGTTATTAGCAGGTTTGGAAATATGTCAATGTGACCTTCGAGTTATCGCTACAATTGTCACGTGTACTCGGATATGAATTGGACGGTATAACATTACTAAAGAGGATTACAATGGAAACGAGTTAGAAATCTTATATCAATTGGTGGTCCACATTTATTGAAGAAAAAGCGGAAGCAGATTTATGCCTATTTGCAGGTCTCCTGTCCGCCACTTAGTCAAAAAGTGGAAGGTCCTTTTATCCAGACGGAATGACACAGTTGCCCACGCTTACACCATGTGCTACAAGCGAGGAAACCATGAAGGAGAGTGTGTCTTTCCATGTATAAATACAACATTGCTTAACCCTTCACTCCCACATCTAATCTTTCATTGTTTTTTTGTCTTGTGCTGTTTATCCCTGGTTCAATTTTTAAGATCTAAACTGAAATAGGCAATCGGCAAGTAATATAAGGTCTTGTTAATTGCCATTAACAGAATGTTGATGATAATAGGTTTGTATCTCTGTACAATAGATACAAAAATCAATTGGTTCAAGAAACATGGTGATGATGACGACGACGCCGACGACGATGACGATTATCCGGATTACGCTCCAGCTGCTTCTTTCGCTTTTACATCTCTGCTGCAGTTGCCTCTGGAAATAGCCTCACCATCACTACCACTAGTAGTGCAGGTATATTACTCCACTTCCTCTTCTTTGATATATTCGTTAATTTCCTCCCCCTTTTTTTTTGTTATGATTTTACATTATGCTTACTAAGATATGGCAGCACTCATTTATGTTACAGAGCCAGAAAAGAAAGAAGTGTGAATGTAGCTGAGGAATTGGAGGTTTTCTTAGTAATCATGAGGATTCAATTTCAAGTATTAGTTAAGGGAGGATGTTAAATCTGAACGCAAATCCACTCCCTTTTCAAGTGGATTGCATATTTAATATTGTACTGATTAGAGAGCCGCTTCATTCAGTCCCACTCGAAAGAATTTATCATGCAACGGAGTTGAGCCACTTTATGTTGTTTGAACTTCTCATTATAAATTAAATTATATTAGTGTTTGATTGCTTGTGTAGTGTACATGTTTTGTGTGCATAATCATTATTATAATTAACAGCAATGTACATGTAATACCAGAATCAAATTGTAGTAATACTATTTGACACGAGTGATTTCTATGGAGATCTGTAATTTCTACGAAATGGCAGTAGCAATTTTTATTGCATCTAACGTCACGATGGGTCCAACTTCTACAAGAGAAGATTTTATGTTCTATCGAGAAAGTGAAGGGTGAACATTTAGAATACTTTAGAGGGTTATGTAGGGCAAAAACATGAATCATGCTATGTTGAAGGGCACAAAAGTCATGAATTTAGCAATTTGCAAAGGGTTTCATAGGCTTAAGAATGAAAAATATTAAATGGTGGCCAAATAATCGTAGTTGCACTGTCACGAATACATGGGCATAAATTCTTGTAAGTTGTTCTTCGAAGGGCATAAACACAAGGACGAGAATCCTAATCATAAATATTAGCTTCAGAACATATTTGTGGTACGTAAATTTCAATTAGGAAACAAATTTTAAATAAATAAACTCATTTATTTCTGTCAAATATTCTGACAAAAGAAACCCAAGTTTTGTTAAGAATGGAGATTTCTTAACCAATATACAAATATTTCAGTTTCAACTTTCACACATTGAAGGTTAAAATCCAGATGCATTTAATGAAGATTTTTTTATTAATGGAAATGAAAAACAACTCAACAACTTTGCCAAATTGTTAGAATGGGAAAATCGTGATGATAAAATGAAAGCTATATTTGGGATTTCTCTTTATGATTTCAAACTCCATTTTATAGATTTAGACAAATCGTGTAAAGGAATATGGTACAACTTGAATCGGTTGATGGGTCAAAATTTGAGAATGATAAATTCTGTTTAAAACTTCTAACTCTTTCGATTTAAGATGGCTGATGATGCTACATTTTCAAGTTATAAAATTAAAAGAGATTTATTCTTAAGCAATTAGTAGATGTTAGATCTCAATCGATGGTGAATATTTAAAAACCATTTTGTTAACTAGTTTTCCCTATTTGTATAGTAATGCAATTGTTACTCTCTTGGATCCAATCACAAATCCTATAAGATGATTTAAAGTCTCTTGGTTGAAGAAAAGAGAAAAACTGCAGATGATACAAAAGATGATTCTTCTCATCAAAGTGCACTGTACTCTCGTATGAGAAACAATCATATAAACACCGCAAGAAAGTTGATTGTTATTATTAGAAGAAAAGAGGTCATACATTATGGAATTGTCATATTCAAGCTAATGATGTACTCATTGAAAGATTGAAAGATAATTTAAAATTGAAGAAAGTGAGGCCTTTGTTAGCAATTCACCGTTGAGGAGTTTATTTATAAAAAAGAAGATGAATACATATTGTGATGTTGGACAATTTGGTGTAGTTTTGATCTAATAAACACAATAAGATTTTTTCTACGGCATAATATTCGATATCGAAAATACACACACACATAGATAACTAATGACATAATATTCGATATCGAAAAAATACACACACAAACATAGATAACTACTAGAACACTGTAAACAAGGGATGCCACCTAAATGTACCCTAAACTAATCCTATTCTCGGGGGTTGTTTCAACAATTGATCAAATCACACATCAAACTAATATATTTGTAACCAATATATCTCATACATATTATTAGAAGTTATTTCTCAACAACTCATATGAAAATAAACCCACACAATACAATGAGATCACTAAGACTCTTAACATTCTAGTCTAGTGTGAAGATGGTACAAAAATAATTACTTTTCTTCAATTGCAGTGTGTCGCCCTTAATTACTCATGATCTTGGTCCACAACTCAAACAAAAGGTAGAGAAGGAACTCATCAACCTCTTATTAACCATGCAATATAGGGAACTAATATTACTAGACTAATGTGGGAAGCATGAATAGAAATTCTATATTTTTTGAACATTCATGAATGGTTTTCATAGGATGACTACTATCCTAAGTATCAACAAGGACACACACACACACACACACACACACACACACACACACACACACACAGGTGTGTGTGTGTGTGTGTGTGTGTGTTCATATTTTTCAAGTATTATGATGATATAATACAATATTATTTATCTTTTGTACTATATTTTTCAACCAAGGGATCACATATGAGTTCCTCACTTTTACAACATTGTGATCGAGAATGTACCTTTGTTCTTATTTTCAAAATCACACAAAACTCCAAATTTAAAACACATTGAAAAAATGAAAAATGATGAGTAGTTCT
This sequence comes from Taxus wallichiana var. yunnanensis, assembly GCA_018340775.1. Taxonomy (NCBI): domain Eukaryota; kingdom Viridiplantae; phylum Streptophyta; class Pinopsida; order Cupressales; family Taxaceae; genus Taxus; species Taxus wallichiana. The sequence goes on along the minus strand of CM031244.1, from coordinate 347,268,848 downwards.
TCTTCACCTCCTGTATCGTTCTTTAAATTGATGGCACTCAATCTTGCACAACATATATAGTCACAACTACCACTGGAGATCATATTTGATACAATCAATAAAAACACTTTATTCAATGCTACCACGCTTTTACGACCCCATCGTTACATGTTAGTGAGATGATCAAGTGTAGGTAAAATTTGGCTTGTATGGCTATCCTAATAGTTTGGGAGTCTACCGATCTCTAAAATTTACCATTATAAGAGTCATAAGACAATATTATGGAGTAATGTTTGAGTAGCTCAACATGGAGGGTTGTCCAACAATTCAGAAGATTTGTTAATTTGAGATTCCAGGAAACTAGTAGTTGAGAACTCAAAAATTCAGCTCAGAATCCAAACCTTTATGAGAGTTAGGGAGCCAACTTGATGGAGTTATACATAGTCCAATAACTATCACTTAGGAAAACTTTCTAAAGATTGTAAACATTATATCTTTTTTTATAATATATATCTTAAGAAAGGGTATTAAAATATAAGAATTATAATTTAATATTACTTGTTAATATTAATTAAAGAGTTAACTAATGAATTGGTTGTAATTTATGTAATCATTTTGTAACCATCACTCACATAATAAAAACAGATACACAATAAATATATTTGTATTTTGAATTCTCAAGTAGTTTCTTCTTTGAGCATGTTTTCTAATAGCCTATGTTTAAAAATAAATAAAAATTGACATCCAAACTTGAATGAATCACAAAAATAGAGTTTATAAATATTTTTTACTCTAGTTACATAATCTTCCATGTTTGAGGCACTCTATAACTGACTTGCGGAATCAAGTACCCTTAGTTCAACCATTATTAGAGCATTAAACACCCAAACGAATTCAATTAATGAGTTTAATTTCGAAATATTGAATGAACTCAAATAAAATCACATAGTGAACTCAAATTTGTAAAATTGAATGAAAAAGCACTTGAATAAGAAAAATAGCGCATAAAAATTACCCTTTGCAATCACAAGCAAACAATGTAATGTGAACGTCGAAAGGAATCATGTAGACACATGAAGAGAGGAGGATCCACCAATAGGAGAAACATAAGGTAACATCTTTGTTATGAGAAAAAAGTAACATAGAAGGGTAGGAAAGAGGGACAAGGGAGAATTTATAGAAAATCCTAGTGTCTTGAAAATGAAATATATTGATTTTGATGCATATCCATTATGTAGGGATCTTTAAAGTCTCTGTATGAGAAAAGAGACGAAGACATATATAGATTGTTGGTTGATGGATGTGCAATTATTTGTAAAATAAAAGGAAAAGTGAAGTGCTGGTATCTAATTGAGCATTGACTGGAAGGCATAATAAAGTATAGTTGAGTTGGATGGGAGGCCAATTATTGGAAAATTGTCTCAAGGAGGGGAGAGATTACATTCAGATTTTTCCATTTTTCATAGGTGTAGAAGAGGGTCACGTGCCATTTTGGAGTATATCTCAAAAGAGAAAGGAGATGAAATGTGTAGATATATAAGGGGTGAGAATCTAGAGATATCGTGAAGATAATACCTTGTTTCTTTGTGTCACTAATGTCAATAGAGGCTTTATCTAAAGTAAAACCTTTAGATTTGTGGACGATTAAAGCTTAATTAATTTTGAATAGTAGTTGTTTGTGATTCCCTATTGAACTTTGTGGAAGAGGAACATGCAAGGGGTTATGGGGGTACAAACATGGCCCAATATATTTTTCAAGTTTGATGACGAAAAAAATAGGTAGTTTAGGTGATGCCCTGCAATCATCATAGACCATGTCGAAGGGCAATGCCTATTGAATGATTTATAAGGCCCACCTCGACAAACAAATTTAGTGTTCTGATGCCCAATTTATTTTACCACATAAAAATTAATTGAAAAATTGGATTTTTTTCTTTATATTATATGACATAACATGAGAAAGCACTTTCACTTATCACAAGACACATAGTACAAATTCATTGAACACACGATTTACTATTTCACTTTTGCAGGTGTTATGTTTTGTTACCTAGGATTAATACTTATCTAGGAGCACATAAGAAAGTCTTTATGACACATCATTTCAGATTTTAAAGGTGAGTTCCTTTCATTCTAGTATCCATTAAGATGATAGAATTTCATATTTTTCTCACTACCTATTTCAAAACATACATGTCCACTTCAATTCTTAGACACAAAAAGGTTAGGACCAATAGAATACAACTTTGGCAAGACCCTCAACATACATTAGCCATTTTCCAAGACATGATGGGTGCATTACTAAGTTACTTAACCGATAAGAGGTTTTCTAGCCACCTTTCTTCTATGGAGTCAAGATCACATGCAATCCAACTAAACATAGGGAGAAGAGTATAGCTCACCTTTCACAAGGTCCATACACCTTTCACCAAGGTGTTTTATAGGCACATTTTATAGGGACAACACAACTCAAGGTTTCCCACACTACTACGACCAAAAAGCCCATCCATGGTAAAAAGTTATATCTCAACCAACCTTACCACCAAGGCTAATACTACCCATAGTATGAGGCTCTCATACAAGACTAACCCAAGATCAAGGGTTATTAAGAGGATCACTTACTGAACCACTTAGATTCCTAAGGAATTTCCCCCTACGATAAAGGCTAGCTTGGCTCAAAATATCTTTCATGCATGACTTTGAACCATTTAATGGCACACTAGGAAAAATAATATTCACATATTCCCATATGCACATAACTTCATTTGTTTGAACAATGTTTCTACTATACACTATGCAAATTACACCTAGTTGAGCCTAAGTGAAGGGTATATCCAAAATTAGAAGGGATAGGAACATAAATTATTTTTAATCATTACTATATGCATATTTCATGATTACACTATATTCAATTTCTCCTTTGTTGAGAGAGACGAGTCAAAGATAAATACAATTATTGAGCATGTACACCCTCACAAAAGAGATGAAAATATCAATCCACATCCAATCAAACAAGCATAACATAATACAATTGCATGAACTGAATGAAATGAAAGATTAAGTTCTTACAACCATGCATATAGGTTCTTGGATTTACATTTTCAACCTTTTGTGATAATTTGTATAAGGATGGTTTTTCCAAGGTCCCTTCCCTATTACAGATAAGGATCTACCATCTAGATCAAAATTCAAGATTAGAAAGAGCTAAACTAAAACCAAAACATGACAACTTGAACATGTCATCCAAGAGTGGTCAGAAACTATAATAAAACTAGGAGAAAACCTAGACTAGACAAGAATATGAACTCAACCAGGGAAGACTAGGATTTCGAAATACAACTATGAGTATCTCTCGCGGGGTGATAGAAGCGATGTGATGTTTTATTTTTGACCTCAGCCCATCCTTCTTCACCCTCTTTTCTATCATTTGTCTTTCCCAAAGTTTTAGAGAACACTGAGATTATTTTAACGTTTTCGCCATGCTTCACTTCCATCATCATTCCTTGGAGAGAGATAAAATAATTAATGTTTTGTTCCACAAAAACAACGTCATAATTTTGACTTTTTTCCAAAGTTGATATGCTGTCTGGTGGCCTTTTCTAAGGGACTTTTCGCCATGCAAACACCATCCCAAGCTCCTCCATGTGTCTTCTCAACCTTGTAAACTTATCTAGTTTGAGATGACAGCGGCGATTTTGAAATTTTCTTGGGCAGGATTACCTCCACCTTTGGATCCATCTTACAAATGTTTACCCTAAAATCTCCCGTGTGCACCGGATTTTGCTCCAAGTCAACATTTTTGAATGCAGGAGCCAGCGCAACACTCTGTTACAGACTAGTCACCGAACAATCCAGAAACAAATCCCCGATCAACCCCTTATCGTATGTATTCTTATCATTTTGGGTGGCAAAGTTTTCTTATGAGGCCACGACAGTACGAGACTCCATCCTCACACACGCAGGTGCCGAACAATCTCCTTGACAAGTTCATAGTCGACCAGCTGTTGTAACGTTTCTGTATTTACATGTTCACGCTTTTGCTGTGGTTGTGGATTCCGTTTTTCCTTGTAGCCATAAGATCGATGACCCACTTTCCTGCACTTGTTGCAGAACACAGGTGAAGCATCATAGATGATTTTTTGCATCCAGACTCCATCTCTACACTCTAATTTTATGGCCTCCGGAGGTGAAGAACCCGTAGAGACGTGAATAAACATTCTTTCTGCAATGAATCTGAACATGGATGATGTGGTTGGATCAAGAGCAATTAGATCCCCCATCGATTTAACTATTCATGCTAACACATCGACTTCCAAGAACTCTAGGGGAATCCCAGGAAACACCATCTATTTACATTTTCAACCTTACATGAAACACCATCTATTTACATTTTCAACCTTACCAAATATCATTGTGCTTAAACATTGAATCTTCCCACTTATAACATCCACCCAAAACCATATCTTATCCTTACAAGTTACGAGTTTTCTCTTTTCGCTTGCGTTAAGACATCGAGAGTAAATCTCTTTTAATTTATTTTCATATATACTAACATTTTAGATAAGTTTTCCACTTGACATCACTAAACGTGCATAAAATATACATGCCGACCATATCCGTAAGTTAGTATGAAATCTTCGCTTATCAATTTATGTGGTAAACATTTAAGAAACTAAACCCTATTAATTTATGATACACGCATCTCACCATGAGTCACAACTATGTTTAAATACATAATCATCCAAAGTTGAAGGTGAGATTCCATACTGTACATTACAAACAATTCTCATATACTCCCATCGACACATGACTACCAAAGGATAAAGAAAACCTTAGTTTCACACTTATATTTCCTTTTCTATGATGAAGTATCTTCTTACGCATAATATTAAATCAAGTAAAATTAAACTTTCACAACATTTAAACGTTATCTTTCTTTCCATTATTCAATAACAAAAATACATACAATTACAATCTTGCTATTACCCCTTTTATAGATGTCATGTATTAACTACCAAGTTTTTCGAGTTGGACAATTATGTCAGTTTGGATATCTACTCAAGAGTTTTCTAAAGATTCGACACCCCAAAAGAGTCACAAAAAGATGCGGCCACAAAGGATCACCTATAAGTGGAATGTCCATCTGCCACTAATTCAAACATGAGTTAAGTAGTTTAACACTTGAAGAAAAGGGTTGTGACCAAAGTCAAATCACCATAGCAATACAATTTAAGTTGAATTTGAGATAAACAAAATTCAAATCTCATTTTCACTAGTGTTATAACTCTACCATCTTAATTAACCACTTCCAATTTACATCTTACTTTACAAGTGCTAGATAAAACAATAAAAAAATGGATGCATTTTGGTAGGGAACGTCTGATTCGAATAACACACAAAATAAAGGTAAAAGGGTTCAAGGTTTGGCACATGTTCTATATACACGAAAACTATAGATTTTCTATTAGAGTTTCTAGATCTCTAATGAAAAATAAATGCGCGAGTAATTGCAGAAATCAAAATAACTAACAATAAGTTGTAATATCACCAAAACTCAAAAGGAAAGATTGGATCCAAGACAACTCAATGCTCCACATGCTCCATATTCACTATAGGATGACTGATGTAAGTTAAGTACATATAGGTGGTGAATGTGCAACATCCTCCTAGATCACCGGGGAATAACACTCACTAACTGATATTAGAAGTATAGTTGACTACACACAACTAGTGAGCTAACTAAACACAACTGGTAAGCTAACTAAACCTAACTGGTAAGCTAACTCAACACAACTGCTACAACTAAGAAAGCATATACCATGAGTGTAGGAAATCTCCAAGTAAATAAAAAAACAAAAAGAAAATAAATATCCTACACTAACACCCCTATAAGCACAAATTAGGTGGGCAGTGAAAGAGGAAAGTGGGTGTTGAAAACAAGGCCTAATGAGGTACCAACATACAAATTAAAATCTCACATAAAGTGAAGAAAAGGAGAAAACACAGTGGGAAAAATCCCCCACCAGAAAAAGAGAGAAACAAAGAAGTGTAGAAGGCTAGAAGCCCCCCTGAAGATGATGAAGCTAATGATGTGGATAGAAGAATAGGTCATGGAAATAAGGCCATGTGAGGCACCCAAGTACATAAAAAGATGAAATGGGAATAAATAAGACAACCCAATAGGAATCCAAGGTTATATTAGGAACTGATAAAGAATCTCCAACAAGTAGAACTTGCTCCAAAGATCTCCCTACAAGAAGCAGAACATGCACAAAAAATATGTCCAATATTGTTTTAAAACCATTGGTTGGACAAGTAGGCACCAAAAAACAAAGAACAAAGTTGACAGTGTAGAGGAATGGAAAAGTTGTGTGAACATGCCATACTCAAAGAGTACTACGGGAATTCACATTAGTTGCAAGGAAGACACAGTGATCCTCAATATGGGTTCTAGAAATAGGCACATTTTAAGATACCCATTTATAATGCATGCAAGAAATTCTTCTCAAGAGAAAAACATGCACTAAATGTTCTTATTGCAAAAAGAAGAAATGAAACAAACAAGTCATGATGGGGGATTTGGTCTCCTACCAAACCACGCCCCATTCTTCGTCTTCAAAATATATTTCCAAAAAAATGAATCAAGTGATCAATGTTATCTTCATCATCCCTTGCAAAACCATCCCAATATGTGGCACTTTATAACTTAGTGCATTCAATTACAAGTACCCAATGAGCTCTGTGAGAGTCCCCAAAATTTTGGCATTTTATAAAGTAATTTTTTATAAAAAAATGAATCCATCATGTAGAGAATGAGAAAGAAATACAATTTTGACCAAAATAGTGCTCAAATCCGAGCTACCGATCAAACGTTATAGCGAAAACAATTTCCTGTAAATAATGGTTTATTTAATTAAAATTTTACAAACTAATTTTAAAATGTCAGAAATGAGGGGAAAGGAGGTTGTGTGTATACTCGTTGAACAAAAAAAGAATGATGAATGCAGTGGTTTAATTTTAGAGGGGAAATCGACATTGTACCAGCCCAGGCGTCACCCTTCGTCTTCATCGGGGAAGATACAAGTTTAAAAACACTTAATTTTGAATTAATACATTAAATCAGATTGACTTATATTTCAAAAGCATAAAATGCTAATATAAGGAAAATTCAAAATGAGAAAATTAATGTAATTTACTCCTTAAATGTGGAGTCCACATGGAGAGAGGAACAAATGTAGGTTTTCGAAAACCTAAAAATGTTATCTTTGATGTTGGGTTTTATATAAATTGTTTGGTCTTGATGGTGCCTCCATAAAATGCAAAATGAAGGTTCCAGATCCATCTAAAGGCATGGAGACCACTAAGGAAGGTAAATGTAGGATGTGGAATCCAAAAATCGCTCAATGCAAGCCTAAAAACGTCTCACACCTACAAAAAATTCCCAATGGAAGAAAAAAACAACTCACTTTACTGTTGTATTCTGATTTACGGCCACCACAGACCAAAAATAGTCTTATGCAAGTAAATATAGCTCACTACTAGTGGATCCAAGGCCATTGCAGAGGTTTAGGTGTCATTTCAAGCTTGGAATGACTGAAACTCAAACAAAACATGTTTTTAAAACCATCAAGCATCTAAAAACATCCTTCATAGAGAAAAAATGCCCCTCTCGACTTAATAAAGGTGGATTTGAATAACAAAAACTCCCTTTACATAGAAAAAACATGGCTTTGAAGGTGAAATAAGAAACCTAAATCTGAGAACGCCCTAGCTGATTTCTGAGTGAAATCAAATCACAATCACACTGAAAAAGCCTTTGGAATATTCCCTATAACAAGGAATGGCCCAAACACATTTCCAGAAGCTTTTACTATGTAGAAATGACACCCACAATAGAAAAACTACAAATATTTTTCCTTTACCAAAAATATATAAATGTTGTTTCTGTAAATAACAATTGGAATTGAAAAAGAACCAAGACAGAGTCAGATCTATTTGCACGTGAACTGTTAGTTTCACAAAAAAAGTATTTGAAAACTGCAAATAACTCACTAATGGAAAATGTTTCACAAGAATCGCTTTGATACCATATTAATTTTTTTGGATATTTAATGAAAATTAAATACACGAGTAATTTCAGAAATAAAAGTAACTAACAATAATATGTAATATGATTAAAACACACAAGGAAAGAATGGCTCTAAATCAACTTAATGCTCCAAATGTTGCATATTCACCATATGATAGACTGATACAAGTCAAGCACATATAGGTGGTGAATGTGCAACCTCCTCCTAGATCTGTGGGGAATAAATCTCACTAATTGATACTAGAAGTATAGTTGACTTCACACAACTAGTGAGCTAATTGAACAAAACCGGTATGCTAACTCAACCTAACTGGTAGGCTAACTCAACACAACTTGTACAACTAAGAAAGCATATTCCATAAGTGTAGGAAATATCCAAGTAAATAAACAAATACAAGTAGAATAAATATCCTACACTAACATTTTCCATGATTATGACTCTAGAGGGACCATGTTTAAGTTTTCTCATCAAAAATGACACAAATTTCTTTTATTTTACCATAATAACCACAAGAATAAATTCCACTAAAATTTGAGTCAAAAGTATAATATAGTAAATTCAACATCCCATTAATCTCATACACAATACAAGTAGGTAACGGATTTTTTTCTTGAATAAATGTAAATACATTTATTAAAGTAAGGTATATATCTAACTTCATTAAAATTCCCCTATAAAAACTTTAAACTTTGTTTTCCATAATTATTTCAAAACTTGATATGCCACCAGAACTTGAAAAGTTAATGTAAACATGGTTAGCAAAATAAACGTTGGCATGGAATTCCTCCTATGACTAAAATTTTCACACACACACACACCCACACACACACACACACACACACACACACACACACACACACACACACACACACACACACACACACACACACACACACACACACACACACACACACACACACACACACACACATTTTCCACATAACTCAAGCATAGTTTCATTTCACTTTCAAAATAGAGCAAGACAAATAGAAAAGAGAAGAATGAATACCAAATTTCCATAAAAAATAATTTACTAAAAAAATTCATTAAGGAGATATATAGATTCATGTCATAGTTTTGATAGGTTTTGCAATAGTTTTTCTACGTAAGAAACCTCGTATGGTAATTTTGTATTATTGTGAAAAGTTTAGAGGAACATCCAATTTAGCCCACATGGCCTAAAAACTAGTGTTGAAAAACTATCTTTCCAATCTTAAACTCACAAAGAATAAAGTTATCTCAATACTATTATTTAAGGGGATGCCAAGAAGTTGATGGAATTAGGATCTAGTTACTAGGTCTCAAATGGTGAATACTTTTCTAGAGCTACTTGTTGCGATTGTTTTAGTTCATCTTGTTGCCAAATGATCGAGGCCTACGAATCCTCCTTACAACATTAACTTTCAATTTGATCATAGTAAAATGAAAATGTGACTATCATTTTCTCTAGAAATACTAGAGGTTATGAGGTGATGAAACTTCATTTCTCAACTCGTGTAAAAACAAAGAGCCAAAACTTAACATAATTATTAAATTACAGTAGTTGTCAAACATTACAATCACAACCAACATATTCCTAAACTAGTGAATTTTTTTCAAATGACTATATGCAATCATTATAGTGGTTTATGTGGCATCCCACATCATCGCTTAACGTATTTAAGGAAATAATTTCCATCATGGGATTTTGAGGGTATTTTACAAGCTATGAAAAAACGTGTTTTATTAATTTTTTTGTAAGAGTGTAAATGAGGATTAAAAACTAATCTCAAGTTGTAAATGGTAATATTAGAGTATTTTTATCATCTTATTTTATCAACTATGTATTTAATTGTTGAGGGGTATGATTTGAAGAACTTTTAAGACCCACAATATTCTTTTTATTGATGCAAGAAAAGACAATTTTAAACATTTTTCACACTACCAAAATTTAACATGACAATATAAGATTGATACTTATACTTTGTTTAAATTTGTAAAAACCAAAAGAATGGAAGACATTTAAAATTGAAAACATGTTAGGAATAGGTAAGAAAACCATGCATGTATAACTAGTGAGTGAGAGGGGAGGTGCTAGCATTACACCATGATATCACCACCGAACTAGTAGAGGAGTTGATAGGTGACTTAAAAATCAAGCTCAATATTCCATGAAGTGAATTAAAATGGAGATGGTAAGGGTATTTGCAGCCACTGAGTCACATTAATCATCAATTATCTTGCCACATAAACTACGATGCCCAAGAAAAAAAACTCACCAACAATAAGAGGGCAAGGAATGACCACTCCACACTCCTAAGAGACACAAAAGTAAGAAAATTATATGAAAAGGTCAAAGTTACTTGGAAGTTTTGATAACCAACTTGAACAACTCATCAACCTACCATTAAATCCCATAAAGGATCTATTATAAAACAAGCCAACACAATTTAGATGAAGTGGCCATCTAGGGAATGATATGGATGCCTCGAGAACTCGTAAACAATCACACTCCATGCTAAAATAGGCATGAGATAACATTTATTTTTTTCTTCATGCATTGATGGATGATCGAACCCATTTCAAATCCCTAATAGATGCTTCAACAAAAAATTTGTGCAAATCCTTGAGACCATTTTAGAAAGGCACATAGGTGAGGGAGAGGAACTAGACATAAAGGCTCCATTTCCAAAATAATTCGATGGATGCCCACAACCCCAACCTAATTCTCTTATTTTGGCACAAGTTGGTAGCATATTTTCCTAGAAATAAAACATCCACACATAGAAATGACAACACTCAAATCTCAACAGAACTTAATACATTCCAAGAGACCAAATCTCTTTAGAGCCCACATCTTGCAAGTTTATCCATTGATAGTGATTATAATATATTAAAATATACTATCATTTGATCGGTAGAGTATGGAAAAATAGAGGGTTTTATACAGAGGAAGAGTGAAAGAGACAAATCTTGCAGAGACATAACTTGGATAAAAGGAAAGGGAACTTTGAATGTCTTAAGAAATAAAACAACTACTCAAAATAAAAGATAAAGAGAAATAAAAATGAATTGGTATCCATCATCTACCCCTATAATGATGTTGTAAAGGTTGCAATGTACGTAGAAGAGGTGTTTAGAAGAAGAAGAAAAATTAATATAGCTAGTCATTACACCTTAATAAAAAAATCTCCTAATATTCAATATTTTTCTTCTTCTTCTTCCACATACAACAACAAAACAACAATAGGAAGTAGTTTAATTTCCTCTCAAAGATAAATAAACCCACTTCAGATACAAATACAAATCCAGATCAATCAATTTGTATATAGTAAAATGAGTAGATATCATGGTTACAAATTTATCTCCGCATGCAGGGCTAACTTAACCTATAATGGTACCAATTTTTGGATGGATATTAATGAGAGATCCATTTAGCATAGTTCCCCATCATGCTCTATTTATTTAATTATGAGAGTACAAAACCTTTCTTTACCATTGTTAGTAAAGTAGAGATCCAACTTTTGCACTCATTGCAACTATCCAAATACTACTAAATTTACAATGTTAACTTGGGTTTCACCGTGGTTATGCCTTTGGATATCAAATAAAATTCTTTTATTATTATGTAAGGAAAATAATAGGTCTAAAAGCTGGTTTACGATATGGCACTACATATCGAAGGAACAAATTCTTTCTGTAACCTCTAAAGTAAACCTCTATCCAAACATTTCATATGCCAAATGTTAGCTTCTACTTTTTCTTGTACTTTGTCAAGGAGGGGCGGATTGATTGGAAGGATATAGATTTGAGAGGAAAATGTACACAACCAAGGAAGAATTTAAATTTTATTAAACACTATACACGCATCGAAAAACATAAGAACTTTTCCTAAAGTGATTGCATGAATTTTTAGGATCCTTAAGTGGTGTGGTAACCACATAGCCATGTAGGGATGGGGTACGATGTTACAAAAAAGGGATAGGAACTACATCTCCCTCCCCTTATAAGAGCATCATCCTTGAAATGAAAAACCATAGGGGAATAATAAGAGTACATAAGATTAAAGGAAACCCAATGTCAATTAAAGATACTCAACGGATATATCTTGTTGCTAATGTGTAACAAAGAGGAACAAAACAAACTTTTGAAAACTTCTCCAAATTTCTGATATTATTGTTAAAAACTAATTAAATATATTGTTTATTCTTAACAAACTTATTTTGTTACTATATACATCAAATTTTGCACGTCCTACATTCACATAAAATATTAAAGGTACCCTATGATGATTATTATCTTTTCTAATGGTGTTTGAGTCCTATTTTCTACTTATAGTGCATAATTGTGTCTTAGTATGCTTTCATTAGTCATTTCCATGTTTTTCCTACCTTTCATTATCATTATGTATTGTTTTTACTTAGCACTTGACTTTAAGTTATAGAATTTCTGCGGTGGTTATGAAACCACTGGTCTTCCCTCACTGGTGGTTTTGTAACCTCCCCAATGGTTATGTAAATTATAGTTCTACAGAGATTGGCGGTCCTGTGCATTTTGACCAAGATTTCATAGGCGTTATTTGGATGTGTGTTAACTTCTTCCAACTCATCTTTTGTGTAGTTTCTTGGCCAAATTTACTATTTGTAGGATTGATAGATGCATACCATTTTTGTCTTCCTTTTCTATCTTTAATTGAGATTTGACCATGTTTTCTTGTTCTAATGTGGTACCCCATGGTTACCAAATGTCTTAGACATTTCCCAACCTATGTTCTATAAAAACTAGGCTTCTTCCCGAAGCATTGGTTGGATATTTTTGTTGTGATTTACACTATTATGTTGCCCTGATCTTGCTGGAAATTACAGAACCAAGCACTTTTCTCTTGCATTGTTCTTCTTATTCTTCCATGGCTACCAGATTGCCAATAAGCCACCATTGACCCATTTCCTTATCCCTCACTTCTTCTATATTACCAACACATCTCTCTGGACTCACATGAACATTGAAGTTGGAAAATAAAATGAGGGGACACAAGAGTAAACAACAGCCGAATTTGCCACAGTACTGCAAATTCTAGGTTAGGGATGTACTTGGATTTCCTGAAGCTTTCTTGAATTATTTATTTAATCTGTATGCACATTATTGACTAGAGTAGTAAACCATTTTAATTTAAATTATTGCAATAGTTAGATCATTATTGTAGCTTCTATTTCTTCTGTAAATATTTTGGTGATAGATAGCTTCCCTTCCTATCCTTGTGGGTTTCTAAGGGAAGTTTGTCTAGAGGAAAGGTTCTGCCTTTGTTTTAGGCAATTACAATTGATTTCAAGTTGCATTCTCCATAAAATCCTTCTTTACTTCTACCGTGGAAGTTGTAGGGGAATATAATCTTCTCAGAAACTTTGATTTCTTCCCATGTCTCTGAGGAAGAACATAGAATTTACATCCACAATTACATTTTGGGAAAGCTTTCCTTGATTATAATAGATTATATTTTTTTGTGCACATATCGATAATCACATCTGGTTATTTATTTTTTAGGTTCTGTTAATTAAATTATAGAAGCAATTTTTTCATTTCTTCTATTTCTTTTGTTATTTTCTAGATAATATAAAATATAAAAGATTAGTTTAATTAAATTAGTTTTTTGTTTATTGTTGTATTTCCTTTATATAATTGAAAAAGTGAAAAAAAATAAAATTATATTTCCTTTATTTAATTAGTTTTATTTCTTGCATTAGCTTAATTGAATAGGCATACCCCATGACCATTTCGGATCCTAGAGAACCTAGAGATAGGACCTCAACGAAAATTGTTAGGGACATTATTAGACATCGACCATGGTATTTGAATTAACATCCTCTCGAACCACTTCAACTACCCGTAGCACCGAATAATTGAGGGCTTAGTGTGTCGAAGACGATAGAGATTTTGAGTTTTGGGAAAGTTTGCCAAACCATAGGTTACCTTTATCGCTTTCCACATATTTTCATCCATTTTCCATAGTTATCCGCTCATAATGTGTACAATGAAAATTTTGGTAAAGCTATGAACATGGGGTACGAATCTCAAAATAAACCCCAAAATCTTTGAAACAAACAACTCAAATGACCATCATATTATAGCTAAGTGAGATCTATCTAATTTATGCATACATAAAGCTTGAAAACAACAATCAACCTCTAAACATGACTTTATCAGTTATCTACTCCATGAAAGCTATCTATAAAATGAACCTATTAAATCTATAGCAATCAGTTATGTGTTCATTGATGTTTCAAAAGATTAAGAATGGAAGCTCGCCATTAATGGCTTCTCCCATTTACTTGAAGCTTTGAAATATTTAGCAAATAAAATTGAATAGCTCAAATATGAAATGAAATGATTCTAAAAAGACTAAATCATAACCTAAATCAGAAATGAGATGAGAGAGAGAGAGAGAGTTGTTAGGAAAATGTGGGAGGGGTACCCTTATATTTATAATTTTTGGTTTTGAGAAAAAGGTGTTTTGGATGCATGTGGCACTAAAAAGGAGTCAAAAGGTGTTTTTATAAAAGCACATTAGGAGGTGTGAACTGGATTTAGAAAGCCAAGTGGCTATTTGAAAAAGGTGAGATATTTGTTTTATAAAGTCAAACTCTCCTTAGAAAGTCAATAAGAGGGTTAATTAACCTAAAAAGGTTAATTTAGAGGGAAATAAGCTTATAGAAGTTGGTTAGAGAGGGATTAGTAGAGTTAGGGGGTTTAGAAGAGGTTAGAAAGGGTGATTTACTAGCGTAGTGTAGTAAATTGAAACGAGACTATGCTAATTAGTATGATATTAGTAATAAGATCATGTAGACAAAATTACATGTGTCTACATTTGCTCGTATTTGATGTGATGTGCGAGACATTACTTCAAAGAAAGTAGACAAACATAAACAAGTAATTTTTTTGGAGGGGTAGAAGAAAAATTAGTAGGATTAAGGATTCCCCCTCAAGTGTCAATGGGGTGATGGAATAATGCAATTGATGATCGAAAAGAGGACCAAAGAAATAATAGTGTGAAGAAAGAGGAGATGGAAGAGAAAAATAATAAGAAGAAAGGACTTTGAGATATCCAAAAGGCATTGCTATAAAAACAATTTCTTATTCATCATATTGCTAGTAATCTTCATCACCGGTCTTTATTAAGATATAAACATACGACGAAAGCCTAAATTGACATGAAAAACCAAGATTAAAAAAAAACATCCATTGTTACAATAGCCAATTCCATGCAACATATATGATTGCAATGCAGTACGAGAAGCAAACAAACTCACTTAATAGGGAAATAAGTACAATCACACACACTTAAACAAAAAATGTTTAAGAAAAAGGAAAATGGATTAAAATGATGCCCCAAGAAATTTTTATATGCAAGGGAAGGGATGGATGACACTTACGTCTAATGAAAAAGTAGTGTGTATAGCAAAACAATACCAGATAATTCCTACCCAAGAGTATCAACAAAGTAAGAAACATATTTTTTGTAAATGGTTTGGAGATTTAGATGATTTGTAAGTAGTTGTTTCATTATGCATGGAAATTCCAGCAATATCTGGGATGAACACCATGCAAAAAACATAGATTTTAGCCATAAATGAGATGATCACCAATTTATAGTTCATTTTAAAAGTTTTTCATAATTTTTTAATTTTTTGGATGACTTAAATTTTTTTAAATATTTGATTAGTTAAAATAATTTAAGAGATATAAGATCTCCAAAAATTACACACAAATTCCCTAGGGTGAAGACAAGGGCGTTGGATAGCAATAAAATGCCCCTGGTGAGAATAAAAAAAAAGCTAAAAATAATTATTTAAAAAAATCATCGTGATGGGCAAAATAGAAGAAAATTATAGAAAACAAGCATCTGGGATACTCGTAAATTATTTCATAGTGAAGAAGTGACCACTAGGTAACACTTAGTGCTCCAACGTATTGAAGATTAGTAAAAAAAGATATTTAAATATAAAAATAATCATTTCAGTGATCAAAAGAAGCGTTAGAGTGATCGCGATGGACAAAGCATTCCCTAAGGGCATTGTGGAATCCTAATATACCAACCGAAGGGGGGGTGGGTTAAATCAATCATGACTAGTTCATTTGTAACAAAGCTCTTATGAATTTTCATTGACAATGAGTGTGAGAGTCCTGGAGTGAGATGGTGAGACTACTGAGTAGGAGGAGATGAGAAGATCTAATCTAGTAGTACCTTCGGGACCTAGTTGACGGACCCTACATGAGTGCCCCATCTCTTCCTTGTCATTTGAAAATTTAATGTCGATTTAGGTCATTTTTAGGCTATATTAGGGGAAATTTGATGTATCTATGTGTGCCCATGCATGAAAACTATGGGTATGCACACACATATCTGTCAAGAATGGGTACATGCACACGTATCTCACAAAGGGGATGCATATGTGTAAGGAGGGAGAAAACATAGATGCAAATGCACACACATCAAAAGGTAGCCACATGAATCAAACTGTAGGTGTATGCATCCTAGGTAGATAGGGTAGATAGAGTAGATAAATAGGATGGGGGCATACACGTCAGGGTAGAGGTGTAGGAATCAAAATGGAGGCACACATGTGCTAGGCATGTACATGATGAGATAGGTGTGTATGCATTGAAGTAGGTGTGTATGCACAATGCGTAAGGAGACAACTTACGATGGCCAAAAATTAGCTAAGTAAAATGAAAAATAGACTAGGTTATTGTAGAAGAAAGTGAAAAATTAGTATGTTAGATGAATGAAACAAGAATTTAGTAGAAACTGAGATAGAAGTATATAGAAATATAACCTTAATGTGTGCATATTTTTTTGCATAGTGGATACTACCCTTCCTTCACATATGTGAGAGATATAGCTACCGGAGGTGATCGAGGCACAACTCGATGAGGATGATTGCAAGATACTAGATATTTGGAGGACATATGATGCATTATTTGGGTCCCCACTTAAGGTGAACTTACTTAGTATGCAAGTAACCAACCAAACATTGATAAGTGTATTATTGATATATTTGGCATCCTAGCTATACCTTGTCATGGGATAACAATTAGATTGTCACGGTGTATAAGGGATACCGAGATTGATCGGGTAGTGGTTTATTTGATGGATTTTGTCGGTGGAGTTTCACTCCTAACAAAGCTGAGCTTCATTTCTACTTGGCCTCATTGGAGTGATACGTAGATTTATCGATGATGAGACCTAATATCGGGGCTAGTGCATACCGATGCACTTATACTTGGGATATTCATTTAATTACATAATATTGTCAAAAGATGGTAGGACCAGCCATGCTACTACATATTTTGGTGGGGACCATATTACTATTGGTTTCCCCATAGGTGTTTTGAGACCTTGAGATCCAGAGGAGCCTTCTTCTATGGGATGTGTTATGATTAGGGATAAGGTGTGGCCAAAAATGGGAGAATCATACCATTAATAATGCACACTAGATGAGATATAACAGGCCACAGTAGTATGGAGGTCATACAGACATTTTCAATGGCCTTAGGATGTCCTAGAGCTCAACACAATGATAGCTGAGCATTTCATGTTGGGAAACCCTAACTATATGTGGGAGATTTACATAGTGGATTTGTGCCAAAGATAGATTTTCATCACCCGTGATATACTTGGGCAAGACATGTTGTATGCTCATAGGGCCATCGAGTACTTTGATATGGGGCCATAAATTACCCAGTAAGCGAGCAAGTTGTGTGTGTTTATAGGTGGTGCCATCTATGTGGGTACTTCAGAGACAAGTTACAGATCCAGGATGCACTCTAGAGTATGCCCCATGGTACCACAGAGTGATAACTTGTCATTTGACTATTCTTAGTGCCTCCTAAGATGTAGGAGTGAGGGCACCCATAGTGGGGTCTCCTAGTGGTGATGAGAGTTGAGGTGATGGTGACGATGACGATGATGATGATGAGGAGGAGGATGGTGATGATGATATTTTTGGCCGTGTCATGATATGGGTGGGGATAGGGCCCTCCACTATAGTATCCACAGAAAAATGGGCCTAGGGACGATAGAGATAGGCACCCGGGGCTCCCAATAGAGAGTTTTTGTAGTAGGTATTCTAGCGGGGATATATTCCCTTTTACAACATGTATTTCCATAACATGGTATGCCACCTCATTCTCTAGGGGGTGGTGATGATGATGGATAGTTAGTTGTACTTCAGCAACAACTATAGGTGGTGATAGCCATTCAGTTACAAGTGATGGGTGAGAGAGACTAGGCCAGGGCACAAGTACATGCCTTCACAATAGAGAGAGATCAAGCTAGATCCCAATCCACGTAGGGTGGGGATGGTGCACCATGGCAACACTAGATCATTTAGTTAGAAATGTAGGGAGATTAAATATTGAGCCTATTACACTAGGCATAGACTCATGTATAGAGTTTCACTTCTCAATGAGACCATACTTAGGCCTAGGTGTAGGGATATATCATTAAGAGAGATCAGAATGAGTCCAGGTCTAGACCATTACCGCAAATAGAGATCGGGAGTCCACCGTGATGAGACAGGCCCATGCTGATAGGGGAAGATTGAGAGGTGAGCGGTATGCTAACATATATGAAACACATTATTTTGGTGACATAGATATTATTAAGGATTTTATGAGAGTTATTGGTGAGGCCTCCTATTACAAAGTAGTTTCAGTTGGGTAGCAAGTGGCTTCCTTTGATCAGCTAGACATGAGAAGGAAAGGCTCCAGATCATGACAGTAAGGTAAATAAATACAATCAGTGCAAAGATCTAATTAGATAGTAGGGTGGTACTCCTAGAGCTAGCCCATCACAACCATAACCATTTCGTCCCCTAGGGCATAGACCAGTGCAACCTTAGAGAGGGCAAGAAATTTTTCGACATTCCTCTTTTGTAAAGATGTATGTATGTATTCATGCCGCTTATGAAGGCTGATTTTTGATCGATGAATGTATTGATGTATCATTGTTTTATGCCTCTTGATGAAGGATAACTTTAGATTCATGCCCTTGAGATGGCAGATTTGTATCGATGATGTATATCCTTTTTGAGATAGAAATTTATACATGTATTATATGGGCATTCGATGGTTTACACTTGTCATGTTTTGTTATGCCCTTATTCGATGATTCATTTTTCACGAGAGACACGAGTGTATCATGATGTATGATTTCTCATTTCCCATGTATATATCATGTTTAGATAGAGATGTTGTATCTCATGTTTTGTGTTGATGATATATCTGCGGATAATATCATATGTTTTTGATTATGGGATGTTATGATCTTTATGCTAGCACTTTGGATGATACTAGATGATATTGGTGTGAGGGGGATAGATTTTTGATTATGCGTAACCCCTCTTTCCCCATTGATAATACGATATGTGATGATTAGATTAGTGTACATGCATGATGTAAAACTTAGAAATTTTGTATATATGATGTATTTGATGATGTTATATGTGATGAATTATAGATGATAGGTATGATAACAAAAATGTGCAAAGAAATGTGAGACACCCAAGGAAAAGTTAATAAGACTAAATAAACATACACTTACACAAAACACAAAAAAATGGAACTAAAATGAATTCATACAAATGATAACAACATATTAAATCGCTATTCAATCTAAGTAAGTAAAATGAATCCTTATAGATGCACATAGCAGACGATGAAAACATACCAAGATCTTACAAGTATGAGAGCCATAAATGAACCCAATGCAACAAACAATTAAATCAAACAAAATTCAATCTAAGGTAAGCAAATGGACCATTCTTTAAATCACACAATAAAATAAGATATGTACAACCAACTACAAAAACCAACAACTAAAAGAAATTTAATCACTACTTTTCTTTTATTGGACAACATTGATATATTTTCTATGTTTTAGGGTTATCTTGAAAGATAATTTTTCAAGGCTACTATTCACATTATTTTCAAGGTTTCCCTAAAACAATGTTGCAAAATTGGTGTAGCTTCATCCCTAGAAGGGGGATTTTCTAAATTTTTAGATTTTTGTGCATCCTATTCTGCATGTTTTTGTATTTTCTAAACTCATGTTCCGAAAGCAATGTACAAGGATAAAGAAGCGTGGATGCACCAAACGTGATGTGGGAATCTACAAAAGGCAGAATACCACACGTATATGTACAAGAAAGTAGAATGTGAAGGTTCCCCCAACATTAGATGGGAATATACAAAGGCACGTCCTTCACGTAGATATGAGAATAAATAATCTAGATCACAACCTTGCAAGATATATTTTGTAGGGTTCGAGACTTAGCAAAGCGAACTAACCCTAGAAAGCAGTGAGAGTTATCCGTCCCGATGCAAGAGTATTTTGGGAGAGAAGAATCCTCCTTGAGTACTAAAGACCAATTTTCACCCAAAGACCTTCCCCCTGCACCATAATTACATGGTTTTCACACATGAACAACCTATTTTTTAGTTATTGTTTTCTCAAATTTTTCCTGTTTTGCTAGTTTTTATTTGTTTTTTACTTTTTAGTTCTTGTCTAATATTTACACCATGCTAAAACATATAAATGAATGATATGCATGGAATTCATAGGTTCTGGAAGCTCTTCACCATCTGAATATGCTAGTTTATAAGCTCCTGTCCCATATTTAGTAACCACCACATAAGGCCCTAACCAGCTTAGCATCAAACTCACCTTTCCTTTCTCTTTCCTTAACATTTTTCTTATGATTTTCTTTCAGAAATAGATCCCCTACATTAGATTCATGATGAATGATACATTTTTTATATCCTCTTGATACTCTATTATGGTAAACCTTAAGGTGATTAAGTGTTCTTATACACTTTTCATCTAACATCTCTAGCTATGCTAGCCGAGCAACTCTATAGTTTTCATCTTTATCAAGATATTCCCTGAGATATATTGTTAGGGAGGGAACTTCCATTTCCAAGGCAATGATGGCTTAAGTTCTATAGACTAGTGAATATGGGGTCACACCATTAGGAGTCCAGGATGGAGGTTTGATATGCCTAAAGGGTGGGATGTATCTATATGTGCCAATTACGACCAATATTACTTACCATTTTCTCCATGATCTGTATAAGGGATTTATTGGTAGCTTTTGTTTGTTCATTACCTTGGCCGTAATAGGGGTAGACCACTTGAGATGAATATGGAAGCATTGAACAATGTCTTAACTGTTTTATTTTTGAAGAATTTACCATTATCGGTGATAATGGCGGAAGGTATACCGTAATGTAAAAATGAAGATGATTCATGATGAATTTGGAAATTTGTGCACTATTGACATAAGTAAGAGCCACAACTTCTACCGATTTTGTAAAATACTCGGTGGAAGTGATAATGTGGGTGTGGCCATCTGAAGAAGATGGATAAGACTTCCTATAAGATCCATGCCCCATTTAGAAAATGGCCAAGGCATTGTGATAACTTGCGCAAGGTTGTGATGGTACATGTATCAAGTTTCCATACTTTTGGCATAGTTCACATTTAGGTCAAAGCACAATGTTGTGTCCCACTTCCCAAAAACTTGAGTAAGAGGTTGGGTGGGATCGTAATTTGAGGGTGTTCGCATGAACACTTCTTTCGTGTGAACCCCTTTGCCCGAACTTCCACGTAGGCCAAAGAAAGTGGTTCATGTGGATGGGGGTTCACGTGAGCACCCCTTCGCATGAACCCCTTTGGGTTCAAGTAATTTTGGCGGCACAAATTTATATAGAGATATGTATATAGTTTTGGGTGGAAGATTTAGGGTTTAGGGGTTTTGCCGAAGGGGTGTTCATGCAAACCCCTTCTGAGTGAACCCCCTTCACGTGAACCGTCCTTCACATGAACCCCCCTATGTGGCACCTATGTGGCACATTTTGGCACCAAATCCATTTGGAGGATAGTTTTATGCCAAAAAGTGCCACTTAGGAGCCACATAATTAGGGTTAATGAATGAATACAATTAAATTTTTTTAACACAAAATACATTATTTTATTAAATTTCTAAAAATATGATTTTCATTTTTTAAACATCTTTTTACTCTTTATTTTTTATATTTTTCTAACATATTGTATTTTAGGACAATTAATCATACACAACCAACCCAATTTAAAAAATAGAAAAATAGATCAAAAAAATTGAAAAAAATAAACCTACTATTTGTTGAAGTCTTCTTCTTACCAGTGAAAAAAATTCAATTTCAATATAAATCTTAAAATTTATTGTCATAAACATTTGTACGCCATTTATTTCAAAAAAAATTATGAAATAATTAATTAAAATAAATATATAAGTCAAAAATATATGAAATTTTGACAAAGTGCCTCAAAATTCAAATCTTGAACATATATCTAAAATTTCATGGTGAAAAATAAATTTTCATTTAAAAAAACCACCAAGGGACATTCATTCCTATTTTATAACATAAGAAAGAACGTATGAATAAAATTAAGAAAAAGACCATACTTTTTGCCATTTTTTAAAAAAATGATGTATTCTACACTCTGAACACAACATTTAGTTAGTTAATGGAATTTCATGAATAGGTATGGTTTTTGGCTATTACCTTTAGAAAATCAATTAAACTGAAAATTCATGTTTATAAAGGTACAAAATATACCAAAAAAATTACTGCAGTATGCTTCCAGGGTTGGCCAATAATAACCTACCCTTAAGATATTCTTATCCAAGACCATACCACTAGTTTTCTCTTCCATAAATATGACCATGTACTTCCTTAATAGCATGGACAAAGTCAAGAACATCCAAACAACGAAGAAAATTCCCATCGTAGGCACAATGATAAAGGGTGCCTCTAGGAGGGTATAATGGGCTATACAATGGATAAGGTATTTTTTCTTAGAATGGGTAATGTCCTGGGGAAATGTACCATCTTGTAGGTATTTGAATATAGGGTCATACAAAGGGGAGAATCGGCTAACAACTTCACATGCCAATAATGACTCTGGCATATCATATGCGGGTATTTGTAAATGCTCTAGAAAGAATGGCATTTTTATTTCCTGAGGTGGAATGCATAAGAGAGACCCAATTTTAGCCATAAAATCTGCTAATCTATTGTGGCAACCTTGGTTTTGTTCAAGACAATCTGTGTAAAGTATTCCTTCAAGGTCTAAACCAATTTTTGGTATGGAATTAGTTTTTCATCTTTAACATTATACTCATCATTAACTTGTTTAATAATAAGTTGGGAGTCCCTAATGACTTGTAGTTGTCTGATACTTCAAGTGATAGCCAGCTCGAGGCAAGAAAGGAGTGCCTCATACTCTGCAATGTTATTAGTGCAAGGGAATCCCAAATGGAATGATCTTGGAATAACCTCACATGTGGGAGTGATGAGCACTACCCCTGCCCTCGATCCGTGGAAGGTGAATGATCCATCAAAATGGAATTGCCATTCTATAGAATCTTCAACAGATGTCATGGATGCATCTATCAGGTCTAGACAGGAAGGTTCCATTCCTAGTAGAGGAGCTTCGACAACTGATCAACCAATACTTGTCCTTTCAAGGACTTTTGGTTTACAAACTCAATATCAAATTCACTTAGGAGAATGATCCAATTAGACATTCATTATATAAAGGTGGATTTGGATAAAAGGTACTTGAGAGGGTCAACTGTAGATAGGAGCTTGGTTTTATTGTTAAGGAGATAATGGTGTAATTTATGAAAGGTAAAGATAACTTCCAAGAAGGCCTTTTCAATCTGTGGGTAATTCAATCAAGAGGTAATCAAGGTGTGAATAAGATAATAAATTGCCCTTTCTATGTTCTTTAGGTCATTTGGACAAGAAGTGCACCAATAGAAAATTGGGTAGTTGAGATGTATAAGGTTTTCCTAGGGTAGGCGAAACAAGTACGGATGGGTTGGCAAGGTATTGCTTAAGTAGTGTAAATGCCTTTGGATAGTTTTGTCCCCACTTGAATCCAACATCATTTTTGAGGAGATGTTTAAATGGGTGGCACTTATCCGCAAACCATGAAATAAAATGGTGGATTGACTAAATTTTTCCTTCTAAAATTCTCATTTGTTTGAGAGTTATAGGTGGAGGAATTTTTGTAATAAGCTGTAACCTTGGCACGATATACCTCTATTCCTCTCTATGAAATGATGAAACCCAGGAGATTTCCTAATAAAACACCAAAGACACAATTCTTGGGGTTCAAACATACCTCGTAATCCCATAGACACTAAAAAATATGTCTTAACACTTTAGGATGCTCTCCTCTACTTTTCGATTTATCTAAGATATCGTCAACGTAATCCCCCATGATGTCATTCATCATGTCATAGAAGATGACAGTCATTACGTGTTGATAGGTGGCCCCGACATTCTTGAGTCCGAAAGGCTGACATCATAACAAAATGTCCCCCAAGGGGTGATGAAAGTTGTTTTATGATGATCTTCTTCTATAATTAGGATCTTGTTATAACATGAAAAACCATCCATTAAGGACAACATTTCATAATCATCAATGGAATCAATGATCATTTTACACGCTATCTAACAAACAATGCTCGATCTTTAAAAATTTTAGGCCATCACTAACCTACTCTTGGAATCTTATGAGTAGTTACTATTCCTACAAAGTGACCTCCACATACCCCCATGAAATTCAAAAATAATATTTGGGGCTTCTTCCTCTATTATACACCTCAACAAAACTCCCTCTGGGTTTTTCCACGCCAACCCATACTCTATCATAACATATTTTTGGGAATTTAATTTGAGTGTCCTTCTTTTACTTTTATCCAAGTGACCTGTACACTCCAAATTTATGAGGTAGAATATAACATCTTTGTACCATATGGAATCTATTAGTTTATCCTGAACACTTTCACTTTCTCCTTTAACTTCATTTACTTCCATGAAATTTAGATTGATTTCTACCATTGATCTTGCAAGACCCAAAATCCTTACCAATTTTGTGGTCTAAATGTCCATATCATATTCTTTACTTTTTAACCCACCGACATATTTTTCTTGACACTTCCATTTCTGACAGGATGTCCTTCACCATAGTGTGGGGAACATAAGCTACAATATTGATGCTTAGGATATATGGTCTGAATTTTTTGGTAGCTATGGTCAGTGTAAAAGCTTGTTTCTCCATAATATTATATTTCATTTCAGATGCCTACATGGCCTTACTAAAAAAAGCAATTGGTATTTCTTGACCTTCATCATCCTTCAACAATAGGACATAAGCAATAGTGTTCTCTGAAGCAAAAGAGAAACTTTGAACAACCTTTTCGTAATTTAGACTAGCTAGGATAGGGAATTCTTGAGTACTTATTTAATCCCATAAAAAACTTGTACAAACTCATCTTACCACTTAATGATCTAATCCTTTTTCAACATACTGGTGATAGGAATAGTTATTTCAGAAAATCTTGAAATAAATCTCCTAATAAAGTTGATCTGCCCAAATAAGGACTGAGTACCCTTCTTTGACATGGGAATGGGAAATTTACTAATAGCTTCTAATATTTGAGGATCAATCGTGACTCCTTCCTTAAATACTATGTTCCCAACAATTTTGGTATTTGGACACCAAAGTGACACTTTTTAGGATTCAATGAAATCCCATACTCTCTAAACCTTTATCGACATATTTTCAATATGACTTAAGTGATCACTTTTTTTTCTTGAAGATACACTCACATCATCATGGTATACTATAGTAAAATAATTTATGTATCCTGCAAAGGTAACATCCATGGATCTCTCAAATTTACCCCCAACATTCATTAAACCAAAAGGCATTCTCACATAAACATAAGTACCCCATGGAGTGGTAAAGGAAGTCTTGATTCTATCTATTGTTTCACAACCACCG
This sequence comes from Taxus wallichiana var. yunnanensis, assembly GCA_018340775.1. Lineage (NCBI taxonomy): Eukaryota > Viridiplantae > Streptophyta > Pinopsida > Cupressales > Taxaceae > Taxus > Taxus wallichiana. Next base: position 347,242,904 of record CM031244.1, on the reverse strand, counting down.
GTTTTATTCTGAAAACCCATCTAGTGTGAAAAGAAATTCATATTCATTGACTAATTGCAACATTTTATCTATATTGGGTAATGGATAATTATATTTAATCGAGACCTTATTGTATTTTCTAAAATCCACACACAACCTTATGTCCCCATTTTTATTTCTCAGTGGCACAAAGTTTTCCACCAATGAGGAATATCCTTTTGGCTTCATTAACCCTCCATCCCTTAATTTTTTTATCTCTTCTTGTATATTGAGTGATAAAATTGGATTACTAGCCTTTGTTTATGCCTAAATAGTTTTGCATTAGGTTCTAAAGGTATTTCATTTTGAACAAGATCTTCCCTATATGTCTTCAGCTCTAAGTAAGACCATGTTAAGCAGTCTTCGTACTTTTTCAACAACTCAAAATAGGTCTGCTTTTCCTCCTTACTCAGATTACTACCTAGCCATATTTTTCTAGGATTTTCCTCATTTTCCCACTTGTGTTCTTCCAAATATCTTGAGCTCCGAAATATGTCTATGAAATACCCTATCACCATTATCGAATTTTGATTCCAAAGAAACCAACCCTCTTGGAATGGTATTAGTCTTTAATTTAATAATATATTTTCCAAACAAAGTTTCCTTACCATCACAAATAAAAAATATTGATCCTAATCCATACATTGGTTGGTGAACTCTCCTTCATTCTACTAAAACCTCTTAACCTGGGCATCATCATAAAATACTTGGCAATATTTTACATTATAAGGGAAAAAAGGTCTTGAAAATATTTCAATATCATAATCATAGTAAGGAGAGACCATTCATTTTTCAAATTGAGAACCGAGGCATTTCTAACCTATCTGTTGCAGTATTCTAGATTCTATCACGATGTAATATATTAATGGAGTGAAACATTTCAATAAAATACCATACTTCATGCTTATATTGTTTCATCATTTTATTTTTAGTGGCATACACTTCTCTCACTTTCTTAACTACCAATTCTAAATCTCCTTTAACAATTATTTCCTTGATTCAATACATCCATACAATCCTTAAACCCAAAATCAGTGCCTCATACTCAAAGAATATTATTTGTGCACTTAAATTTTATTTTAAAGGAGAAGTTAAAAATATCTTGCTTTGGAGACACAAGGACAACTCCAGTGTACCATTCCCAAAATTGGAGAAAGCTCCATCAAACATCAAATTCTAGGGGATACCAATTTTTCAAGACACTTACTCTTATCAATAACACACTCCTTAGAGTACACATAGCCAACAAAATTGTTAACATATACATCTCGTATATAATAATTCATAAGAAGCATTATTAGGATCTTCAATCGATGCAACATCTTTTTGCACAATAAAACTTAACAAGGTTTCCTTCTCTTGGTATGGTGGCACACAAAATATCCATCTGTACACTTCCATCCACACTAGCATCCCAATTTCTTGACAATAACATACCCCATTTGGTAGGGAAATCCACAATAACTACATTCATGGTCAAGTATTTACTAGGATAAGCTGATAATTGCACAACTATACCATTTACATACCCTATCATTGGTACCTCTCTTAAATCAATACTAGTACACTTTCAAAAGGTTGTTTTTACCTTGATGTTTAATTCATTTATCACTTCTAGAGGCATCACATTACATGAAGCCCCCAAACCAAACATATACTTGTGCACAAGTTTGTCCTTAATAATTAAAGTGGTATAAAAAGGATCAATATATAGTTGAGATTCAACAAGAGAAGTACCCAAATACACTTCAGGAGATTCACCCAAGTCCTCCAATACTTCTGGCATTTCCAATTCTATAATCATAGGGAGAAGATCCACACTATTTATAAACTTTCCCTGGGGCACTACATCCTCCTTGAACATAAAATATTCAAATGACCTTTTCTTATGCTCAAGGATCCTAAGCAATTCCACAATAGGTACAATGACTTTAATCTAACTTAAAAATCTTAGCATTATCACAACGGAAATATTTTGGTAATACAGTGTTAGGAGGGAGAGTAACTTCCCTTTCTTGTTGTATGAAATTATTCATGGCTTGGGAATGAATAGGGGTATGGGACTTATTCGAAAAACTGGTCCCTTGTTAGGTAAATCTTTCTTAGGAGGATCTTTTGGGATTTTAGTGAGTGAAATTTGTTTTTTGGGTTGTGACCCTCTTCCTTTAACAACTCTACTTCTGATATTGTAATCCATTTCATGAGAAAGTGATGCATTCATTAATAACTATTTATCCTACTTAGAAGGAGTTAACCCATCATAATTCTCGTTCGTCTCAAAAATTGTCGATAGGTAGGTCCTGGGGAAACAGGTCAACAGTGTGCAAGGCATAGCCCCTCTTTGAGACAACAAAGTGAAACTAGTTTATTGTTAATCTATCAAGCAGGAATCTGTGAAAATCTACACTATTCTAACTTTAGGAGGTTTGGGATCTCATCCCAGTAGAGGTAGTTCCAACTATGAAAAGAAAGGTTAGAAAGAAGGAACAAAGGAGGGTAGATTTGAAGGAAGAAAAGAAATGAATTCCAAGATAGAAAGGTCAAAAGGTTTATGCTTTGAGTTGGTAGTAAATAGAGCCAAACTTACTTGCATAAACAATTAAAGCAATACTGATGAACATATGACAATAGTAGGAATGAATCTAACAGAATAAAAACATAGATCTAACTTAAGAAAGATCTGATGCAAATAACACACACATTAAGCACAAAGTCTGAATATGTGTATTAATATTTCTTTTGTTGCAAGAAAACACAAAGTCTTTCTCTCCTCACTTCTCTTTTCATACAAAAAAATTTCCACCTTGAATACAACAAGTATTCAAGTATTTATAGAAGGAGAGAAGGAAAGAAGAAAAAAGTAAGCCCACTATTTACAAAATATCTTACAAGATATTTACAAAAGATCTAGAAAATATCTAAAAAGTCAACAGTTGACTTGGGAAAGTTTTTGGATGGAAACATCCCAAAGTGCAACATGGATGAGGTCATCGTGTATGCCAACATGCTTTTTAAATATTTTACAAAAAAGATCAACAGATCCGATAAAGAAGAAACTACTCCGCCATTTTGAAAGGGTGCACTTTTCTACACATCGACACAAAAATATTACCCTTTGTAAAATGGAGCAACTTTCTGCACATTGACATGAAAAAAATTCCCCTTTGTAAAATGGCGTAACTTTGTACATGTCGACACGAAAAAAATTCCCCTTTGTAAAATGGCGCAACTTTCTGCACATCGACATGACAAAAATTCCCCTTTGTAAAAGGGCGCATGTTTCTGCACGTCGACATGAAAAAATTCCCCTTTGTAAAATGGCACAAATTTCTGCACGTCGATATGACAAAATTCCCCTTTATAAAATGGCACAACTTTCTACACGTCGACACGACAAAAATTCCCCTTTGTAAAATGGTGCAACTTTTTGCACGTCGACACGACAAAAATTCCCCTTTGTAAAATGGCACAACTTTCTACACGTCGACATGACAAAAATTCCCCTTTGTAAAATGGCACAACTTTCTACATGTCAACATAACAAAAATTCCCCTTTGTAAAATGGTGCAACTTTCTGCACATCGACATGAAAAAAATTTCCCTTTGTAAAATGGGTAAAAGTGGCTAAGTCTTAAAACAACTTGATTTCTTAAAGGGAGTTTTGGGCTACTTCGAACATTGTTACTGTAAATTGCCCTTGTCAATTTTTGGTATGGTTACCTGTAAATTTCCCTTGTCAATTTTGCAGGCTAACAGCTGGCTCTTTATAGGGACTATTTTTGAGTGAAACTTAAGGGTGGAGAATCCCATATTTTCATGTGCCCATCCATTGGGTTACAGAGAGTCAAAATAAAGGGCGATGAAAAATAAAAAGGAAGGGAACACACAACAATAGAAAGAAAACACACAACGAAAGCAAACTGTACAAAGAAGAGAGCAAGTTCTACTTTCGTAAGATCTTCAGGTGTTTCCCACTATAGGGAAGTGGGAGTTCGGTTCTATCTAGATATGATAGATAGAAAATATTCCCTCCGTTGAGTTGCTTGATTTTGTATGGCCCTCTACAAAGAGAGTCAAAATTCCCATGCATACCTTTCCATTCTCTTCGTTTGTCCCACAAAAGAACAAGATCTCCCACTTGGAAATCTCTCTGCTTAGCTTTTTTGTCGAACAACCTCTTAACTTGATTTTGATGTTCAGTGATCTTTTCAACCACTTTCACTCACTTTTCTTCAAGTTCCGTCAGGTACATAATCCTCTTTTCAAGAGAATTCTGAAAAGTTTCATCTTCAATTGCTCGAAGCCAAGCGCAGATGAGGAAGTTCTGCGGAGATAGGGATTTCATCATCGATCCCATATGACACCTAGAAAGGTGACATGCCGAGAGACCTCTTTAGATTGATAGGATCTTTTCACAAAGCATCATATAATGATTTGTGCTAGGACCGTTGATTTTCATCAACTAGCTTCCGTATGATAGTCACCAGGTTCTTATTGATGGATTCTGCTTGACCATTTCCCTGAGGATAATAATTAGAAGCATGAGCCAATGTTATTCCGTATCCATAAAAAAAAAAAACTTCCCGTGAAGAGAAGTTGTAAGCATTTTCAGAAATGATTTTTTGTGGAATGCCAAATCTCACAATAATATTCTCCTTGATGAAGTTACAAACAACTTCAAAAGTGGCATGCTTCATAGGTATGGCCTCCACACATTTCATGAAGTAATCCATTGTTGTTAGAACGTAACTATGTCCATCACTTGATTAAAGATTTAGTGCTCCAATGAAATCAATTCCCCATTTTTGGAATGGTTTTTCAATGATGACAAGCCTGAGGGGAAACGCAGCCAGCTTTGGTTTGCCAACAAACTGTTGGAAAAGTTCACATTTCGCTACCCAGGTGGCTGTATCTTGAATTAGTGTCGGCCAGTAGTACCTGGCCCAAATGATTTCATGTGCTGTCACTGATGAGGAGAAGTTACCACCATAGGATGAGTCATGAAAACTCTCCAAAAATTTTACCTATTGTGGCTTGTCAACACATCGTAGAAAAACACCATCAATTCCACATTTGTACAATCCATTGTCCCATATGACATATCTTGTGGCTCTGAGCTTCACCATTCACTTTTCCTTAGTGGTTAGGTGAGTTGGGCACTTGCCATAGGTGAGAAAGAATACGATGTCAGAATACCATTCGTCATTGGTTGCAACAAACAAAACCATGGGAAAATAATCCACTTTCTTCAGTTCATTTTGTTCTCCATCAATGTGATCAGATCTCTCTTCAAGTACCTTTGAGTCTTTATTTTCAGCCATTAGCTGACACAGGCCCTTACCTCTTACCAACTTGGTTGGTTTGATGTCTAGGTCGTATTATTCTACCTTTGCAATCCCATTCCCTCATAAGCTCCGTAACTCCTGTTGAGTGAGGATAGACTTAACAACGGTGTCCAGAACCAACACTACTGTATGAGAATTCAGAATGTAGTAGCGGAAATTTTTTACTAATTTTACCATGGAAAAGGCATGTTTTTCCAATTACGACATCTTCAGTTCATGAGGCTTAAGAGGAGAGCTCATGAAATAAATCAAGGACTCAATATCCTCGGAGTTCTTTTGCATCAAGATAGCTGATACAGTATGTGCAGATGCATAGTTGTACATGATGAAGTCCTTTTTGAAGTCAGGAAACACCAAAATAGAGCGTGAGTGGTGGAGGTTTTTACATCTTCAAATGATGTCTTTCCTTCCTCATTCCATAATAATGTTTGGGACCCTTTCATCATATTATATATATGACAAGTCTTCTCAGCAAAATCAAGAACAAAGCGTCTAAGAAATTTACCTTTCTGAAGAAAGAGTGAACACCACTCTTGCTTGTAGGTAAAGTAAGGCTCTTAATAGCCTTGACCCTTTCGACATCTATCTTAGTTCCTTCTTTGTTGATGACATGTCCTAGCAGATTTCCTTCAGTGACCTCAAAAATTGAATTCTTGGGATTTAGTGAAATTCCATGCTCTCAACATCTGATAAAGACTTGTTCCAAATGATCGTAGTGATCACTTTATCTCTTGGAGAACACGGTTAGGTCATCTAGGTAAACTACGATGACTTTTTCCATCATACCTTTGAATGCAAAGTCCATTGCTCATTGGAAGGTAGCACCGATATTGATCAAACCGAATGACATTTTTTTGTAGGCGAAGGTACCCCAAGGAGTGGTGAATGTTGTCTTGAACTAATCTTCAGTGTGACTTGAATTTTATTTTGACACAAAAACCATCAAGCATAGACAACATTTCTGAACCGGTTACTACCTGTAGCACTTGATCCATTATCGGAAGTGGATAGTTATCTTTTAAGGATGACTGGTTCAAGTTATGAAAGTCCATGCATATGCGTATCTCACCATTCTTCTTCTGCACATGCACAATATTTGTAACCTGTCTCTGTGATGAATTGGAAAAATTATTCTTGCATCTAACATCTTCTGAATTTCAGCCTAGATGGTACCTAAGATTTTGGGGTTGTAATGTCTTTGCTTTTGATGGAAAGGCTTGACGTCATCCTTGAGCGGAATGTCATGCCAAATTTCCTTTTTCCTGAAAGACGTCAGATCAGCATAAGAACATGCTAACACATCCATGTACTTTTTTAGCAACTTAACGATTTTTTTCTTTTCCTCGGGTGCACAACACTTCCCGATATTCACGGAACAAGGATGTTCCGTAGTACCCACATTGAAGGAGTCTATTTCCGGGGTAGAGGAAGGATCATCCTGTCACTTTTTCTTGACAAAATGGTCATGATTATAAAATAATCATTGTAAGCAGACCATACCTTTCAGAATATTATTTCCTTTGAGTTTTATTACTGTGTCTTTTTCAGATTCATGTGCTTGACCGGTGAGAGACTCACGACACATATAAGTTGATCCATCAAAATGAAGTTGTTTGAAATTGTCATCTTTCTCCAAAAAAAGTGATAATTCGGTTGTCATCATTGAACACTTTCCAGTGCTGTGAATTATCTGGCACACTTGGGCGAAAAACCACCTCTATGGTATATGTATCTATTTTTAACCCTGGATGAGGGAGCATGAGAGATGCTGAGACGGCCAATGAATTAGCCATGTCATTTTGGGCTCGTGGAACTGCTTTGATTGAGAAAGCATCAAAATCTTCGATGTTATCCCATACGGCATTGCGGTAGTGTCTGAGTCATCATTTTTACTTGATATATCCCTTTTACCTAATTGACAATTAGCTCAGCATCACCTTGCACTCTTAGATTCTTGAATCCTTTCTCTTTTGTAGATTGCAAGCCAAGTAACAAGGATTCATACTCAGCAGTATTATTCATATTGAAGAACTGTAACTTGAAAGAAAAAGGGAAAATCTCCTCTTCAGGAGATATTAGAACAACCCTAGCATCGCATCCACTTGTCACACAACTGCCAACAAACTGAAATGTCCATACTTTTTTGAGATCCTCCTTTTGGATGAGAACATCCATTCTATCAAAGTCGGTGGAAAGGAAGTAGTTCCCCATCCTTGATGATTCAAAATGAATCTGAGCCTTACGGTCATCGGAGTTGGTGACTAGATATTTCCTTTGTGACTCTGGTTCCAATTTCTGCATCACCCTTTTGACGAGAATTATGGCTGTGGACCAGTCCATATAAATTTCTCCACCAACTTATTTACAAAAGATACTCCCTAGCAATATCCCGTATGCTACTAGAATATCAGCTACGAGAATAGTCATTTTTACCCTTTTCTCAGGAAATGCCACGAATGCAAATTGTGCATCCTTGATCTGACCAATCAATGGTACCTGCTTGGTTTCCATGGAGTAGCATCTACCAAAAGGTTTAGTAAGTGTGAGGCCCAAAGCATGGGTGACCTTTGCTGGCATAACATTATCAGAAGCTCCATAATCAATTATACAATTACTTAGTTTATGACCATTGATCAGGAGAGATAGGTAAAAAGGTTCAATTTTCCCCGATGTGGAAGTCGAGGCAACATTTACGTGAGACATAGGAGGAATGGGAAGAATTCATTTTGGGGAAATAGGAGGAGGGACGACATCCTAGCTTTGGATATACTTAGTTAATCTTATAAGCTACTCTGGGTTGGACTGAAGGTACTCAACTTCAGACATCTGCATCTTGGCGTGATCAATTATATCAAATATGAGCAAGGGTTGCGCTAACGAAGAAATAAGTCCTTCATTTCACATTTTTGGAGGAGGATTACTAGTCTTTATGGGATTGGAGGAAGACTGAGTTAGAGGAGAAACATGAGGAAAACATTTCTTCACAAACAGTTTAAAAGGAGGTTGAGTAGGAAGGTGATTACCTCTTTTAGCGATCGTTGGAGGAGTTACCACAACTTTTTCCTTTTGTTTTTCAGCAAAAATATTTGCTTCTTTTCCTTGTGAGCGTGTGAAAACCGTGTATGATTTTCTACTCACATACCCTTGGGTACTCTCTTCTTCATCAAATTCCATATACCCAAGAGTAGAGTTGTTAGTCGGTTCACTGACATCTTGATCATCTTCACCTTGCGACAAAGGTTCTTCGTAATTTGGATCATCTTATTTGATTTCAACCAAAGCATTAACTAGAGGGAATTCAATTGCTAACCTTGGAGAAGCAACAGGAAAATGTGGCCTTTCGGGGTGTTGTTGGGAGTGAATTTCCTCCATGGGATATCCCGGTATGGAGTAGTAGATGATGTTTGAGCCAATTTCTTCTTTAATGAGAGCAATTCATTCGCCATCTTATGGAATGCTAGATCTGATGAGGTAGCCTGAGAAGAAGTTGAAGCCTTTCATATTTACTGGCTCTCATCTTAACTCACCGGATATAAGAAGGTTGTCTTCTATCCAAATGGCCATAGCTTGAGCAAGGGCCAAGGTGGGTATCTGTTCCTATAAAAGTAAGAAACTTACTTTCAAACTCATGGCATTCAAGAAGAAACACTTTTGATTCTCTAATGTCGGCATCATGGCAAGTGGCACATGGTTGATTAGTGAATTGAATCGGGTGATAAAATCATGCATGGTTTCATTGGTCTCCTTCTTCATGTGAGTGATTTGCGATAATAACGTAAATGCATCTTCTGAAGGTTTGTATCTGTCTTCAAATGCAGTCCACAATGTGTTCCAATTGGTGATGGATCTAGCTGGTAAGTGCTAGAACCATTCTATTGCAGGCCCTTGCAAGGTCTCCAGAAAGAGATGTACCGATACGTCCTCATGAATCACGTCCTAGAATAGCGCATGACATTATAAACTTAGCTATATGCGCGTATGTGATTTAATTTCTGCTTCCATCAAATTTCAGGAAATTCTTGTGATTTCAACTGGGGAGGGGGTGCACTGGATGTGGCAACGCTAGAGGACCCATGGCATTTCCCCATGGTACAAGAAGATTTTCTACCATTTGAAAAGTAGGAAAAGAAAGTGAGCAGGGAGTGTGGTTCCACTTAGCAAAAGAGCACTACAAGTTTATGTCGAGGCACCTTGTGAAATCTGGCTCTTTCATGGAGGCAAGGAACTTCTTGCTGATCGATCCGCTGAGCTCAGTGATGTGAATCATGTTGGAGTGATACTGAAATTGTGCCTTCAAGTAGATCAAAATTGGGTCAAATTCTCCATGAGCTCTTCTGCTACGAGTAAATTGTTCACTCACTAGCATACCCATTCGGATCTATGAACAATTAGGAGAAAATTTACAACAATTTTTTTGTTTATACTTGCTGATTTTCTGATTTTTCTAGCAAAAATTAGTGGCATGTACTTTTTCAATATTTAATTTTATCCTCTTTAATAACAACCAATTGTGGTTTTCTGACAAAGATTAATAAGGATAAAAAGTGGGTCAATTTAGTAGGCTGATTTTCGGATCTTTGACCTGAATTTTGCAAGGTTTTGAAAATAACATAAAATGTCAGAATCTCAGATCTATTGAAATATACAATTTTTTTGTAAAAACTCAGTGAACTAAAAGCTCTTATCTGGTCCAGATCTATGGATTTGTATAAGGAAATTTTCAGTTTTGACCACTTATGCAAAAATTTAATTTTTAACAAAGGGTTAAAATTTGCAATCTGGTAGTGATTTTTACAGTTTTTTAGTTATTTCTTATTTTGATCCCACATGGAGTCGCTAAAAACTATTGGCTTCGAAAACTATCGATAGGAAGGTCATGGGGAAACAGCTAACAAGTGTGTAGGGCATAGCCCCTCTTTGAGACAGTAAAGTGAAACTGGTTTATTTCTAATCTATCAAGCAGGAATATGTGCAAATCTACACTATTCTAACTTTAGGGGGTTTGAGATCTCATCCCAGTAGAGGTAGTTCCAACTATGAACAAAAAGGTAGGAAAGAAGGAACGAAGGAGGGTAGATCTGAAGGAAGAAAATAAATGAATTCCAAGATGGAAAGATCAGAAGGTTTATGCTTTGAGCTCGGTAGTAAACAGAGCCAAACTTACTTGCATAAACAATTAAAGCAATACTGATGAACAAATGACAATAGTAGGAATGAATCTAATAGAATAAAAACATAGATCTAACTTAAGAAAGATCTGATGCAAATAACACACACATTAAGCACAAAGTCTGAATATGTGTATTAATATTTCTTCATTGCAAGAAAACACAAATTCTTTCTCTCCTCACTTCTCTTTTCATACAAAAAATGTCCACCTTGAATACAACAAGTATTCAAGTATTTATAGAAGGAGAGAAGGAAAGAAGACAAAAGAAAACCCACTACTTACAAAATATCTTACAAGATATTTACAAAAGATCTAGAAAATATCTAAAAAGTCAACAGTTGACTTGGGAAAGTTTTTGGATGGCAACATCCCATGGTACAACATGGATGAGGTCATCGTGTATGCCAAACTGATTTTTAAATATTTTAGAAAAAATATCAATGGATTCGAGAAAGAAGAAACTACTTTGCCCTTTGTAAAAGGGTGCACTTTTCTCTTCATTCTTCGTCGTTTCTTTTTCGTTCGATGTCGTCGGAACCTGTGTTCTTACCATTTTATTTTCTTTATAATATAATAGTTACATTCGATGCATATGCTATATAAGTCATTGTTTTAGTATATTTGAATAATCCCACATGTGTGAGAAGTAGTAGTTTCTTAAATAGGAATTAGTAAATAAAAAGGTATTGAGGCTCAATGAAACATCGATGATTATATTATATTGAGCTTGCTCAAAGAAGGTTTCCACATCAAAGAGGCCTGCAATTTAATATCATTTCAAGTTCCTTTTCTTTAGTTATTTGTTGTAGGTTATGTTGTTGTGATTGGTAAAATAGTGTTGTAGGGTCTTCACATCTGTTATCAGAGCACTTTCCACATCCAATTTTTTTGTCTACATAAATCACGGAGATCTAATTATTCCCACCATATGCGCTCACTTTCCCAAACAATATCTTGGTGATAAAAAAGTGATCTAGATCTTATTTGCATTTTGTTCACGAGATCTAGCTAGAGTGTGCATTGTCTCATTTCCGGCAATAGTGCATTCGGTTCGCATTATATTCACACACATAGGCACTCCTTAAATTTCACATGGAAACTTGGCACGGCATTGGCTAGAGCTAGGAAACCTTGAATATTCTAGGTTATTGTCTCCTTTTCCAAAACCACAGGGTTTAGAAACAATCCTTCATCATTTTCTCGAGACCATTCTTCTCTGAGAAAACCAAATCGGGCCAAAATCATTTAGGTTTCTCTATTTCAGGTATGGTTTCATTTTTATTTATGTGTAGGATCTTTCATGGATTCCTGACAATCCTCCTATTCATGAACACAATAAAGGGTGAAAACAATATTGTTCAAAAATGTAAAGGGTTTTTAAAAAATTGTTTTTAGCCTTATGTTTCATATTATAGCTCCGTTTGTTTTGAAAATTTCCTGGAACAACCGAAATCCCACTCCGCCCATTTCATACATTGAGGATCCAAGACCCAATTCCACTTCTATCACTCAGAAATCACCATTTTAAATTTTTTTAGGGTTTGCCATAACTTCTTCATTTTTACCCATTTGCCCCAAAATTTGCACACATTATTCCTTTCCCTATTCCTCTGCTTTTTTTCGTCAAGGAATTTTTTTAATTTCTTACCATTACAACCCCAAAATTTTAATTTTACTTCATTAAAATTGCCGAGAAAGTGTCAAAATCCTGTCTAAGTCCATTTTCCTTGTTTTTTTGCAGCTCAAATCCCAAATTTCCATTACTAAACGTGTTTTAGAAAGAGTTTTTCTATCCATTGCAAAAAAACTAATTATGGTTTTCACTGTCATGCACACCAAAGTCATGGAGGAAGAAGTTGAAACATTGAAAACCTAGGTCACTAAGTTGGCTCAAAGGCTACAACCAATTGAATCAGCAGTATGACATTTTTATCAAACAACAGATAACAATAGAGTCCTTACAAAACTCCTTCTCCTACTCCTCCAATGGGCCCAAGCTTGACTTCCACAAGTTCAATTGTACGGATCCTACAGGATGGATTTATCAAGCCGAGTAGTTCTTTAACATTCACGACACTTATTCTATCAATCAAGTCCAAATCACTTCCTACTATTTAGAAAAATATGCACTACAATGGTATCATTGGTATATCAAAGAAAATGATGAACCCCATTGGAATAAATTTACATCCCACATTTTGGGTAGATTCGGTCCCTTTGAATTCGAGTACTTCACCGCAGTCACACCAAAATCTGCCAAACCAAAGTGTTATTCGAGACTATTAGCGAAGTTTGAGAAACTAGATAATCAAAATGAAGGTCTAACATAAGACGTCTTCAAGAGATGCTTTGTGAGTAGCCTCAACGAGACAATCCACTCAAATGTGAAAATGTTTCACCCTACCAACATGGTGGAAGCCTTGGGCCTGTCTAAGTTTATTAAAGATAAAATCTAAGCGCAACATCAACTCCCACTGCCATCCACATCCAAGAACCCAAAAACCAATGAAAATGTCCCTCACCGGATCAAGCATCTTATCAAGGCCGAGATCTAGGCACATAAGGATAAGGGATTATGTTACAACTTTGATGATAAATGGGTTAAGGGTCATAAGTGCGTCACACAAAAAATTTACCTACTAGATGTGGAATCACCACTAGAGAAAGATAGCGAGGTTGATAGCCAGGACTTTGAGGATGCTCTAGATGAACCAAGCCCCGTAGAGGATTCCACACCCTAGGAGGATCAATCAGAAATCTCCCTACATGTACAAACTAGTAATACAATCCCATAAAATATGAAGTTCAAGGGGTTATTAAAAATATTCCTCTCACAATCCTCATTGTCTCAGGCATTACAAACAATTTTATCGATGCCCGCATTGCTAAGCAAGAATAATCATTTGTATACCCATGTTCTAGCTTGAAGTAATGATTTCTAATGGGGAAAATTTCCTTGTAAAGGGAAATGTCGAATGTACGCATTGCGATAGGTGACTACACTCTGTAATCAAATATGTTTTCCCTACCTCTAGGTAGATGTGATGTGGTTTTACATGCGCAATGGCTCTGCACTTTGGGACCCATCATGTGGAATTTTTTCGAGCTTTGGATGCGCTTCATAGATAACGAAGAGAAGAAAAAATTAAATGGATTATTACCGTATTTTCTTCCGTCATTAACTCCCATCTCATGGAAAAGCTTATGAAGAAAGGATCCCATGGGATAATTTCCCAGCTACACTCAATCCAACTCCAACCCCCCACTACCGCTCGCAACCTTGCAGACTTACAAGCCATCCTCGACAAACATGCTACTATTTTTATCGAACCAATGGGGTTACCCTATTCATGGGATGAAGGTCACCACATCCCACTCCTTCAAGTAATCATTCCCCCAACATCTGTCCCTACCGCTATCCATATTTGTAAAATATTGAAATTCAAAACCTATCCCGAGACCTCCTTAAATCGCGTCATTTTCCCCAACACCACTGTACTCCTCCTAGTACTTATGTTCCACAAAAAGGATGGATTATGGTGGATTTACATTGAATTTTGTGTGCTTAACTCGCCTCAACATCAAGGATAAATTCCCCATCCTGGTCATTGATGATATTTTGGATGAGCTCCATGGGGTTAATTTTTTTCCAAATTGGACCTTCACTTCAACTATCACCAAATTCGATTATATCCTAATGATAGTCCAAAATTATCCTTCTGCACTCATGATGGTCACTATGAATTTTTGGTCATGTTGTTTGGCCTTACAAATTCAACTTCCACCTTTCAAGCACTCATGAATAAAATAATTCAACCTTTCCTTCATCATTTTTTCTGGTTTTCTTTGACGATATCTTGGATTACATCTACAGATGGGCCAACCACCTCCAACACTTTGAAAGGGAATTACATTTTTTTTTCAAACAATACATTATGTGCCAAAAAGTATAAGTGTTCCTTTGGCCTCAAAGAAGTGGAATATCTCATGCACATTGTCTTTGTCTAAGGGGTCCATGTAGATCCAGACAAGATCATCGCAATGTAGGAATGGCCTTGACCAACAACTCTCAAGATCCTTCATGGTTTCTTAGGAATTACTCAAGACTACCACAAGTTTTTCAAGGACTATGGAAATATTGTGGCCCCCTTGATTGCCTTATTAAATAATGATGCCTTCACTTGGAACACCGTATCTCCGACCAATAATTTGTGGCTCTTCATCAAGCTATGTGTAGCACACTCATTTTGCCCATGCGAGAATTCACTCGACTTTCACCATTGAATGTGATGTGTATGGGAATGGCTTGGGTGTTGTTCTTCTTCAAGCAAGTCACCCAATTGCCTTCACTAGCAAAGATATTTTTTGAATAAACTTATCCTTGTCTACATATGAGAAGAAAATGATGGTAATTATCCATGCAGTAAAAAAATGGTGGTCATACCTCTTTCATGTGGAATAATTTTTTCATCAAAATAGACTGCAAGAGTTTGAAATATTTCCTGGCACAATGAATCTCCTCCACAACACAACAGAAATGGGTCAGAAAACTCATGGGGTATGATTATGAGATAACCTATAAGAATGGTAAAGACAATATTGTGGTCAATTTTCTCTCACGTGCATTTGAGGACCAAGCATCCCTATTGGCTATCTCCATTCCCATCCCAAACTGGATGGAATATATAAAAATGAGGAATGCATTTGATCCCTCCTCACAGCATCTCATCCAACATTTGGACACTAACCCCGCAACCATACTGCATTATTCATGGGATGGTGGATTTTTGTGCAACAAGGGTCATCTGGTGCTTCCCATTACATAAAAACTCATCAATTTGGCTTCTATGAAATTCATTCTTATCCATCAATAACACACTCCATATTTCTCAAAAATTACTAGTGGGCATGCCGAAACTTTTGTTGGAAAGGAATGAAGGGTGCTATTAAACAGATGGAAGCGTAATGTGGTACTGTCCACACAAAAAAGGTAAGAAAAAACAATTGCTGGTTTTTTATAGACCTTTCCAATTTTAAATAGAATCTAGAAAAATATCTCTATGGATTTTATCAAGGGTCTTCCTCGGTTAGGAGGTAAATTAGTGATCTTGGTTGTGGTCAACCGCCTCTCCAAATATAGTCATTTATATTCCCTCACCCATCCATATAAAGCCTCCATGGTTGCCCATATTTTTATGGATCATATTTTCTATCTGCATGGCATTCCTTCCTCTATTGTCTCTGATCATGATGCAACTTTCACCAACAAATTTTGGATAGAGATTTTTCAAAACACAAGCACCCAATGAATATCAGCTCCGTGTATCACCCACGAACGGATGGCCAAATTGAAATTGTCAACAAGTGTTTAGAAATGTTCCTTCATTACTTTTTTCAAAAAAACACTAGTGGACAAAGTGGCTTCCCCTTGCAGAGTGGTGGTACAATACCTCATACCAAACTTCTACTAAAATGACCCCATATGAAGCATTCTATGGTAAAAATACACTAGCACTTCCATATAACCCTAGCAGCTTTGAGAGTTTATGTAGTCAACACTAACCTCTACAACCGGTATCAAATTCTCAGCACTCTATGAACTAATCTCCACATGGCATAGAACCGCATGAAGCAATAGGCTAATCAGGACAGCTCTGAGCACACCTTCTTACCAGGTGATATGGGCTTCCTTCATCTCCAATCTTACAAGCAATCATCCTCAAAATCAAAGAGCATCACAAACATTCTTCAAAGTTTTAATGGCCCTATTAGGTCCTCGAGAAAATTGGTTTGATTTCTTACAAGTTGGAGCTTTTACCTTCCTCCCGAATTCACCTTGTTTTCCATGTCTCTTGTTTGAAGAAATTTTTGGGAACAAATGTTAAAACACAAAACTTTTTACCATAGATCGATAATGAAGTCTACATCCTTCTTGAACTTGAAGCCATCCTTGAACAATGACCTACCAACATTATTCCCGCTGCATAATAGAAGTCATAATCCAATGGTATGATAGCAACCAAAATATGCAACATGGGACCCACTTCTCCGATTCAACATCAATTTACACATCTGAAGCTTTGAGGACAAATATTTTTCCAAGAGAGAGGGATATTATGAACCTGTGTTCCTACCTTTTTTTTCTTTATAATATATTAGTTAATTTGGACAAATATTCTTTGTAAGTCATCCTTTGAACGTATTTGAATAATCCCACATGTGCGGAAGTAGTAGTTTCTTAGATAGGAATTAGTATATAAAAATGTGTTGAGGCTCAATGAAGCATCAAATAATATATTGTATTGATATTTCACAAACGAGGTTTCCCTCTCGAAGAGGCCTACAATTTAATATCATTTCAAGTTCCTTTTCTTTAGTTATTTGTTGCAGGTTATGTTGTTGTGATTGGTAAAATAGTGTTGCAGGGTCTTCACATTCGATCTATTTTTTCTCTAATAGT
The DNA here is from genome assembly GCA_018340775.1 of Taxus wallichiana var. yunnanensis. Lineage (NCBI taxonomy): Eukaryota > Viridiplantae > Streptophyta > Pinopsida > Cupressales > Taxaceae > Taxus > Taxus wallichiana. The sequence goes on along the minus strand of CM031244.1, from coordinate 347,225,911 downwards.
TCTATGTTTTGTATGTTTTTAGATGAAAAAGGATTTCAAGAAGTTTATTGAATGTCAAATGCATTCATGAATAAATTAGATATGCTATGGAAATGAAGCTAAAACATATAACCTCAAAGAATGAACCTAATCTACACTAAACCATCATGATAAGAGATAAACAAGAGAACTTCTATCATTCCATAAACTTAGATTAAATCTAAACTAACATGATATATGCTACTCTCTACTCTTTAGATCACCAATTAAGAAATTTAAACTAAGAATGTCAGCTTAGTAATCAAAGGGGTGATTAGTTATTTGTGTTTCTGAAGATTTTAAGAATGGAGTCTCACCACTAACGGCTTCTGGCCTTATGGTTCTCTCTATTGACTTAAAACTAGGATTAATGGATGCAAATGAAGGTATTAGCTCAATATCAATGGGGAGGTAACTTTAAGATCAAATTTCTAATTAGCTTAAAGGTAATACACATGGAATACCAAAGCTAGGTTTTCTTAGTGTTAATAAGATATCCTAAGTGTGAAGGTGTCGAGTTAAATGGGAAGGATTAGCCTTTTATTTATAGCATTTGGTTTGTGAAGACATGGAATTCTAAGGCATGTAGGACAAAATTCCAATAATAGCTTTTATATTAGATTACGATAAACATGCTTTAGGATTAGTTAAGCTTGGTTTAGGCTAGTTAAACTTGATTATCAAGTGATTCAAGACCGATTGAGATTTGGGAAGAGTCCGATTAACCAGATGTGACCAATAGATAGCCTAGGAAGCTTGCAGAGGTTATCCAGAGGAGAATAGGAATATGGTTAGCTAATAAAAGGAGGTTATTAACCAAATGATTTGAATATAAGAAGAATACGATAAAGAAGGTGTTGTAAATGGGAATCAAAATGGAGTGAAGAATGGTTAATTAACAAGGTGTTGTTAATCTATTGAATTGAATGAAATTATAAGTGTAAGAATATTTTAGGTGTCTACATTTACCCTTCTTTGGGGAGGCGTAAGTGAATTCACTTCAAATAAAGTAGACAAGCATAAACAAGTAGAAAATTTTGAAGGGATAGAAGAAGAATGAGTAGAATGAAGGATGCCCCCTCGATTTTCGATGGAGTGATGGAAGAACTCGATTGATGATCAAAACATGACACAAATAGAACAAAAGAAAGAATATGAGGAAGGGGTAATGAGATAACATCCATCCAAAGTGCCTTTTAAACAACTTTATTTTTCATCGATTACTAGTGATCTTCATCATCGTTCCTTATTAAAAAGAATGAACAAAATTGTAGTATGACATGAAAAACAATATACAAACAAATTTCCATTGGTAAAAACACCAACTCCATGCAACATACAAAATGTAATGCAATACGAGAAAGTAAAATATTCCCAATCGCATGCAACATATATAATGCAAGGCAATACAAGAAAGTAAACAAGCTAAACTAACAACAAAACAAGTATAATGTTTTTATTATCAAGCTTTAGTTCCAACCTATTCATATGAAACAAAAAAGAGCTAAAAGTGGTGCCCCAAGAAAATATATATGTAAGGGTAGTAACAGAGGACGCTTGGTCATATGAAAAATATTTGAATGAATAGAAAAAAATGTGTTCAAGGAAAAGTTGTAAAAGCTATGGAATGAGGCTAAAGAACCTGAAAGCTTTTCCAACTCATGTATGGACCATAAGATAAGAGATAAACAAGGGAAAATAACATGCAAGCATTATAAATTTGACAAAAATAGCAAAAACTAACATGTATATTACTCTCTACTCTTTGAATGCTAATTTAAATAAACCTAGAGGATCCTAGCTATAAGTTTTGTTGTTTACTCCATCGGGGTGAATGAATTTTTCAAAATGGCTATAAGGACAATTTGAGCATATTCCATTACTAACCTATCATGGATGCAAGATGAAACTATTTTAATTGTGAATGGCTCAAGATAAAATGCCTTACTATCTTGGCTAATGTAAATGAGCTCTTAAGCTATGTCAAGATGAGATATGATATCAAGATCAATATGGAAATAATGTGTAAGGTTGGAAGGGAGGGTTACCCTTCTATTTATAGTTTTCAACTTTGGAGAGTTTCTCAATTTGGGTGCATGTGGGAATAAAGTATAATCAAAAATAACTTTATTATTAGGAGCTATAAACATGCCTTGGACTACTTAAGCTAGGATTAGGATAGTTAAAGTTGATTAGTGAGTGATTAGAGACTCATTGAGATTTGGTAGGGGTTTGGTTAACCATTTGTGACTAATAGATAGCCTAGGAAGCTTGTAGAAGTGGTTCAAATAGAACTAGGGAGGTTCTTAATGGTCGAAAAGGAGAATGTATAACTAATAAGAGAGATATTATCCCAATTAATCGATTATAGAAGGAATACAACCAAAAGATCATCTTGAATTGGCATTCGAGAATGGAGCGAAGAAGGGTTGATTAATGAAGTGTCGTTAATTGAATGAATTAGAGGAAATGCTAAGTGTAGTCATATTTTAGGTGTTTACATTTTCCCCTCTTTTGGGTGGCGTAAGTGACGTCACTTCAAAGAAAGTAGAAAAGCATAAACAAGAAAAAAATTTAGGGATAGATGAAAAATGAGTAGAATGAAGGATGCGCCTCTATTGTCGATGAGGTGATAGAAGAACTCAATCGATAATCGAAAAGATGACAAAGAAAGATTTGTGTGAATAATAATAAAAGAAAGTGGATATAGAAGAAAAGAATTATGAGGAAGAGGGACTGAACTAACATTCATCCATCCTCATTTAAACAACTTTATATTTCATCATATTGTTCGTGATCTTCATCATCATTCCTAATTAAAAATAACGAACAAAAGTTTAGTATGAAATGAAAATCCATATATGAACAAATGTTTGTTGCTAAAAACACCAACTCCAAGCAATATACAAAATGCAATGCAATACGATAAATTAAAATATTACTAACTCCATGTAGCATACATAATGCAATGCAATATGAGAAAGTAAACAATCTATGCTAACATAGAAATATAATATAATTTTTTATTATGAAGCTTCAGCTTTTGAACTATGGTAATTAACGATAAGGGTTAAAAATGATGGTGCCCCAAGTAAGGATAAATGTGAGGGGAAAATGAAGGACACTTGTTGAAAAGCATTGTGTGCTATGAATCAGTACTAAGAACTTGATCAAGTAAGAATTAAAGATATAACAAGTGGACTATCTTTGTTAATGGAGGTTGATTAACATGATCCGCGTGTTGTTTATGACACAAAAAAACAAGAACTAAAGAGTGAGGTTTTGTAGGACGATTTGTTTTTTTAGAAGTTTTCTGATACATATTTGAATTTTTGCATTTTTGTAACATATTTGAATGTTTTTTATGATTTTAAAAGTTTTCTAAAACTATGTACAAGAAGAAAAAAAAGTGTGGATGCCGCCAATGATAGATGCGATGTACAAGGGTAGAATACCACGTGCATGCGCATGAAAGTGAAGATGCTAAAATGCCCCAGTGTTTGGTGGGAGTATTTAAAGGAAATATCTTCATGCACAGAGGCTAGATCAAGGCCAATATGGATAGGTTCAATCATAATGATGAACATAAACTAATGACATGTTAGGAAGGAATAAGGATGCCCCGGTGTAAGTTAGCCAAGAAACCACCGATAGAGAGGAGTAGAATTTTTTTGTTTTGAAATGGGATAAAGGTTTTTGCACACATGGAAAATAGGAAATACCATACACATTGATGTTACGAATGAATTAAAATAAGAATGAATGTTATCGATGTAACTTTTTAAGCCTCATGATGAAAAAGTGATTAGCTAAAGGCACAGATTGTGAGAGGATATATAGACTAAAGAAAGAGTCCGAACAAGGTCCCAAAAAGACACTTGGTAACATACTAATCATGTTTTCTCATAGAGATATAGTGTGTACTTGTGGAATTTATTACCTCTTGAAGGGAATATTTAATAGGAAACATATGACAACAATCTAGCCAATGTGTAAGAATGATTAATTTTGATAGGTGATAGGTGATTTGTTAATGGAGGTTGGAAGTATAGTCCTACATTGCTCCGTTGTCAACCAAGCATCAATAACCCCGATGTATTTGATTCTAATCACAACATTTCTCTATTTCCATCTAGACATCCATGGCCCCGATAGAGACTATTGGAAATACCCCAAAAGAGAGTTATATGTCAATTTTGATTGCTTTGTAGCCTTTTAGATTTTTATTTTTTGATTGATTTTGATTCTTTTGCTTCCTAAAAACTTACTTCAGCTCTGTTGTTTGACAAGGGGTTAAGAAACACCGATGGCTTGATGGAAGGATATGGAAGTGATTACGATGATGACATTGGCTAGTTTCAACAATTATGTCCAAAATTTCTTTGTAATAAGTTTATTATGTGTTGATAGTGATCAAATATCTAAGAGGTCATTCATTATTTAATTTACCAAGGTGATGAAAGACCAAGGGAAAAAGGATACCATAGAGATAACTACCACAAAATGTGTGCAAATAGGCTAGCCAAAATATCATTGAAGGGATGAAAATTGTGGGTGACTGTAAAGGAATGAAAAGAAAGGGAATAAAGAACATCTCGTATACGAAATACCCGATTGCAATGGAATCTATGTACTTTTGATTTTTTTATGCTTTCTCTCATTTTATGTATTTTTGAAATTGTTTTGATTTTAAGGTTTTTGATAGTTTTTGAAAAGGTGGGACAGATAAAGTCACTATGTGTGATAGGAACCAAAAACAATGTTAATGAATTCATTAATAAGGGAGATTAAGAATGAATGTTTATCAAGATTCATATTGTCCCCGATCTTCCCGATCATTGTGAGCTCGTACTCAAAAAATGACCGTGATTTAACTCAAACATGAATTTTGTATGAGGGAGCTTGATTTCCCTATCCATAGGTTTCTACACTTTGTGACATACTTGATGGGTGTGTTGGTGTGCATTCTTCAATTCCACTTGATTTTGAATTATGAGAATTTTCGAGTTGTTGTGAGCTTTGGAGCTCTTTGGAGTTTTTATATTAGATTGGTAATGAATCTGTTTGGGTTTCTTATAAGAAATTATGTGACCTGTCGATCTCATGAAGTGGGAGAAGAACATGGATGTTTTTATCCAAGATAGGAATGAGAGAAATAATGGTGGGCTTTCCTGGTCATTGATAGAAGAAGAATGTGATAGGTGAAAAGGATATGGTCCAATAATCGAAGATATTGGGCTACCGGGAGGTGATTCATTGATAGAAGATGATGAAGGGATGTTAGGATATGGCCCTAAGATGGAAGAAATTGGGATATGAGGACATGGACCAAGAATAGATGATGATGGTGACAGGCATCACTAGGGTGTGACCCAAGTATAGATTAGGAGGGACTACTTGAAGGTGTCCCATAGATAGAAGGGGATGAAGGGCTACTACGATGTGACCCAAGAATAGAAGGTAATGTGATACCGGGGGTGACCCATAAGTAGAAAATGGAGGGCTACTCAAGGTCAGTTGGCTCTAGGATATAAGAAGATAATGGGATACTTAGGTGTGGCCCAAGTAAAGATTTTTATTGAGGAATGATGATAAATAAGGAATGATTTGGAAAAGATAGGATAGGCCATGGATCAATGCTAGATCTCAATATTTCATAAGTCTCAGAAGTCAAGATGGATTGATAGAAAAAGAAACACATTCCAAGACCTTACACTCTTCCTTTATGTTCTAACGAAAGGGATTAGTAATCTCTCTAAAGTTCACCCGGTTGAGAGATGAATGCAGTGCTCTAAGATTTCTTTGAACCTCTCACTTTCATAGATACAATGGAAACACCTCAGGTATGTGGGTATACCTATTGTTGAGGTGAGTCTCGGTATCAAGTTCGGTTCCTTATGTATGTATCTTAAACTAATTCTTTGAGGGTAAAATATGACTTTAGCTAAATTTTAAAAGGGGTGATACACAACCTTTGTTGAGGCTTTTGATTGAGTATATGCACAATAAATTTTAGAATGAATTTTGGATGCATGAACGAGTGTTTTTTAGCAAAATATTAAGGAAAAACACTTATGTGTTGACAAATAAATCATAACAACACAACAAGATAAACATGCACACTAAGACTATGCAGAAAATACTAGATTCGCAGCAAGGTAAGAATGATAAAATCAAGGAATTAACATTCAAAAGAATTAATGGAAGATAAAAACCACCACAAATAATTGGAAAGGAAAAAATCAGTTCTCATTCAAGGAAGAGTTGGCAAAAATTGCTTCAACACTCCTATGTCCAAAAGTCTTCCTCTTGTTCTTTGTCAATGCAAAAATATATAGCAAAATTATTTACCCATTCCCTCCTAAAAATAGGATAAAATTTGTAATTTCCCACGCATACTAATTTTACCTTCATTTTCATGAATAAATAAAGGAATAAAATAGCATACTTTTACAAAGAGGCAATAATAGCCTTTTAATTCTCCAAAATAAATCCAAGTCAAACTAGTTTGACTGCTGCATGAATAGTATGGTCTCAATTTGGTGGAAATATGATATTTTTGGATGAATAAATAATTTCTATTCTTAGCCTTGTCTTCAGCTGCAAGTAATCCTTCACATGCAAGTGAGGTATATGTTTATCTTTTTTACAAGTCAACTTCACATTGATGTGACAATTGTTTTGTTTTATCTGTATGAATGGTATAATTTGTCTTGACTTGGAAGGTCCACTTGTCACAGGAAAATGTAATATTCTCCTCCTTATAAAAGAAATAAAATGGTGAATAATCAAAATTGCTTGCCCCTCGTGTGAGCATAGGTCTATGCAAATTTTCATGATCATGTGATCTCCTTTTGATTATTGATAATCATGGAGTATAGACTATAGTCTTTACCATGATCATTGTGACTTTTGTTTGCTAATCTTTGCATATGTTATAGTCTATGGTAAGGTAAACATCATTGATTTATTCAAAAGGGTCCCCTCCCCACCAGGGATTGACCCACGAGCATATTGACGGTGATTCATTTTTACCATGGTTAAATTAGGATTTATCATAGCTTGAAGCATGCTCATGATTAACTCTATGGTTGAGTAAAATAACTAAAAATGAGTTAAGTTAGAATAAAATTTGGAAACCTTAAACCATTTATTATTTTCAACACCAGCTGAACTCGAGCATGGAGAACCTCTGCAAAAATTTTCATGGTGTCATTGATATATTTTTCAACCTTGAACTGAGGGTTCTATTTCCATTTACTCTGCTCTATTTTTTCTGTAACCATGCCACCAGTGATGAGTTTTAAACCTCTCCGCTTGATGAGTTTCTAGTGTGATCACTACGGTTCAATTTTGGGCTCAAGCCTTTTGGCCTCCATATTGGTTTTTCTTTGATCCTTGGAGTATCTTTGTGCTTGGGAAGGCTTCTAGCTCCTGCATTTTTGAGATCCGATTAAAATTATTCTGCTATATTTTTTCAATCAAAAATGGATGCCTCTGGATGGTTTAAAGCTCTATTTTTAGTAGATCTTGGTGGTAATACATTTTTCCCTTCTGGGCTTGACTATTTTGATATCTCATTTATTTATTTGGGCCTGTAATGGTTCAGTTATGAGAACCGTGGAAGATGTCAGCATTGAAGAACTCGTGATAGGTGTTTATGTAGCATGGTCCTGAATCCAAGGTAAACCCTTGCTCTGTTTTAAATTTTCTCGCAGCTCTACTTTGACATTAGGGTTATATTTTTTCTTGAGAAAATGAGCCTTTGTACTAGTATGACTGCTTGGTTTTGAGATGAGCTGAGTTTTGAAGGAGATTCTGAAGCTCTTTTCTCAGATTTCTCTATCTCTTTCGGTGGATTTGACTTCTAATTTTTCATGGTTTCCATTATTTGATGTATTGAGCTCATATCTATAATTACTTTCAGATGCTATTAGAAAAATTACGAACTCTCTAGTAATTTATTTCATATGTTCTCTTCATTCACCTTTATTTAGGCACCCAACTTTCAAGAATGTTACTCTATTGCATTTTCTCCTTCTGGGTATTTTTTAAAACTAAAACGTCTTTATAAAACACAGATCTGGAGTTTTTTGTGTTGGGTGTTTGATTTTAACTTAGTGAGTAATCCTGGGTATTTCTTTGAGTTGTTTGTATCTTATTTATTGGAGATTTAATTTTTCCATTTAGAAATAGCTTGAATGGATTTGTCTAACTTGTATATATATCTAGTCTCCCATGTTCTTGTACCATGAGTTTATTCTTTTGAAAAAATATGTTCAACTTTTGCAACTTCATATCTGTATCTTTGCATAGTTATCTCGCTACTTTGACTCGTTATTTGGTAATTCACAAGTGATCCATTAGCGTGATCTCTGGCCATCACTACAAGTACTTAATCTGGCATAATTTAAGTATGTTTTATTACTCATGTAAATGTTTTTGGCCATCTATTATTGTAACTTGATTGTTTTGAGAAGATATGGACTTGCATTCTCTTTCAAAAACTGAGAAAAAATATCATTTTACTCGATTGATTTGTTAGGTTCCATTTGAAATTATGTACTATTAACTGAGCTCTGTTTTGAAATACTTGGCTGCAAATATGGAAAACAAATTGTTAAAACTAGTTGAGAATACAATTTTTCTTTGTTTCTCATCTTCTCTTTCCATTTATCCGTCAATCCTTGTGATTGAAATTTTCAGTTCATAGTTTGATAGGTGAAGATAGATAGTAATCGTAAATCTGGAAATTTTACATTACTTGCATTGATTTTTGCAATCTTAAGCACATTTGGTCCACCTGTAATTGACAAGCTTGATGGCCTGAAGCTTGGTCATGTGCTTGATGCCACTTTATCATTCAATAGATTTGAATCTTGGAACTTCTTTTGAACTTTATAATTAAGATATTTATGTACCTTGTAGACGTTCATTATGATCACCATTCTAGCTGAGTTATGTTCTTGTTGTTTGCAATGAATTTTCCTCTAAAAAGTATACTTGGGATTTGAGAGGAGGAATTAAATCCTTGTTGGAGCTTTTATGTTCTGGAAGATCTATAGCATTCATAGTTGTAATACTTGAAATTGACTTTTGCATTATTTAATGGTCTCCTTAAATTCTTGTTACCCTTGAAATATTTATGTTTGATATGTGCTTTGATACTTCTCTTCTGGATGTATTGATAAATATGAAATGTTCCAAGAACTGATTTTTAATGAATTGATCATTCCAATCTTGTTTGATTTTCTTGATAAATCTAGATAAAAACTCATTTTACTTTAATTTTGCACTTTCTATTTCTTAGTTATGAGTTACTTCTTGCAAAAAAGTTTGAAAATTGATTTTTTTGCACACAAACCAGTTGTAATGAATTTTTTTCTTGTAATTTTTTTGTTAAATTCTCCTGAATAGGAGGTTGTATCTTGAGTATAAATCCATTCTAAAAACTATCTTCTTTTATCATCTGAAACTAATACTTTTAAGTTTCATTCTTTATATTGTTTTGCAACCCGGATAATTTCTAAATATACTTTTATTTATTTTAGCCGACGTATTCATTTGATCGCTTGCAACATGATTTTAGTTTTGAATTCATGTTTTTTCTTTAGTTGCATGCATAAATGATCAAGACTCCATTTATGATATCATCACCGTAAATATGATTTGCTATAATTGGTTTTACTTCCCGTATTTAAATCTTTTGACTTCCATTTCATCTACATAATTGTATCTTTACTTACTTGGAATGAGAAAAGAAGATAAGAAATGTTCTTAGGCCCTTCTTTGTCAATGATTCTGAGTTTTATATCTTGTAAATGCTTCTTCATTCATTCTATATTGATTTCAAGTTCATTTTTTGAAAGTGCATCTCGCTAAAGCCATGAATACAATAATCCTGAAATCCGGAGCTTGACAATCGCTTCATTTCCGTTTTTCGGGTATAACAAAAAGAGAATTGGAAAAATTGGTGAAGAGGGAGCAGCGAGGACAACAACTCACACCAAAATCATGGAAATCTAGGAAATGATGGATTCCATCCTTTCTTTGTTCACAACTTTATGTATATGTACTTTCATTATATTGTACTTTCTTTCGAGTTATTCCCATAGCTTATGTGGGTTCACCGTACTATTATTACTTGTGAATAAATGAACTATTTTTGTATAATGAGATGTATGTATTTATTTTTGTACTTTATTCATTTGTATGGATAATAAATGAACTTATACAACTCAAAACACTTAAATAATTCACTTAATCATGGAAATAAATTAAAATCAAATGTACCTTTTTATGATAATTGAAAATGCAAAATTTTTGTGAAACTCGCACCTTCCCATACTTCAAACCCGCAACTTGTTTGTAGCTTCGAACATTGTGTCTAATAGATGATTCCCTTACTTCCTTCCTCATGGACTTGCAATGGTATTTTATAGTTGTCATGCTTCTGATTTAGGAAAAAAATGAAATGGCTGCATCTATGAGGGATGGCATTCTATAACTGCACCCGAGTTGTAGTTTTGATCGAAATGTGACTTCCAAGAATGTCCAAAACCAAACAATCATAAACTATATATTCTTCCAAAATGGATGACTCAAACATATCAATCCTGTAACGTAACCAATATGAGAAACTTAAAAGTTCTAAGTTGATATTTTCGCATGGGGTGTGAAAAATGTCAACATGATCAATTTATTCTTCCCAATATGCGAGCGTATCGAGTTCCGTAAATAATACTTGTTCTATCATTCGAGAGAAATTAATTAGTAGAGGTTGTTGTTGTTCACCATAGGAGGTTGACTAGAAGAAACAAGCATGATAAGCGAGAAATAATGATTAATAGAAGAAGATGACTCAAGAGATGAAGTAGGCTTGGAGGCAACCATCTCATGAATGGACAATTTGGATTTATACCTAGGTTTTTTTCTATAAGATGATGCAATATAGGAAGAAAAATAGGATTTGATATCCATTCATTCATTTATGGCATAGGATTCAAATTTGATGATTGATTTAGAGGGAGTCTAATTCATTCAACCGTTTGACAAAGGAAGGGGTCTTTGAAGGGAATTATAAAGGTGGTTCTATGAAGGAAGGGAGGACCGTGACTCAAGAATCAAATTATATGTTCGATTGACAAAACTTTGAGTTGCATGAGTATTCAAAGGAGGAAGATATTGTTGAGGTGATTGACAATAAATGTAATTTGAAGAAAGGGAGGACCGTGTTTCAGGATTTGATCTAGTGGTATCCGAAAAATAGTTGGGATTTAAATATTTCGAATAAGCATAGAAATGTGAATGGTAGTTTGGATCTCGTTGGTACCCAAATTGATTCTCCCTCGAAGGTTGAGAAACATCATTGTTTTGACATGAAGCTTAGAGAAAAGCAGAGCATGTAGTGTGTTTTTTTGTATTCGGGATGAAATGAAACTTGCTATTTGTCACTCCTGATGTGGAGAAATGGGTAGCTTCCTCAAGAGGAATTGACCTATCCTCACTACTTTAGGGTCAGTACCTTTCAACCAGGGTGAGATGACCCTTTTCTAGCCTCATCGTTTGTGGAGGAGATCGAGATATCCTTCCTCATGCGGTTATTAATAAGACCTTGAAGAAAATATGATCAATGCAATAAAACCTAACTATCACAAGTTTCACTCTAGATAACGGAGATATTTTCTAAGCAAGGTTTAGGCCACTAAAGACAATAAAAACCTGATTTTTTCTGCATGTTTTGGTAGTAAAAATTATGTATTTGTATACACACATCAAAAAAAATAGTAGTATGGATATGATTGGTTGTTTTTAAATGAATTTTTGGTGGGAGGTGAGGCAGAAATGAACTTGATTCACTAGATCCTTGAGAATTTTTACAAAAATGGAGAGCTTGAACAAAAAAAGCTCTGGGATAGCTAACATGTTACTTTAACAAGAATATGTGCTTCAATGGAGGCCCAGATCAACACTTTTCACACAAACTTCAAGGAACAAAAATGAAGGCTCAAATTGGAAAACTTAACTAAACATTATCAAACTTTGTTTCATCATGCCTAAGATACCATCAAAGGCTAAAAACAATCTTATAGTCATTGTAGGAGTCACAAGTGATTTTAAATTTGTTTATTTGACTATCAAATGAAAGCTCTTCGATAAATGAAATTATAAATGCCACCAAACTATCGGAAGGATAAGATCTTGTGTGATTCAAAAATATTTCAATGTAAGATTAACGGGAACAAGAATACTTGCAGACATTCAGAAATGAAGGAAACACAAATTTTTCCCAAAAATAAAGCAGATTAACCCAAGTTTGATTACATCTATCAAAGCATGTGAAAGTTTCTAAAATAATCTCGAGTTTGTTAATGGATGTAAAATTTAACACAAAGGAGATAAACAGGTTTCTTCATATGATTTCTTAGAAGGACAGGTTTTATCAAGATTTTCTCTTAGAAAAATAAGTCCCAATCTCTAACACTCCAAGCATTTGCATGAAAAATTCATGCAATTTATAATACTTCATTTACAACATAATTTTTGCCAAAACCAAGGACATTCAAAGCACCATTGTGTGTTGAGACTCCTAGAATCAGATTTCTGAAAAATATTTTAGGTGTGCAGAGGGAAAATCTCTCCAAATATTTCCAGCATTCAATTCTTCACCTAGTAGGTCGTTCTTCATCTCACGTGCCAACTACTTCCTCCTCCAATCTATCAAATTTGGTTCTTTGCATGCCAAGGAAAGAAAAACTAAAAATCAGATAAAACCAATGATAAAATCACGTCTTTATTGTAAAAGATGTATTTAGATTTTTCCCACCCAACCAGGATACCAAATTAATGTTCCTCTTCATATTACGCGCAGGAGACTCCAAGAAATGATAAATAACTATAAATATTCGCATCTCCGGGAACTTTGGAGCAAAAATGGTGGAAAATCATATACAGATGCATAACTGTCATTGATCTCTTTATTAAATCTAGACTATCCAAGTTGGAGATACAAGTCAAGACGGACCGGGGTTCCTTTTACCTTTTACACCATTAGGAAAAAATGCAAAATTTCTCAATTTTCTCGCCTCCGCCTTTGAAAAATAGTCCTGACATGTGTCCTAATGTGGTTCCCAAAGGAACCTGACTAAATTATGTTATTTCACCTCTTTTTGGAAAAGGGAAAATTTTCCAAGTTTTCCCCACAACTCCGCCCTTCCGCTTCTAGTTTTTGATGTGGGTCCCAGCGGAACCACGCTTCCTTTAACACTTTTAACTCCTTTCTCCCAAAATGATTTTTTTTCCAAATTTCCCCAAGAGTCCACACCTCCGCCGTTGACTAGAGAAAATTTTGACTATTCTATGTTGGCCCCACGGGTCATTTTGATGATTTTAATCTTTTGAAAAGAAAAGGGTAAAAATCCAAGTTGCCCCTGATGGCCCGCCTCCCCACCTCTTGACTTTTCAAACCGCCACGCATCTCAATGGCACATCTTAACATGGTCCCAAAAATTAGAGACCCTAAATGAGCTTCACTCACCACGTGTCTCGTGCCTTTTAGGAAGTTGCTTTGAAAAAACTAAGGAAGAAGACCTGATAGAAACCTCCAAGTGTCTTTATGGCGCAACTTCAAGAACCTTGTAAGGCTTCAATATGAGTTGGTATGGGTGCGCTTTTATTTTATAATTTTTACTCCATTTTTCCAGAAGTGAAAAATATCCAAATTTCTTCCGAAGGCCCGCATCTCCACTTTCAACTTTTCCACGTGTCATTCTCGGTGTGAAAGTAAGACATTTACCTCCGCTCAAATTTTTCTTTAATCAAAGCATGGTGGGGCGGCGGGGCGGTTTCAAATTTTTTTCCAACGTAGCCAAAAATAAAAATTTCAAAAAAAACACCTGTTGTGCCCCATCCAATTAGAAGAAGCAATGTAAGTACTAAAAGAACCAATCAGAATTGAGCAGAGCTACAGGACAAAATTTGCCTTTTTTCCAAAAAAAGCAAAAAGTGACAAGTTAAAATTTTTTCCCATCGTCCACTGACCAACCAAAAGAAGCCACATGATCGTTGAATGCTGAGGAATAATTTTGACAGAAAAATATGCCCGCTTGACCGTCAAAAACACATAAATTCACCATTCATGCCCAAAATCTGATTTTTGCTAAGGATGATTTTTTTGAAACAAAACCAAGTGAATCATGGTTCCAAGCATATTTCGACCATGGATTTGGATTTTCAAAGGCATACAAATATAAATTGATCATTCTTGAGCTTCCATGGTTGGGAAAAATAGGAAAAATGGCAGAGCCCACATTTTGAAGAAATTAGTGAAAATATACTGAGAAAACTTAGAGATTCCTTGAAAAAAGGACGTGACAATGGATTCTGCAAAAATTTAAGGAATTAAAATGGAGGTAAAATCTTCAGAACATCCACATCGAGAGATAAAACATTTCATAACTCACAGATAAGAGGAAAATTAGGGAAAAATGGTGCGAGATCAAGACGGGCACCAATATCGCTCTGACTTGGGATGGGCACTCTTGCAAGTGCCACAAGAACAACTAGCAGACCAAGTGCCAAGAAGACCATTGGGAAACGGAGTCAAAGAAAAATCTAGCATATCGGAACAACCACAACCATCCTCCAAATACCAAACCGAGAAACCAACAAAACCAAGTCACCGAGGACTAGAACAAGCAAAAACACAAAATACGAAAGCAACCAACAAGATGTACACTATACAAGTGATGCTCACCTTGATTCTAGGGAATCAATCTAGGAAATGCTTCAAGTGCCTACCATTAACAGTAATTCGAGTAATTCACCATCTAAATATTTCAAGAAGAAGGTATGCTCACCAATTTGAATGTCAATGGAGTAAGGGCCCATCCATAGTGCATCAAATTTACCATGCTTTCCCTTGTCTTCATATCTCATTATCCATCAACAACACAAGATATCTAATGTTCAAATCTCCGGGAGTGAGATTCTTGTCAAATAACTTCTTCAATTTTTCTTTGAACTTCACATGCCTTTGGTGAGATTCTCTACTTTCTTAATGAAGTTCAACAATCTAGTTAATGCAAGCCTCATATGGAATAACTTCTTGCTCTTCCAGCTTGTTGAAAGAATTGATATGAGGATAGTTGCATATGCAGGGCGGTAGAGTATGAATGCCATACACCAATTCAAATGGACTTATTCCAAAGTTGTCTCTTTTAATAGTAATTATGTCAGCCCAAACATCGAACTTTAATGTTCACCCCATTTTATTTTTTTCAGCTCCAAGGTTCTTCTGATAATTTTTAGAAAATTTTTATTATTGGAATTAGCTTGTCCATTTCCTTGGGGATTGTAATTAGAGGCATATTTCAAATTGATCCTGTATTCTTTGCACATTTCCACCAAAGGTTTATCTCTGAAGCTCATGGCATTGTCAACAACAATTTTAACTAGCACCCCAAACTTGCAGATGATATAGTTCAACATAAAATCCATGACAATTTTTTGTGTTTCTCTATTGGTGGGGATTGCCTCCACCCACTTAGTGAAGTAATCAGTGGCTACAAGAATCCACTTATGGCCAGAACTTGAAGGGTCTAAAATATTCACAATGAAATCCATTCCCCATTTCTTGAATGGGGCTCCAATTGATCTGAATACAAAGGCAAGGAGCCCGAAGCTTTCAATCTTCTAGAGATGAACTGGTAACTCTCACATCTTCTAACCAAAAGAGTTGTATCCTTGAAGAGAGTTTCCCACCAATAACCAGCCCTCAAGATCTTGTGTGTTGTGACTTTTCCACAAAAATTACCCCCACAAAATCCTCCATCGAGATCAACAATTATCTTGGGGGATTCATCTTCAGTAATGCACCTTAAGAGAACTCCCTCAGGGTTCTTCCAAGATAACCCATCATCAGTAATGACGTATTTCTAGGAATCCAACTTAATGGCTCTTTTTTGGTTCTTACTCAAATGCTCAGGGTAGTATAGATGTATGAGATAAAAAATTACATCTTTGTACCACTCAGAACACATCAATTTTTCAAAAACATCTACCCTTCCTTCTTCTAACTCATTTAACTCAATAGTTTGCAAGTTTCTCTCAACCATAAGCTTAGCCAAGTCCAATCCTCTCACCAACTTTGTGGTTTGGATATCCATGTTATATTCTTATAACTTGTTCACCGACCTGCATATTTTTTCTTGAGACTTCAATCTCTCGACAAGATATCTTTCACCATAGTATGGGGAACATAAGTAAAAATTTTAGAGCTCAAAATGTAAGACATGAAAACCTTTCTTTCTTTTACCAAGGAAAATGCTTGTTTCTTCATAATAGTTTACTTAAGATCAACCCCCTGAAATGCCTTACTAAAAAGGGCAATTGGCCTCTTAGCCCCTTCATCATCTTTCTACAACAAGATAGATGCAATAGTGTTCTCTCAAGAAAATGAAAATAGTTGAGAAGGCTTCTTATAATGGAGCTACTAAAAAAGGGTATGTTGTAATGCCTCCTTAATCCCATTAAAATATTGAATGACATCCCCTCTCATTTGATGGTCTGGTCCTTCTTTAGCATGCCGTGATTGGAATAGTCAACTTAGCAAAGTTTGATATGAATTTGTTGATAAATTTTATCTCGCCCAAAGGACTGAATCTCATTCTTGGTTCTCGAATTGGGACCTTGCAGATGGCCTCTAACCTTTCTAGATCAATCATTACCCCTTTTTGTGACACAATGTGACCAATAAATTTTTCCTTCTGTACTCCAAAATGGCACTTCTTTGGATTGAGTGAAATGCCATATTCTCTACATCTTATCAAAATTTTCTCCAAGTGCTGCAAATGATCACCTCTCTTTCTGGAGAACACAGTTACATCATCTTGGTAGATCAGTAAAATCATTGATGTAACCAGAAAAAGCAACATCCATTGCTCTTTGAAAGGTTGCTCCAACATTCATCAGTCCAAAGGGCATCCTGACATATACATATGTTCCCCAAGGGGTGGTAAAGGTTGTCTTAATTCTTTCTGATTCCTTTACAACAACTTGGTTATAACTAGAGAAGCCATCTAGGGTAGATAGCAACTTAGAACCGGTCACTAACTACAACATGTTTTCCATGTTTGGTAAAGGATAATTATCCTTCATTGATGCTCTGTTCAGATTTCTAAAGTCCACACATAACCTGATGTCACCATTCTTCTTTCGACTAGTACTAGGTTTGTAACCCAAGAAGAATACCTTGTAGGCTGAATAATCCCTCCATCCCTCAATTTCTTCAGTTCCTCTTGCATTTTAAGAGATAGGAGTGGATTGATTGGCCTCTATTTCTTCCTGAATGGTTTTGCATTAGATTCCAAGGGAATCTCATGTTGAAATAGATCCTCTCTATATGCCTTTAATTCAGAATAAGTCCAAGCCATGCAATCTTGATATTTTTTAGAAATTGGACATAAGACTATTTTTCCTCCTTGCTGAGATTGCTTCCCAACCAGATCTTCCTTGGTTTCTCCTTTGTGCCAAGGTCATGCTCCTCAACATCCCTTGAGGCTATTATGCATCTATTAATAATGTGATCAACATTATCAAAGTTGGATTCAAGAGAAACCAACCCTCTAGGAATGGTTTTAGTCTTTAGTTGGATGATACCTTTTCCAAAAATGTTTCTTTACCCTCTACTATGCACACCATTGGCTCCCAATCAATATTTTGATCAACAAACTCCCTTTGTTCTACAAAAATCTTCTAACCTGAGCATCATCATCAAAAACTTGCCAATGTTTAATGTTGTCAGGTACAGATGGCCTAGTTAACACCTCAACATCATATTCACAATATGGGGATATTGTACAATTATCAAACCGAGATCCCAATACTGCAAGTTTGTCTACCAAATCATTGAACCTCCTATCATGATGCACAATATTGAATGAATCAAACATCTCAATGAGATCCCAAACTACATGCTTGTATTGTTTCATTCGCTGATTTTTGTGGCATAAAGTTTTCTGACTTGCTTTACAATTAATTTTGAATCTCCTTTGACAATGATGTCTTTAACACCATATTTCCAAGCAATCCTCAGACCTAACAACAATGCCTCATACTCAGCAATGTTATTAGTGCACTCAAAGTTGATTTTGAAGGAAAAGACAAACTCTTCCTAGCCTAGAGAGATCAGAACAACACCAGCACCATTTCCGAACTTGGAGCAAGCTCCATCAAACAAAAATTTCAAGGAGAGCCTTCCTATTCAAGACACTTGCATTCTTCAATCTTGTGCTCTTTTCCATTAGCAAATCCTACAAAGTTATCAACATCAACACTTGTGTACAATACTTCATAAGATGCATTGTTGGGATCTTCAATAAGGTGCAACATCTTCTTTTCCCCATACAACCTAACAAGGATTCCTTCAATTGAGATACTAGCATAGGACACATCCATTTGAACACTCCCACCAACACTTGTAGCGCATTTTCTAGATAACAACATACCCCACTTGGCTGGGCAATCAACAATAACAACATCAAACATTAGCTTTTTACTTGGGTAAGTTGCAAGATGCACTACTAGACCTTTCACACATCCCATCACTAGCACTTATCTGGAGTCCATAGTAGTACACTTCCCATAAGCTATTGTTACTTTGATATCCAACTCATTCATGACTTCTAGAGGCATAAAATTTTATGATACCGCCCAGTCAAACATACAGTTGTGTAAAAATATGTCTTTAATGATTAGAGTGGTGAAGAATGGATCCACATTTAGCTGAGACTCCACCAAGGATGTCCCTAAATAAACCTCAGGTGGTTCACCTAGTTCCTGAAACACTAGTGGTGTCTCTAACTCTTCAATGAATGGTGGAGTCTCCACCATGTTTATATTTATACCTAGGGAAGTCTTCTCCTCTTTCAGCCCTAAATACTCAAAAGCCCTCTTTTTGTGCTCATGAATCCTAAGAAACTCAACAATTAGAACTAAGATCTTGATCTGACTCAAGACTTGGGCAATATCATAAGGGAAATACTTTGGCAAGGTAGCATTAGAAGGAAGGTTGATACACTCATTAGATGGCACAAGATTTTTGACAGCTTGGGCATGAGGAGGGGTATGAGTTTTGTTTAGGACAACAAGGCCCTTGGTAGATGCATCTTTCTTAGGAGCCTCTTTAGGAATATTTGAAAGCAATGGATTTTTTGGCTTGGCCTAAGGCCTTATCCCTTTGACAACCCTACTTCTTGTGTTATACTCCTTCTCTTGGGAAACAACAACGTTCATCAACAAATGTTTGTCCTCCTCATATGGGATTCCTCCATCATACTTATTTATCATTAAATCTCTTAAATATTCAAAGTCATTATTGGGAAATTCAAAAGCTTATACAATATCTACTTCTAAAGTATGAGAGGGAGGAAGAATAGGTACCCAGTGAATGCAATCCAAAAATTAGTAGTAGTTCTAGCACTTATTACCTCAATTGAAATTTCCCCTTGTTGTGAGCTCGTGGAGCAACCCATCATGGAAACATCATCATCATTATCATCATAAAATTATTTTTATTCTTGCTGATCTTCCTCACATGGAGCATGGGGCATGAAACATCTGTCACACCAATCAATGACATATGTCTCCTCCACAACAACTCTGGCAGCCAAAGGATCAGGTACCATTCTATTTTCCCTAGCTTGGGACTATTTATTTCCAAATCCAATAGGTCCCTTTCCTCTTTCATCAGATCTCTGATCATTTATATGATGATTTGTAAACCTGTCTTGGCCTTGTTGCTTGTGCTAACCTTGTGAACTCTGCCCAATCCATTTTTCTACCTAGGCTAATTTGTATGATATTTCTTTGACAGCCCCTGCCAAAGTTTTCACAACTTCCTCCAAATCAGCAGCCTTACTTGTTTGAGTCTTTTTCAAGTCAATTACTTTTACACGCTCCCTTTTTGGAGGCTTTCTAATTGCCTTGATGTTATTCTCCATTTGCAAAGCCATGGTGAAGGCCTACCTCAAATTAGTAGGGTTTTTGTTCCTCAAGTAGTAAGCAGCCTTTTTATCAAATGCATCTGAATATTTGATCAAACATGATTCATCACATGGCGTTAAGATAACAGACAATTTCCTCAAGGTCTTGTTAAACCTTGTGTTGAAATCATGTATTGACTCACTAGGATTCTTCTTGATGTTTTCAAATTCTTATAGAAGAAACCTAGGGTCAGTTCTATCACCATACTGCAATCTAAATGCATTGTTTATCTTTTTCCAAGAATCAATCTAATTATTTGGCAAAGCTCTATACCATTTCCTTACATCCTCTTCCAAAATATGGATAAAAAAATTGATATATACATCTTCATGTTCAATCTCAAAGTCTTCCATCATATCGATAAAAAATTTTAAATGTTGATCACCAGTTATAGTGTTGTTTCCTTGGAACTTCCGTAATCTATTTCTTACATTCGGGAACTACATTTGGATAATTAACCATCCTTGTAAAATTTATAGGACCAAAGGTGTTTACAACAAAAGGAGGTCTAGGTGGGGATTGGGCCATGTTGTTTTGAGGAGGTGACCTAGGGGAGACAAATTGATAAGGGGAAAAGGGTCTTTGAAACAAAGGATTATAAATTTCAAAATGGTTATCCCCTAAAGGCCTTGTTTCTTAGAAAACCCTATCAACTTTTGAAAAGACAGGGGTAGAATGAGAAGAAAAATTTTCAAAATCAAATGAAGGCCCCTCTCTAGTTGGAGAATTCAATTCCATAAAGAGGCTACCTGATTCAGAAGCACTTGAATGGTAGTCTTCAATGATAGGCTGATCACTTTCATTAATGGAGATCCCTTTTCTTGTTTGCTGATCTCCAAAAACTCTCCAGGATTTTCTTCCTTCTAACTTTGTTTTTCCTAGCTCTAGAAATAATGTCCTAGCAAGATCTCTATCAAAGAAAGATCTTCTTCCTTCCATATTTGCAAATATTATTAACAAAACTCACTTGACAAAGGTTAAAACAATGGTACTCATCAAGAATCAAATCAACAGGAGTCGCCACTAAGTATTTCCACCTTAGTTGTGCAAATGCACTAAAATATGATATGTCAAATGTCTGTCAATACTAGAAACTGGAAATGGGATGATCTAGACTTTTCGTACCTATATTTATCAATGAAAGCTAGTGCACTAGGTGTGGAAACTGAAAGAATTACACACAACACTTACAACTTTGAATACTTTTTATAGGCCCGAACACAAGATGATGTTTGAAAAAATGTATTAGCACTTAGAGCATATAAGAAGTGTTTACCAGGGTCTGAATATGAACTGTAACCACTATGTCCCTAAAGAACGGCACCAATAAGGTGTTGGTACCCAAATCAATTCTCCCTCAAAAGACTAAGCAACAACATAGTTTTGACAGAAGCTTAGAGACAAGTAGAGCATGTAGTGTTTCATTTTGTAGCCAAGGATGAAATACAACTTGCTCTTTGTCACTCAGATGTGGAGAAATGGGTAGCACCCTCAAGATTATTTGACCTATCCTAACTACGCTTTGGTTATGCCTTTCAACCAGGGTGAGAGAACCCTTTTTGTAGCTTGTTGTTTGTGGAGGAGATGGAGATATCCTTCCTTACGAAGTTATTAAGAAGAACCTGAAGAAAATATGATCAATACAACAAAACCTAACTCTCATGAGTTGTTACTCTAGATAATGGAGATATTTTCTAAGCAAGGTTCAAGGCCACTAAAGACAATGAAAACCTGATTGTTTCTGCATGTTTTGGTAGTAAAATTATGCATTTGTATACACACATGACAAACAGGGGTAGTATGGGTATGATTGGTTGTTTTTAAATGAATTTTTGGTGGGAGGTGAGGAAGAAATGAACTTGATTCACCAGATCCTTGAGAATTTTTACAAAAATGGAGAGCTTGAATAACATAATGCTTTGGGATAGCTAGGATGTTCCTTTAACCAGAATATGTGCTTCAATGGAGGCCCGATAAGAAATTTTCACACAAACTTCAAGGATCCAAAATGAAGGCTCAAATTGGAAAACTTAACTAAAAATTATCAACCTCTGTTTCATCACGCCTAAGATACCTGAAGGGTAATAAACAATCTTATAGTCATGCTAGGAGTGACTATGATTTTAAATTTGTTTATTACACTATCAAATGAAAGCGCTTCTGATAAATGAAATTACAAATGCCACCAAACTATCACAAGGATAAGATATTGTGTGATTCACAAAGATTTCAATGTAAGATTGCAACGGGAACAATAAAACTACTTGCAGACATTCAAAAATGAAGAAAACATAAATTTTACCCAAAAATAATGCATATTAACTCAATTTTGATTAAATTTATCAACAAGGGAAATTTTCTAGAACAATCTCAGAGCTTGTCAATGGTTGTACACTTACAACCACCTTAACATGATCAAATTTAACACAAAGGAGATAAACAAGTTTCTTCAGATGATTTCTCAGAAGGATGGGTTCTATCAAGATTTTCTCTTAGAAAAATCAGTCCCGACCTCTAACACTCCAACCATTTGCACGAAAAATTCATGCAATTTATAATACTTCATTTACAACAGAATTTTCCCCAAAACCAAGGACATTCAAAGCACCATTGCATGTTGAGACTCCCAGAATCAGATTTGTGAAAAATTTGTTAGGTGTGCAGAGGGAAAATATCTCCAAATATTTCCAGCATTCAATTCTTCACCTAGTAGGTCGTTCTTCATCTCGCACGCCAACTACTTCCTCCTCCAATTTGTCAAATCTAGTTCTTTGCATGCCAAGGAAAGAAAAACTTAAAATCAGATCGAAGCTAATGATCAGATCACACCTTGATTGCAAAAGACGTCTTCATATTTTCCTACCCAACTAGGATACCAAATTAATGTTCCTCTACATTTTACGTGCAGGAGACTCTAAGAAATGATAAAAAATTAAAAATTCACATCCCTGGGAGCTTTGAAGCAGAAATGGTGAAAATTTAGATATAGATGCACAATCGGTTGATCTGATCTCTTTTGAATCTGGA
This sequence comes from Taxus wallichiana var. yunnanensis, assembly GCA_018340775.1. Lineage (NCBI taxonomy): Eukaryota > Viridiplantae > Streptophyta > Pinopsida > Cupressales > Taxaceae > Taxus > Taxus wallichiana. Next base: position 347,202,823 of record CM031244.1, on the reverse strand, counting down.
CCGTCCATGTGGGAGATCCAAGTCAAGATGGGCCCGAGGGTTCCTTTTTACCTTTTACAACTTTTGGAAAAAATGCAAAATTTGTTAATTTTCTCTGCCCCTCCACCTTTGAAAAATGGGCCTGACACGTGTCCCAATATGGGTGCTAGAGGAACATTGGCTAAATTCTACTATTTCACCTCTTTTTTTGGAAAAGGGAAATTTTCCAAGTTTTTCCCGCAGCTCCGCCCTTCCGCTTCTAGTTTTTGATGTGGGTCCCAACGAAACCACGCTTCCTTTTACACTTTTAACTCCTTTCTCCCAAAAGGAAAATTTTCCAAATTTCCCCGAGAGTCTCAGACCTCTGCCATTGACTAGACAAAATTTTGACTATTCTCTATCGGTCCTATGAGTCATTTTGATGATTTTAATCTTTTGAATAACAAGGGAAAAAAATCCAAGTTGCCTGATGGCCCGCCTCCCCGCCTTGAATTTTCAAACTACCATGCATCTCAATGGTGCATCTTGAGATGGTCCCCAAAATTAGAGACCCTAAATGAGCACGGGCTTGCCACGTGTCTCAAGTCTTTTAGGAAGTTGCTAAAAAAACTAAGGAAAGAAGACCCGGTGGAAACCTCCACGTGTCTTTATGGTGCAACTTCAAGAACCTTATAAGGCTTCAATATGATTTGGCGGTGTGCTTCCAATTTAGAACTTTTAATCCATTTTTCTAAAAGGGAAAAATAACCAAGTTACTTCTGAAGGCTTGCATCTCCACTTTTAACTTTGCCACGTGTCCTTCTGTGGGGTCAAAGTAAGAATTATTCCTCGCGCTTGAATTTTGCTTAAGAATGGCAAGGCCGTAGTGAAGGGTTCAAATTTTTTGCCAAAGTAGCCAAAAATAAAAATTTAAAAAAAAACACACCATGCCCCATCCAATTAGAAGAAGCCACGTGCGTCTGAAAAAACCAATCGGTATTGAGCGTAGCTACGGAGTAAATTTTCTTGTTTTCCAAAAAAGAAAAAAATTTACAAGTTAAAAATTTTTCCCACCATCCCCGACCAACCAAAAGAAGCCATGTGACCACCAAATGTTACGAGAATAATTTTGACAGAAAAAATGCCTCAACTAGACCGTAAAAACATAGAAATTCACCATTCACACCTAGAATCTGATTTTTCATAAGGATGAAATGTTTTGAAACAAAACCAAGTGAATCATAGTTCCAAGCATATTTCGACCATAGATTTAGATTTTAAAAGGCATACAAATATAAATTTATTATTCTCGAGCTTCCATGGTCGGGGAAAAATAGGGAAAATGGAAAATCCCACAAATTTTGAAAAAATTAGAGCAAAAACAGGTCAAAGTTGGAGATTCCTTCAAAAAAGGGCATGAAGATGGATTTTGTAAACAATTCAAGGCATTCAAAAGGAGTTAAAAGCTTCATAACATCCACATCAAGTGACAAAATGTTTCATAACATGTAGATCAAAGGAAAATCGGGGAAAAATGGTGCGAGATAAAGACGAGCACCAATATATCTAATCGAGAAGAAGAGTGAGGTGAGCTTGAATAATAATTTGGATCGAAGCATCCAAACGATAGAAATAAGTATGAGATGAAGGTGGGGAACATGGTACCCAAGTGGGCCCTCTAGTATGTAGAACCAAACAAAGCTTAGTTATAATGGGAATCTTTTGATTTGAATTCCTAAACCTAGGTTTCATATTTTTGTATGTGTTAAGAATCGCGTGATAGTCATTCAATGTTGGCATCTTTTAAGCAAAATTGTTTAGACCTAGATAGCATGATTAAATTCCTTCAAAGGGAAAGAAGTGACATATTGATTCAGGGGAACATAATGACATCCAACACAACATTTGGTAGATATAGGGATGTTGGTGTGATTTTCCAAAAGGGATCTATGGAAAACATACATCATGATAACGCAATTTGAATGACCCAACAAGATTTTCCTATAATAATTCTATGAGTTTTTAACATACAAGGAACAATCTTGCAAGTCCACTAGTAAACCAGTCATTCACTCAAATTATTTTATGGAACACTATACCTTTAAGATACAATTTCAATGATAGGTGCAAAATCAAATAGTGATAATACCCTATCAATACCTAGGTCAAGTTGAAATATCAACAAGATCTAAGAATAAAATTGATATTGACATGATCTCTCCACAAGATATACTATGACTAGTTTAAATTCGACAAAAGATAAGATTTTGATAATAGAAGTTACAAATGTGAATAGCGTAACAACACTACCTCAACACGTTAACCAAGCTTGGAACAAGAAAGGTGTTAGTATCAAGATGATGTTATTGTGATATAAAAAAACAGTATCAACACTCTCAAAAGCCTCAGATGATGTTAGAAGAAAAAAAAGTACAAAAATAGCATACATTTGTTAATCGTGCAAGTAACATAATGATACAATAAGGAAACTTTTATCAAGTTCTAAAAAAATGAAGACAAAATGTAACTGTCAATATTGTATTACTAAAATGTGAGTAAAATAAAAACTCAAGGGGAAACAATGATGAAACAAAATCCTAGTTATCAAGAAGATCTTGAAATCCAGATCAAAGGACTATCAAAGACATGAAAACATAATCACACACTTTAGACATTGAACAACTTGTCTACAAACATGGATGGGCGTAAACTAAAAAAAGAGTGGTGAACATTGTCTATGATAACAGTCGCGAGGTATGCCTCCTTCTTGTCCCAAATGGGAAACAAGAACACAAGGGTATAGACCTAATGAGGTGAAGATAAACTTAACATCACTTAGGCAGAGTTTCACCTCATCCTAAGGTGAGAAAGAATCTAAGCTAAGTAATATGTTGTAAATCTCGTGATGAATGAAACTTAGATCAAAATTAGGTAGATTCTTTGCCTTGTTTGAAAAAAAAGGTTTAGAGTCCAAGTAAGTCGTTACTTCGTGATGGTTTAACAAGACATGCAAATGGACTAGTAAAAGTGCGATCCTTGATGAAATGGCTTCCCTAAGCGGATTACTCTACTAGGTTTCAATAGTTTGTCTAATACAAGCTCGATTTTCCAAGAAAAGTCACAATAAATAATCCTTGGTTTATCATGGCTTTACTTTACCCCTTCGATATAATGAGCAACTAGTGCGTTCAACAGTTGTATCATCATTGGGTTGCAATACAGTAACTTTGACTCTAAAAGCACAATGTATGACTAGTCAAGTGCATAAGCAGAGCGATTCCTATTTAATACACTAGGTTACTCAATGGTGGATTACTTTAGGGTTCCTAGAACCCCCCCCCATTGTTGTAGCTTAAAGTATTATGCCAAAGGGGTTATGATCTAGTTTAGCTTGAGATAAGGACGTACCCTTTTCCAAAACCTACAATACAATGTGTTATGAAAGTGGTGTGTTTTTTATCTTGCTTAGATTTAATGAAGTTTTTCACACCTTTGAAACCTACATCAAACATGTTAGCATGGTTTTGATCTCAATTATTTGACATGTGATTTTGGTCCTATACACCAAGATTAGTAATTTTCCAATATGTCATATAAAGGAGATAAGATGTTGCTTTTGATTTCCTAGATCGTCCTAAGATGCAAGGAAAGAGCATACACAACAAGTTATCTCACTCAAATTTTGTAAGAAATGGAAAATAATTAAGTAAATTGTGAAAAATAAGTTCCTTTTAACCAACTTTGAAAGCTAGTTAAATCATTTTTAAAAGTATGAAGAAGGTATTGAAACATTTTTGATTCCCAAGATCATGTAGAAAGGTACGAGGGAAGAGAATACGCATATCGTACCTTCACAAATAAATATGAAAACACTTTAACTAAGTTAGTATGAAAAACACGACGGAAAAAACATGGAAACCACTATTAAAACCCCGTAAAAAGTTTGAAAACCAAGAAAATCATATAATTTTGGAAATCTATTTTTATTAGTTTAACGCTTTTTGTAGTTTGCATTTTCAGAGGTCTCTAGGGAATTTTTTGAGTTTTATGGTAGAAGTAATGATACCATAGGTATATTAATTTTAGAACTTCCCTCACAAATTTCACCTCATGCTCTTTCCGACACCTATTCAAGTTCTGAAAATGGGTCAATGGGCTACGAGTACTAAAAATTATATGAATAAATCCAGATCAAATAGAGACACTTGCACACCCTTCAGGTGTATGCATGCCCTTATATGCGTGTATAGATCTCTAAAAAAATTCCAATCAGTTAGATGCCTACACGAGAAGTAGGTGTGTGTGTACTTATTTTGGCGTGTGCGTGCCTCAAATAAAAATAACAGATTAGTCAGGGCATTACTTGCGCAGGCACAAGGGTGTGTGCATGCTGATTTGGGCATGTGCACACCTCGATAAAAATATAGTTAGCTAGATTCCTAATTAGGAAGAAGAGTGTGTGTGCACTTTGTTTTGGGCATGTGCACACCTTTGATAAAAATAACATTGATTCAGGTTCATGCACGGTAAGAAGGATGTGTGCACGCTGATTTGGGAATGTACACACCTCTTATAAAAATGATAGTCACCAGTGCCTCGCATCGGTAGAAATTTGTGTGTGCACTTATTTTAGCATGTGTGTGCTGATTTAGGCAAGTATGTGGCTCGATAAAAATGACAGTCTATCAGGTTCCTACATGGATAAAAGGGTGTGTGCTCACGTGCCTAAGAAACCACAAAAAAACATGGAAAATGAAAGTCTAAAATTTCAACAGGGTATAATTTAGCTATTAAATACAATTTATAAAATAAACCTAACAAAGTGGCATGAAAATTAAGCTTAACTACATAAAATATAGCTAAAATCCCAAGGAAAATATTTAACCCTACAAAAATGTAAAGAATTAGAAACTAAAATAAAAGCTTGAAAATGAATCCATTTTTGGAGGATGGACTAAGTGTCTCGCCAGGCATGCCAAATGTGTCTAAGAAAAAGTTCTGAAGCTATGGAATGAGGGTAAAGAACCTCAAAGCTTTTCCAACTCATCTATGGACCATAAGATAAGAGATAAATAAGGAAAAATAACATGAAATATTATAACTTTGATAAAATAAAGTAAAGAAACTAACATGTATATTACTATGTACTCTTTGAATGCTAATTTAAATGAACTTAGAAGATCCTAACAATAAGTTTTGTTGTTTACTCCATGAATGTGAATGAATCTTACTAAATGCCTACAATGCCAAGTTTAGCATATTCCATTAAAAACCTATCATGGATGCAAGATGAAGCTATTGTAATGGTGGATGACTCAATATCAAATGCCTTATTATCTATTCTAATGTAAATGAACTCTTAAGCTATGTCAAGATGAGATATGATATCAAGATCAAGATGTTTATAAAGTGTAAGGTTGAAAGGGGGGTGACCCTTCTATATATAGTTTTCCACTTGGGAAGGTATTGATTTTGGTTGCATGTGGGACTAAAGGATAGTCCAAACCCACTTTATGATTAGGAGTGATAAACATGCTTTGGACTAGTTAAGCTATGTTTAGGATAGTTAAACTTGATTGTTGAGTGATTAGAGACTCATTGAGAGTTGGGAGGAGTCTCAAGTTAATCATTTGTGACTGATAGATAGCCTAGGAAGGTTTCAGAAGTGGTTCAAGGAGAACTAGGGAGGTTTTGAATGCTCAAAAGAGGAATGTATAGCTCATAAGAGATATATTAGCCCAATTATGTGATTATAGGAGGAATATGACTGGAAGAGCATCTTGAATGGGCATCCGAGAATGGAGCAGAGAAAGGATTGATTAATGAAATTTTGTTAATTGAATAAATTGGAGGAAATGCTGAGTATAAGCATATATTAGGTGTCTACACCAAAAACCTTTCTTTCAAATTAGGAGAAAATATGGGAGAGTTTCGTAGCATATGGAGGCTTGAGTGAAAAATGAGAAAAATGCACTAAGTGTCATATTTATATCTTGAAAATGAAAGGAGGGAGAGGGGAGGGGAAATTTTTGTGTCCCTTTCGTCCCTTTTGGCCAAAGGGACTAATGGGACATAAATTTTCACTTTGCACCTCATTGCGACACTTGGTGAAGATCCAACGATGAAAGGTAAGGCTCCAACTAGCTCCCGAAGACTTAACGGAGATACGGGAGGTAACATGGGGCTTAACATGGGTGAAATTTTATTTCTCTCATGTCCTTGAGAGATAGGGATGTAAGTGACACAAAAATGCGCCAGATCCTAGTGTTGACACATGTCCTATTAAAAATATGACTAAGTATGAGGCCTTGAGAGAGAATTCAAATTGGTGATAACTTGACGTCCCGATGGAATGTTTTTCATGAAATTTTATATGAATTTTACTTGAATTTTCCTTATAAATCCAATGGGGGATATAATATCTTTATTCTTCCATATATGCCCTTAAAAATCTTAATTTTTTTATGGTTCCATCGTTGAGCCTTTATAAACCGATTTCGACCTATTACAAAAAGTGTTGCGAAAACCCTAATATCACCAAATTCTAGGTCTTGGAATTAGCTTTATTATGATTTCTTGTTTTTCTTCTAACTCAATCCAGAGCTCCCAGAATCACCTTCCTAAGCTCAACAAGTTTTTGGCTTGTGCACTAGCCTAGGCCTGTGAACCTTGTTTTTTATCAAACTACTCCAAACTCTCCAAATCTTCCCTGAATCTTCCAAAATCACTTCCATGATGTTTCTATACATTCAATTCACCTCCAAATTTATTTTTCTTTAATTATCTTCTCAAGGGGTTGCGCTCATTCTGGGAAGACCAATGATAGCCCTTCCCATTATTGCAAGAAATTTGCATTTTCCAAGAACACCTAAAATAACTTAGGGCATTTTAATTGAATTTCCTACATAACCTAGGGAATTATTTAACATAATATAAGAGGTCACTAGACTAAATGAGTGGACTTTGGGTTCTTGGGAAGGATAGGACTTGAAAATTTTGGCACATGGGTATCATTGTCATGTTGGAAAATTGTCAATTTCCCTGTTGCACATTTGCATGACAGCAAAAAGACTCTTTAAATTAGGAAAATATCAAGAAATATTTTTATTATTTAGCTTATTTTTCACAACAATCAACAAATGATGATGTCTAGACCACATATTTACATCTAATAATGTTTGAAACATTACTAGAGGTCGATATTTATCTATGTTTACACAAATAGTCCCTTAAAATGCTACTAGAGTGGCGTTGGTAGCCACATCAGTTCTCACTTTAAAGATGAGAAACATTAATAGGCGAGGATGCTTAGAGATATATAGATAAGAATTTGATTCATTTTATATTCGGAAAGGATTTAACTGACTCTTTGTCACTCGATCTTGGAAAATTTTGATAGCACCATGCTAAGGGTTTGACCTAGACCTACTACTTTAGGTTATGCCTTCAACTAGGGTGGGAGAACCCATTTTGTAACATGTATTTGTAATGTAAATGAATGGATCAACAATATTTGACTCTCCTTTTATGATATTTGTAGAAAACCTTGACAAGACATGGTCGGTGCAACATACTCTAACTCTCATGAGTTGTTACCCTAGAGAATGGATATGTCTCTTAGACAAGGTTCATTCTTATCAAGACAACAAATAACCTTGATTTCTCTTGCATATTTTGAGTAAAGGATTGGTAAATTCAACAAATCTCATTGGAATTTATGGAAAAATAGTGCCAACAAGGGAAGTTATTTTAGGATTTATCATTCATAGATGAATTTTGTTGGGAAATTAATCCGAATAGAGTTGATTATACCAAATATCGAGAAATTTCAACAAATGTTGGAAAATATACCAAATAAGATGATGAAAACACAACTAATAAATAACAATGAACCTTGACCAAAATATGTGCACCCATGGAATCCCAAAGATACATGGTTTCACACATTGTTTGATAATTTAAGGATAAAATATCATGTCAAATACTCAATTAAACATCAAGAATCACCGAATTATAATTCCTAAGATACAATCATAGACTAAAAAAGACTCGTATCAACGAATTAGAAATAAAGTGAATTTAAAACTGCTTATCGTGCATAATGAAATGAAAGCTCTTCCCACAACACAATTGTAGTTACAATAATATCACCATAAGTAAAATATCTTCTATGATTTAGATTTATTTTTAACATAATATTGCAAAAATAACATGAATAACTACTTGAAACATATCAATTCAAAAGCGGACATACAACAATGATCATGATTAACCCAATTAACTCGGGGCTCATCAAATTTATCAAAGAGGAAAGTTTCATTTTGTAGTCTCAATGTTTTTCAATGACTCTACACTTCAAACCATCTTGACATGATTCAAATATCAATGCTTAGGAAATTAGCAGGTTTCTCGACAAGTCTTTTGGAAAATGGATTTTCTCTCTTTACGCCTTTCTCTATAATTTTTTTAAACTTTTAACCCCCAATGCGAGAGTATAGTCATCGACCGATACAATTTTCCCTCACTTATTCATTCTTAGTTATCCCCAAAAACCTTAATATGTAAGAGAATATTATTCTTTACAATATATCAATTATTTATATTTATTCTCTTGAAAATATCTTATTTTCTATTTCCATGTGGATAAAGTGTGAACTAGTCACATTTTTCACTTACGTCGACTATGATTGGGATCCCATGTCATCACTTCTTGATGATCATTTAATCACTCTTTCATTTTGTGATTAGATGCTCTATTTTTATAATTTATGAAGTGCTTTCAGGTCATTTGATTTGACATATATTCATACTTGATTTTCAAGAATCCATCTTGGATAATGAAGATTTCATTTTGCGCCTTTCTTGGTAATTTATTCCATGTGGTTGTCAAATCAGGCCAATTACAATTTTCTTCTTAATGACAATTCATTTCTCATATATTCCCCTCATGTAAATATATTATTTGATCTCGAGAGGTCATTTCGGTATGATTACACCCAACTTGATCGGTATACCTCGAAACTTCCTATAAAAGCACACCATTTCACCTCACCAATTCATATTTTCTTTTCTAAATATAGGTTTTGGACGGAATTTATTTGCACTATGGAAGAAACACTAGTTGTAGCCAATTTGAAAGATATTTCCACCGATAATTTCCATTCTATCTTTGATTTTTCAGGTCCAGATGAAGTGTTCACGAGAATATTGTTTGATATTCTTGACCCTTAATACTACACTCGGGCCTTTGATATCCGAACTATTTAGGCTGCACTTGTCAAAGTCTTCTCGGATAAGTCTCATTTTCTCTGCATTTCGGATGATGTATTTTCATCTATTCAGCTCAAGCATCGGAAAAGACATGAGCCTTTGAATAAATTTTGGACCGTAGATAGGCTCGGTGTGTAAGGTTTGACCAAATATAACTACCCCTACCTTTATTATGAAGCATTCCTTATGAAATAAATTCCCTTGAAGTCTTATGTTATTAGTGAATAAATCTCACTAGATACAATTCCTACTCATTCTCATAAGATTAATGAATTGGAAAAATGTGTCTCAACTTTGGAGGAAAAACCATAAGTGATTATACCCTCTCAAATTCCCGGAAAATCACCACTTGTTGAGAAGAAACATAAGGGTGAATTGAGCTCCAGGAATCCTACTCCATTTGCCTCAAGATCACATGTGGTTACACTTCCAACTCAAGTTTTCAAGCCATCCTCAACTTTCAAAGCTACTAGAAAAAAATTCTCTCCGTAAGGGTGGTATGGATATGAATTAAAGGGTTTCCTCTTATGAGACAAATTTGCAATTTCTCGCTTTTTGGGTGGTCCTTTGTCAATTCTTGATGAACTACATGCTTTGGGTATGTCTCGCACACTAGTAGGAGACATTATATTTGTTCAAATGGCATTGGGGTCAATGAATTTATTCTCATGAAGAATAGGCTACTGGAAAGATTCCTCTTTGCGAAAGGATTCTTAGGATCGTATATAATTAGGTTTCTTCATCACCATTCCTTTTTATTCAATTCTCGAATATATATATATATATATATATATATATATATATATATATATATATATTTTGTGTGTGTGTAATTTTTTTGGCATGCGTTGGGCCCCCTATAGATTGCAATTTTCCTTTTTGTAAATACAAAAGATAACAAACATTTCATTAGTTTATATGCTTTATAATGGAATGATATTTTACGAGAAATATAAAATTCTAATGCATTGTATCAAATTACATTTATATCGAGAGAGTAACAAGTTCAAAGTAATATTCATCTTTCATGAAACAAAAGTAGAAAATGAAACAAGAGTTATAAATGAAATATGGTAAAAATAATGTTTAAGAAAGACAAAAAAAATAAATTCATCATTCTTTATGTGTGTCTCTTTTTCTTCTTCATTTTCTTATTCCTATGGTAGAATTGTTACGTATGTATCATATCTTTGGAATATCTCATTTTTTCCCTCTTCATCTTGCCATTTGTGGTGTTGAAAGATCAGCGCCTACCCGACTATTGAATCCACAAAATTTCCCATCATTTCTTTATACTCCATTTGTCTTGCCCTTAGTTCTACAATTTTTTTTTCTATTTTCCTCATTGCTTTGATAACTTCATAAGATAAATTTTCCTTTTGGATTCTCTTTTCAAAATAAATGAACAAGAAATCAAATTTTAAATCACCATAAATATTCTTAAACTTATCAAATACCATATTTTCTAGCTTTGAATGAATGGTTTCCATAGTTCTATCATTGGTGCTCAAAATAGTCTCGCCCCATTTTGCCTTTGAAAATATATCGATTTATGGCCTCTATCACTTTATTTTTCCCCTGTGTTGTGCCTGGTTAATATTTGTTTCCATTTTAAATATGTTCTTGGGTCGTAGTTCATTTATGGGTCCATGGCTTGTTCCTTGTTTCTTTGTTCCTCTGGAAAAGGTCTGTAATTTGGGTCTCCCATTCTTTGTTCATCTAAAAACTTAGGTACTCCCATGTTTTCCATTCTCCATAGTTAGGATTTGTTTTCTTTATCGTTTCTACCCTAAATACTTGAAGAAAAATGAATGGATGTATCTCTGAGGAACATATTTGAGCCTTGTAACATTTCTAAATTCTCTTTCCTTGGATAAATTTTCATTTTCGGATCGAATGATCATTTTTATATGTTTTATGATTTGACGAGTGTTTCATCCAGTCAAATTTGTACCCTTGCATTAACAGTAACGTGGCCTCTTTTGGTTAGACACGGCTCAGCTGGGTACTTCAAAATTTCTATGAATCACCTCAACTTAAAATGTATCCACATGGAGGAACGACGGTCATTTGAAGATCTAATTTTTAGTTTGGTCTTCGAGTAGTGCCGAGAGGAAATGTGGATGTTTTCACTTCTTTTCCCAGACTTATATAAATTTTATGTAGCTAATTTGGCAAAGAAAAAGGACATGTGGTGAGCCCGCGCTCACTCGGAGTTTTTTTAAAGAAGCATCAGGAGGAAAATTGGAGGCCTCCACTTACTTTACCATTTTCTTGGAATTTTTCCAATAGCCAAAACAGACTACCTTGGAGCATGACACTTGGTGCCTTCCACTGAGCTTCGAGCCATCAAACAAATCTTGTTAGACTAGGACACGTGGTGAGCCCGCGCTCATTCAAGGTCTCAATTTTTGGGGACCATCTCAAGGTGTGCCATGGTGACACGTGGTAGTTTGACAAGTCAAAAGGAGTGGGGAAGCGGACCATTGGGGCAACTTATAATTTTTTCCTCTTATGCTCAAAAGGATTAAGATATCAATAATGGCTTGCAAGCCCGACAAAGGATCACCAAAGGGACAGGGAGGTGGACCATCAGGGGTAACTTACATTTTTACCCCCTAATTTTCACAGGATAAAAACGTCAAAATGGCCCACAAGCCCAATGGAAGAAAGGTCAAAGCTAGATCCAGTCAATAGTAGAGGTACGGGCTTTCGGAGGAAATTTGGAAAATTTTCCCTTTGTGGCAAAAAGAGTTAAAAGTAAAAAGGGAAGCATTGTTCCACTAGAACGCACATTAGGACTTGTGTCAGAAGCATTTCTCAAGGGCGGAGCTGCGGGAAAAAATTGGAAAATTTTCCTTTTTCCAAAAAGAGGATCAAATGGTAGAATTTATTCACGCTTCTTTGGGACCCACCTCGGACAAGTGTTAGGATCATTTTTCAAGGGTGGAGGTGTGGAACAAAATGTGATTTTTTTCCAGTTTTCTAAAAAATTTAAAAATTCGAAGAAACCCCCGGGTTTGTTTTTAAGTTTGAATCTTCCACATGGACAACCCAAATTCAAAGTCAAGATCAATAACAACCGAGAGTCCGAATCAGATTTCACCCCATTTTTACTAAAAACACCCTGAAAGTGTGAGTCTTCATGATTTCTTTGTATTTCCTACATGAAAATTAGAGAGAGGAGTTAATGTTGATATCTCGAGTTTGGTGGGAAGATCTCGGAAGACGTCTTTTTCCATAAAAATGGTCCACTATAGTGCTCGATCAAATATTCATTTTTTCTTCTCTCGATCATGCAAGGAGCCAGATTTGATAGATTAGGGGTGGAAGTGGTTGGAAAATTGAAGAAAGAGTGATCTACTAGATGAAGGAGTTGAATGCGGGAGATATTCGATGAGATCTATCCCCTCGAGCACCTGGCAACTTTTTACAAATCTGATTTTGGGAATCACGATCATGATTATGGTAAGCACTACTAGCACTCAATGTCTGGATTTCATATGGGAAAATGGTCTCTATTTAAATGTTATAAATGGCACAAATTTTTCATGTAAATGGTTGGAGTGTTAGGGGTTGGGACTGATTTTTCTAATAGAAAGCTTGATAGAGCCCATCTTTTTTTAGAAGTATTTTGAGAAGCCTGTATATCTCTTTTTGTATCAAATATAATCGTGTCAAGGTGGTTGTGAGTGTACAACCATTGAAAAGCTCTGAGATTTTTATATAAACTTTCCCTACTGATAAATTTGATCAAATATGAGGTATTCCGTGTTGTCTTGAGCAAACATTTGTTTGTTTTATTTCTGAGTGTATATGAGTAGTTTTTCTTGTTTCTGTTGCAATCTTGTATTAAAATCCGATTCAATCACACAGGTCTCAATCCTTGTGATAGTTTAGTGGTATCTACAATTTCATCTCTTGAAGGATCCTTCATCTGGGAATGAAATAAATGATTTAAAATCACTTTTCTTTCATTTGTTTGACAAAGATTGTCTGTAAGCCTTTGGGTGTACCTTAGGCATGATTTGTCTTAGATCTTGATACTTTGTTGGGTTTCCTAACTTGAGCCTTCGTGATAGAATCTCAAATATTGTGTGAAAAAGTGCTAATCTAGGCCTCCACTGAAGCACATATTCTGGTTAAAGAAACACTATAGTTGTTTTGTGGCATTCTATTGGTTTAATCTTCCATTTTGTAAGATTCCTCAAGGATCTGGTGAGTCAAGTTCATCCTACCCCACCTCCCACCAAAAAATTCATTTAAAACAACCAATCCTACCCATACTACCCTTGTTTGTCCTGTGTGCACAAATGCATAATTTCCATTACCAAAGCATGCAAAAGCAATCAGGGTCCTAAATGTCTTTAGTAACCTTTGCCTTGTTAAGAAAATATCTCCATGATCTAAAAGTGATAACTCGTGAGAGTCAGATTTGGTGTGTTGATCATATTTTCCCAAGGTCTTCTCTATAAAATTTATGCAAAAGAAGGATTTACCAACTTTCTTCAATAACAGAGGTTACAAAATAGGTTCTCTTACCTTGTTTGAGAGGCACAACCTAAAATAATTAGGATTAGATCACATCCTCTTAAGGTGCTACGCACTCCATTCAAAACTGAGTGCTAACAAGTCAGATAGATTGCTTCCCCAACTACAAAATGACATACATGATTATCTATCTACCTCTGAGTGTCCTGTCAAATCCATGATGTTGCTTGGTCTTTAAAGGAGATTAAATTTGGGTACCAACATAATTCCAACACCATTTCTAGGGAATATATTTTATACTTAGACCCTAGTGATGTGTGTAACTTTTCCAGTCTCTACATGTTTTTACACTATATTTAATTTGATAAATTTTGGTAAAGAAAGGCTAGAGTATTTCCATTTCTAGTTTCTAGCATTAACAAACATTTGACATATCATATTTAGTGCATTTGCACAACTAGGGTGGAAATCCTTAGTGACGACTCCCTATTGATATGTTTTTTAATAAGTACTAGTGCCTTCAAAATCTGTCAAAGTCAGATTTGTTACTAATATTGGAAAAGTTGGATGAAGAAGATCTTTCTTTGTTAGGTATCCCGCTAGGACATTGTTTCCAAAACTAGGAAAAGAAAAATTAGAAGGAAGAAAAGCCTAGAGAGTTATGGGAGAACAACAGACAAGAAGAGGGATCTTCATTGATGAAAGTAATTGGCCTATCATCAAGACTACCATTCAAGTGAATCAATCAAGAAGCCTCTTTGTGGATTTGAATTCTCTAGCTAGAGAAGGGCCTTCATTTTATTTTAAACGGTTTGCTTCACATTTTGGACCTGTCTTTTATAAGGTTGATAGGGATTTCCGAGAGACAAGGCCTTTGGGAGGTATCCATCTTGAAAATTATACTCATGTGTTCTAAGGACCCTCAACCCCTTATGAAATTTTCACCCCTCCAGTGGTCACCTTCTTGAATAAACATGGCCTAGCCCCCACCTAGACCCCCTTTTGTTGTAAACACCTTTGGACCTATAAATTTTGTGGGAATGTCTAGATATCCAAATGCAAAGTGCCTCAAGATGTAAGGAAGAGAATGCAAAAATTCTAAGGAAACAATGCTATAACTAGTGATCGTATCTAAATATTTTTATCAATATGATGGAAGACTTTGAGATTAAACATGAAGATGTTTTATAAAAAAATTTATCCATACCTTGGAGGAAGATGCCAGGGACTGGTATAAGGAATTTTCAGATAACTCTATTGATTCCTCGATCGAGATGAGCAATCCATTTAGATTGCAGATGGTGATTGAACTAACCCTAGGTTTCTTTTGATAGAATTTGAAAACATCAAAAAGAATCCTAATGAGTTGGTACATTATTTCAACACCAGTGTTTAATAAGACCTTGAGGATATTGCTGTTAGGATAAGGCCTTGTGATGAGTCATGTTTGATCAAGTATTATGATGCATTTGTTAAAAAAGTTGCATATTACTTAAGAGACAAGAACCCCACAAATTTGAGGCGAGGCCTTCACCGTGGCTCTTAAAATAGAGAACAACATCAAGGTAATTAGAAAGCCTCCAAAAATGGATGGTGTAAAATTTATTAACCCAAAAAAACCTCAAACAAGTAAAGTTGTTGATTTGGACGAGGTTGTGAAAACTTTGGCAGGGGATGTCAAAGAATTTTCCTACAAACTATCTCGAGTGGGGAAAGGAATTGGGTAGAGCTCGTAAGGTAAACAAAAGTAAAAACCCAAGACAAGTTTACAAATCACCAAATATATAATGACAGAGAGAAAAGGACCTGTTGGATTTGGAAACATGAAGCCCCAACGCAGGAGAATAGATTGGTGGGTGATCCTTTGGTCGCCAAAGTTACTATTTTGGAGGAGACAGATATCATTGATTGGTGTGACAAATGTTTAATTCCTCATGCTCCTTGTGAATAAGATCAGAAAGAAGAAGAAGAAGCTGATGAAAATGATGATGATGTCTACATGATGGGTTGCTCCACAAGCTCACAACAAGGGGCAACATCAACTGTGGTGATAAGTGCCAAGACTTCGCCCACCTTTTGGTACTGCATTCATAGGGTACCTTCTTTCTCCCTCTCATACTTTAGAAGCATATATTGTACAAGATTTTGAATTGCCCAATAATGGCTTTGCATAATTAAGGGCTTTAATGACAAAGAAGTATGATGGAGGAATTCCATCTAAGGAAGATAGGCGATTCTTCGATGAATTTTGTTATTGCTCAAGAAAAGGAATATAACGCAAGAAGTAAGGTTGTCAAAAGGACATAGCCTCAAGCCAAGCCAAAATCTCCCTTACTTTCAAACATTCCTAAAGAGACTCGTAAGAAAGATGCATCTCCCAAGAGCCATGCAGTTCCAAACAAAAATCATACCCCTACTGATGCCCAAGCTGTCAAAAATCTTGTACCACCTAATGAGTGTGTTGGCTTTCCTTCCAATAATGCCTTGCCAAGGAATGTCCCATATGATATTTCCCATGTTTTAAGTCAAATAAAATTCTCTGCTCCAATTTCGAGTTGTTTAGGATTCCGAGCACAAAAAGAGAGCATTTTAATACCTCGGGATTGAAAGAAGAGAAGACTACCTTAGGCGTAAATGTAAATATTGTGGAGACTCCTCCAATCATTCAATAATTAGAGACACCAGCAGCATTGGAGGAGCTAGATGAATCATCTAAGGTCTATTTGAGGACATCCTTGGTGGACATTCAGATAAATGTGTATCCATTCTTCACCACTTTGATCATTAAGGACAAACTAGTGCACAATTGCATGTTTGACTCAGGGGCATCATGTAATGTCATGCCTTTAGAAGTCATGAATGAGATAAATATCAAAGTGACAACAATATATGTGAAGTGCACTACCATGGATTATAGAGAAGTGCTAGTAGTGGGATGTGTGAAGGGTTTGGTGGTGCATCTTGTAACTTGCCCGAGTAAAAATTTAAAACTTGATGTTGTCATCGCTGACTACCCACCATGTGGGGATGCTACTATCAAGAAAATGGTTTCTAGTTTTGGTGGACGTATCCACATGGATATGTCCTATGCCACCATTCGAATTGAAGGAAGCCTTGTCAGGTTTTATGGAGAAAAGAAAATCTTGCATCTTATTGAGGATCCTAACAATGCATCCTATTAAGTATTGTACACAAATGTTGATGCCGACAACATTTTAGGATTTTCTTATGGAAAGGAACACAAGATTGAGAAATGTTGGTGTCTTGAACAAGTGGGCTCTCCTTGGACTTTATTTTTTGATGGAGCTTGCTCCAAGTTTGGGAATGGTGCTTGTGTTGTTCTACTTTCTCCTGGTTAGGAAAAAAATGTTTTTTCCTTAAAACTCAACTTTGAGTGCACCAACAACATTGTTGAGTATGAGGCACTGTTTTTGGGTTTAATAATTGCTTGGAAATATGGTATCAAAGACATCATTGTCAAAGGAGACTTAGAATTAATTGTAAAACAAGTCAGAAAAATGTATGCCATAAAGAATCAACGAATGAAACAATATAAGCATGTAATTTGGGATCTTATTGAGATGTTTGATTTATTCAAAATAGTGCACCATGATAGGAAATTCAATGAATTGGTAGAAAATCTTGCAGTGTTGGGGTCTTAGTTTGACAATGTACAATGTCCCCATATTGTGAATATGATGTTGAGGTATTGACAAGACCTTATATCCTGACAAAATTAAACATTAGCAAGTTTTTGATGATGATGCTCAGATCAGAAGATTTCTACAAAACAAGCGAGAGTTTTTTGATCAATGCATTTATTTGGAGCCAATGGTATGTACAACAGAAGGAAAAGAAACCTTGTTTGGCAAGGGCATCATCTAGCTAAAGACCAATACCATTCCTAGAAGGTTGGTTTTTGTTGAGTCCAATTTTGATAATGTTGATCGCATTTTTAACAGATGCATAGTAGCCTCGAGGGATTTTGAGGACCATGATTTTGGTAAAAAAAATAATCTAAGGAAAAATTGGTTAGGAAGTAATCTCAAGTAGGAGGAGAAGAAGTCATACACCTAGTTGTTCAAAAATACCAAGATTGCATGGCTTGGACCTATTATGAACTAAAAGCATACAGAGAGGACCTGTTTCAGCATGAGATTCCCTTGTAGTCTAATTTAAATCCATTGAAGAAGAAGAAGAGGCCCATCAATCCACTCTTATCTCTCAAAATGCAAGAGGAACTGAAGAAACTAAGGGATGGAGGGATTATTCAGCCCACAAGGTATTCTTCTTGGGTTACAAACCTAGTGCCAGTGAGAAAGAAGAATGGTGACATCAGGCTGTGTGTAGATTTCAGGAATCTGAATAGAGCATCAATGAAGGATAATTATCCTTTACCAAATATGGAGAACATGTTGCAGTTAGTGACTAGTTCTGAGTTGCTTTCCACCTTGGATGGTTTCTCTTGTTATAACCAAGTTGTGGTGAAGGAATCAGAAAGGATCAAGAAAACCTTTACTACTCCTTGGGGGACCTATGTTTATGTCAGGATGCCCTTTGGTCTGATGAATGCTGGAGCCACCTTTCAAAGAGAAATGGATGTTGCTTTTTCTAGTTACATCAATGAGTTTATTACCATCTACCAGGATGATGTGGCTTTGTTTTCTAGAAAGTGAAGTGACCACTTGCTACACTTGGAGAAGATACTAATAAGATGTAGAGAATGTGGCATCTC
The DNA here is from genome assembly GCA_018340775.1 of Taxus wallichiana var. yunnanensis. Classification (NCBI taxonomy): domain Eukaryota; kingdom Viridiplantae; phylum Streptophyta; class Pinopsida; order Cupressales; family Taxaceae; genus Taxus; species Taxus wallichiana. Next base: position 347,184,369 of record CM031244.1, on the reverse strand, counting down.
ACTCAATCCAAAGAAGTGCCATTTTGGAGTGCAGAGGGTAAAGTTTCTTGGTCACATTATGTCACAAGAAGGAGTGATGATTGATCCAGAAAGAGTAGAGGCCATCAACAAGGTCCCAATCCCAAGAACCAAGAAAGGAATTCAGGTCCTTCTTTGGGCGGATAAAATTAATTAGAAGAGTCATATCAAACTTTGTTGAGTTGACCATTCGAATCACTTCCATGTTGAAGAAAGACTAGGTCATCAAATAGGAGGAGGCTTCCATCCAAGATTTCAATAGAATCAAGGAGGCATTAAGACATACCCCTATATTAGCAGCTCCAGTTATAAGAAGCCTTTCTTCTGTTTTCCTCTGCTTGAGAACACTACCGATTTTTTCCTACTTGTAGAAGGATGATGAAGGGGCTGAAAGGCCAATTTCCTTTTTCGCATGGGCCTGCAGGGGCTGAGCTAAGGTACACTATCATGGAAAAGCAAGCATTTTCCTTGGTAAAAGAAACAATATTGGTTAGGACTTACATTTTAAGTTCTAAAGTGGTTGCTTATGTTTTCCACACCATGGTGAAGGACATTTTTTCGAGATGGAATTCTCAAGAAAAAGATGCGGTGGGTGAACAAGCTGCAAGAATATGATATAGATATACAAACCATGAAGTTGGTGATATGTTTGGGCTTAGCTAAGCTTATGGCTGAGAGAAACTTGCAAACTATTGAGGTAAATGAGGTAGAAGAAGAAAGGGAAAGTGTTTTTGAAAGGTTGATGAGTTTTGAGTGGTACAAGGATGTAATTTTCTATCTCAGACACTTATACTACCCTGAGTATTTAAGTAAGAACTAAAAAAGAGCTCTTAAGTTGGCTTCTCAGAAATATGTGATCACCGATTATGGGTTAGCTTGGAAGAACCCATGAGGGAGTCCTCTTAAGGTGCACTACTGAAGAAGAAGCCCCCAAGATAATTATTGATCTCCATGGAGGATTTTGTGGGGGGCATTTTTCTACAAGAGTAACAACACACAAGATCTTGAGGGCTGGTTATTGGTGGCCAACTCTCTTCAAGGATACAACTCTTTTGGTTAGAAGATGTGAGAGTTATCAATGCTTCTCTAGAATATTGAAATCTTCAAGCTACCTTCCTTTGCAGCTGTATCAGATCAATCAAGCCCCATTTAGGTAATGGGGAATGGATTTCATTGGTGAGATTTCAGACCCTTCAATTGCTAGCCATAAGTGGATTCTTGTAGCCACTGATTACTTCACCAAGTGGGTGGAGGCAATCCCCACCAAAAGAGAAACACACCAAATTGTCATGGAATTTTTGTTGAACCATATCATATGCAGTTTGGGGTACCGATTAAGATTATTGCTGACAATGCCATGAGATTTATAGATAAACCTTTAATGAAAATGTGCAAAGAATATGGGATCAACTCGACATATGTATCCAATTACAATCCCCAAGGAAATGGACAAGCTGAGTCTAGTAATAAAAATTTGTTGAATATTATCAAAAAAACATTGGAGAAGAACAAGAGAAAGTGGGGTGAATAAAGGTTGAAGTTTTCCGTTTGGAAAGATAGGATCACTTTAAAGAGGGTCATGAAGAGTCCATTTGAGTTGGTATATAGGACTTAGGGCCAACAACCTCTTCATATGCAACTATCTTCATATCAATTTATGAAAAATATGGAAGATCAAGAGGTATGTCCTTATGATGCTCGCATCAACCAGATTGTTGAGATTGATGAAGAGAGGAGGGAATACCACCAGAGGCATCTAAAGTTTAGAGCAAGGTTGAAGAAGTTATTTGACAAGAAGGTCACTCCTAGGGATTTCAACGTTTGAGATCTTGTACTGCTATTGGATAACAAGCATGAAGATAAGGGCAAGCATGTCTGGTTTGAATCATTATGGATGGGCCCTTACTCCATTGATATCAGGATTGGTGAGCATACCTTCTTCCTAAAGGAATTAGATGGTGAAATGATCAAATTTCCTATTAATGGAAAGTATTTGAAGCATTTCTTTGATTGATTACCCTGAATCAAGGAAAAAATCTTGTGTACATTGTATAGTTTGTTGTTTGTTTCCGTGTTTTGTGTTTTTGTTCGTTCTGGTCCTCGGTGACCTATTTTTGCTGGTTTCTCTATTTCATTTTTGGGAGGTGGCTCTATTTCTCTGCTCTGCAAGTTGACTCCATTTCCCAATGGATATTTTCAGCACTTGGTGTACTATTTTTCTTGTGGCACTCACAGGGAGTGCCCACCCCGAGTTGGAGCCGATGTTGGTGCTCAAAATAGTCTTGCCCCATTTTTCCTTTGAAAATCTATCAATTTACGGCCTCTGTCACTTTCTTTGTCCCCATTTTGTTCCTGGTTAATCTTTGTTACAATTTTTAATCTATTCTTGGGTCGTATATCATTTATGGGTTAATAGTTTTCTCCTTGTTTCTTTGTTCCTCCAAAAAAGGTCTATAATTTGGGTCTCGTGTTCTTTGTTCATCTAAGAACTCGGGTTCTCCCATGTTTTCTATTCTCCATAGTCGAGATTTATTTTTCTTGTCATTTATGCCCTAAATACTTGAAGAAAAATGAATGGATGTATCTCTGAGGAACATATTTGAGCCTTGTAACATTTCTAAATTCTCTGTCCTTAGAGAAATTTTCATTTTCAGGCTCGAATGATCATTTTACTTGTATTTTACGAGTTTGATGGACATTTCTCCCGATCAAATTTGTACCCTTACATCGATAGGGAACATGACCTCTTTTGGTTAGGCGTGGCTCAAATTTGGGTACTTAAAAATTTCTATGAATCACCTTAACTTAAAATGTATCCACATGGAGGAACAATGCTCATTTGAAGATCTACTTTTGGTTTGGCCTTGGGAGTAGTGCCGAGAGGACACGTGGAATTTTTCCCTACTTTTCCTAATTAGATAAATTTTGTTTAGCTAAAATAGTTTAGCAGAGAACAAGGACATGTGGCGAGCCCATGCTCACTCGGAGTTTTTTTAAAGAATCGCTAGGAGGACACTTGGAGGCCTTCGCTCACTTTACATTTTACTTGGAATTTTTCCAATGGCCAAAAGAGATTGCCTCGGAGCATGACACTTGGCACCTTTCGCTAAGCTTCAAGCCTTCAAACAAATCTTGTCGAGCTAGGACATGTGGCGAGCCCGCACTCATTCAAGGTCTCAATTTGTGGGCACCATCTCAAGGTGTGCCATGGTGACATGTGGTAGTTTGACAAGTCATAAGGAGTGAGGAAGCGGACCATCAGGGAAAACTTATAATTTTTTCCTCTTATGTTCAAAAGGATTAAGATAGAAAAAAGGGCCCACAAGCCCAACAAAGGATCAGAAAATTTTGTTTCAAGTCAAAGGGGCGGAGGAGGACCATCGGGGGTAACTTGCATTTTTTCCCCTAATTTTCAAAGGATCAAAACATCAAAATGGCCCACAAACCCAATGGAAGAAAGTTCAAAGCTAGCTCTAGTCAATAGCGTAGGTGCGGTATTTGGGAGGAAATTTGGAAAATTTTCCTTTCTTAGAATAAGAGTTAAAAGTACAAAGGGAAGCATGGTTCCACTGGGACCCACATTGGGACAAGTTTCAAAATCATTTCTCAAGGGCGGAGCTATGGGAAAAACTTGGAAAAATTTCCTTTTTCCAAAAAGATGGTCAAATGGAAAAATTTATCCACGGTTCCTTTGGGACCCACCTCGAAACGTGTCGCTCATTTCTCAAGGACGGAGGAGCAGAACAAAGTGTGAATTTTTTGCATTTTTCCAAAAATTATAAAAATTTAGAAGAAACCTTCAGTCTATTTTTAAGTTTGAATCTTCCACGTGGACGACCCAAATTCAAAGTAAAGATCAATGACAGCTAGAGAGTCTAAATCTGATTTTCCCCCATTTTTACTGAAACATGCTTGGAAGTGCGAGTCTTCATGATTTCTTGGTATTTCCTACACGCCAAGAAGAGAGGGGAGTTAATGTTGATATTTGAGTTTGGTGGGAAGATCTGGAAGACGTCTTTCACCTTAAAAATGGTTTGACTATTGTGCTCAATTAGATTTTTGTTTTTCTTCTCCCAAGCACACAAGGAGCCAAATTTGACAGATTAGGGGTGGAAGTGGTTGGAAAATTGAAGAAAGAGTGATCTAACAAAGGAAGGATTTAAATGCAGGAGATATTCGATAAGAACTGCCCCCTCGAGCACATGACAACTTTTTACAAATCTGATTCTAGGAATCACGATCGTGATCATGACAAGCATTGGTAGTACTCAAGGTCTAGATTTTGGAGGGGAAAATGGTCTCTATTGTAAATTTTATAAATGGCAAAAAAATTCGTGCAAATGGTTGGAGTGTTAGGGGTCGGGACTAATTTTTCTAATAGAAAGCTTGATAGAGCCCATATTTTTTGAGAAGCATTTTGAGAATCCTATATATCTCTTTTTGTATCAAATTTGATCATGTCAAGGTGGTTGTGAGTGTACAACCATTGACAAGCTCTGAGATTGTTCTAGAAACTTTCCCCTGCTAATAAATTTGATCAAATATGAGCTATTTCATGTTGTCTTGAGAAAAAATGTGTTTGTTTTATTTCTGAGTGTATGTGAGTAGTTTTTCTTGTTTTTGTTGCAATCTTGTATTAAAATCCATTCTAATCACATAGGTCTCAATCCTTGTGACAGTTTAGTGGTATCTGTAATTTCATCTCTCGGAGGAGCCTTCATCTAGGAATGAAATAAATGATTTAAAATCACTTTTCTTTCATCTGTTTAGTAGAGATTGTCTGTAAGCCTTTGGGTGCACCTTAGGGGTGATTTATCTTAGATCTTGATACTTTGGTGGGTTTCCTAACTCAAGCCTTCATGATCGAATCTCAAAGATTGCATGAAAAAGTGGTAATTTGGGCCTCCACTGGAGCACATATTTTGGTTAAAGAAACACTATAGCTGTTATGTGGCATTCTGTTGGTTCAACCTTCCATTTTGTAAGATTCCTCAAGGATTTGGTGAGTCAAGTTCATCCTGCCCCACCTCCTACAAAAAGGTTGATTTAAAACAACCAATCCTACCCATACTACCCCTATTTGTCCTGTGTGTGCACAAATGCATAATTTCCATTACCAAAGCATGTAGAAGCAATCAGGGTCCCAAATGTCTTTAGTAACCTTTTCCTTGTTGTGAAAATATCTCCATGATCTGGAAGTGACAACTCGTGAGAGTCAGATTTTGTTTGTTGATCGTATTTTCCCAAGGTCTTCTCTATAAAATTTATGCAAAAGAAGGATTTACCAGCTTTCTTCAATAACGAGAGGTTACAAAATAGGTTCTCTTACCTTGGTTGAGAGGAACAACCTAAAATAGTCGGGATCATATCACATCCTTTTAAGGTGCTACCCACCACTTTCAAAACTCGAGTGCTAACAAGTCAGATAGATTACTTCCCCGGATACAAAATGACATACTTGATTATCTATTTACCTCTGAGTGTCATGTCAAATCCATGATGCTGCTCGGTCTTTGAAGGAGATTCAATTTGGCTACCAACACCATCAACCCACTTTATTTTAGTCTCTATCTTTTCTTTAATCCCATTCAAAACATCCACTCTAATCTTGGCCAACTCTTCCAGGGCATATTGGATCCCCCTCATTCATGTGGCACAATTCCTTCCTTTTCAACCAAATCTTTCTTAAGTTTGAGTAACATGGTCCAGCTTTGGGAAAAATACCTCAAAATATAAGATATCATTGTCACATTTCTTAATTAATTCATCATATTCATTGAGTTTATTTTTGAGGTCTTCGTATTTATCTATAGCTTTTTCAATAGCTTCTTTTCCCTTTGTGATCAACCTTTCAATCCAGTGTCAATAGCCCGAACCTTCTTAACACTTTATCAATATGTTCCAATCCTTTAATGGTAGTAGCAAGGGCTTTTTCTTGAGTTTGACTAGATTGGCCAATTAAATTTTGCGAATAGAACTGATTTTTTTGATTTTTTCATTTAATTGTCTTTTTGTTTTCCTATATTCACAAACCTTTTGCAATAAGTCACTAAATCCTTTTGATACTCTCTAATACAATTGATTTCTTGAGGGTTTTCCTAGAGGAATAAGTTAAACATTGTAATAATTTGTTGTTATATTATTTCTAGTTTTTCCTTCATGATGGATTGCAACTTCCTACGTTTTGGACCCAAGTGGACTAGTATGATTCTTAGTGATAACACTAGCTTTCTTGGGTTGTCTTATAGGTTTTGGAGGGCTAAGGTTGAGAGATCTATGGCTTCAATGGGGAAAATGTCTTTTTCCTCTTTTGAAATCAATTCTCCCATCCATCCCTTTGTAATAGTAGTCCCAACCTTTGTTTCCTCTAGTGTTTATCAAGGTTTCTCAGGGGAACCACCAACCACTTGGACCCCTCTTGTACATCTTGGACTAATGGTTCTTCCTGTTTATTTTTTTCAATCGCCAATGTTGTCGCTTTAATCTCACCATGTATTGGAATCTCCCTAATTGATTTTCTTCTTGATCTTGGGTTTGGGGCTTACAAATCTCCTTCTGAGTTACATCAGTAATTGAAGTTTGTTCTTTCTTAATTTCCTCATTTGATGTAGTTATACCCTCAACCTTTTCTTTGGGAACTTCTTGAATTGATACTTCTTTTCCAGAACTTCCTTTCCTTTAACAACTTCAATCTCTTTTTGGGGTAGTTAAACTAGTAGATTAACATCCTTTTTTTTTCTCGTGTGCCCTGTCATTTATCTTTACTCAAATCTTGCACACTTACACTATCAAAAACCCTATCTAAAGTAATTTTCTCTTTTACTGCAACCTTTGTCATCTTTACATCTGCAGGGCTTCTCTATTTGAGGTAGTTCATTATCCTTAGTGAGGTTGGATTTATGTGAGGGATATTTCTCACTTAATACCTCTCGTGTCTACATTCCTTCTAATGTACACTTCGACTTGTTTAACTCTAGAACTACTAGGTCTGCAGAAGATACCTATGATACTTGGACCTTGTTTTTAGTAGTTGGCACATGAGTAGTGTTTCCTACTCATTCACTCAAATGAGAACCACCTACGGCATTTACTACTTGTTATTCAATAGCCATTTCAAATGCTTCGATGTGGAAAAATGTTCATCAATATCAACATCCATTATTTCTACTTGATTCTTAGTTGATTCTTGTAAATTTTTGAAAAAATACACACTAACACTTTCTACTTGGCATGTCATCAAAAATTTTCAAACCTTGATTTAATATAACACTATCTAATGGGTCAGATGATAAAATACCTAGAGATATTTGTTCATGAGTACGTTTAGCTATCATTCCTTTTGAAGACAAAGATGGGAGTACATGCAATGGTTTCTTAACTTGGATGGTTTGAACAATTCCTTATTATGGTAATGAAGCTACATGTTACACCTAGGAAACAACAATCCTTTCCTATTCTAGCAGTTAATCACTTCGTCCCCCGTGCTTATGCTTCTTATTTGTACGATCACCTTCCCTTACAAAAAATTGTTCATATACAATTGTGTCTCTCTTATGTGCTCATTGAAATTTATTAAGATCTCGGTGCCACCCTACCTTCAACACTATGACTTATATTGTATATGGCCACCGAATATAGCTCCGTTCATTAAATTCTCAACACCTTGGGGTTTTTGAAGAAAATATTGAGAGGTACTTTGGGTGGCTATACCCTTTTATTTTGACCAATCACCATAGAAAATTTAATGGGAACATTCTCCATGGATTTCAGGAAAAAAAATTCAGTTTTCTGTTTTAGAGCAGCCATGGAAGTACTAGTTCTATTGGCAGCAGAAGTCCATTCATCCACTATTCTTGTGGTAGGCCTTCTTAAAGGAAATTGAGGGGCCATTCCTCCTAGGGATCCATCCTGTCATCTCCTTTTAAATGAGGAACGCCATCCTTCCATTTTCCCAAGTCCTGGACTTATTGAGAACTCTTGTATTTTGAATAGAAAAATCAATATTTTTCTAGGCTAACCAATTCAAAGTTCTTCCCATTACGTTAGTCATTCTGCCATATGGATCATCTGACTCCTCTTCATACCTCTTTATGGGAGTCATTGGTTTTCCCTCTACCTTCTAATCAATATAATACTTACTTATAACTTATGGATCCTCTCGTAGCTCCTCAAGTATTAAAACAATCTTGAAGTCAATAATTTGAGTGAGGGTCATTCTTGAAAATTATTTGATCCTAACCTCTTCCTCATCCCTACAATGCATCCATTTTTCGTCAAAGTGAGGCTCATGCTCAAAGGAATTTGGAAAAGTACTAACCACCCACTCGATATCATAGTTAGCTCTTGCTTCAAATTTTTCCATATCGACCTCCTCATTTCTTCTTCCATTAACCTTGATATTATGATGAAATGGAAAGAATACCTTCCAATATTGATATGAAATTTAGTATTTGTCTTATGCTTCCCAAAGAATCAGCTTATGAGCAGTGTTAACTTCCTTACCACTCTCAAATAGGGCCATTTTGTCATCTAGGTATTTTGGTAGCTTGCATGGTTGCCTTCCAAATCCAATAACTCTGATGTACATGAACTTTATGTACTAAATAAAATAACATCCATACACCATAATTAATTTTCTAGCCTCATCTGAAATCTTATATTGTTCACATTCTAGTTTAAACAAGCATATAAGAGGTGCAAAAATGCATCATTTACCAATCTTACATTTCCTATCTAATTACTCAATTATAATCGGGAAATATCTCATGCATTTGGCATTTTTAAAATCGAACGTGGCACAAGGCCACCATGGAAATGTTTGTGACCTAAAACATTGTAAATTAGGTACGTCATTATGTATAATTCAAGTTCTCTCGTGCCACCAATCTTGATCTTTATTCTTAATGCTATCATATGATCATGAAGTGACTCAACAATAAAGGTTTCCCAAAAAATATTTCCTTTTTCTTCCAAAACAATCCACATGTAGCTGCACATACACTCCTTGAAATCTTTCGTCATTTCTAAACCAACCATTATACTTAGCATTACAATTAAATCTTCTCCTTCTTCACCAAATTGTGATCTAGCCAATCTCTTAGGGATTCTAGTGGTTGCATTATTTTCTACTATGAGCCACTTAGTATTTATGAGATTTTCATATTCTTTTTCCTAGCCTCATAATCTTGTAGGGCTAAACCAATACCTGTGGTCATTGGAGTTTTGATCATAAGAAATTTTAGCATTACCCTAATGGATGCGGCGTAAAATCTAGTACTATTTCACCATTTCCATCTAACACTTCCCTCTTTTATGGGTTGTAATTCATAGTGCAAAGTCTCACCAATTCTAGGTAATGTACAAAGTGGGGAATTGCACTAGCTGAAGAAATGTTACTTGACTTGAATTACTTGCATGGGTTCACTCTTATTAGGGCTATTCAATATTTTTTTAAACTCATTTAAATCAACATTAATTAAATATGTGTCTCGTGATCTTATCCATATCATTGGTAATTCCGAGATACAACAAAAATAATAGATGAAATTATCTATTTGCAAATGTAGAAAGTGTGAAGGTATCTCGGTTCTTACCAGTTTTATGTTTGCAATTCTATTTTTGTTCAAGACCCTTCACCCTCTTTCTATAAATGAGTGCTCTGCAATCAATTTCACGTCATACTTTAAATAATTCTACTAGTAATGTGGTTCAAATCTTGACATACGATAGCGAAAGGCTAAGAGCATTTGAATAATTCAAATATTCTCCCTTGATTTATGTAAAAATGAATTAATGATGGTAGTCATAAATGTGTTGCATCATGGTTGTCCATATTACTTTCTCCATTTTAAATTTGATCCATCCACGTGGAATAGTTCTACACAATGCATGCTCGAGGAGATTTTCTCATTTTTGCATCATTGTTTAAAGGAGACTCATTTAATTATTTGACCCAATCAACCACCTTTGAATTTCACTCTGATTTTTAACACAAGTTCAGATCCTAATAGTGGTGGAGCTATGGGACCTTTTTGAATATATATATTTTTTCTCAATCAAGCCCAAATTTATCAGTTTGACCCGAGGACCCGCATCCTCGATCATTTGCATGAGAGTATGCCACATGTCCTTAGCGAGTCTCGGGAGCCTTTCTACACTTTTACACTTTATTACCTCAAAGTAAAGAAACATCATCAAGTCTTGATTGCCCGCTCAAACCAACTTGTGACACGTATACCTTTTCAGAGCAAGGTCAATTTCTTGTCCTGCATTCTTTGACTACGAATATTCCGTGGAACATTCATTGGACCTCGGGGCCAATTTTACAAATTTTGAGTGTTATAAGTTCACTACAATTTTGAAAATCAAGCTTTTCATACTACAACAAATGGGAATCTTCCACGTATAGTTGGGCAAAGGAACAAAACACAATTTTTTTGACTTGGCCTTTGAGAAAGATATAAAAATGCATTTTTCAAGATTTAAAACTGATTCATGATCTTTTTTGTATGGGTCTTCAAGAAAAATGTGTCTTGCAGTATCCTCAACCGAAAAAGTGTAATAAAATCCTTAAAATGGGATTTTTAGGTTAATTTATCATGACCGTATCATTTGAGCGGATTACACTTACATATGGCCAAACCAAACAACATAAATTTGTTGGAAACACACTCATAGACAGAGGGGTGAGATCAATTCTAACACCAACACAATTCATATTTCTTCTCTGAATAATCCTCATGCTCATCATATGGATGTGTGAGAAATCTATGAGAGGAGGTTGGTGTTGAATCTTCCTTATGTAGAAATGATTCAAATGATAACTCATCACCAACAACATTTCATCTCTCATATATTTTAATTGTATTTTGGATCCATGAGACGATATGCTTTTGAGGTAGTACTATACCCCAAAAATATGCATTGGCATGTTTTTGCATCAAGCTTCTTCCTCTTCTTATTTGAAACATGCATATATGTAGTACAACCAAATACTCTCAAATGAGAAATAGAAGGTTTACGATTAATCCATACCTCATCCAATGTCCTATCCTTTAAGATCTTTGTAGGTTATTGGTTAAGAAGATATACTGATAGTATGGACTGCTTCCACCCAAAATCTATTCTCCAACTTTGTAGTGGAAAGCATGTAACGAGCCATCTCCATGATAGTCTAGTTGTGACGTTCTACGATTCCATTCTATTGAGGAGTACATGGGGCGGTAAGGTGTTGTGTGATATCGTGCTCCTTTAAGAGCAGCAAGAATTTCTTCGATGTGAATTACCCCCGCGATCGAGAAGAGAAAAAGAAGGGGATACCCGGTCTACTAAATAGCTCTCTTGTAGAAGGTCTGGAAATGTGTAAAAGATTCACTCTTCTTTTAGAGAAATAACACCCAAGTCTTGCGGGAATAATCATCAATGAACAACTAGAAGTACTAAAACCCCTTTAACAAAGAGGAAAAAATCTCTTCAAAGATCAATATGCATGACCTCAAGGTGGTTTTTGACAAAGAATGTACTAAAATCAAATGGATCCTCGATGTTGTTTTCCCTCTCGATATCTAGGACAAAGATGTAATGACATATAGAAGGAGGAAGTCCTCGTTCCTCTGCTAATCACAGGAGCCGGTAGAAATATTTCCATACCAATAATGTCAGAGTGCAATGAACTCCACCGCGTAGACATATAACACAATTACAGATGATGAAATTACATCTAATTGAAATTACATCTAATTGAAATAAAGGATACTCCAAAAATCTCTAGCAAATATCATACCTTATTTAGATATTAGACATGATTTGATGCCATTCTAAACCAAGAACTCCACCTTGAGCTTGTGATTCACTGAGAGATAGATAGGAGATTTGTGGTCAAGCCAAGGACATAGAGCACCTTCATGAGAGTACATCTTCTCATCCCAAGAGGAATGGTCACATTGTTTATTCCTTATGCTACATACTCCTTATTGTCTACAATTCGGACCTGATCTCCAGTGGGTCGATCATTCAATGAATCAAACAACTCTCTATCACCCATCATGTGCTTGCTGGCACTTGAATCTATCAACCAAACATTCTCTGATGGCTGCGATGTTTGGGATACAAGAACCAAATCATCTTCATATGCACCACAATGTGTTGATTCTGGAACATCTTCATCTGTGTCATCATCTCGGCTTGGCTGTGACATGTCCTTTCTTCTTCTTTCCACGAGGACGCCACTTGGATTTATTTGAATCACCTTGGCCATATGTGCTCTCTTCTCTAGAATTATGTTGTGTATGACCATTGTACCAAAAGTTTGTAGTATCCTATGGATTTGTGGTGTCGATGTGACACAATTAATTTTCCTATTGAAACTACCACTTCATTGAGTCTTTTGTGGTTACTTCGTGTCTACTTCTCTAGTTGTCCATTGTGAGGCTTCTGAATCTTCTTCTTCCTTGAGATCAACGCTTTTTCCTCAAACTCTTGTTGCACTATTTGAATGGCTTCCTTTAGTTGCGAGAATATTCACCAGTTCGGAAAATCTCACCTCCTTTTGTGTGATGGTCAACGTTGTGATGAATGTCCTGAAATAGGATGAAAGATCTCGTAGTGTGAGAGGGATAAAAACTTATCTTCGACCTCTTTTCCATGCGCGAAAATATCTACTCTTAGTTACGCCACGTGACACACAAAAATTTCCACCTTCTCGCCTTCTTGCATACTCATGGTATGAAGCTTTGACTGGAGATGCAAAATTTTTGTCAAATTATTTGCTTTATAGATCATGCACAAAGTATCCCAGGCCTTCTTTGATGTTGTCGCATTCTGAATGTGTGGTTGTACCTCATCGGATATGCTCAGAGTGATCAACATCAAGGATTTTGTACCTATCTTATCGTACTTTGTTTTCCCATCTACATCTCGTATTTAAAGTGATTGTGTTGGTTACAATCTCCCAGAGATCTTCAAAGAGGAGAATGGTTCTCATCTATCTTCCATGCAACAAAATTTGGCCCTTTCAAGAGTTGGGCATCAAATAGCAATATTTTTAGAGCTAACATGATGTCAAAAATCAAAATTTTATTATTATTATTTGTTCAAAGGTACAATGCCTTACTGATGAATAATAGAATGAAGGTGGGCTCGATATGCTCTTGCAGTGAGACACAAACGCTTGTGTGGGCATTCTATCTTGCATTCATCACACCGCTTCATCATCATTTTTTTGAGCTTCGTGCGAACCTTTAACCTTCGGGCTTGACACCATATGTCGAACAAGAACCAATCTAGTAGTCCTTGATACACAAGCTCCTCAAATTGTAGAATGATGCTATTATGAAGGCGTTGAGTAATACAAAATACATTATGGGGCTTTGTTCTTGGCATCTTCACGACGATTCATTTCTTGGATTGCTCGCAATGCTGCTCTCAGCATCTGGAATGCATGACATATTCTTCTCATGGTCACTTTTCTCCTTCACATGTTTTTGTAGGCTTCAAGCAGTAGATCTCTACGCCAGCAATGTATGCTTTCAATCAAAAACGTAGGTCCACAAAAAATTGGTCTCTTCTGCCAGATCCTTTCTTTCATGTAGATCTCCAATTCACCACACAGGTCTTGATAGATTAAAAATATCCACGTCTAAGTAGAACTCCATAGCAAAATCCAGTCGCCGCCAATGCTGGGTAAAAGCCAGGTCACTCCACTTCAAACGATTGTTGCCTCGTCTGCAATTTTTTTTCTCCAACGCCAAAAGATAAAACAATTTGCACCACAGGCTGCCTCCATGTCACTTTCTCCAACACCAAACACACACATCTACAGAGTTTTTGATTTTCACGCCGGGATGAGAACAAAACACCAAGACCAAAATGCCATGTTGCAAGTTTTCTCCAAATCGCACTTGGTCTCTGATACCAATGATGGACAGAGATGGAAGAGAAACATATTTCGATGTTTACATTTCCAAGCCAAAAACAACAATAAATACATACAAAGACAGTTTCCAAGGACGAAACCATCGACCATGCAGCTGCCACGAAGGCGTAACTGACGGAATCGATGAATAATAGAAAATTAAAACAATGTATTATTATTTATGCTAACAGACCAAAAAACAAAAAGGAATAAAATACATTATCAAAGATGGGTATGTAATTGATGTTTTTATATTAGACTCCCAAATCTATTAATTATTCTAGAATTACATATCCAACATTAATGAATAGGGCTCCCTTGGTGGCTTAATATCCACCCATTTGGTGTCGTTGAGGACCTGGTAGCCCCATGCGTCATCATTCCTGACAAGCATGATGTAACTACTATCCTGGTGTTGCCACTCCCTATTTCATGTTCTATAGACGCCTTGAGAATACAAAGAACTGTCAAGTGTTTCTGGCCGAATTGAAGGGCACCTAAACCTATTTTGAAGTCAAGGCAGCGAACATCGACAACCATAATTTAACAAGAATAATGAAATAGGTGCAATTTCTGCAAATGTCAGATCATCAATCTGGTTCAGTCATGGATGCTACAATCACATATTTTGATGTGACAAATTCATTGGAATATCTTAAATGATCTTTCATAATAGCCATCTCCGTCTTTAAATCTTCAATTTAATCTTTCCAAAACTGATTTTGGGAGAAATGTGTTTCTGCTACAACAATATCTCTTAAAATAGTTATTTCTGCTAGAAGGAGCCTTGACAGAATGGGCATGGTTGGAAGTGGTGTTGGATGGATGGGAATAAATATTGAATGCATGGAGTCTGAAGGTGAAAGATTTTAGTGTATGTCCAACCAATGGGAATATGCATTTTTCATTTCATTATTTTGGAAGAGGCGACATTTAGAGTTGGCAAATATTCCCCACAAGTTGAATAAAAATAAGCAAAAAAACTTTCCCCTAAATTGACAAACGATCAAACATGTCGTTTCATTAGATTAGTACACTAGAGGAAGGAAGGAAATATAAAGGGAACGAGTAAAATCAAATTACAAAATATTAGTTAGCAGAATTTGCGTAATCATTATAGTATTTTATGACAGGAAGATAGAAAATACAGAATGCATGTTAAAAAGTCCATAAGCAACTATAACATTATCTTCATGTGTTTTATACATAAAAAATTATTGGTTGTAAATACGGCTATGTTGCAAATACCAACAACCCAAAATGTCCCAGGTTTTTCGAAAAGTATAGGGGATGAGAAAGTGTCAGCGATTGAAGTGGACATAGTAAATACGCTATGCAGAGTATACCACCTGGCTTGTATGAAAGTAAAAAAGTGACATTGCATTGAATCAGAATGAGAGCAAGGAATCCATTGTCGAATTTAAACCTGTAAACACTATTCCTTGCTGATTCAAGATTGGGATCCTTACAGATTTTCCTATCTTTGGGAAGATAACATTTCTTCTGAAATGTGGGTACCAAGGGCCTCCAATATTAGTAAGATGGATTCCACTTATATTCAACTGTGTTTTAACTTTTGGCGAAAGCATTTGCAATATGATCTAACAAATTATGTTTTCCCATCTACCTTTGCTATCATGCTATCAATGTGTGTCAAATGGGATTAACAGCATTCAACAAATGTTTAAGGTGCAAGTGCCATGAAACGTCCACAAAATTTGGATCATGTGATTTGTTCGACTAAATTCCTGAAAGGTATGTGGACATATGGAATGCAATGACGGCATGATATACGAAGAATTGGTTCATTGAACAGACCTTACAAACTTTAACATAATTTCATGTCACAACTGTAAATCCAGAGTTCACAGCCTTTCGTAGCATCCCATTAACATTTCATTGTATGATTTATAGGTTTGTTTTGTGATAGATTTTAATAATCTACCTAAATCCTCTTAACAGCCACACATTGAAATCTTTGAGGGGATGAATAAATTGAAGTAATTTAAATGGACATGGTAAATATACTATGTAGAGTATCCCATCTACCATGCATACAAGTAAAAAAGTGTCATGGTGGATGGATAGGGTGACCTATGAGGAAAATTAATAAAATTATACAAATTTGGAAAAAACCATGCTTTCCATATTCTGGAAAGAAGGTATGCCTCCTATGAGAAAATTGAAGAAAGGAAAAGTAGCCAAACAATAGAAATAGGTCAGTCAATGGTGGGAACTGGGTTGGAGTGTATCCATTGGCAAGTGGCTTGTGAGTAGTGAAAATTTTGAAATTGAGTTCAATAGAACTGTTATCCTCAAATATGGCGCATTTAAGTACAACAATATCGGAGACTATATCAACAAGATGCACACCAAATGATGAACCAGGTGGAGAAAGTAAAACATGCAGTAACCAAAGCCAAACAGATGGATTAAAAATTCGTCGAAGAGGGAGATAACATGCACTAACCAATGGTTGTCTCTCAAGTCATTATGGTAGGGAGATAAATGACATGAGAGACATGACATGCAGAGAGAGGTGTGCAGCAAAATCCAAGTGACAAGAACCATCTCCTCACCAAAATACTGACAATCAAACACAAAGAAACTAATAATTGTCAGCTCAAGCAACATAGGGTAGTTGTAAAGGTGCAACCGAATGTAATGGAATGAAGGGATGAATTGTAAACCGATAAGGAGGACTAAGTAGGTCAAACAGGAGGACGTTCAATGTAAAGAGCCATGTAAACGGAAGTCACACCTCCGGCATAAATATAAAAAGAGAGGAAAATGACTATTATTAAAATTCTATAGACTTAAAATATGAATGGATTCATAAAGAATTGACATTCATATATTTTAATTGTTTTAATGGAAAATGGTTAATTTGAAAAACATATTTAAAAATACTAATAAATTGTATATTTTTCTTTATAAAATTATAGTTTGTAAAATCAAACTGTTAATTATAATTTGAATTAATTTTTTAATTAATAATAAAGATTTTGAGATTAGTTTTGATTCAATTTAATAATTAAAATATCTATCCTAATTACGCGAAGGCATTCCCCTATGGTAGAGGACCTCCGGACGTTTCTCACGATCGTCCTAAATTTGTGACCTTTTAGACGTTTTTCAAACGGGATTAAATTTGACAGTTGTTTGCATGTCGTTTTTACTTTGCATGCAATTTTTGAGTTTCTATTTTTAAAATCCTATTTTTAAGCTGTTGTTTTTAGATTCCGCCCTGTTTTATAAATAAGGAGTTTGTATTGGTTATCTCATCAAATAATCAGTTCGTTTTTGTGAAAGAGGATCCGAGAAAGTGAAGGGAGTCGACACACAGCGTTTGGTATGTAAATTTGCTTAACTATTTCTTTTCTGGATTCCCACAGTTGAACAAATGCTCTAAGCTCCAGTTCACGCCGTCTTTCTCGCCACCGCGCCCCTGATTTGAAACCATTTTTCTTGATTTTTCGGTGAAACCGTTTTTCCTGCTGCATGTTGGGTGTTGTCAGATATCTTTTATTTTATTGGAAGAACGCCCGTCTTTTATTTTACTCGCCGTTTTACATTCCTGCAGAGGTTAGAAATTTCATTTTTTAAGAACAGTTTTAACTTAACAGAGTCTTAAATAATTGGGAACATATATTTTGTCCTCAATTTCAATATGTTTGTTTCTTTGTAAGCTCCAGCTTCACGCCGTCTTTCTCGCCACCGCACCCCGATTTGAAACCGTTTTTCTTAATTTTTCGGATGAAACCGTTTTCTATTTGCATGTTGGGTGTTGTCAGATATCTTTTATTTTATTAGAAGAACGCCTGTCTTTTATTTTACTCGCCGTTTCTGTTCCACAGAGGTTAGAAATTTTTGTTTTGTAAGAACAGTTTTAACTTAACAGAGTCTTAAATAATTGGGAACATATATTTTGTCCTCAATTTCAATATATTTGTTTTGCTACAATACCCATGACTGTTTTGCATAACCCCTCTCTTAGTTTTAATCAGGGATTAATTAATTAATAGAATAGATACCCTGGGTAGATACCTCATAGTATTGGGTAGACCATTGATCTTTATGGTGTTTACGTTCAGGCCAAATACTATTATTCTCCAGCCTTCACGTATGATTTTAATGCTCTTTAATCACTTTTCTCTGCTCTTCTGTTTTATGTTTTCAAGAGCTGCAATGGTTCTATTGTCCATCAATTGCAGACAATTGCACGAATGATCTTTTCTATGAGTTCTATTGTCAACTATCGGGACATGATTCATATTAATGTTTAGGCTATATAAATAGTGATACTTAACCAATTGTTACACAACCAAGATATTATTAATACCAAAACATATAATTTTATAGTTTCTGATGAGGAATATTATCATTTCCACAAACAAGAGGAATAATACAACCCAAAAAAGTAAGATCCAAGTCTATGGTGTATTTCTTTTAATGAGAACCATATATATAGGGGTGTTGGGGCGTTTGAACTAAGTGCAGGTAGATTTTTCTTTTTGCCCCCATTGATTTCAAGTTGTTATTCTTAACTGATAAAACTCAGGCTCAAATTATGGTAACTTTATTAAAATCAAAGTCTATATAGCCACACAGGACGCCTAAACAGAATATAACATATATATGGTACATATGTAGATATAGATATATATTAATACACGTGCGGATAGTCAAACAGTAGAAATGGAGATTTACAGATCAAAGAACTATACAATAAAATCCTAAACACATATTGGGAGAAGAAAACGATCCACTATCATATTGTGATAATGAATATACATATTGGGATGTTTTAAATGTTCTATCTCTACATTTCTAACTTGTTACAAATTCATGCATATACATTTACCAATTTTATATCATGAGTGGTAGCGTTATGTAGTGAATATGACATTGGCAGTGTAGATATATTTAGTTTTATTAACTTCTTTTTCACTTTTTTGTAGGTTATTTGTGATTCTCATTCTCCCGCGGTAAAGAAGAGCGTCGTCTCTAAACAAAATTGAGGTGGGTTTTAATATTGATTCAAGTGCTTATTCATTTGTTTCGTTTATTGCATGCTATGGTTTAAAAAATTATTTTAGAGAGCTTTCATGTTATATTCTTTTGATTGTTACATTTATATTTAGACTCCAATCCTTTTTCCGAAGTGACATGTGGGGGCACGTGCCTTCGTCAATGACAAGATTCGTTATGTGCTGAGGGGTTCGTTCCCCAATGAGGCCATTTCGAAGCGTCCCAAGTTGGACGTTAGACTGATCAGCGACAAGGCTTTTAAAGCTTCCCGTCATACCTAAGAACATCTTGGTGGACTAACATACTTATTTTCCCTCTCCAGTTTAATATGATGCAGACTAGAAACACAATTCCCCTCCCCACAACGGGATTGACATTAACTACGCCTCACTTGCAGAGGGAGGAAAATTTTAAGCGTATTCAATGTGTTGTTAATGTTTTGCATTGTAGGCAACCGAAACCACCTAAAATAGTGATAGCTGAAATGATCAGAGATCACCTCCACCTGATGCCAACATCCCCAATTTTTCTCTCCAAAATCCGAACGATTGCAGATCATTCACGAGGCTTTTGCTTGATTTATGATTCGAACGAAGATGCACTGAAATATGAACCACCCCACAAATTGAGGAGAATGGGAATTCCAATCGAGGCATCTGCAACTGGACAAAACTACAAGAAACGTGCAAAGAAAATTGCACAAGCAAAAAGCAAGAAATTTGATTTTAAAAAATAGCTTGTAGTGGTTAGTTTATAAGTGTTTGTTTATAAGTATTTTTGAAATAAACTGTAACTCGTTCCAAATATTCCATGTATGTATTGTCGCAGTATATATCCGACGGAGAATCAAACTTATCAAACACATGTTCAGTTTTTGTTATCCAACAACTATGCTTTCCTAATTTCTTTATCTTTGTGTTTCCATACAAATACCTATAGTCTTCTCACTTCAAGTGTACATATTGTTCTTATTGTATTCCATTATGTTTGCTTAACATAATAATATGTAATTCATTTCAAATAAATGCATGTATATATTGCGGCGGAACATATGGGGCACAGAATCTAACTTTTCAACAAACAACAACAACAACAACACATTTTTAATGAGTTATTCATTATATCTTTCCTTTATACAATTGCTCGCTTCTTTATGTAAACCAACGACGCAATTTTAATGTGTACTTCATAATATTTGCACACAAATACATATAGTTTTAAAATGCCGACAAACAACCATACAAATTTTAGTTGTTTTCAACCAAAGCTTTGTACATTATATCACTTTTTTGCATATTGAATTGTTAAAGGGTTAGACTTCATGTTTGCACTTTTTAGAAAATATGAAATAATAAGGAAGTCAACTTTAAAGGTTCTCATTCTTTACAAATGCATGATTTCCTGAACAAATCCTTCATTTCATGATTGACTGCCCTACAAGTTTACATTTTCCACCATATATTTGTAGAATTCTCACAATCTCGAGCATCTTTTAGTTTCCATGGAAATAACTTTGACACACGAAGGAATTTCTCAATTGATTGAGGGTGGTTCCAATGTTGACCCCACATTTCAGATACTGCACTTGAGCTCTCTAAGGTCCATTCTCAACACGGGAGCCCAACATCGTGTTGACCTTTCAGATGGGATACATTTTCAGAAAGACTTCTACCCTCCAAATTTGCAAGTCGTGTAACCGACAATTCAATACAAGAAGGCTCCATCGTGTGCTTACACAAATCCCTCGTTAGAATGATCAAAAGTGAACTGTAAGCTTCATCTCTTGCTCAATTACCAATGTACATAAACTCGCTATATCAATTAAAATTTAATTCTGTTTATTTTTTCCATCCGTTGCTCAGTTCTAATTATATCCTGTTTTTCTTTTCCATTGCAGCACCGTTCTTATCATTGAAATGGATGTTGTTGTTGAAACACATTTGGTAATCGGTGCTCCAATCCGACTACCAACAAATGCTCTCAAACACAGTCAGTTGCCACAAACAGATGCAAGTGCAAATCGGGTTAACAAATATTTTACGAGAACACCAACTAAAATAAGTGCTTTGAATACATCTATGCACATGTGGTCCGTAGAGGGCCATGCCCTAGCAAAAACAACCCTTCGCCAATATCACAATGCAAGGGGAAATGGATCCATGTTTGGGTTTGATTTTTTTGATCAGGAAGGAGGAGAAATCCACATCACTTGTTTCAACAAGGCCGCAGAAGCATTCTATGAGCAGATTGAGAATGGGAAGCTATATACAATTTCCAATGGGAGGATTGCGAGGATTGCTGATGCAAAGCTATGTTATAACCATTTGAACAATGCTTTGGAGATTTTCTTACAACCTTCCTCAACCATATCTCCACTCATAGAAAATGAAGATACAATACCTTCCCATAACTTTCACTTCACCAAAATCAAGGAATTACCTGCAAGTGTTGAAGGTTCTATAGTTGATTTGATTGGAATTGTTGTTACGATGTCACCATGCTCAACAATTCATCGGTATGACAAGTCTGAAACAAAGAGAAGAACACTGCAGTTAAAGGACATGTCGAGTTTCAGTGTAAGTGTCACATTGTGGGGACATCACTTAGATGATATAAGCAACGAACTTGAAGACATGCTTTCTATACCACCTCTTCCGGTCCTCGCCTTGAAAGCTTCCCGCGTCTCCAGTTTCAATGGAAGCTCAGTGGACACTGTTTCAAGAACCAAATGTTATGTCAACCCTAAAATTTTAGAAACAAATACACTTCATGGCTGGGTTGATTCCGATGACTACTTCCTTCCAACGCCCTCTATCACAACCCAATTTCTAGGCCCTCCAAAAAGCATGACCTCTGTAACGATGATTTCGGAGGTACTAAATATGGGGAACACTGAGAGAAATGAATGGGCCATGGTTACTGCAGAAATCATGAATATTAGCATGGACAACTTTTTTTACAAGGCATGTCCTCTTCAAAAAGGTGACAAACAATGCAGGAAAAAGGTGAAAGAGAATGGTAATGGTTCATGGTTATGTTCAAGTTGCAACAGACAAGTGCAAAACTATGATTATAGATATGCACTCAGAATCGATCTAAAGGACCCAACAGGAGAACTTCAATCAGTTACCGCTTTTGATGAGATAGTTGAGTTAATCATGGGTGTTGCAGCTAGCGACCTCCATATATTGACTATAGACGAAGATGCGACTAGTGAAATTATAAGTAATGTCATTGGAAACGAATACTGCTTCACACTTTCACTGAAAAAAGAGACATATTACGGAAACAACAGATTGAAATGTGTCATCCTCAGTTCAAAGAAAGCAGAAAATAGTGCAACTCCTCCATAACCTTTACGCAAGGATTTCCAACCCACCCGTCCCTTCAAACATTACACCCTCACTCATCCCATTCTATACTTTGAACTATCACTGCTATGTTTCTTATTTCATATCTATGTTTCACTTTTTTCCCTGCTTCAAAAGAAAACTGTTGAATTCCCTTATACACTGACATACTATTGTCTCCTTCTATTATGTGGATTGTTAGTACTTTTAAGAAAATAAATATAAAAAATATTCAATTTTGTTATGTACGTATTTACATCCTTCTGTAGTATGTGAACACATTGTATGTTTCTATATATCTAATACTCTTTTCCTTAATAAAAAAGTAGTTTCTCAAAACTCAAATTGTTACCTCTTATGTGTATTTCCCATTGGAACTCCACATGCATTACAATTGAATTTAGTTTTACATTTTCACTTATTTCTGCATTTGTTTGTCATCAAACTATGTATCGTTCCTTGCTAACCCAAAATGATCTTTATCCAACAGGTGGTACTCCATAATCCTGTGACTTCGCAATCATGTCGACTCCTGCAAAACGAGCCCAACGAAGAGAAAACTACGCAAAAAATAAAGTACACATAACTGCTGAGCAACGGCGTCGTAAATTAGAGCATAGAACAACGAAAATCTCTAATATCTTTCAACTTACAACGACCAACAACCTACGATCCCCCAACATTCCAATCTTGCCATCAAATACAACTACTGAAGAATTGCCAACCAACATTCCACTTGTAACTTCCAAGGAAAACACCTTTCAAGAGCATGCCACTTCCTTCCGTACGAACCCATATTTGCTAGCAGCTAGCAACTTTTCCCCAAATGTCTGGGATGCCACATGAAACTGTCTCAAGTATTGACCTCTCTTCAGTTCATCCCACGTACACAACCAGTTTCTCCTCTCCTTCAGACTGCTTTCCACCTTGTAATCCACAAACGACTGAAACAGAACACCCCACCCCTTCTAATACACAGAGATTTCCCATATCCCCACTCTCTTCGCTGAATTTAGAAGCCCAACGTCGGTTTCGCAAAAGAATAGATTTGTTGGCGAACATCCAAACTTGCTCAATCTATTTGGAAAATTACCCTGGAATTAAAACAATTTTTTCCGAAGGCTTTCCCTCGTGTAACAGATGCAAAAGTGAAAAACAAGGCCACCGCTTCTCTTCATGGAACAACATGGACCCTGAAAAACAACCTATCGTTCTTGCGTCTTTAACCCAAATCGAGGAGATGCTTATCACACGAGTTAATCCATTCATGCAAGTCACCCAAGTACGTGGCGGGAAATACAAATACTTAGGACACACCATAAGCTTCCCGCAAAACATTACTTCAATAGCAAAGACCCTACCCCACCACCTTGGAGATTTGGACATAGTTCTCATACAAAGGGAAGGATCTAATTTAAAAATTATGATTTCTACGTCAGTAGATCTCGTGTTTGTGCAGCCTTGCAATATAAAATCCAACATGACCCCTATTACAAAGATGTCTTAATCGACGATGACACCCTTTCCTCACTACCATCTGAATCGTCAAATGTTTCCTCCTCTCTCAACATAGCCACAATGGAACTTCCCCAAATGTAAACTTGCTCTACAACTCATGGTAGTGGTGTTCCCACCCACTTTGATGAAACATATGAACACTCATCGTCTTTCGTGCCAACACCTCACAATACAGGAACAAAAGAAGAGGAAATCGAATAGTTCTTGCTCAACCACGATGGTAACACTCCATTTACCATGCCATGGCCAGAGCTTGGGCTTTCGCCAATAAATGAATATAATACGGAAGGCCTATTCTCAATGGCTTTCCCAACTTTATTTCCGACAGGAAAAGCAATGTGGCAACAACCCCACATTAAAGAAGTTCCAATGCATGAATACGCACTTCATTTGATGCGTTACCATGATGGGCGTTTCGGTTCCCACCCAAGATTTCGTTACTTCCTTCTAAACCTCATAATGCGACATAGAAGCCAGTCCACGGCAGCAGTTTTTATGAAACAGAACACCGAATCTGGAATCCCTCCAACAATTAGAGAGCTACAAAGACAACTACTAGAATGCCCCAAAGACAACCTCCCAGATAGCTTAATGTGCTTTGGATCGAGCCTTCGAGGGACACGTTCATTCTAGGGAAAAGTAGAAGTGAGCTTTCAGATATGGTGGAACAATTAGGGACACCAACCTTATTCTTCACTCTAAGTGCTGCAGACACTAAATGGCCAGATCTCCACAATATTATGTCTGGTGAATGCCCAACAGATCCTCGAGCCGCCCAACGTTGGAGAACACTTAACATTGTCTCTAACCCTCATCGAGTATCAGCATACCTGCATCACAGATTCACAATATTTCGGGAAGAAATATTGCAGAAGGAACTTGGAGCAGTAGACTTTTGGTACAGGTAATCAAATCTACTTATTTTAAAGTTTTTCCCAAACTACATATCTAATATTTATGTTCCCTCATCTCGCAGGTACGAATGGCAACATAGAGGCTCTGCACATGTCCACGGTTTATTGTGGCTCGAGAATGCACCAAAGGTAGACGAACTGGACTGGGAGGACACAACAGTTATTGAGGTGACAAAACAATACTTTGATAAGTTCGTGTCTGCCTGGAACCCCCACGGCTTGCAACCACTTGGATTTCATTCGCAGGTCACTCCTAGATGACCCTTGCTTGCTAGATACAACACAAATTCTATCCACCTCCCCGCATGCGGACCTTGAAGAACTACTTAATCGAGTTCAGCGCCACACTAAATGTTCAGAGAAGACATGCCTGCGTAGAAAGCAATCACAGCTACAGTGTAGGTACAACGCTCCTTGGGCCATGCAACCTACTTCTTCCTTACACATTGAAGGTGACAGGAAAATAAAGTACCTCCCTTCCAGAAATGATGATAGATTGAACATCCACAATCAAACAATGATATACATATGGAGAGCAAATGTCGATTGCCAACTGGTACTTTCCTGCCGTGCCTTTCTTAAGCATATTGCAAAATATGCTTCAAAAGCTGAGCAACATTCGAAACATATCACCAATGCTATCGGGAGTTTCAAGAGATGCGATACCTGATTATCCAAAGCACATATCGCGATCCGTAAAATGCTCACAGAAAGCATTGTTGAACATGACATAAGTGCACAAGAAACATGCCACATGCTGCAAAAAATGCCACTTGTTATGTGCAGCGTTCCATTCATATCATTAAATGTTGGAAAAAATATTCTGAGACGTGTTGTTGAAAGTGATGCCGATGAACAACAAACCACCGCTTTCTTAGATGCATATAAAGTTCGTCCAACAACCATGGAACACCTACCACTTATTCAAGTTGCTCAAGATTGGAGCTACAACAAGCACCGTAAAGGTGATAAATGGAAAAAATGACCGATACAAGCAATTGTACGGGTCCACCCGAGATTTGTGGATGTCCCTGCTCAAGAATCAACGTCATATGACCTTTTCTGTTGGTCAGAACTCCTATTATACAAGCCTTTCAGAAATATCGCGTTTGAATTTGGCTCAACCCCACATGACATCAATGTCACTTGGGACATGTACAAGCACAACTACAGACCGTGGCATGTTCTACGCACTACCGCAGACACAGGACTTGCAACAGATGTTAGTTCTGACTCAGAGCCCGAATGCAGTATTCAACAAGAACCATTACAAGAATGGTAGGTCTTTGCACAACTTCACCTCGGAAACAACACAGTTTAGATAGTCTTGAAATGTTGGGAAACGAGATTTTGACATACACAATAATTGGACCATACATGACGTTCCCCATGATTTGCAGATAACTGGTTCATCATTCATCGAGAGAGAGAAGGAAGACACAATTAACAACAACATACATGCCACACCACCATCTTCCACACTTCCTTTGTCTCCAGAACAACAAATAGCTCTTGATACCATACTACACCATTCAACAAACAAATCCCTTCTACCTCCACTAAGATTGATAATTCAAGGAACAGGCACAGGAAAATCATTTTTGATAAATAAAATCTGGAATTCATTCACAAGCATCAACCATATCTCCCTCTCCTCTACTTGTGCTCGCCCCTACCGGTGTTTCAACATTCAACATCTCTGCATCCACAATCCACGCAGCCATGTGTATTCCAATCAAAGAACTAAAACCCCTTGAAGGTAGTGCATTATCGTCTTTTCAAGAATCGCTGAAACATATAGAATATGTTCTTATTGATGAAATGAGTTTCATCAGGCCAAAGTTGCTAAGCAAAATTGACAGTAGGCTCCGCGAAGCTTTCCCACACTCAAGAACATCTGAATTTGGGAACAGATCAGTCATCCTCCTCGGTGACCTCGGGTAATTACCACCGGTTTTGGATAGTCCTCTTTACGCAAGTAATTCCTACGGAGCAACCCTTTGGAAGGGATTTCAATCTTCCATTACATTGCGAACAATATTTCGGCAACAAGGAACAACCAATGCACAGGTTTCATTCCAGAATTTACTACTCCACATGCGAGATTCGACCCCTCTAATTGAGGATTGGGAACTCTTGATGTCTCGCACAGAAACACACCTAACTCAACAGGAGCTCAACATTTTTAAGGATGCACCACATTTGTTTGCAAAAAATGATCAAGTGGCATGCCACAACCTACAGATGTTGAAGGCATTGAACGTTCCGATCACCCAATCCATTGCTTTGAAAGTAAAGACATGCTGGACCTAGAAATTCTTATGATGATCAGTTGCAACACAACGTTCTATTATGCAAACAACAAAAAATCATGCTTATTGCAAATCTATGGGTTGATGCAGGCCTCGTGAATGGTGCCACAGGAACAATCACAGACATTGTCTACGACGCATCAATGCAACCACCAACATTACCTTTATTTGTTGTTGTAAAATTTGATAGATACAACGGCCCATGTTGGGATCCCTCCAACCCCTTACATATTCCCATACCCCCTATTTCTAGAGGGAATCGAAGACAGTTTCCGATTAAAATGGCCTGGGGATTAACTATCCACAAGTCGCAGGGACTTACTTTGCACAGAGCAACCGTCGACATTGGAACCACCTTTGAAGGAAGCGGTCGACATTCACATCTTTCTTCAGAGTACCCTCGCTTACAAATCTATGCATTTCACCCACTTTTTCATTCAAGAGATACTCAAATATGGCACACGTACCAGCACTCGAAGCAAGAAGAAAGGAGGAAGCAAGACTACTATCACTCAACCCATCGTAAATACTAGCTTCTGCTTTCATAGCACCTCAAATACTACTATACTCAACATTTCTTCTATCAAAATTGGCAAGGTCGTTCAAGGGATATCAAATGTAATCAAGTTTATTGAAACTAAAATTTCCCACTAAAGGCTACCACTCATGATATAAATACTGCAAACGTATACATGTCTCATTACGTGTACGTATACCTACATTTATTTTATGTTTGGAAATATGGTATGCACCTTTAAAAGTACAAACCTGTAACATAATTAAATGTACACATACAACATTACAATGTAATGTTTCAACTAAATTCCTACACTACAACTATCAATCACACACATTATCAATTGTATAATAAATGTTTCTCCAACAAAACACCAACTGAACAACCAATGCACAACTAACAACATCAACTATAAAATTGATTAACTATCGAAAATGATATCACAAGTAATCATGTACGAATTTATAACAAGTTTGAAATGTAGAAACAACCTTCAGATTAAGTGGATCAATAATAATTGTACCTCTAAATCAAATAACATATACTGTTCGGCATTCACATCTCATGAAACACATGCGATTGCTAGTTTATTGTTTTTATTATAGGTAAAGGAGGGATGAGGGACTCTACCCCATACAAAAGTTTAGAAAAGGTAAGACATTGAAGATCAAAAGAACTTTTCTCTTCCAGTAACACAAAACAACCAAAGTAATAGATAAATTAATATAACATTTAACAATAATAAACACAATATTTTACCCCATAGATATATTATGATATGATATGAGCCATTTTAATATTATAAAATGAAAATGTTGCATCATCCACATCTAGGACCAATGCCACATTTACCTAATACAAGCATTTAATATTAGATAAATATTTATGTTTTATTTTATTTCATAATATTTAACATATATAAAAATGTAATTGATATATTTGGAGTCTTTTGTGTTAGTTGTGAAGCTGGTTTTTGTTTTTGTTTTTTGTTTTTTAATTGAAATATGAACAATTATACTTCCCTTTATAAATAATTGATCTTATTTAAAAATAACCCACCTTTAAGAATATGATGTCAAAATTTTATATAGGATCGTTAAATTTATTCAATTGAAGTTTTGGAATTAAGATATCAATTCGACTAACGTCACTTAGGACATTATGCCGACCTCGTCGCTAGTTTATTGGTGAAGTTGTTAGGCTCTCAATTTGGAAAAGACAACTTCAATATTATATTTGATGCAAAGTGTAAATGGAGAATAGGTCTCAAGAAAATCAAATGGGGTGTAACATCCTTTGTAGTTTAAAAAACTTGGGTTGCGAGACTATTTCGAGAAAATCATTGGGAGCCCATTAAGCTCTCACCTTCATGTCTTGATGACACATAATATTTAGAAATTTAGGAATCATTAATTGATAGAGCCAAAGATAGATTTAAACATAGAGTTCTAGGAATTTTTGTTGGCCTTAGACCAAACATAGATTTTGTAAGTGATTGGTGCAAGAGGAAATGGGCTTGTAAGGTGCACGTTAGGGAACCGAAAGGGGATGGTTTTCTCTTAAATTTTCAAGATGAATCGATGTAAAAAAGGTGTTATATGGGTCATTGTCGTTTTATGGAAAATTTGGTCTCACTTTAGCCGTTGGTGACCTGGTGGATTAAAAGAGATCAAATTTCATGAACAACCAATTTAGATTAACTTCTGTCTCTACCCTTGGAGTGTTGGGTACACAGGGTTTTTTTATTTTATTCGATCCTATAACTAAAGCTAGATCTAGACTATTTTTTTCCTATCTCTATACTAATTTTCCAGGTGGTCAGTAAGGTTCCCGAAAAATTGGTTTTAGATTTTTCGTTTGATAGATGGGAGAAAAGGATAGATATTGAGAGTGCACCAATAATTTGTAAAAAGTGCGAAATAGTATGTTATGAGATGAAGAAATGTTATGGTGAGGCTTCAACAGCTCGGGATAATATTGAGGAAGGCTATGGCCTCAGTATTCCCATATCCTAGATTGATGATGAGACAAAATTGAAGGACACGGTCGACAATTGTTATCCAACGAGGCATTTCTGTAGAGATGCTCGGGAAGACTATGAAGAATGAGAATGAAATTTTTCTGGTTGTGGCTTGTGAAAACTCCAAGGAAGTTACATGGGAAAGATGTATGGGAAGAGATAAAATCCTCAAATACAAAATTCAAATATGGATTTGTGTTAGTTAAGACTAATTCAACCTCTTCTCCTAGCCACGTGTTTGATGGGAAGTAGGTGGTTGTTAAAAGTCTTTTTACAAATGGAAAGGTGAATGTTTCCTCGCAAGTTTGATTATAAGTTCACCTTGGATTGGATGTGGGAATGTATCATGAGGATTATTTTGTTGAATCATCCAATTTTGAGGTTAAAGGGATTGTTGGAGTATGGTTTAGTCTAAGAAACTTAAATTTTTAGTATTGATCGCATCACACGGAGTTACACATGTGTTGCTCCCGGTGTGGGTATTAATGGTTTTTAGTTCCTTTTTCGGGTTGAAATTGATTTATTTTTTAAAAAAATCTTTCCTTTTGGAATTATTTTTTTATTTACGAGAACTTTGTTTTTTCCCCTACTTATTGTTTTCATTTCATGTGAGCTATAATGTATTATCTTTTGATGTTGTATAAGGTTTTAGTCCCTTCAATACCACTCAATTTCCAATAAAAACACCTCTTTTATTTAAGTGGCCCTTTTATAATTTAAATCATATATAATAATTTTCATTGTATTTCAAAATTACTTCTATAACTCTAAAAATCCTCAAATAAACTAGATTATAGAAAACTTCAGATAAAGTAATATTTCTTATGATAAATATTGAATCTTATAATCAATGAAATGGTTGTATTTATAGTTAGATGATATAAGAAAAATATCTACCATTTATACTTATATGGTTGTATTATATCGTCTAAAATTTCTTATACTAGATGATAGAAGAAAAAATTCATTCCATTAAAGAATGATTGGTTGTAGTTGTTTGTAATTTTGTTAATGAAAATTTTCCCTACATCTTTTGAACACCTGATGGAATTTGAATTTATTATAAAATTTGATGTTGTGAAGTTTTTGACAAAGCAAGTAAGATTCAAAAGTAGTTTGATATTGTCTTGTCATTTAGGGGTTGGGGCAAGGTTTAATCTAAGTAAGCTAGGATCTTGTTTATGTTTTTCTTAAAAGCTACAAAATATTGGTTTCCATTAGGAAAGCTACTAAAAAAATCTTAGACAAGAAACTACATTTAAATACATGAGTTGTCATGTTTTTCCCTAATGTAAAATCATGGAGAAAAGAACTAGATATTAGAGCATCTTTGGGGGTGCTCAAAATTAGTTAAAAGGTACACACATATCAATCCTTCCTACATTGTTGTAACACTTATTTTTCCCTTAGTAAAAAAACTTCTCTACCCACTCCTACTAATATCTCCCTTCCTTCCCGTTATAGTCTAGATACCAACTTAAAATAAAGGATTTATTACTACTAATATCCCTACATGCATTTTCTCCATGGACTATTTTATGTCTTAAACTAATACAACAAGAGTGTCTCTACCATTCCTTATAAATTGTCATTTGAATGGATGGTGAGAATTTTACGGTTGGTATTTTCAAGTGGGATCAGTGACCACCTACACCACCAAAACCAAACATTTTCATCAAGGACCATATAATAAACAATCCTTCTACTTCCTTCAATTTGTTTCTTCAAATAAATGCAAGAAAGGAATGGAGTCCCTTGAAGAGTTATTTAGAGAGTGTGGAGTTAGGTACTTGACAATGGCCAAACTGACCGAGAAAGGTTTCACTACTAATAAATTGATTAATATGAAAGAGGAAGAGGTATATGATTTGATGAAGACCCTTGTAGAAAAATATAGGACGAGTCTTCTTATAGGTGAGAGGTATGGGATAAAATATACCATTAGAGATGAGAAAAAGAGGTTGCATGATAGATTTGAAATGCAAAGGTTGGAACTCATGTATGAGGTTGAGAGAAAGAGGATTCAAGATGATCAAAATACCTTAGCAGTTTTCACAACATAAGAAGGTAAATTTATAATGTAGATATGTATATAAGAAAAGGAGAAAATATCATTCTCTAGAGTAATGGGTATGTGTATAACCAATTTAGTAACTCTATATATATATATATATATATATATATATATATTAAATAGAAATTTTAGTCTTATCTACCCGTTGGGTATATAAATACTTGATTAGAAGAAGGCTTAGAATAACAAAACTAAATAAATTTTTTAATAAATCAAAATAGATATTATTTCTCTCTTAGATACATTTGAAGCCACTTTAGATACATAAACAATCCAAATAAATCACTTTGTCAAAAGAATAGAAAAGGGATAAAGTATTTTGATTAATAAACATGGAATGCATGAATGCAATGAGTTTAGAAACAAAATTATGCACTTAGGGACATTTCTAGGTAGTAATATAATTTTTAGCATTCATATGATTCCTAGAAAAGAAAACTAGTGGTTGAAAACTATCTTTGGCCTATTTTGTGTGTTACCCGATTTATAGTTCGTGTTACATACCCTACAACCCATTCAAGATTTTATTGATTTATGTTTTATGGATTTAGACACCAATTCCAATTCAAGATGGAAGCACCGAGGCATTTTTTTCCCCTTTAGTCACCCTTGACCCCGTTTGACCTTACTCACTCATTTTGGGATTCTTTTATCTTTTGATCATATTTCTTAGTTATGGGTCTACCTTCCAGTTGTCAAATATGAAATTCAAATAAGGGAATAATATAAATACGTAGTTATGTGTTTAAAACAAGGACCAAACACTAATAATTATTATTTTCAGCTAAGATCTGCATTCAAAAGGAACCTAAAGAACTAAAAACATCCATTTAGCATCCATTAAAGGGACAAGGGTTGTGTCAACTCTTGGTACATAACATAGGAAGGGGAAGTTCATTCTATTATATCCATACGTACTACTATATTGAAACATTCTAGCTACATGTAGTGCCCACTTCCCTTTGACACCTTTTTTATACTAATCATGATACTGCTGATTATATTATGGACATGATTATGGAATTTATTATAGTATGATGTTAGATGTTAGATCATGGATTATTGTTGACTT
The DNA here is from genome assembly GCA_018340775.1 of Taxus wallichiana var. yunnanensis. Lineage (NCBI taxonomy): Eukaryota > Viridiplantae > Streptophyta > Pinopsida > Cupressales > Taxaceae > Taxus > Taxus wallichiana. The sequence goes on along the minus strand of CM031244.1, from coordinate 347,151,631 downwards.
GATTCAGTTATGATGCATGATGATTATTAGAGGTATTTTGGATATTGATGATGATATACTGTTTGACATGGTTATATTATGGATGTTGTTCGGACATGTGATATTTGGATATTGTGAGTAGACCTAGAAATTGAAATTATTGGATGATGATCTAGTTGTTGAATATAAAACTGTAAATGATATTGTTAGACTACTTTGATGTTGTTGTGATTCATATATCTAAATAATTTCGGATTTATATTTATATTATTTTGGATGTTCTGATATCGCCACGAGGCCGAAGGAGGTAATTGTGTTTTACAAGTTAAAATTTTACAACAAACATTGGGGGATTGGAGACCAACCACATTGGAATTCTAGATGAATTCAACAAGGTCACCATGGCAACTAGTATTTGTTTATGTGTTTTTATGTGTGTTAGGGATTCTGGGGGGGATCACCTTTAAATGTGACCAAGGGGTTTTATGTATTTCTTTTATTTGGTCCCTTTTTTTATGTTTCCATGTGTTTATCTTGTGGTGCTTTTACCCTTTCATTAATTATTAAATGGTGTGTAAATATTGTGAGTAATCATATTGTTGAAATAAATAAATCAAATATGTCATAAGAAAGTAATTAATAGAGTTTTTGGCCTTGAATTAAAGTGTTGTAAGAGATGTGTAAGTTAACTTTTGAGTGTGAAACACTCCACCTTCTTGGAAATTCAAAATTTTCCTTGGAGGCTGATTTTGGAGGCTTGTGGGACAAGTTAAACTTGTCTCATACCTCTTAAATTTAATTACCAACCATACCTACAGGTTGGGGAGTTGAGATTCGAATTTTACAAGACTTTTAAGAAGGTAAATTGTAGGTTTTAATTGCACTTTTCTTACATGATTTAATTTCAATCCTTTGGGGTGTGGGTTGGATTTGAGTGTGTAAGTAAACTGTCATATTATTCACCCACCTATTTATTATGCATTGGAGAATGAAGTTGAATTTGGGGGTTGGAATTGAGGATGTGTGATGTGACATCCTACATGGACCCACCTCATTCTCTTCCCTTCCCTCTTCTATTAAATTTGAATTCCTTGCCTTGTTTTGGGGTTGCTTCATTTTGGAGATTTTATTTTTGGGTAAATTCCTTGTTGTTTTGGGAGCTCTTGCTTTGAAGAAGTTTTTGGAAGATTGTTGCATGATTGTGGTTAGCTGATTTGGACTGCTTGCATTAGGATAAAGCTTATTGTTTTTTAACTTGGAACAATTCCATCATGGAGAGGTAGGAGCTTGGCTCTCGAAATGCTCTTCCTTTATGAATGTATATGTTAATGTATGAATATTTTGTAATGTTTGTGGGTGGTTGAGTAGATGGACTATGAATGGTGTAAAAAAAGACTATGGGGTTTATTTTGTGGGAGGCACAAGTTTATTTTAGGGAGGTATAAGGGTGGACGGAGTTGGGATTTTGGTTCCACCTTACAAAGAAATAGCTTAAATTTCATTAATCATTATGGGGTGCTATAAGAGGTTGGGGAGGCATAAGGAAATGTGTGGAATAAGGGTTACTTTGGGGAGGCATAAGGAATGTCGGGGTTTTGATTTGTATTGTAGGTGGTGATACTCAATTCCCCTTTGGGAGGAATAATAAGCATCACTCATAGTTTCTTGCTCCTTTGGATTACTTGAGGAAGCCTTAGTATTGTTTGTCATGCTTTAATGTAGTTGTAAACTACATTCTATTTTGGTTTATGTTTTTATTGCAAAAGTGTTCTTTGTGTGTTTGTTAAAGCCTATTGTTGCCATGAATTGGATCACATATTTCATTGCATTGTGGTTGGGGCTCAGGGGAAAATGAAAAAGGATGGATTATCCTCTTCATTGGATGTCTTGGTTGGGTGGAGAGCATTGCCTTTCCCCTAATCTTGTTGAGAACACAATTTGGAAGAATGAGAAATCTACATGTTGCTTTGTCCTAGAAAGCCGAGATAAAGACAGGTTTGATAGTCTCTTGTGAAATGAAATATTATTGTAACCTTTCCCACTTGAAGTGGATGAACTTGTATATGTTTGTAATGGAAATATGTTGTAGTGGTTATGAAAGTGTAAATTGAAATGTGAAAGAGACATACTCTATCTATTCTTTTGAAAGCAAGAAATTGTGTTCTGTATGATGAAACGGAATAATGAAAGAAGGAAATTGTAAGGTTGTAATTTGGAATCAATAAATGAATGTATTACCTCTCTAAAATTTCATTGTTGTATTGAATCTGATTATTTCAATATATTTGAAGTCTTTGTTTGAAAGGAAGAAATGCGTGTGAGAAAAATATAGAATTTTGTCTTTTGAAATATGTGAAAATTGGAAATTAGAGACGTATTTTAGCTCTTGAATAGTTTTATTTGAATCAACTAAATATATTAGATTGGAATTGGAATGTATTATAATACTTGGAAGAAGAAAATGGCAAATAGACCTTTTAAAATTTGATCTCTGTCTTGTATTTTCAAACCGCAATTATTTAATCCAAAATACACAGATCAATCCAAACAAAGAAATAACAAATGAAAAATTAGTTTGGACATAATAATATCTAAACGAATTCATCTAGACATTAACACTTAAGAAATTTATTAGAAAACTTAGCAAAATCATGCTCAAGCCCTTTTCCATCGCTTTGTTGTCAAGAAATGTAAACAAATTGCAAATAAATCGATAAAATTAAATATTTAAATCCTTCTTAAATCCATCTAAGAACAATTCTCCATGTCTTTGACATGCTAAGAGAGGAAGAAGATCAAATTAAACAAATCTCATAAGTTAAAATTTACCATTTACACTTTGTAAAAATGTGCGATTGTCTTCTTGAAATTTGCTCCTTAAAATTTATCTAAATAAAAATTTAATGAACCCTAAGTAAAAATACGATGTCGAGAGATTTCCATAAAGTCCTTGCTTTCCCAAAACCGAGCTCTCTATGAAAAGTTATTGCCTTTTGAAGATTTTCTTCATTTGGCATCAAAATAAAAAAATGGGAAAAATTTCGTTGCAGGACCATTGGGCATGAATTTTCCCTTAGCGCTTCAAAAATTTTTGGGAAAATTTTCCTAATTTTCCCATGCCCGGTTGACCTACAATTAATCGGAGAGGCTGCCACGTGGCACCACAAGGCGTTGGCGGAGGGGGATCCCTTTTTAACTTACCATTTCTAAAAGTTTTGGGAAAATTTTCTAAATTTTCCTTGCCACCCCGTAACCAATTAGAATCTGCCACATGGTGTCATGAGGCAAGGGCAGAGGAGCGGGTTCCTTTTTGCCTTTTGTGTTTTCAAAAATTTTGTGAAAATTTTCTAAATTTCCTCATTGCCCTGTCGGCCCACAGCCAATCAGGATCTACCATGTGGCATTGCGAGGCATCAACAGAGGCACAGGTGAATTTTAACCTATTTTCCCTTCGGGTGTTAAAACTCTTTTATCCCTTCCACCCCACTTTCTCCGCATTGGCTTAGGAGGTGCCATATGTCCCTTGTGGACTCCGGAGAGAGCGCGGATGCAAAGTTGGATTTTCGCTCAAAGACAGAAATTTCCAAAATGTCTCTCACCGCCTGTTGACTCGACTACTCCTCTAGGAAATATTTCTCCTGCACCTGCAAAGCCACATTTGGGGAAAATTTTTCTCCCCAGGCCCACAGCCCGCTTTTGGGAAAAAAATTCACCCCAGGCCCATTGGCCCATAACTCGAGAAATATCGGGAGTTACGAGGAATTTTTATATCACCTGGAAGGTAAGGAAATTTCTTATCGAATGGGAATGATTTAGGAAAATTTTGAATGCGTTAATTTTGAGAAAAACTATGTTGAATCTCTAAATCCTATTAGAGAGTGGGTATGATGAGGAATTACCCTCTAAACCTAATTGAACAATCTAACCCTAATTTTTGGGAGCTTGTGACCTCTAATAATTTCTAATAAGAGAAAATTATATTCTATTGGATTAGAATTTTTCTGAAACTTGTTAGTGACAATTGTTCTCTTGTAACCTTGTTGTAGACTCTTTTAAACCAAAAAAATTATTCCATAATTTTCCCAACTTAATCCTAGGTTGTTCTTAGGTCTCGGATGGGTTGTTTTAGTGGGCGTAATCCTAGGTTGTTCTTAGGTCTCGAGATGGGTTGTTTTAGTGGGCGTTACACTTGGTATTAGAGCGGTGGTTCAAAAGATTGGGTCATTGGGCACACTAGACAACTTGAGACATGAAACTTAAATCTAGCACACTTTTAAATCTAGGAAACAACTTAGTGTAGAAATTACATATTTTAGTGAACATGGAAACTAAATAAAAATTAGAAAGATGAACTAACTCTCGCCTTGGCCTATGTAGGAGGCATAGATGGGATGAGGGGTATTTTCACATAGACCTAGACTTACCACCACCAAATCATGTTGTAGCATCCATCCTACCCCATATTTTACAAAATCTTCAGGATGTTAATGCCACTCTACGTGGAGGATAAGTAGGAGTACATGCAACCATACATGAAAGAGTCACTTCTATTTAGGGTCATGTATCTCCTCAAACCAGCAAGGAGCATGGAGGAGATAAATTCCATGCAAAGTAAACTAGAGTAGAGTCACCAAAGAGGGGACAAGGTGACCGAGTTTTAGGACATAGAGAGAGGTCTCGAGCCCTAGGCTTAGGGATGAGCATACAGAGAGACCTAGATGCCATCAGACCACATTTGCATATCACATCAGGGAGATCCTGAAGCTTTAACCATCACAAGTATTATAGTGGCATAGGTGGATTTCGGGTAGAGGGCTAGTTAGTGAGTTTCAGGTGGGATTTTTAACCTATGTCCTTGTACTAGAAACACGAAAGCTCGTGTTGCGATCCATCTACTGACGGATGGAGTCAGTGTTTGGTGGTGGAAATAGGAGTAGAAGCTCCATGTTTATTCTAAGACAGTTACTTGGGAGCTCTTTGAGGAGTATTTCCGGAGTAGATATTTGTCATGGAGGTTCATACAATAGTGGATAGATGAGTTCCATGACCTTTGACAGAATCTCTTATAGTGGTAGAGTATGAGAGTAGATTTCTAGATCTACTCCAGTATGTTGATTACATGTAGGATGAGCAGGTGCAGATCCACAGGTTCATCCAGGGCCTGAATCTAGACATTGGAGGTGTAGTGTGGATCCATTATCCACAGACATTAGCTAAGGATGTCGTGAAGGCCTATATACAATAGGAGACTTGCGGAAATACCCAATAGGCTCGAGACCGAGTCCGAGCTGCATAGAGTAGATGTAGGACAAAAGATTGAGGGTGTCATACCTCTTCCTTGTGGTGGATAGGGTTCAACATAGTCATCTTTTAGACCACGGAAGCAAAAAGTTCCACCCACCTTATAGATCTCCACGAGATTCGATGCACCGAGAGTTCGAAGTATGGGGCCTCCTCCTAAGGGTCCCATCAAGACACAGGGGTTCCCAAAGAGCTCACTCAAAAAGATCTCACCCGTAGAGACCTCGAAAACCACAACTAGATCATTAGGATCCACACCACATACCTCTAGAGTACCCGGACTGGACTCTTTGCACGGGGTAGAGGATCGGGCGGTTGTTTTGGTTATGGTGTTACTAGACATTTTGGAGAGAATACCCACAGAACCCTAATAACAAGGGTAAGACACAGATCTCAGAGCCTACTTGTTGGTGATATGGGGCATAGTCATAGGATGTACGTGTGATCAAGAACCACTTGGTAGAGAATCGTAGTACATTCATTGATACTACAGGAGTAACATTGGTGGTATTCCTACCTCCATTTTGTTTGATTATGGTTCTTCTGATTCTTTTATTACACCATCTTTAGTAGAGTGATGCAAGCTGGTGGAAGTTAGGTAGGGTCATAGTTGTTGGATGTTGAGATGGCTTCTAGAGCCAAGATCTCTATAGACTCCTTAGTTAAGGAGTGTGTGGTAGATTTGGGACCTTTCACCACTACCTCGGATCTTCATATCCTTCCTTTGGGCTCATATGGAGTCATCTTAGGTATGGATTGGTTGTCTACACACAGGGCCAAAGTGGATTGTTACCACAAGATTATATCTTATGTAGATGATTTGGGAGTTGAGTTGGTGATTTTAGGTATCAGGAGACCTGTTTCCATTCACATCATCTTTTCTATGCAGCTTAAGTGGTGTGCGGGATGGGGTTGTCAGATGTATGTTGTTACAATCATAGAGGATGGGTCTAGTGGATCATCACTAGATGATCACCCATTTTGAGAGAGTTTACAGAGATGTCTTTCTACGGAGCTACCGGGTTACCACCCCCACGTGAGATTGATTTTCATATAGATCTGGTTCCAGAACAGAGCCTATCTCATGAGCACATTATCAGATGACCACCGTGGAGCTCTGCAAACTCAACTTGTAGCTGGAGGGTTTCCTGGAGAAAGGCCTTATCCATCCTAGTGTATCCGCTTTGGGTACACCAATGATTTTTGTGAAGAAGGATGGATCCTTTCGGTTGTGTATAGATTATCGCTAGCTAATTTGAATAAGGTAACGATCAAGAATCGTTATCAACTTCTTCACATTGATGATTTGGTAGATCGGATGAAGGAGCCATAATTTTATCTAAGATATACCTTAAGTCGGGCTATAATTGGCTAAGTATTTTGGAGGTGGACATTCATAAGACAACCTTCCGTATGAGATATGGCCACTATGAGTTCACAATGGTGCCTTTTGGTTTGACGAATGCCCCCGCAGTGTTTATGAGTTTGATGAATGGGGTATTTAGGACCTTCTTAGATCATTTCATGCTCATCTTCCTTGATGACATTTTGATTTACTCACGTACACGTGAGGAGCACAAGGGCACCTTCGCTATGTTCTTCAATGTCTTCGGGAGCAATAGCTTTACGAGAACTTGGAGAAGTGTGCATTCTTTCAAATGGAGGTGTAATATTTAGGTCGTATCATCTTTGGGGAAGGTATTTCCATTAATATTTCAAAAATTAGAGCTATTATGGATTGGCCAACACCCACTACTATGACTGAGATGTGTAGCTTTATGGGATTAGCAGGTTACTACCAAAGATTTTTTTAGTACTTCTCTCAGATTACACACCCCATCACTTCCCTTCGGGGAAAGGGAAGAATTTTGTTTGGTTGGACAAGTGTGAGTAGGAATTTAGTACACTTTGAAGTAATGTCTCACTAAAACACCTATTCTTGCAAAGTCCGGATCCACAGGGTGAGTTTTTCATTTTCATGGATGCTTCTTTAGTAGGGCTTGGAGGTGTGTTGATGCAAGAGGCCAGAGTAGTGGCTTTTAAATCTCGCAAACTCAAAGATTACGAGCTTAATTATCCAACTCATTATCTTGAGATTACGGTAGTTGTGCACACTTTGGTTCAATGGAGGAACTTTCTGCTTGGTCGAGATTCACACTCAGGACAGATCACCTGAGTCTTCACCACCTCTTCATGCAACCCAATCTCAACACTCATCAGCGACGTTGGATGAAGTTACTTTGTGAGTATGATATGAAGATAGAGCATGTGAAGGGGAAGGAGAATGTGGTGGCAGAAACTCTCAGTAGATGGAGACATGTGACTATGGCCACCTTGATGAGCATAGATTTGTAGAGAAGGATGCTTTTCTAGCTTCCTCTTGTGATGTGTCTACATTACGGTTCGAGAAGATATCGAGTCTTAGAGACCCCTTGAGGGTAAGTTTGATGGTTTTTATTTAGATTCGAGATCATCTTCTCGTGCACGAGAGACCAGATTTATGTTCCTAGAGATGGAGGCATGAGGCAGGACATCTTGGAAGAGGCACATCATGCACCCTATTCATCCCATCCCAAGGTGAATAAGATGCATGCCACCTTGAGATAGTTGTATCATTGGAGATGACTTCATATATACGTGTCTCAATTCATGTCACGATGTTTAGGGTGATATAAAGTAAATTCCAAGCATCAACATCTAGTTGGCCTTCTCTTTCCTCATGCTATACTGGAGTGGAAATGGGACACCATTTCCATGGACTTCATTGTTGTGCAACCGATGTCGAGATATCACCATGACGCCATCATGGTCACGGTTGATAAATTCACAAAAGTGGCTCTTTTTTTTTGGTGAAGACCACTTATACAAATAGTGCGAGTGGTATGGATATATTTTAATGAGATTGTCGGGTTACTCCGAGATTTTTCAAAAGATCATTAGTGACCGTGATCCTTTGTACACTTTCCATTTTTGGTTTACCATGCAGTATACCCTCGGACGAAGATCAATTTCAGCACATCATATCACCCTAAGACAAATGGATAGACTAAATGGGTTGATAAGATTTTAGAGCACATGCTTAGGATGTACGTGATGGATCATTAGTCTATATGGGAGGACTACCTATACTTGGTGGATTTTTCCTACAATAACAATTTCCAAAGTTCTATAGGCATGGCTCCTTTCCAGGATTTGTATGGTAGAGAGTGTAGGACACCTCTTAACTGGGAGAAAGCAGAGGATAGGGTTTCTCTTGGACCAGATTTGTGCGGGACATGGAGAAGTAGGTGGTTTTGATCGAAAGAGACTGCAGGAGGAACATGAAAGGTAGAAGAACTACACAAATCAACATAGGACTGACTATAGCTTTGATGTTAGCATGAAGGTGTTCCTTCATGTCAAGCCACATAAGATCCCTATCCATTATGGGAAAGGTTCTAAGTTAGCTCCTATATTTGTTGGTACTTTTGAGATCTTGGAGCATATAAATCCTTTGGCCTACCGTCTAGCATTGCCACCGAGCTTGTATCACGTACATTATGTGTTTCATGTTTCAATTCTTAGGAGATATGTTGCAGATCCTTCTCATGTGTTACATTGGACATATTTGTAGGTGTAGGATTAGGGGCAGGTGATGCTTTGGAGCCCGTTCGCATCGTAGATCGCAGGAACTTGGGCCTTTGATGCGAGAGAGCTTGATCAGTCTAGATGTAGTGGGACATATATGATGAGACTGCAACTACATGGTAGGATGTTACTTTTCTACGAGTTCGGTTTCCACTTTTGTTCTAGTGACTTCCAGGGAGGAATTAGAGTCTAAGGGGAGGGAATGTAGTGCCCACTTCCCTTTGACACCTTTTTTTTTTATATTAATCGTGATAATGTTGATTATAGTATGGACATGACTATGGACTTTATTATAGTATGATGTTAGATGTTAGATCATGGATTATTATTGACTTCATTCAATTGTGATGCATGATGATTATTAGAGTCATTTTGGATATTGATGATGATATACTATTTGACATGGTTATATTATGGATATTGTTCGGACATGTGATATTTGGATATTGTGAGTAGACCTAGAAATGGAAATTATTGAATGATGTTATAGTTGTTGATAAAACTATAAATGATGATGTTAGATTGCTTCAATGTTGTTGTGATTCATATATATAAATGATTTTAGGAGTTATATTTATATTATTTCGGATGTTCGATATGGCCACGAGGCCGAAGGAGGTATTTATGTTTTGTAGGATAAAATATCACAACAAACATTTGGGGATTGAGACCAACCACATTACATTTCTAGATGAATTCAACAAGGTCACCATGGAAACTAGTATTTCTTTGTGTGTGTTTGTGTGTGTTAGGGATTCCCATGGCGGGGATCACCTTAAAATGTGACCAAGGGGTTTTATGTATTTCTTTTATTTTGTCCCTTTGTTTATGTTTGCATGTGTTTATCTTGTGATTCTTTTACCAGCCATTAATTATTAAATGGTTTGTAAATATTGTGAGTAATCATATTGTTGAAATAAATAAATAAAATATGCCATAAGAAAGTAATTAATAGAGTTGTTGATCTTGAATTAAAATGTTTTAAGAGATGTGTAAGTTAACTATTGCATGTAAACACTCCACCTTCCTGGAAATTTGAAATTATCCTTGAGGCTAATTTTGGAGGCTTTTGGGAAAAGTTAAAATTTTCCCATACCTCTTAAATTTAATTACCAACCATACCTACAATTGGTGAGTTGAGATTAGACTTTTATAATGCTTTTGAAAAGAAAATTGTAGGGTTTAATTACACTTTTCTTACATGATGTAATTTCAGTCCTTTGGGGCATGAGTTAAATTTGAGTTTGTAAGTAAATTTTCATATTATTCACCCACCTATTTATTAGGCATTAGAGAATGAAGTTGAATCTGGGATTTGGAATTGAGGATGTGTGATGTGACATCCTACATGGACCCACCTCATCCTCTTCTCTTCTCTCTTCTATTAAATTCAAATTCCTTTACTTGTTTTGGGGTTGCATTTTATTTTTGGGCTAATTCCTTGTTGTTTTGGGAGCTCTTGCTTTGAAGAAGTTTCTGGAAGATTGTTGCATGCTTGTGCTTGGCTGATTTGGACTGCTTGCATTGGGATAAAGTTTTTGTTTATGAACATGGAACAACTCCATCATGGAGAGGTAGGAGCTTGGCTCTTGAAATGTTCTTCTTTTATGAATGTATATGTTAATATATGAATGTTTTGGCATGTTTGTGGGCTGTTGGGTAGATGGCCTAGCAATGGTGTAGGAGAAGACTATGGGGTTTATTTTGTGGGAGGAACAAGTGTGTATTAGGGAGGTATAAGGGTGGAGGGAGTTGGGATATGGGTTCCACCTTACAAAGAAATAGCTTGAAATTATTTACTCATTATGAGGTGACATAAGAGGTTGGGGAGGCATAAGGAAATGTGAGGAATAAGGGGTGCTTTTGGGAGGCATAAGGAATGTCAGGATTTTGATATACTATATTTTGGAGGTTTGTAATTAAGGTGGTGATACCCATTTCCCATTTTGGGAGGTATAAGAAGCATCCCCATATTTTCTTGCTCCTTTGGCTTGCTTGAGGAAGCCTTAGTATTGTTTTTCATGCTTTAATGTAGTTGTAAACTACATTCTGTTTTGGACTGTGTTTTTATTGTGAAAGTGTTGCTTGTGTGTTTGTGGAAGCCTATTGTTTCCATGAGTTGGATCACATCTTTATTGCATGTTGGTTGGGGCTCGGGGCCAACGAAGAAGGATGGCTTCTCCTCTTCATTGGATGTCCATGTTTGGTGGAGAGCATTGCCTTCCCTCTACTCTTGTTGTGAACACAATTTGGAAGAATGAGAAATCTATATGTTGCTATCCTGGAGCTGAAATAACGACAGTTTGATAGTCCCTTGTGAAATGAAATATTATTGAAACCTTTCCCACTTGAATTGGATGAACTTGTATATGTTTTTAATGGAAATATTTTGTAGTGGTTATTAAAATGTAAATTGAAATGTGAAAGAGACATAGTCCGTCTATTCTTTTAAAAGCAAGAAATTATGTTCTGTATGATGAAACGGAAGAATGAAAGAAGGAAGTTGTAAAGTTGTCATTTGGAATCAATAAATGAATGTATTACCTCTCTCAAATTGCATTGTTGTATTGAATCTGATCATTTCAATGTATTTGAAGTCTCTGTTTGAAAGGAAGAAATGCATGTGAGAAAAATACAAAATTTTGTCTTTTGAAATATGTGAAAATTTGAAATCAAAGACGTATTTTAGCTCTTGAATAGTTTGATTTGAATCAACTAAATATATTATATTGGAATTGGAATGTATTATAATACTTGGAAGAAGAAAATGGCAAATAGACCTTTTTAAAATTTGATCTCTGTCTTGTATTTTCAAACTGGAAATTATTTAATCCAAAATACACAGACCAAATCTGTAACAAAGAAATAACAAATGAAACATTAATTTGGACATAATATGATACAAATTAATTCATCTATACATTAACACTTAAGAAATTTCTTAGAAAACTTAGCAAAATCAGGCTCGAACTGTTTTGCAGTCATTTTGTTGTCAAGAAATGTAAATGTTCAAATTGTAAATCAATCAGACAAATTGAATATTGAAATCCTTCTTAAATCCATCTAAGAACAATTATCCACATTTATTTGACATGCTAAGAGAGGAAGAAGATCAAATTGAATAAATCTCATAAGTTAAAGTTTACCAGTTTGCACTGTAAAAGCCTGCAGATCGTTTTCTTGAAATTGGATCCTTAAAATTTATCTAAATAAAAATTTAATGATCCTTGAGTAAAGAGGACGTAGAGAGATTTCATGAAATTCCTTGTTTTCCTAAAAATGAGCTATCTATCAAAATTTATTGCTTTCAAATTTTTTTCTACATTTGGCGTCAAAAAAAAAATTTGGAAAACATTTCCTTGGAGGACCCGCCGGCCCGAATTTTTCCTTAGTGCTTCGGAAATTTTTTGGTAAAATTTTCATAAATTTCCCTGCCACCGCACTTCCTGTAGCCAATCATTGGCTGCCACATGGCACCACGAGGTGTTGGTGGAAGGGTGGATCCCTTTTTTCCTTTTGTGTGTTTGGAAAATTTTGGAATTTTTTTCTAAATTTCCCCACCGCCTTGCCTTCCCGTAGCCAATCAGTTTTACCACATGGCATCACAAGGAATTGATGGAGGCATGGGTGAATTTTACCTTTTATTCCCTTTGGGGCATTAAAATTCTTTTATGCCCACCACCCCGCTTTCCCTACGTTCGCTGGATGTGCCACGTGTCCCTTGTGGACTCGTGGGAGTGCGGGCGCAAAGTTGGATTTTCACCTTGAGTGGGAAATTTCTAAAATATCTCCCACCACCCCATTGACCTGAATAATCCTCTAGGATATATTTATCTCCGCGCCCCACAAACCTGTCATTGGGGTAAATTTTCACCCTTGGGCTGTAGGCCCACTCTCTTGGGGAAAATTTTCACCCCAAGGTTCGTTTGGCCCATAACTCGAAAAATATGAGGAGTTATGAGGAATTATTTATATCACTAGAAAGGTGAGGAAATTTCCTATCCAATGGAAATAATTTAGGGAAATTTTGAATGTATTAATTTTGAGAAAAATCAGGTTGAATCTTTAAATCCTGTTAGAGAGTGGGTATGGTGAGGAATTACCCTCTGAACCTAATTGAACTTTCTAACCCTAAATTTTGGGACCTTGTGACCTCTAATAATTGTTAATAAGAGAAAAGTATATTCTAGTGGATTAGAATTATTCTGGAACTTGTTAGTGACAATTGTTGTCTTGTAACCTGGTTGTAGACTCTTTTAAACAAAAAAATATTCCATAATTTTCCTAACTAATCCTACATTGTTCTTGGGTCTCAGGTGGGTTGTTTTAGTGGGTGTTACACTAAAAACTACTATCAAGTGCTACTTGCACAAGGGAATCCTAGTGCATAATTTCTACACACACACACAAATACTACATTAAGTCGATATGTAGTGTACTGCTCAAGAATTAGTTTACTCTCGTGGTTATATTAATAAGGTAAATATAACTCCACGTTCTACATTTTCCTTTTTAGGTTTGATGTGGCTTATGGGATTATTTAGGTCAAAATGTGTTTTCTAGGTTACAGTACCATCACCGATCATAGTGGGAACAAAAATTGATCAACATAGAGCTAACATGACACTCTTTCAATACAAATAAAAAAGGATTAAGAGATTTTACAGTCACCATGAGCACCCAAATCTAGTCATCAGCACTAGGTGCCCTTGTCAAGCCTTGTTGGTGAGTTAAATGGTTTATAGATATTAATTACGACAATTCTTACATCTTGTTCATCACTTCTCCATTCCTTGATTAATTCCATATTACACAAATATCAACGAAGTTCTCTCTTTCTTTTTTTCTTAGGGTTTCATACTTTAAATATTAATTTTCTTATTTCATTAATCTATTTTGGTATTTATATATCATTTATTTCAATAGTGACTCTGTAATATATAGTTTCAATTAAGTTTCTATTTACTTATTTGGTGAACCCTAACTCTTGATTGCACACTCGGATATTTCTTTCACTTATTCTCTCAAATTTATCTCAAAGCATAGTTTTATTAGGGTTCTTATTTCCATTTATTCTAATCTACAACATTCTTCCTTGGGTTTCCTTCTTAGTTCTTTCATGGTTCCTATAAATCCTTTGATATCTTTACATGACTTTATTTAAATTCACCCACTTGCAAATATGTTCTATGAAAATCCCTAGAAACTATGTATTTTGTAACACTTTCCAAATTTTCCTGCACGAAACCCAATAACAACTTAGGGCAAGATAGAAAAATTATGGATTTTTTTTTTAAAATGTGCCCATAAAAAGTTTAAAATTAATAGTTGTCACATTCATGTTTCTCATTTACTTTAAATTAATAATATAAATTTCCTTATTTAATCCCCATTATAATAAAAATAATAATTCCCTCAATACCTATGAATAAACCAGGTTAGTCTAAGGCTTGGTTTAGTTTCCCTAAATTTTATTTTGATAAAATTTAATTTACACCATAACCAAACTTGTACAAATTAATCCCATGGGTAAAGGGGTCTACTTAATTGAATAATAAAGTTATTTTAATCCCGCAAGGTGACTAGGTTTAAAAACAAATAACAAGGTCCTCAATTTAGCACAAGGGTTAGAAAAATAATCCCACCCCCTACACAACTCAAGTGCCCCCCTAAAAGTCAACCCATGCATTTAAAATTTAAAATTTGAATTTTACTCAAACACTCCCCACCTACTTTTTATAGAGATGTATCCCATCCATTGGATGGATTCATATGGGGCCATAAGATCAAAGGATTCAACTAACCCTATGTTTTCTTATGAAAGGCTTCTTTCTCTTCTATTTGACTTATTATTTTTTTATTTTTTTTTGTAGATTGGTGGAGGAGAAAGAGGAAGCTATGGGAGGTCATCTCAAGCTTTTGGAGAGGCATACATGCTTCATTTTTTATTTTATATTTTTTACACCCTTATTTAGGGTTTCAATGTATTCATCTATTTTATTTAATTCATATTTTTAAGATTTTCCCAAATGGGCATATGGGTTTTGCCCCATTTTAATTAAATGGTTAAATGGTATGTGTTTTCATTTTTGTAAGAGAATATATATACATACATGCATATATATAATGAATTAAAAAATGTAATACTTTAAGTCATGGATTTGAGAAATACACAATTCGCTAAAAATGAAATTTACGCAGAGTTTAATGTGGGTGTTTAATGTATTATATTAGCAAATGTTAGGGTGTTAGGGGAGGGTCGGCGACGCCACCCCCATACCATTTGTTAATTGGGTAGGGGGTGGGGTAACAAATGGGATGCGGGGTAGGGTCGGTGACCCTCCCCCAACCTTATTCCCAATTAATGAAAAATACACGACGCGGCCTATGTAGTAAACACAACGACTTCAACTCTTTTTTTGGTTAAATTACTTTGTAACTCGGTTAATAGTTATGTGATATAAATTTATAAATTTATATATATATATATATATCTTTTTTTTTTATTAAATTAAAATTATTATTATTTTCAATAATAATAATATTTTAATACTAATATTATTAAGAGGAAAATATGATATCTATATTATTAGCTAAACTAAATCTCACACTTACAAGTTCCTTTTAAAATGGGATGGCAATATTATCAAGTGATAGATTATAATTATGTTTCACCTAACTCTACCCTTTTTGATATTTGATTTAAAATGAACTTGATTTAGCTTAATAACTCGTTTATATACTCAATAGATCTAAGGTCTATTTGCAACTATGAAATTTCTTTACACAACTAGAATTAGAAATTAACCTACTTCATTGGCCAAGTAAAAGACAATTATAATTTAAGTTCTTTCCATCTATACATCCAAGTTTTGGCTTTCTATCAAACAATACAAGAAAATGCACAAAAATAGTCTAACTTTTCCATTATATGCCTTTCAAGTAATACAATAAAATTTAATATTTCCTTCATACAAATTTCCAACATTCCCACAAGAGAATTTCAACAATATTTCCAATAATTTTAAAACAATAATGACACACCCATGTGAGGTAATAAATCAACTCAATATGGACAAGTTGCCTTCTTTTCAACTACATTTCCATTATACCAAAACTAGTTTTACTAAAATGTCTTTCTTTCCTTTACAACATACAATACAATATTAATTACTAATAATCCAAACAATGTTTCTTCCAAAATATAATACAATAAATCTTCCACTTGAAGTGGGAATTTTACAAGAAGGTAGCTACAAAGAGAGGGATTTTTTGTCTTCTACAAGTGCTCCAAGAATAAAAAATCCAAAATAATTCATCTTTCTTCACTTGAATCATAACCAAAAATGGGGAGAGGCAACACTCTCCACCCACCAAAAATCCAATGAGAAGAAGAAGAAAATTTTCTCATTGATCCCGAGCTGCAACCACAAGGCAATAAGGGATGGATCTAACACATGGAGACTCTACAATGCTTATACACTCACTATCAAGAAAAACACACACACAAGAAACGATAACCACAACAAACACTCATTTTTAATCACAACTTCTGAAAACAATGGTTCCAAAATAAGCCAAGTAGAGATAGGAACATGGGGGTGCCCATTTTCCTCCCAAGGGTTAGGATGCCCACTTCTAAAATCCTCCACAACACAATCAATGAAAAAATCTTTTATGTCTCCCCACAACAAGAAATCTATGTTTCCCTCACTATTATGCCTCCATCTCTCTTATGGCTCCCACAATACACAAAATAATAGAATAGAACATTGTGGGGAATCCAAAACCCACTCCATCCTAAACACACAAAGAATCTCTTATGCCTCCCAACATATTTCATCCCCATTTCCAAATTTCAACACAACCTATGGTCAATTGACTACCCAACACTTCAAACAAGAACACACATCCATAAAACACATAACATACAAGAAAACAAGAAGAAGAAAAGAGTGGAAGATCCTACCTTGCCATGGTAAAGCTCCAATTTTCAAGCTAGTCCTAAAATATATAGAACTCTATAAAATACAAGCTCCCTTATACTCCACAAGCATGGACTCCCAAAATTCAAGATCCAAATCTAAGCAAGTAATCCCATTTACTTCCCAAAAATTTCAATAAATAGGAAACATGAGGAGGGAGATGATGTGGCTCCATGTAGGATGCCACATTATTTCTTCTCCACCCCACATCACCCAAGTCAAAACCATACTTGAAGGAAAAATAAATGGGGTTTTTAGATGTATGACAAACCTCCTACACACATCACTCCAACCCATACCATTTAGGACAAAGAAATAAACAGTTGTAAGAAAGTGCAATTAAGACTCACTTTTTGCCTTCCAAAACACATAATGGGGTCTATTTTTGAGCCCCCAACCCATAGGTAGGGTTGGTATAATAAATTAAGAGGTTTGGGATAAGTTTAACTTGTCCCACAACTCTCAAAAATTGGCCCTTAAGGCCAAATACGAATTTGTAAGGAGAGGTAGAGTGTACAACCTCAAGATCACATACACTCAACTAAAAACACATAAACCAAAGAACAATCTAATATAATAAATGAATTCATTTTTTCCCAAACATAATTACTTTAGTAACATGATTAATTAACTAATATAGAAATATAAATTAATTAATGGTAAAGGGAATTACATCACCATAAAATCACATACTATAAATTAAATAAAGGAAAAAAATAAATGAACAAAACACAAATCCCTTGGTCACAATTGGTAGTAATCACCCCATGGGGACCACCTAACAACAAATAAAACACACATAAAATAACACAAGTTTCCATGATGACCATTGTTGAATCCACCCAAGTATTTTGTTATGGTTGGTCACCAATCCCGCTTTTATTGTTGTGATATAATCACCTACAAAACACACAATACCTCCTTTGCCTTTGTGGCCACATCAAAACCTCCAAGATAAAATATATGCATATAATTAAACAATAATCCATACATAAATTAAATCATCATCTATGAAAATAATGTTATTATTTTAAAATTCCAACAACATCTCAATTCTACATTTCATCAATACCAATAAGATCACAAGATTAGTTCACTACTAAATCCTACTCAATATGATGAAAATTTTGAATGTCAGAAATATATAAATATGTAAACAACACATCATCAACAATATAAATGTCTCTCTAAGAAAAACCACACAATCATACTATGAATCGAAATCCATTAATAGTCCAAGTATCTATATCATCTAATCGCCATGCTAAGCCAAAATAATATAATAATATCCATGTATATAACTATCAGTAATCAAAATCAAAATGTAATAAGTGTCAAAGGGAAGTTGGCACTACATCCCCCTCCCCTTAGACTCGATTTCCTCCTTGAAGTCACTAGAAATAGGTGTGGAAACTGGACTCATAGAAATGTAGCATCCTCTCATGTAGTAGTAGTGTCATCATACCTGTCCATTGGACTCTAACCTAGTCAATCTCTCTACCTCGGAGGCCCATGGTTCTGCGCACTCTAAAATATGGATGGGCTCCACCATCACCTGCCCCTAATCCTACACCTACAATGAGGTCCAATATAATACATGAGAAGGATCAAAAATGTATATCCTAAGTATAGAAACATGAAACACATCATGGACGTGAGACATGCTAGGTGGAAATGCAAGATGATAGGATAAGGGATGAATACGCTTGAAGATATCAATGGGACCCAAAAATATAGGAGCAATATTAGAGCCTTTTTCATAATGGATAGGGCTCTTATGAGGCTCGATGAAGAAAAACCTTCGTGCCCACCTCAAAACTATGATCTATATTATGCTGATTCGCATAATTATTTTGCCTATCTTGCGCCTCCCCGTAATCTCTTCTTGATGATAACAACCTACTACTCCATATCTTGTAGTAAATTTAGCCCAAGAGAAACCCTATCCTCTAACCTATCCCAACTAAGAGGTGTCCTGCACTCTCTACCATACAATTCTGAAAAGAAGCCATGCCTATCAAAATCTAAAAACTATTATTGTAGAAAATCCTCCAAATACAAGTACTCCTCCCACCTCGACTGATGGTCCATGACATACATCCTAAGCATGTCCTCCAATATTTGATTCACTCGCTTAGTATAACCATCTATCTCGGGGTGATAAGCAGTATTGAAATTGAACTTCATTCCGAGAGCATACTACATTATAGTCTAGAACTGACAAGTGTACAAGGGATTGCGGTATCATATGATCTTCCATAGAATCCCATGTAGTCTGATAATCTCATCAAGGTATACCCGTGACACTGCACTTGTTATTTAGGTGGTCTTAACAAGAGAAAAATGAGCCACTTTCATCAATATATCCATCATGACCATGATGGTATCGTGGTGGTATCTCAACGTCGGTAAACCAACTATGAAGTCCATAGAAATGGTGTTCCATTTCCTCTCTCGGTATAGTGTGAGGGAAGAGAAGGCTAGCTGGATGCTGATGCTCGACCTTCACCTTCTGAAACTCTAAACAGTGCGACATGAACTAAGCCACGTCTCTTTATAGTCCCCTCCAATGGTACAATTGTCTCAAGGTAGCGTGCATCTTCTTCACCCCAAGATGGGCTGAATAAGGTACACGATGAGCCTCTGTCAAAATGTCTTGTATCAAGCCTCCATCTCTAGGAACATATATTTGACCTCTATTCCTAAGAAGACCATATGTATCTAATTGAAATCCATAAAATCTCTTCTTAAGGGGTCTTTGAGACTCAATCTCTGCTCTAGCTGCTAGGTAGAAGGCATTGTGAGGAAGTCTTTGCAAAATCCTATTCCATAAATCAGTACCCATTAGGCACCATAGCCACATGTCTTTATCTACTCAGGGAATCTAAAACCAAGTTCTCCTTCCCCTTCACATGTTCTATCTCCATGTCATAGTCATAAAGGTACTCCATCCAATGCCACTGACAAGCATTGAGATTGGGCTGCATGAAGAGGTGGCGAAGATTCAAGTGGTCGGGAGTGTAAATCTCTCGGCCAAGAAGGAAGTGTGTCGACCACACCAAGGTGTGCACAAATGTTGTAAGCTCAAGGTTATGAGTCAAATAATTGAGCTCATAATCCTTGATTTTGTGAGACTCAAAAGAAAAAACTATGCCCTCATGCATCAATATACCTCCAATTCCGCCAAAGAAGCATTTGTGTAAACAAAGAAATCACTCGAGGGTCTAGTACTCGCAAGAATAGGTGCTATCATGAGACATTCCTTCAATGTTCTGAAGGCATGCTCACATCTATTTGACCATAAAAAAATTTCCCTTACCTGCTGAAGGGAAGTGATGGGGTGTGCAACTTGAGAAAATTCTTGTACAAATCTCTTGTAGTATCCTACCAAACGCATGAAACCGCACACCTTGGTCACATTGGTGGGAGCTGGAAAATCCAAAATAGATCAAATATTGGAAGGATCGACTATGTTACCTTCCCCGTAAAATGATGTGGCCCAAATACTCGCACCTTTGTCTTAAAGAATGTGCACTTCTCTAGGTTCCCATAAATTTGCTACTCACGAAGATATTGAAGAACCTAACAAAGGTGCCTATTGTGCTCCTCAAATGTATGTCAAGATATCAAAAAATTTCAAGGAAAATGAACATGAAGAGATCCGAAAAATTTCTGAACACCCCATTCATCAAGCTCATGAACACTGTGGGGCATTTGTTAGACCAAAAGGCACTACTTTGTGAACTCATAGTGGCCATATCTCATACGGAAGGTTGTCTTATGAATGTCCCCCTGTGATCCTTAGTTGATGATAACCTAACTTAAGATCTATCTTGGAAAATATTTTGGCTCCTTCATTTGATCAAATAAATCATCAATGCGCAGAAGGGGGTAACGATTCTTGATCATTACTTTATTTAGTTGACGATAATCAATACACAAATGCAGAGATCTGTCCTTCTTCTTCACAAAAATCACTAGTGCACCCCAAGGGGATACACTAGGATGGCTTAGGACTTTCTCCAGAAGGCCCTCATGCTATAAATTGAGCTCATAAATCTTATGGGTAGTCATCCAATAAGTCTCTCATGAGATAGGCTTTGCGCTTGGAACCAAATCTATGTGAAAATATATCTCACATGGGGAGGTAACCCGGTAGCTCCCCTAGAAAGACATCTAAAAACTCTCTCAAGATGTGATGGTCATCAAGAGATGGCCCACTAGACTCATCCTCAGATCTGTCACTAAACATAACAACATACATCTGGAAACCTTGTCGCACACACCGCTTAAGCTGCATAGCGGAAATAGTGCAGATGCGAACGGACCTCCTATCTCCTGCTCTCACTAACTGAACTCCCAAATCATTTTTACATGAAATGGTCATATTGTAGCAGATCCACTTTAGCTCTGCGTGACATAACTAGTCCATTACTAAGATAATTTCATATGAACGCAAAAAAAGGATTTGAAGATCTGAGGTAGTGGTGAAGGGTCCCAAATCCACTACACACTCCTTAACTAAGGAGTCTATAGAGATTTTGGCTTCAGAAGTGATCTTGATGTCCTAAGTAAGACCCTACCTAACTACCACCAACCTGTAACACTTTACTAAAGTTGGTGCAATAAATGAATCATATGAACCAAAATCAATTAATATAAAGGCATGAATACCACTAATGCTACATGTGGTCTCTATCACAAAGACTTTGGTGCTTAGCACAGTGGTTGTTAACTGCTGCATAGATCTGATGGCTACATCACATCTCACTAACTGTAGGCTCTAAAATCTTTGTGTTACCCTTATTACTATAGTTATGTGGGCACTCTATCCAATGATTTATAACAATGCCATAATAATAATAGCAGCCTGGTCCTCTATAGTGAGATGTAGCTCTAGGCGGTACTCTAGAGGTTTGTGTCATGGATACTAATTATTTGGCTATGGAATGTTGAGGTCCTTGCTGACAAGATCTTGGTGACTGATCTATTGGTGAACCATGTTTCCTAATGGGACCCCTAAGAGGAGGTCCTATACTTCGTCCCTCTACGAGCGTCAAATATCTAAGTAGGTCCGAATGGTGGACAAGTCTACATCTACTGCTGAGGTGGCTATTGTGGTGGCTTGAATGAAGAGTTTATAGAACCATGTCCAGCAGGAGGAGGAGGAGCTAACCTCCTTAACTTACTATCCTACATCTATTGGATGTGGCTCCGCACTCGATTCCTATCCCGCTAAGGCATCCACGCATCTCTTATGTAATGTAGGCCTTCTCCACAGCCTCTGCTAAGGTCTGTGGGCAATGAATTTGAACATAACCTCCCAAATATAAATTCATGCCCCTGATGAACCTTTGAATCCATACCTTCTCATCCTACATATAGTCGACATAATAAAGTAGGTCAAGAAATCGACTCTCATACTCAGTTATAGTAATGGATTCTTGATGGAGGTCATGGAATTCGTCTATCCTCTACTGAATGAACCTCCTAGATAAATAGTTTCTCCTGAACTAGTCCTCGAAGATCTCCCATGTAACTTTATACGAGTCGACATGGAGCTTCTTCAACTCAATCCTCCGCCAAGCACGTGCTCCATCCCTCAAAAGATGGATCGCAACATGAGCTTTTGTGTTGCTAGTACATGGGAAGATCTTAAAGCCCTTTCTCAAGCTCACTAACCAAGCCTATGCCTAAAAACCACCTGTATCTCAAGAATAGTGAGATGGACGTAGCTTTAGGATCTCCTAGATATAGTCTGCAGCTTACAAACCGATGACCCCTAGGTCTCTTTGTATGCTCCCACCTATACCTAGGTCTCCGAGATCTGTCCCTATGCCCTGAAATCTTGTCTCTATGTCCCCTCTGTGGTGACTCTTCCCTAGCCAACTCCATGCGGGAGTTATCTACCCTATTCTCCTAACTGTGTTGAGGAGATGCACGAGCCTCAATTGATGTATTCCTATCATATCTCGGAAGGTCATCCTCCTAAGGATCCTCCACATATAGAAGCATTGACGTCCCCGAAGTGTCTCATAATATTTGAGGTAGAATGGACGCTGACTTGCCTTGATCTAGAGGTGACAAGTGTAGATCTACGTGAAATAACCCCTCATCCGGTCTACGCCTCTTGCACACGAAGGATAAAATTATTTCATAATTCTAGGCTTCATTCCATTTTTCTATGTTTAGTATATTATTCAATTATCGACAATTTTGTTTTCTAGGTTTTTTAAAAATAATATTTCATTAGGTTAATTGTTCATGTCTCGTGTTTTCAATTTTTCCCAAGGGTGAAATATTTAAACCATGACTTTGATACCAAGTGTAACGCCTACAAAATTTTCTTGTACAAAACCCAAGAAGAACCTAGGGCAAGCTAGACAAATTATGGAATTTTGTTTTTGAAAAACGTGTCTACAAAAAGTTTCAATTAATAGTTGTCACATTCATGTTTCTAAGTTACTTTAAATTAATAATATAAATTTCCTTATTTAATCCCCATTATAATAAAAATAATAATGCCCTCAATACCTATGAATAAACTAGGTTAGTCTAAGGCTTGGTTTAGTTTCCCCTAAATTTTATTTTGATAAAATTTAATTTACACCATAGCCAAACTTGCACAAATTAATCTCATGGGTAAAGGGGTCTATTTAATTAAATACTAAAGTTATTTTAATCCCACAAGGTGACTAGGTTTAAAAACAAATAACAAGGTCCTCAATTTAGCACAAGGGTTAGATAAATAATCCCACCCCTACACAACTCAAGTGGCCCCTTAAAAGTCAACCCATGCATTTAAAATTTAAAATTTGAATTTTACTCAACCACTCCCCACCTACTTTTTGTAGGGATGAATCTCATCCATTGGATGGATTCATTTGGGGCCACAAGATCAAAGGATTTCACTAACCCTAAGTTTGCTTATGAAAGGCTTTTTTTTTTTGCTTCTATTTGACTTATTATTATTATTATTATTTTATTTTGCAGATTGGTGGAGGAGAAAGATGAAGCCATGGGAGGTCATCTCAAGCTTTTGGAGAGGTGATCATGCTTAATTCATTTTCTTATTTTAGTTACACCCTTTTAGAGGGTTTTAATGTATTCATCTATTTTATTTAATTCATATTTTTAAGATTTTCCCAAATGGGCGTATGGATTTTACCCCATTTTGATTAAATGGTTAAATGGTATGTGTTTTCATTTGTGTAAGAGAATATACATATATATGTATATATTTTGAAATTTTAATTGATTAAAGACTCGAAATCACAAATATTATAGTGATTATATATTTGTGTGTGTGTGTGTATAAAAAATTAAAAGAATGTAATACTCAGCCACAGATTTGAGAAATACACAATCCGCTAAAAATGAAATTTGTGCAGAGTTTAATGTGGGGTTTAATGTATTATAGTAGTAAATGTTTGGGGGTTTGGGGTAGGGTAGCCATCCGCACCTCCCATCCCATTTGTTAATGGGGTGGGGCATGGGGTAGATAACCCTCCCCTAACCCTATTCCCCAATTAATGAAAAAAATACAGGTCACGGCCTCTACACTAAACACATCGAATTCAACTCTTTTTGGTTAAATTACTTTGTAACTTGGTTAATAATTATTTAATATCAATATCTATACATATACTTTTTATTAAATTAAAATTATTATTATTTTCAATAATAATAATATTTTAATACCAATATTATTAAGAGGAAAATATGATATCTATATTATTAGTTAAACTAACTCTCACACTTACAAGTTTCTTGGAAAATGGGATGGCAATATTATCAAGTGATACATTATAATTATGTTTTGCCTAACTCTAAATATTAGATATTTGATTTAAATTGAACTTGATTTAGCTTGAATAACTCATTTATATACTCAATCGATCTAAGGTCTATTTACAACTATGAAATTTCTTTACACAACTAGAATTATAAATTAACCTACTTCATTGGCCAAGTAAAAGAAAATTATAATTTAAGTTCTTTCCATCTATACATCCAAGTTTTGGATTTCTATCAAACAATACAAGAAAATGCACAAAATAGTCTAACTTTTCCATTATATGCCTTTCAAGTAATACAATAAAATTTAATATTTCCTTCATACAAATTTCAAACATTTCCACAAGAGACTTTCAACAACGTTTCCAACAAATTTAAAACAATAATTACACACCCATGTGAGGTAATAAATAAACTCAATATGGACAAGTTGCCTTCTTTTCAACTATATTTCCATTATAAAAAAACTAGCTTTACTAAAATGTCTTTCTTTCCTTTACAACATACAATACAATCTTAATAACTAATAATCAATACAAATTTTCTTCCAAAATATAATACAATAAATATTCCACTTGAAGTGGGAATTTTACAAGAAGGTAGCTACAATAGAGGAATGTTTTGTTCTTCTACAAGTGATCCAAGAATAAAATCTCCAAAAGGATCCATATTTATTCACTTGAATCACAACAACCAAAAATTGGGGAGAGGCAACACTCTCCACCCAACCAAAACTCCAATGAGAAGAAGAAGTAATTCTTCTCATTAGCCCCCGAGCCCCAACCACAAGGCAATAAGGGATGGATCCAACACATGAAAACTCTACAATGCTTCCACACTTACTATCAAGTAACACACACACAAGAAAATATAACCACAACAAACACTCATTTTTAAGCACAACAACTTCCCAAAACAATGGCTCCAAAATAAGCCAAGTAGAGATAGGAACATGGGGGTGCCCTTTTTCCTCCCAAGGGTTTGTATGCCCACCTATAAAATCCTCCACAACACAATCAATACCAAAAATATCTTGTCTCCCCACAAAAAAAAATCTATGTCTCTTATTCCTCCCTCACTCTTATGCCTCCCTCTCTCTTATGGCTCCCACAATACACAAAATAACAAAATAGAATAAGGTGGGGCATCCAAAACCCACTCCCTCCTAAACACACAAAGAAGCTCTTATGCCTCCCAACATATTTCATCCCCATTTCCAAATCTCAACACAACCTAAGGTCAATTTACTACCCAACACTTCAAACAAGAACACACATCCATACAACACATAACATATAAGAAAACAAGAAGAAAAAAAGAGTGCAAGATCCTACCTTGCCATGGTAAAGCTCCACTTTTCAAGAAAGTACCAAAATATTTTAAACTCAAGAAACTCCAAGCTCCCTTCTACTCCAACAAGAAAGCACTCCCAAAAATCCAAGATCCAAAGCTAAGCAAGTAACCCCATTTACTTCCAAAAAATTTCAATAAATAGAAAAGAGGAGGGAGATGATGTGGCTCCATGTAGGATGCCACATCATTTCTTATCCACCCCATATCTCCCAAGTCAAATCCATACTCCAAGGAAAAATAAATTGGTGGTTGAGAGGTATGAAAACCTTTACGCACACCACTCTAACCCATATCATTTAGGATAAATAAATAAACACATGTAAGAAAGTGTAATTAAAATCATCTTTTTCCTTCCAAAAACATAATGGGGTCTAATTTTGACCCCCCAACCCATAGGTAGGGTTGGTATAATAAATTAAGAGGTGTGGGACAAGTTTAACTTGTCCCACAAGCCTTTAAATTTTGACATTAAGGCCAAATCCAAATTTCTAAGGAGAGGTAGAGTATACAACACTCAAGATCACATACACTCAACTTAAAAAACATAAACCAAAGAACCATCTAATCTAATAAATGAATTATTTTTTCCCATCCATTATTAGTTTTGTAACATGATTAATTCACCAATATAGACACATGAATTAATTAATGATAAAGGGAATTACATCACCATAAAATCACATACTCTAAAATTAAATAAAGGAAAAAAATAAAAGAACACACAAACCCCTTGGTCACAATTGAGGTAATCCCCCCATGGGGACCCCCTAACAAAAATAAAACACACACAACATAACACAAGTTGCCATGGTGACCATTGTTGAATCCACTCAGTATTCCATTGTGGTTGGTCTCCAATCCCCCTTTGATTGTTGTGATATAATCACCTGTAAAACACACAATACCTCCTTCTCGCCTCGTGGCCACATAAAAATCCCCAAGATAAAATCTTTACATATAAATCAACAATCATCCATACATAAATTAAATCATCATCTAGGAAAATAATATTACTATTTTAAAATTCCAATAACATCTCAATTCTATATTTCATAAAACTAATAAGATCACAAGATTAGTGATTGCTAAATCCTACTAAATATGAAAAAATGTCGAATATTAAAAATATATAAATATGTCAACAATATATCATCTTCAATATAAATGTCTCTTTAAGAAAATCCACACAATCATACTACGAATCGAAATCCATCAATAGTCCAAGTATCTCTATCATCTAATCATCATGCTAAGTTAAAATGATACAATAATATCCATGTATATAACCAATAGTAATCGAAATCAAAATGTAATAAGTGTCGAAGGGAAGTGGTAACTACATCTCTCCCTCACATTACAAAACCCACTCAAGTAATTGCCATTATAGACTATCTATCTTATGACTATATTGGTCCTAATCCTCTGTTCAATTAACCCATCTTAGATTCAATTCAAGATTTACATGGTTTATATAAAGACAAAATTCAAGCTAATGAAGTAATGATTACATCTCTTAAATATGAAATCCAACATCTCAAGGATTCTTCTCAAGCCCATGCTAGTTCTCTTTCTACATATAATTCTACTTCTATGTCTTCTACATGTGCTCATATAAGTGAACCTCAACTTATAACACTACTAGCACCTCTCAAGTTTGATTCAATTGCTAAGAAATATGATATTCTTTTTAAGATTCTTAATCACAAATTGATCAACTTTCCATTTACTAATTTATACACTTCTTATTGCCTTGCTAAATACCAAGGTCTACCCTTTTACAATTATCATAGACCTAATGGACATCATGAAAAAAATTGTTATGCTTTAAAATGTAAAATTAAGCACCTTGAGCATTAGGTTTTTATCTCATTTTATTCACAACATTGTGATACATCTTTGATTTCTAAATCCCAATAGGATCCTCAATCCGGTCCTTGCAAGTCCAATGAGTATGAATCCATAATCAATAATATTCCTCATTTTTAATTCAATAGCATCCTCTCCAAAACCATGTGAACTAAGAAACCTTGTCTAAAATGTAGTCCGTCCCATCCTCCTCTCAAGTCTTCTTTAACTTTATCAATCCCAAGTAAGCCACAACCATTCCAAATCCCTTTATCATATCCTTCAATTTTGTATCAAATTCTTTTTGTCTGATAAGCTAGTCCTTAGATTGATGGCTAGAACACATTTCACACTCTACCACTGTAGCATGGACCTTATAATATCACCACATATATATCTATCACACACTTGGGGGCATCATGATTTCTCCCCACTTTCTCTTCTTATCACTTGTCTTTAGCACCTCCTTTTCGCTTTTGATTAGTGCACAATATCTTATCTTCTTACCCATTTTCAAACCATTTGATACACATATTGTATAATTAAAACCCTATGATGAACTCTAGTTTAATGGTTCATACTTTATTATTGAGGGTCTAATCTTAAGTGAACATCACCACATTGACTTTTCATTCTCTATGGTTGATGATATATCTTTCTAGTGCACATTATTCAAACCATTTCCTGATGACACACTCTTCTAATATGGTTAATTCTTTATTATTGAGAGGTATTTTATAAATGAACTGTATGTCATACACAACCACTATGGGGCACACTACTCCTATCATAATAAAAATTTAGGACCATTCTATTTCATGCATACACTACATTTGCATATCTTGGTTGCACTTAATATTTTTTTCTTTTACTACTTACATTATGTAATTTTCTATATATGCTACTCAAATACTAAATATGTCATTATCTTTCTATATATACACAGGAATGATCAATTGGTGTCTACTTGTGAATACATATATCTTACATGTTCTTACGTGTTGTAATGATTCTTGGCACTATACCCTTTATCACTCCCATGAAGGCTCTTGGGGGCATCTAATTTCTTTACTATTAGACATTACACATGTTATTTTTTCAACATTTAATACTTATACTTACTATCACATTAATTTTCATTGGTACATACATGTATTCAAATACTATTTATCCTTGGAACATGCTAATGGGTGCTTTATGTGTAGTATTTACTTTTCAAGACGATATGCTACCATGCCTATCTCGACACATTTTCTTTCCATTGCTTTCAATTGTATGACATTGTTTGTGGGCTATGCCCTATTTATTATTTGCACATTGTATACTTTTATCCACTTTGTCCCTGATTGTCTTATTAAATTGTGCGTGATGTTCCATGTTTGAAACCATATTTTGAAGTCTATCTTTGTATACATAATTTCTTATTGCATTATCTTTTATTACGTGATTGGTAATTTTTCTACTAACAGATGTTACTAGCCACTTTGTTTTCATGTGCCTTGGTTTCAACCAGGCACATCCTATCCCTCTGTAGGTATTAGTTTCATATAAACATTAGGTTCTCTCTTTTGGGCCACAAACTTCTACCTTCATCGCATGCACCCCAAACAAGGGATAGCATACATTGAGTGCCCATATTAAGACTATAGCATGGGTTAGAATCAAAACACAAACACGATTGCCTAGATTAAGACTATAGTTCCGTGACAACTATATCCTACACTTAGCAATAATGCACTGGATACACATACAATTAGCTTATCATATAATCACAGTTCACATAATCCTTCAAATAAGTTCCACATTTACAATTAGAGTCTTTCAATTATAGAATGCATTATATCTCCTTCAATCGATACAACTCAAAATTAATTCGAACAATTGGGACAATAGGAATAAATCAAATAGTATTGATTTATAATGGTGATTACTTTGGGAAGATTGATGGAATGAGAGCAACACTATACATTTATCGTCAAAACTTACTCTTTGGCATGAGATCTCCCGAGAAAACACACTTTTGGGGTGAGGATTCCCAAAAAAATAAAATTTAGCATGAGATCACCCAAAAACATGCATTTGGCATGAGAATGCAAATAAAATTCACTCTTGTGATGATATAATGATAAAAAATTGTTCTACATAGAATTTTCAAGACATTTTTCTATCATTTAAACTCTTCCACTTCAATTACACACATTCCTTTACTTCTACTTTTACAAAATTGTACATATTGTCCTCGATTGATCATATATAAGATATTTATTATTGTTTCTCTCTTCTTTTACATCTCCATTCTTGATAAGAAATAGGAAATAACCTATAATAGAAATGACAAGAAAAAAATAGGTACAACAAAACACATATGCTTTACCCCTAGAGTCACTTTCCTTTCCTAGTCTCCATGCTTGACTTTTCATCATTTCACACTTCACTTGTTGACTTCGCACACATTTCACCGCACGTTCTAAAGGATTATAAGGTATGTATCTCTTATCTAATTTATGTTATCGAGCATTAAATAAATAACATAAAGTGGGGTAATTGTAAACAAAACATCTTGCTCTTTGGTGCCTTTCTAGGTCCTAAAAGCATACTAGTATTAATATGATTCATAAGAAAGAAAAATATTGGTTAACAACTATATTTGTCCTATTTTTGTGTTTCTTATTTTCTATTTGGTCTTACATACCCTATATCGCATTTGATATTTGATTGATTTATCTTTTATGGCTTCATACACCAACACCCATCTAGGACAAAAGTTCCCATGTGCTCATGTCCCCTCCGTACACCCCCGACCCTTTATTTCCTAACTTTTTCCTATTAGGGTTCTTTTAAAATTTTGAGATATTTTTTACCTATGGGTCATCATTCAAGTATTCAATTACAAAATTCAAATAAGGGAATCATATAAAATTACATAGTTATGTGTTCAAATTCAAGAACTAAGCACTAATCATTATTAATATAACCTATGCTTGCATTCAAAAAGCACCTAAAGCACTCCAAAGAATCCATCTAGCATCCATTTAAGGGACTAAAAATGCATCAACTCTTCATACGTAACATAGTAAGGGGATGTTCATTATATTCCATCCCTACATTCTACTACATTGCTACATTCTAGCTACAACCTACTATCAAGTTTATCTTACACAAGGGCATCCTAGGGAAACATTTCTACACTCAGACACAAGAACTATATAGAGTATCAGATTTAATGTAGAATTTGGTCATAAGTTCATTGCCGAGGTGACCTACGGGGTCAATTCGAATCTCCATTCTCTATTTCTTTTTAGGGTTGGTGTGGTTTATGGGATTTTATAGGTGAGCATATCTTTTCCAAGTTGTAGGTTCCTTCAAAAATCATAATACGAACAAAAATCGTCAATAGAGAGCAAATGAGACAATATTGTGACATAATAGAAACTATATTAATAATTTTTATGTAGTCACAGTGTCTAGATCCAATCATTCATCAGGCGGGTTTTCTGTCTTGTCATGTGCACCCATCTCCATCCTTATTCGTGAGCTTTGGAATTTACAAAGATTAATTATGACATTTTTTTCATCATGTTCACCACTTCTTATTGCCAAGATCATTTCCATATTGTTTAGATATCATCTAAGTCCTCTCTCCTTCTTTTATGCTTATGGTTTCATGCTTTAAATCTTAGTTTTCTTGTGTCATTACTATATTTTAGTATTTACACATCATTTATTTCAATATCGATTGTTATCAATCCAAATTACACCTTTGATTTGGATAGGTAATATGACTCTAAGTTCAGCCATTACGGTGGAATTTCCTCTAACTTTTAGGTGTCTAGGACCGAGGAGAACCTCCAAAGTGAGTTGGATCCCTTGATGAATCACCCTAAAACTACTTAAATTTACTGGGTTGAGGGTTAGGAATGAATTGGAAATAATTGAAAGCATAAAATATTGTGATACACAAAATTGTTTGGGACATAAGATAGATCAAAACACATTTAATAAAAACTGA
Source organism: Taxus wallichiana var. yunnanensis (assembly GCA_018340775.1). NCBI lineage: Eukaryota > Viridiplantae > Streptophyta > Pinopsida > Cupressales > Taxaceae > Taxus > Taxus wallichiana. The sequence goes on along the minus strand of CM031244.1, from coordinate 347,119,735 downwards.
TACTTCAATTCAATTGACTGTTTGATGGATTCTACACTCACAAAAGTTGTTTAAACACACTTAGATGTCATGCAGAAATCACAAACTAGCTTGATGAAGGTGTTGTGATGTTATGACCACATAAAAGAAAATAAAAATTGACTGAAATAAACTACACAATAGCTATAAACACATTGTAAAAGCTTCAATCTAGAGGAAATTACACTCTTTATTAATCCAAAAGGTGCAATAGTACAATAACTCATCATTTAGTTTGCAAAAATAATCAATCCCCCTATACACTTGCAAAAACATGGAATAAATACAAAATCCCATATCAACCTCTAAAATTAGCCCATTCATCCAAAAATAGTCTTCGTACATGTAAAACCTTAGTATCCTTGCAAAAATATTTTTTTAATTCTAAGGGGTAAAAATAAACCTTGACATTTAAAATTAACACTTGGTCAACCTACATTTTCACTAGTCAAGGCAAAAAACGTATTGACTTATTTGGAGTTTTTAATGTAATTTTGGAGGGAACAAGGTAAATAAATTTAGTCTAATCTCCATAAAGGTTAATTTTGACTTTTATTCCCTTTAGATTATATGCATTGGCTATTTTTTCTATTTTTTGCATGGTTATGTGGTAAGGTGTTTTTATTGGTCTTTAATGAGACAAATCTCCATGAAATGGTTTAATAATACTTTTTAACCTAGCTAGAATTACCACTCATCCATCCAATTTGTGGTAACGAATAAACCCATCCTATTCATTGCTTCAACACTCATGCATGATTGTTTAAACTCAACCACATAAAGGAACTTTGGTAAAGTCTTTAACTTAGTGCTTGAAACCCTTAAATGTGTTTCACTCTAATCATTCAGTCTCACACCTAAAATCTTCTTCAAGGGGAATACTCTATTAGTTTTAGTCTAACTGCCATGTAAAATGAAACATGTCTTTATCTCGGTTTTGGGTTTTCACTTTGGATATTTCGTATGACAATCATCAATTCTTGGTAAGCTCATTGTATGTTCACTATTATTCTCATCGAATGGCATGAGTGTGTGTTTTCAACAAAAATATTAGTGCCACCATGGATTAGGAGCTCACTACTTATGTGGGTTTGAGCATATTATTTTATTTGTCTATGCTACATCTATTGAAGGTTTTATGTGCTCTGGTTTGCAGCTCTTATTGCATTCTTACTCGGTGTCATTTGGAAATATGCATGCACCATGCATTCCTAATTCCAACTATAGATTTTTATAAGGATTAAAAATAGATTTAATTTTCTTTAGTTTAGCATGATTCTGCTTTAGTTAAAGTCCTATTTTTAGGATTAGATTTAATTCAAATAAATCTACTTTAATTCATGCACAACATGCAATTATTTTAAAACATGAGTTTAAATTTAGAATGCTTAGTTGAAGAGATATTAGTGGGTGAGTTATTTTATTTAAATAAAAACAATTGTAATTGCTTTGTATGCACACACATAAGTGTGAAATCTACATAGGCAGAATTAGAGAAGTGTTGCACGCATAGACTTCATTGTAATTTGAGCCGAAGCTCTGAGTATGAGTTAATTAATGGAGATTACGCACAATAGTGTTGGTTTGAATATTATTCTGTTTATGCAAGTTATTTAATTATTCTGTTTATTTCTTGTATATTTTTTTGTATAAGACTGCATATTTTCTACAAATTGGTATCAGGGAAAGGTTATTCCAGCAGCTTATTAAATTGGTAGTAATTTATGGATTATTCACTCGGCATGAAGACACCGTAATTTAATGGAAAGATATATAAATAGTGGTTGTTGACCATGAAGGTGTTATTTAGATCTCAGGATGTGTGGGAGATCATTAAAGATGGGCACACAGAGCCCGCATATTCAGCAACATATACTGCACTTTCTCAAGAAGAGAAAGATACTTTGAAGGAGTTATGAAAGAAGGATGGTAAAGCTATTTTCTATATTCATCGGTGATACACGAAAGAATTATTAGAAGAGTGAAAACAACCAATCAAGAAAAGATCACATGGGATACCTTACAAGTTTCATATCAAGGTAAGGAGAAAGTAAAAACCGCCAAGCTACAGTTACTTCATAGAGATTTTGAGAATTTTGCACTAAGAGATTCACATATAGAATGATTTTTACTTATGTAGTCTAATTATTTAATCAAATCAAATCCCATGGTGAGACTCTTGAAAATCAAGGATTATTGTAATTTTTCTTAGAAGTTTACCTACTATAATTGATCCTTTAGTTGTTACTATTGAAGAAACTAAGGATTTGAGTTAATTTCTATTGATGACTTACATGAATCACTAATCAATCATGAACAGAGGATGAATAGATCACATGCAAGTGTAGATCATGCTTTTGCATCGCGAGACATCGTGTAGTCATCTCAAAAGAAGAGGTAGTTTCAGCCTAAGAGGTAAAGGAAGAATTCCATCTAGAGGATGTGGTAGTGGTTCATCAAGCTCAAGTGGAAGAGGATAGGATCAAGAACAAAGTTATGGTCAAAGGAAAGGTAAGTCTCATGTTCAGTGTCATTATTGTAAAAAGTATGGGCATTATGCTTATGATTGTAAGAAAAAGCAATATGATCAACAGAGGTAAAATCAAAATTATGTTGGAAGTTTTATTTATAAACCTATGTTTATTGTATGCACAAGGATTGCTAAAGAAATACCTTATTTATCCCCTATTGAACGTAATTTTTCAAAAGAGAATCCATGTGATGTATGGTATTTGGATTCTGGTTGTAGTAATCACATGACAAGTAATCTATATTTATTTTCTAGTTTGGATGAGTCAATTAAGAGTGATGTAACTCTTGGAAATAAACATATTGTTTCGATGAAAGGAAAAGAAATGGTTAGTATTATAACAAGACAGGGAGAAAACAAGTATGTAAGATGTTTACAATGTTTGCGGGTTTGAAACATAACCTTATGAGTATTGGACAGGTGGTATAGAAAGGATACCCGGTCTATATGGAAGACAATGAGTGCGTGATTGTGGAAAAATCTCCTAGCACTTAGTTGATTGAAAAATTAAAGATGAGAATAAATATAATGTTTCCATTGATTTTAAAACTGGAAAAAGAGGAAATCAAATCTGCATTTGCAGCAAAATCAGCATCTCGGTTCTAGCAAAGTCATGCACTAAGCCAAATCATCCTTTTACTGAGTCCTGCGCTCAAGCAGATGAGTCTTGTGCAAAGGTAAAAGAGTCCTCTACCAATGCAAATTAGGTATGCACTCCCATGCGAGTCATGAACCGATTCCTATGTAAATACAATTTAGTCTGTATTTGAAGGAACACAATCAACTTTTCATTCAGTCATGAAGGATGAATCATGGCTTTGGCATCTAACATATGGACATTTGAATTTTGGAGGTTTGAATTTATTACATAGAAATAATATGGTTAAAGATTTTTTATTGATTCAGAAACCAGAAAGGGTCAGTGAAGGTTTTATTTTGGGGAAGCAACATAGAGAGTCATTCCCAGTTGGAAAAACAGCAAGAGCAAGTGCACCACTTGAGATTATACACTCAGATTTATGTGGACCTATGCGACAACTTCTATTAGAGGTTGTATTTATTTTATGACATTCATTGATGATTACACAAGGAAGACATGGGTTTATTTTCTGAGAAATAAATCGGATGCTTTTGATACATTTCAGCGAGTTCAAGGCATTAGTGCAGAAGTAAAGTGGATACTACATAAAAGTTCTCGGAACAAACGGAGGGCGTGAGTATGTTTCTAGTGAGTTTATGAATTTTGTAGATATCATGGTATACACAAGTAGTTTACAACTAGGTATAAACCACAATAGGTAATGGTGTGGAAAAGATGAAAAATAGAACCATCATGGAGATGGCAAGAAGTATGTTGAAGGAAAAACATATTCCAAATGATTATTAGGTAGAAGCACTAGTAACATTTGTTTATATTTTGAACAGTGTCAAGAAAACTTGTTAGGAACATGTTTCCTCAACAAGCATGGACTAACAGGAAACATAGTGTTTTACATTTCAAAGTTTTTGGTTGTGTAGCGTATGCACATGTACCTGATGAGCTAAGGAAGAAGTTAGAAAACAAAGGAGAAAAGTGTATTTTTCTTGGGTATTAAGATAATAAAAAAATGTATAAGTTGTATGCAATCCAGTCCTTTGAAAAGGTTGTGATCAACGAGGGATGTATAATTTATTGAGAATAAAGCATGGGATGGAAGTATAGAGAAAAAATAAGTATGAAAACTATTTCACATGGTGATATGGCAGATGAAACTTTAGAGTAGAAAGGTACTATATCTACAAATATTGAGTGTGCACCATAAGTTGTAGCACAAAATACACCTCCATCTACAATCAAGATGTCTCCAAGATTTCAACCATCTTTAGCCATGCAAGAGACACCACAGAGAACACCAAAGATACTCCATCACCACAAAGTAGTCCTGCATAGAGTAATCTTGCGCAATGGAAAACAAGAAGTCTAAGTGAGATTTATAATGTTGATACAACTAATTCATTTTTAGGTTTTGCATTATTTTCTCAGCTACAAATCCAGATATTACAAAGAGGCTATAAAGAATAAATTTTGGGAAAAAAACATGGATGATGAGATCGATGCTATAGAGAAGAATCAGACATGGGAGCTGATGGATCTTCTAAAAGGAAAGGACATGATAGGAGTCATGTGGGTCTACAAGAAAAATACAATGCTGATGGAAAAGTACAAAAACACAAAGCAAGGTTGGTTGTGAGAGGTTTTACACAACAATATGGAGTTGACTACAATGAAACATTTGCACCAGTAGCACATTTAGACACGGTAAAAATGGTTTTAGCAATTGTAGCTCAAAAAAATGGTCTATTTATCAAATTGATGTTAAATCAACATTCTTGAATGGATTTCTTGAAGAGGAAGTTTATGTGAATCAACTAGAAGGTTATGAGATTGAAGGTCATGAAGGAAAAGTATATAGATTGAAGAAAGTGCTCTATGGTCTCAAGCAAGCACCTAGAGCTTGGTACAACAAAATAGATTCTTATTTGATTGAGAATGGTTTCAGTAGGAGCAGAAATGAGCCTTCCTTATACACCAAGATAAATAAGCAAGCTAAAATTCTAATTGTTTTTTTATACATAAATGATTAGAGTATTACTTTGAAATCTATCTATAGAGTCATTCAAATAAGCCATGATGAAGGAGTTTGAGATGACAGATCTTGGTCTTATGCACTATTTTTGGCTATTGAATTTCAACAATCAAAAGGTGAAGTTTTTATCTCACAAGAAAATTATGGAAATGATGTTTTGAAAATGTTTAACATGTTGAATTGTAAGCCAATGCGCAACACACCACCGATTGCGGTAGTTTTGAAGTTGAGCAAAGAGGATGAAGGATCATTTGTGGACCCAACATTGTTTAAAAAGTTGGTTGGAAGTCTTATGTATTTGACAACCATAGGCCCTGATATCATGTATGGTATGAGCCTCATATGAAGGTTCATATAATCTCCAAAATATTCACATTGGCAAGTTGGAAAAAGAATTTTGAGGTATGTATGTGGAACAAGGAATCATGGAATTCATTATTCAAGTACAGATGAGTTCAAATTAATTGGTTATACAGATAGTGATAGTGTTAGAAGTATAGATGATCGGAAAAGCACATCTGGTTATACTTTTCACTTTGGAACAGGAGTGGTTTCATGGGCATCAAAGAAGTAACCCATTGTCACGTTATCTTCAGCAGAAGCAGTATGTAGTAGCAACATGAGCATCATGTCAAGTTGTTTGGATGAGAAGAGTGTTGATGATTTACAACGAAACAAGAGGAAGCTACGAATATTTTCTGTGACAAGAACTTAGCCATAGCTTTATCCAAAAATCATGTTTTTCATAAGAGGAACAAGCATATTACGAGGTATCATTTCATTAGGGAGTTGGTAAACAACAAGGAAATTTTTCTTGAATTTTATAGATCCGAAGATCAGTTTGCAGACATTTTTACAAAGGCTTTGGCAAAATAAGTTTTGAATATTTGAGAGATTGTTTGGGAGTTTGTGATCCTACGCATGACAGATCTGAAAAAGAAAATGAAGTTCCAAAAGAGTGAAAGCTATAGTTTGAAATTAAGGGGGAGTGTTGGAAATATACATGCACCATGCATTGCTAATTCCAACCATAGATTTTTAGAAGGATTAAAAATATATTTAATTTGCTTTAGTTTAGCATGAGTCTTGCTTTAGTTAAAGTCTTATTTTTAGGATTAGATTTAATTCAAATAAATCAGATTTAATTCATGCACAACATGTAGGTGTTTTAAAACACAAATTTAAATTTAAAATGCTTAGTTGAAAAGCTATTAGTGGGTGAGTTATTCTATTTAAATAACAATTGTAATTGCTTTGTATGCACACACAAAAGTGTGAAATCTGCACAGGCAGAATTAGAGAAGTGCTTTGCATGTGCAAACTTCATTGTAATTTGAGCCAAAACTCTAAGTATGAGTTAATTAATGAAGATTACATACAACAGCATTGGTTTGAATATTCTTCTATTTATGCAAGTTATTTAATTGTTCTGTTTATTTCTTGTATGTTGTTTGCTATATAAGACCAGATTTTCTACAAATCAGTCACCCTTATTTTGAATGAGCTAATGTTATTTATGTTGTTGATTTTGGGTTCATGTTTTTAAATTCTCACGACCTCCATGGTTACTCGAAATCGACTTCCCTTTTTCTATGCTTTGTTTTGTGCATTTTAGTGTCATGGCTGTTGGGCTATGCCGCTTTGATTTTTCGTGCATTTATAGTTGTATATTATTTTTACTAAATAACCACTACGTGGGAGATTACCATTGATTTATGCACGATTTCTCGGTCTATGTTGAGCCCATTGTGTAATTCTTTCCTTTTGGGTCCTATTCTATTTAAAAGATCTACTTTTATCTCGTAGAGAGGGTATATAGCTCGTTGTTCGACCACCTCGGCCTCTCATTTTTCAATGTTGTGGCCGTATATCTTTGTTTTCTTTTCAAAGTGCCCCAAGTTGAGTTCTTATGAGCTCAAAAATTAGTTTGTGGCTCTCTTTTGCATATGTCATACATGGCTCGAGGGTTCTTGTTTAACATATGGTTCACCATTTTACGGGTAAGCTCTCTTCTCTTCCTTTTGGGGAATCGATCCAAAATTTTCCCTTGGCTGGCTCTTCTTTTAGCTATTGCTCATCTTTTTAATGTTGATGCTACTCATTTTCCAACACTTGTTCACTGTATTCTTAGCAGAACTCTAAAGTATAGTTATCTTTCTATATGAAGCTCACTGCTGTCTATTCAATTTGCATAATTTTGTCTTATTAAATTCCCTAGCCTGTCACGATTACAGTAGCAGCTCGTGCTTATTCATTATTAACTCTATGCAACTTGGTTTTAGCTATGTATTGATTCTATTTTACATTATATAGCTTGTCATTGATGTTATTATATGTTATGAGTCACGCATTACCTTGTTTCCATTAAAAGCTTCATGGATGTCTAGTTTTAAACTTGGGAACTTAAATTCTAGCCTCTTGGATTGTAGAAAATCTGCAGTCTTATACAACAAACAACATAAAATAAATAAACAAAATACTTAAATAACTTGCATAAAAATATTAATATTCGAACCAACACTACAGTGCATAATCTCCATTAATAAAAGCTTCATCATACTCGAGCTTCACTCTTTACAATCAAGCTATGCATGCATTGTGTGCTTTCAATGCACATCCTTCCTAGCTTGTGCAGATTTCACACCTTTGTGTGTGCATACAAAGCAATTACAATTGTTGTTATTTAAATAGAATAACTCACCCACTAACAGCTCTTCAACTGAGCATTCTAAATCTAAACTCATGCTTTAAAACAGTTGCATGCTATGCATGATTTAAAACAGATTTATTTGAATTAAATCTAATGATAAAAATAAGATAAAGCTAACTTAACTAAAGCAAACTAAAACAAGACTAAAGCTAAAATTAGCTTTCCTAAAAAAACTACGGTTGGAATTAAATATGCATCACATGCATATTTCCAACACTCCCCCTTAATTTCAAACTGTAGCTTTCACTCTTCTAGAGTTGTGTTTGCTTTTTCAGATCTGCCATGTGCAGGATCACATACTCCCAAACAACCTCTCAAATATTTGAAAACTTCTTTTGCTAAAGCCTTTGTAAAAATGTCTACAAACTGATCTTCGGATCTACAAAATTCAAGATGAATTTCCTTGTTGTTTACTAGCTCCCTGATGAAATGATACCTCGTATCAATATGCTTTCTCCTCTTATGAAAAACATGATTTTTGGACAACGTTATGGCTGAGTTGTTGTCACAAAAAAATATGTGTAGCTTCCTCTTGTTTCTATTGTAAATCATCAACACTCTTCTCATCCAAACAGACTTGACATGCTGCTCCTGTTGCTGCTACATACTCTACTTCTGCTAAAGATAACGTGACAATGGGCTACTTCTTTGATGCCCATGAAACCACTCTGTTCCAAAGTGAAAATTATAGCCGGATGTGCTTTTCCGATCATCTATACTTCCAGCATTGTCACTATCTGTATAACCAATGAGTTTGAACTCATCTGAACTTGAATAAAGAATTCCATGATTTCTTGTTCCACGTACATACCTCAAAATTCTTTTTCCAGCTTGCCAATGTGAATCTTTTGGAGATTCCATGAACCTTGATATGAGGCTCACACCATACATGATATCAGGCCTTGTGGCCGTCAAATACATAAGACTTCCAACCAACTTTTTAAACAATGTTGGATCCACAAACGATCCTTCATCCTCTTTGCTCAACTTCAAACCTACTGCAACTGGTGTTGGTGTTGGCTTACAATTCAACATGTTAAACCTTTTCAAAACGTCACTTGCATACTTTGCTTGTGAGATAAAAACTTCACCTTCTGATTGTTGAACTTCAATACCCAAAAAATAATGCATAAGACCAAGATCTGTCATCTCAAACTCCTTCTTCATGGCTGATTTGAATGACTCTGTAGATAGATTTCCAGTAATGATCAAATCATCTACATATAAACAAACAATTAAAATTTTACCTTGTTCATTTATCTTGGTGTATAAGGTAGGCTCACTGCTGCTCCTACTGAAACCATTCTCAATCAAATAAGAATCTATTCTGCTGTACCAAGCTCTAGGTGCTTGCTTGAGACCATAGAGTGCTTTCTTCAATCTGTATACTTTTCCTTCATGACCTTCAATCTCATAACCTTCTGGCTGATTTACATAAACTTCCTCTTCAAGGAATCCATTTAAGAATGTTGATTTAACATCCATCTGATAAATAGGCCATTTGCTTTGAGCTGTAATTGCTAAAACCATACTTACCCTATCCAAATGTGCTCTTTGGTGAAAACGTTTCGTTGTAGTCAACTCCATATTGTTGCGTAAAACCTCTTGCAACCAGCCTTGCTTTGTGCTTCGTGCTTTTCCATCAGCATTGTATTTTGTCTTGTAGACCCACTTGACTCCTATCACGTCCTTTCCTTTTGGAAGATCCATTAGCTCCCATGTCTGATTCTTCTCTATAGCATCAATCTCATCATCCATGGCTTTTTCCCAAACTTCATTCTTTATAGCCTCTTCGTAATATACTGGATCTGCAGCTTGAGAAAATAATGCAAAAACTGAAAATGAATTAGTTGTATCAACATTATAAATCTCACTTAGACTTCTTGTTTTCCGCTGCGTAGGAGCATTTGATGCAGGACTACTTTTTGGTGATGGAGTAGCTTCTGGTGTTCCTTGTGGTGTCTCTTGCATGGCTGAAGATGGCTGAAATCTTGGTGACCTCCTGACTGTAGATGGAGGTGTAGCTTGTGCTACAACTTGTGGTGCATGTCCAAGATTTGTAGATACAGTAGCTTGTTGCTCTAAAGTTTCATCTGTCATATCATCATGTGGAATAGATGTTGCTATACTCACTGTTTTCTCTATACTTCCATCCCATGCTTCATTCTCAATAAACTGTACATCCCTGCTGATCACAACCTTTCCAGTGACTGGATTGTATAACTTGTATGCTTTTGTATTCTCTGAATACCCAACAAAAATACACTTTTCTCCTTTGTTATCTAACTTCTTCCTTAGCTCATCAGGTACATGTGCATACGCTACACAACCAAAAACTTTGAAATGTGAAACACTGTGTTTCCTATTAGTCCATGCTTGTTGAGGAACCATGTTCCTAACAAGTTTCGTTGGACACCTGTTCAAAATATAAACAGAAGTTGCTACTGCTTCTGCCCAATACTCATTTGGAAGATGTTTTGCCTTCAACATGCTTCTTGCCATCTCCATGATGGTTCTATTTTCCTCTCTTTACACCGTTACATTGCGGTGTGTATACAGTAGTAAACTACTTGTGTATACCATGATATCTACAAAAATTCATAAACTCATTAGAAACATACTCACCTCCTCTATCCATTCTGAGAACTTTGATGTAGTATCCACTTTGCTTCTCCACTAATGCCTTGAACTGCTGAAATGTATCAAAGGAATTTGATTTATTTCTCAAAAAATAAACCCATGTCTTCCTTGTGTAATCATCAATGAATGTCATAAAATAAATACAACCTCCAATAGAAGCTGTCTGCATAGGTCCACATAAATCTGAATGTACAATCTCAAGTGGTGCACTTGCTCTTGCTGTTTTGCCAACTGGGAATGAATCTCTGTGTTGCTTTCCCAAAATACAACCTTCACATACCCTTTCTGAAGTTTCTGAATCAATGGCAAACCTTTAACCATATTTTTTCTATATAATAAATTCAAACCTCCAAAATTCAAATGTCCATACCTTAGATGCCAAAGCCATGTTTCATCCTTCATGACTGAATGAAAAGCTGATTGTGTTCCTTCAGCGTAGGACTCAACTATATTTACGTAGGAATCAGCGCAGACCTGATTTTCATTGGCGCAGGACTCATCTGTTTGAGCGCAGGACTCAACAAAAGACTGATTTGGCTTAATGCATGACTTTGCTGCAAACAGATCTGATTTCTTCTTCTTTCCAGGTTTCAAAATCAATGGAAACATCCTATTGCTTCTCATCTTCACTTTTGCAATCAACTGAGTGCTAGGAGCTTTGTCCACAATCACGCACTCATTGTCTTCCATATAGACTCGGTATCCTTTCTGTACCAGTTGTCCAATACTCATAAGGTTATGTTTCAAACCTACAACATAGTAAACATCTTGCATACTTGTTTTCTCCCCTGTCTTGTTAGAATACTAACCGTGCCTTTTCCTTTCACAGACACAATATTGTTATTTCCAAGAGTTACATCACTCTTAACTGAATAATCCAAACTAGAAAACAAATCTAGATTACCTGTCATGTGATTACTGCAACCTGAATCCAAATACCATACATTACATGGACTCTCTTTTGACAAATTACATTCAATAGGGGTTAAAGAATGTATTGCTTCGGTAATCCTTGTGCATGCAATAAACATAGGTTTAGAAATAGAACTTCCAACGTGATTTTGATTTTGTCTCTCTTGATCATATTGCTTTTTCTTGCAATCATAAGCATAGTGCCCATACTTCTTGCAATAATGACACTGAACATGAGACTTATCTTGTCTCTGACCATAACTCTGTTCTTGATTCTGTCCTCTTCCACTTGAGTTTGATGAACTGCTGCCACGTCCTCTGGATGGACTTCTTCCTCTGCCTCTTGGGCTGAAACTTCCTCTTCTTTTGCCACGACTACCTGCTGTCTGAGATGCAAAAGCCTGATCTACACTTGCATGTGATCTATTCATCCTCTGTTCATGATTGATTAGTGATGCATGCAACTCATCAATAGAAAATTGACTCAGATCCTTAGTTTCTTCAATAGCAACAACTAAAGGATCAAATTTCGTAGGCAAACTTCTAAGCAATTTTTCAATAATCCTTCTATCCTCAAGAGTCTCACCATGGGATTTGATTTGATTGACTAAGCCAACTACATATGTAAAAAATGATTCTACAGAATCTGAATCTTTCATTGCTAAATTCTCAAAATCTCTACGAAGTAACTGTAGCTTGGTGTTTTTACTTTCTCCTTACCTTGATATGCAACTTGTAAAGTATCCCATGCAGTCTTTGCTTGACTAGCTGCTGCCACTCTTGGAAGAATGCTTTCATGCATTGCCTGATGAATATAGAAAAGAGATTTTCCGTCCTTCTTTCGTAACTCCTTCAAAGTATCTTTCTCTGCTTGAGAAAGTGCAATATATGCTGCTGCATTTGCGGGCTCTGTGTACCCATCTTCAATGATCTCCCACACGTCTTGAGATCTGAATAGCGCCTTCATGGTCAACGACCAGTATTCATAATTCTTTCCATTAAATTGTGGTGTCTGCATACCGGATGTAGAAGCCATAGCTTGCTACCAATTTAATAAGCTGACTGGAACAACCTTGCTCTGATACCAATTTGTAGAAAATATGTAGTCTTATACAACAAACAACATAAAAGAAATAAACAGAATACTTAAATAACTTGCATAAACAGATGAATATTCGAACCAACACTGCTGTGCATAATCTCCATTAATAAAAGCTTCATCATACTCGAGCTTCACTCTTTTTACAATCAAGTCATGCGTGCTTGTGTGTGTGCTTTCAATGCACATCCTTCCTAGCTTGTGCAGATTTCACACTTTTGTGTGTGCATACAAAGCAATTACAATTGTTGTTATTTAAATATAATAACTCACCCACTAACAGCTCTTCAACTGAGCATTCTAAATCTAAACTCATGCTTTAAAACAGCAGATTGCATGCTATGCATGATTTACAACAAATTTATTTGAATTAAATCTAATGATAAAAATAAGATAAAGCTAACTTAACTAAAGCAAACTAAAACAAGACTAAAGCTAAAATTAGCTTTCCTAAAAGCTACGGTTGGAATTAAATATGCATCACATGCATATTTCCAACATGGATTTCATTGTCACGAGTTCGAGTTCTTATTTTTGCTCGAGATTTTTTTGTGTTCGGTGTTTTGATTTGAATCAACTCAAGTCTTGAACTCGACTGTTGTAGCTCGAGTTTATATATTTGATCTATTTTTGCAATGTTTAATGTACACTCCTTCGCATAGCTCTATAAATTGTTACGATTACTTGGTTTGACTTGATTAATCGAGCCCATTTGTTGCTCCGTGTTAATCCTTAATCTTTTATGTCTTTTTCTTTATATATAACTCAAGATTGTTTGTGATCTTTGCAACTTGGATTGCTAACAGATTTTATAAAATAGAGCGAGCTTACTTGTTATATCCTATATTTTCTTGATATCATGAATGTTGTTAAAGCCGACTTGTACCTGTTTTTTAATCTAGTTGACCGGATTGGTTCGATTTATGTTTGGGAGATCCTATGAGCCCGTGCTTACATTGTTATTGTTGAGATTATTTTATCATTATAGCTTATTTAGAAATCATGTTGAAACACAATTGAGAATTTGTTGAATACTGTTTAGAAGTTTTTTACCCAAATATTGACCGTAAACCGATACTTCATGAAGATCTATGCCTTACATGTTTTATTCATTGCAGAAATTTTGCATTGTCCCTTCTTGTAGAAATTATTAAGAACTCCCTTTTTTGATCCTTTTCTCACAACTCCTATCTTTTAGTGGAGAATCATTCTTCATGTTTCCATTTGTTTTCTCTTGTTACGAGTGTATGACTGCAATGGAATCATTTTCTTGATTTTGTGTTGTAGCTATTTTTCCCTTTCTCATGAGCTCTGTGTAATAAAATCCTCAAAAATAAAGTGGTAACTCTACACTTTGTGTTGTTCCTCCATTAAATTAAATTTGTCTCTCTTCCGAAGGAAAGGAAATTTTATGTCTCTTATAGCTAAAAATTGCTTTATATATGCTAATTTCACCGCATAATTCTATGAAATTTATTCAATTCTTTTCTACTTTGTACCTCCAAATTGATGATTGATATTTGTAACAATGTTTCTCTTCATATATGAAAAATACATTACTGAAACTTTATTTTAATCCTTAGTTGATGGCTGTAATGATTTTCTTCTATTATAAATTCTTCAATCCATTCAAAAATGTTTTAAATGATTTAGTAAAAACCCTTCACAAAATGATTTTTATATTTATTTTGATAGCTTTCACTTGTGAACCTAATCATTTGTGGGGTAAAGATGAACTGATGTTATTGATAAGATATGCCCGATGCAAAATAAACAACTTTTAGGGATTTTTTTTTGATGAAATAGTCTAAATTACTTAATAAAATATTACACCTATGCACAAAAAATATGGGTGGTAAAGGGCACACCCCACAATCAAACTAGCCGATGGCTAGGAGACTAATGTATCAGCCCAAGGGGCAACAACAAACATAGTAATAATACCAGAAAGCAAAAGGAAAAACAAAATAGGCCGCGCGAAACATAGAGGCTGGGGCGGTGGAATCCCTTTATCCTCCAGGTTACTACCAAGAAGATCATTGCCATCTTTAAGTGGCTACCACCAAGCAATTTCTTCATCTTTTTCGTCTTGCTAATTAGGAGAAATGGCAAGAGCCAACCAGGGGAATTTTCAAGAATCCCACCCATCCCACTTCACAGGAGGCGGGGAGTGGTGGTGGGAGCCCAACCACTATGCTCTGTGGAATGATGTGGGGAGCCCAACCCCCATGGTTGAAAGGGCTCCGCCATTGCTTGGGTTGCTACACGGGAGAGTGATGACGATGAGCACGGTCAACCGATCGGCCTTCGCCACGAAATCCTCTCAAACGAACACTCCCATAATGAGAGGTAGAGGGTTCCCATGCCACAATGCAAGGATTGTTGGTCTAATGATCTAGACAGTCTCAAAGGTGTCACACATCCAGCCCACCTTGTAGACTTGGTCCTAGATCTGTAAGAACACATTCGAGATAAACATGGCCTTGTCATAATGCGAAAGAATGCAAGAAACTACAGAATTAGTAAAAATAGCAAAATTACATTCTTTCCATATAAAAAAGGATCTCCACTCTAAAAGTATGCCACACTTGTGCAAAAGAATGGGGAATGAAAATAGAATCCACCAAAGAAAGCATGTTGCCAAATAAATCGAAATGGTCTAAACGACCAAATAAATCGTGGATCCAAGTCCAAATAGCTTGAGATTTTGGGAAGTACCAGAATAGATGTATGAGCGTATCAATGTGCCTAGAAAAAGGGAAAAGCTGAGGAGCAATCCCGTAATGAGATAATCTACACCCAAGAGGGAGGCCTTGATAAAGCAGGCACCAAGAAAAACAAGCTAGCTTGGGCTAAAGGATGGCTTTCCAAATGGTATGAAATCTAGCTTCCTAGGATGACCATCCAGAATTGATGGACCATCTAGAGTTAAGCAAGGCCACCATCGGCAGCCTAAGGGTGAGCAAAGCATAACCTTTTCCTGGGGAGTAATTTAAGAAAGGGGTATCTAGAAACCATTTCCAGTCCTTCCACCAAGGCCTAAGAGAGACAACACCAACTTTGTGAAGCATCTCAACAAGAATGGAATCTATAACTTCATTACAAGACTCTTTGTCGACCAAGCAAGTTGAAAATTGGCTTTAGCTTGAGGCCAAGTGAGAAGTAGTCTAGACTACCTGTAAAATATGTCTTTAAGAGTGCATAAGCCTCGACGATATAACTTAAGAGCATGAACCCAGGGCACTTGGGCAAGCAACACATCATGAAAATTGATGAGAGGAGACCACCAAATGTTGTGGTCATTAATGGATAGCCCATTTCGAAACCATCCCCTTCCCAAATTAATTTTTTTTTAGAAACTTCCAAGATTTCCATATACTTTTGACAACAAAGGTGAACACAACCTTAACTGGGCTTTGAGAATGACAAGACTCTAAAAATCCAGCCATTGACAAGTTTTGCACCTCAAGGGGAGCTTTGACATATACAACATTGTGAATCAGACACTTTCCAAGCTTCATTGCAAGTCTAGGCCCAAATGATCCAATTGGCTTCAGCAAGGACCCCTGCGGCCAATGTCATTCAAAAAAAAAGATCACCAAAATCCCTAGGGAGACAACAATATTCCCAGGCAACTCTATGAAAGCCTTTTCCAAGCTCTGAGCTAGCCTAAAGGAAATCTCTAAGAAGTTTCTCCAACTTCTTGTAAGAGGATTAAGATGGCACCCAACACAAAGAATAATAAACATGTGTGGCAACCAATATTTTGAAGAAAATATAAAAAAATTTATGCCATGAAAGGGGTTTAGTAATCCAATACTCTAATTTAAGGGAAACCATGTCAATAACATACCTGCTAAAGTTGACTAGCAGATGAACATCAAAAGAAAAAGGGAAGCCAAAACTTTAAAAATTTCTCCATCTTTGGATGTATTTCGAGTCATAAAGATTTAGCTTGACTAGGTTTGGGAAGAAAATATTTCTTGAAGCACCGGGGTTTTTCTCCATTGGATACTAGAATCTGAAGCTAAACAATACGTGTCCAAACATTGCATGACATTGTTGATATTTGCTTCTTCCTCCAGGAGCATGAGGAAGGAGTCATTTGTAAACTGTTAATTGAAAAATTGAACGGCATTCATAGAAGGGAGTTGAATACCCCTCACATGCCCTTGATCCTAAGCATGGGTGAGGAAAAACCCAAAACCTTAAGCGGTTAGCACATAAAGAGCAGGTGCTAACGGACAACCTCTTCTAATAGAGTAGAAAAGCCCAAACTCCTCGAAAGTATGACCATTAACAGATAGAGAGGCTTTGGCATCTGTAAAAAGAATTTTGACAGAGGTGATGAAAACTAAACCGAATCCCAACACTTCAAGCATCGTAAGAATTAAATTCCATTCAATCCTATCATAAAATTTTTTAAATTTAAATTTGAAAAATATGGCTTGCTGTTTAGAGGTTCTTTCCCACTCCATACCTTCCCAGATAGCCAAAATATTATCCAGAATGTACCTACTCTGTATGAAACCAGTCTACTCAGGACTGAAAATAATGGGAAAGATGGGCCAAAGCCGAAGAGCTAAAGCCTTAGCTATGATCTTGTATGAAACATTGAGCAAGGTAATCATCTGCCAATTGCAGATGAGCTTCGGGTATCTTGCTTTAGGGATGAACTTTATGTGACCCCGATTAATAAGGGCACCAAGGGACCTTGAGTGGAGAGCCTCGAGGTAGACTTGCAGTAGATCTTGGCCACCATGTCCCAAAGGGATTTGTAAAACTCACAAGGAAATCCATCCATTCCAGGAGCTTTATCATTGTCCATAAGGGAAACAACTTCATATAAGTCCTCTAGAGTAAGCAATCTCTCACAGAAAACTCTGTGTGCTAGTGAAAGTTTGCAAGGAACTATTGAGAGGCATTCAACGAGCGCGACTTTTCAATCAAGAGACTCCTCCTGCACTTTGAAAACCTGAACATAGTTCCTAACAAAGGCTTGGACCATCTGAGGAGTGTTTGTAATCTTAACACTAGCATCAACAATAGAAGAATTTTTTTGTTCATGTGTTTGGCTTTAAGACGCTAGTAAAACTCTATGGTGTTACGGTCTCCAATTTTAAGCCAATATAGCTGAGCTTTTATCCGGCACCTCAAGTTATGTAATCATCAGCAATACGGATTTTTCGCATGATTTATCAATATGGAGTTGTAGCTCCACATTATAAGGAGCCTATTGAGAGCCACCGTCGAGCAACTCATCTCGACAGAGGTGGTGGAATAGGCCCACTACCAGAATTTAGTGAGCTGGACACTATACATCTAGAGGAATTTAGTGAGCTGAATTATAGCATCCTTCCACCAACTTATCCAACCCACCTTACCAAGAGGGTGAGGTGCTAGGTTCCAAATTTGGTGGATGTGTGCCAAAGTGGGGTCATGATGCAGTAAAGTAGTATTTAAATAAAACTACATATTTTTAATCTTTGTAATTGAAAAGTCCATTCAATATGGAACCGAATCGGAATGTGGTTGGAAAGAACAATGGCTGGCAATGCTTCCACCGAAAGAGAATAAAAGTTGGCAAATTTAAAGAAAGGTTGTAAGGATATCGTGGCACAATCCAGCCTTTTAAAAACCCAATCTTGTGTGTTTCTAAGATTAGACCAAGTGTACCATGGCAGCGTGCTGGTGTGACGCGAATAATTAGGGTCATAAAACCCAAATTTATTATGCATGTAAAACCAAGATTCCCTTTCCCAAGCTGGCTACCTCATGGGTAAAAGCCCCAATTTGTCATTGTGCTGCTCCACCATATTAAAATCCCCTTTGATTAATCATTGATAATTTGGAAAGCTGTCATCCACCCATCGCCAAAGTAACGGCCTTTCTAACATGTCATTAGGTGCATAAACATTGATAATCCCAAAGGATATATTTTCAGTATTGAATAGAACCCAAAGAATATGTTTGTGAAGGTCACATCCATGATTGATGTAATGCGGCTGCCACTTAGGAGAAAAATATGTGATCATTCCACCTCTACTAGCAAAGATGGTTGCTATGGATAGCTAAACTGTCAAGAAAAATAGTCTTGGTGACAGAATCAAGTAAAAAAATTGAAAATTTGATTTCCTCTAAACACAAAATATCCATATCCAAGAAGCTTTTCCTAAAATATCGCACTATGTATTTATGATTGGAGATTGTTAGACCCTGAAAATTCCATGAGTAGCAATTCATGAGGAAACATTGTCGGATGCATTTTTGAGTCTAGCTCACTCAAACCATTAATGGCCCCAAAACTATTCTACAAAAATTTTTGCTAGTTAAGTGTAAAAAATTAGACAGGTTGAGTATCCCTCAACTATTAGGGTTATACTCTCCTTCCTCGCACTCGCGAGGAGGGCTACGAGAATGCTTGAACCACTTGCTTTCATGGAGAAACCACTTTTTAAGAAACAACTAATAGTTGAAGATCACCCTCATTCGAAAAGAGCAGTGAGTGTTTGAGGCCAAAGGTGCAGATTTTCTTGAAGAACCAGCCATACTACTAGCCAATAACTTCGTATGAACCAGAGGCAACTTGGTTTCTCGAAGGTTGCTTTGCGATTGATCTCAAAGAATTTGGAGGTATCTTTACGGCTTAAATAGTTGAACCATGTTGCAAAGGCCCGACACGAGCGGCCTTGTTCTTGTTGGATTTTCGTCCACCCATTGTGTGTCAGCCCTCCTCTTCAGGTTGAGGGCAAGGATCACCTAGAGGCTTTGAAGTGGCTCAGCGAGCGGCCAACAAGGGACAGTCCCAAATTTTATGCTCAGAAGATTGACAATGAAAGAAAGTATTCAGAAGATTTATGTATACCACCTTTTGAGCAAAAGATACATCACCAACCTAGATGGAAATAGACTCTTTCAGGTCCTTCAAAAGATCCAGTTCTATGCAAACCCTCTTTTGTAGACGAGATGCAAAGAACCTATTGGGCTCTTTGTATATAACATGGCTAGGAGTGGTAGCATAATGCTCTAAAAAATGCCAAAGAAGGCATAGGAAGCCCTGGAACTCAAACCAAACAGAACCTTACAAGCCATTTGGTCGAGACAACAAAGTCTCTAGTCCAGGGTGACAAAACAAGAAGGGAGCTTCTTTAATACCAATTTTGCTGCTTATACAAGATAAGGGAAGCATTACTGGGATCGGAAAACGAAGGCCAAATAAACTACGGGTTAGGTTCGGATGGAATCTAGTTTAATACCATGCCCGTTGTAAGTAGTTTGGACCCATGATTTAAGCATACTTTTAGAGGGATTCCTTCCAAAAATATACCCTATTAAGTAGAATTGTTCTAGCCATTTACAGGTGGCATCAAATTCTGAAAGTGGTAAAACAATATCAGGGGAGCTATCATTAACTCATGTAATACTTTCAGCACAAACTTGTGAGGGTGTTTCCCCGAATCCATTGTTCGCAAAATCACCACTCTCCATTGTAGTTGAAATAATTGGACTAGAGTCGAGCAAAGTCATATTTAAAGCCCGCAAAGTGGCTAGGCTCTAGAAAAGAGGCCGAATAAATGTGTTAATGGCAATATATCTCTCATTGCAGATGAACTCACTATTCTCGGCATGCAAAACCCTAAACTTGCAGCTAGAACCCTTAAAGATTTTAGTAGTTTTTCCTAGGGAACTTTGATTACTATGATAGTATGATTCTTGTGTGTTTTGAGACTCTTGGAATTATATGCTAGCCTATAGAAATATCACACATGTGCTTTGAAAAGCATTACTTTATTTTCATGTATTGTTCTAATATTTAACGATGATGGAGGAATCAAGGGTTTCTCATACACTTTGATGGACTGTAGATGTCTTCTATTTTTATTCCATGCATAATGAGATCTTGAATGGAGAATTATGGAGTTTTGCATCATGTAAAGAATATGAAAATTTTACATTATGTAAACTTTAAATTTATACTTTTGTACATTCACGAATGTCTTAACCATGTAATATGGTCCTCTTCATGATATGCACTTGGAATTGTGAAATTTGCATTAATTCCCCCTTTCCTTTTAAGACGATGGATGTATATTTAAAGATGGAAACGTAAGGATTTTGAGACCTTGAGCTCTAACCCTATGATTTTTTCTTCCTTAGGTACAATGGACTATAAACCCGAAGCAATCGAAAAAGCTTGAAGTGTTCTAAAGTTCAGAAATGATGGGTTCCTATTTCCTTATGATTTAAGTTTTGTATTTATATGTAGTATCTTCTCAAATCATAGCTATATCCCACAACTTTTGTGGGATGATATATGCTTTGCCTATGAATAAATTAAATTTCTTCACATTACGAGCTATGTAATTTCCTTTTACATTTTTTTTTGTAATCATGATTTGGAATGATCTTAAGAAACTCAACACATAATTTAATTTAACCATAAGAAAATAATATGAAATAATTATACCTGTTTGATTTAATTTCCGAACAAAAGTAACTCCATTGATTGTAAAATGAACTTAACTTCAATAGTTCAAATCTGCAGCTAACTTTCTTCTTTAGCATGCACTTTCAGATTTAAGACGCTCTTCCCATCTCTGTCATGAGCTCGTAGTGGTCTCGAAAAGGTGGATGCATGAAGACAGAGATAAACACTTGAATAGCCTCTTATATGAGGAAAAATCATCTTGGATCAGCATCCATAGCTATTAGTTTCCTATGTAGTTTCCCAACCCGTCACTGAAATAAGTAATATGAAAGATTCCTATACCCCTATTTGATGATGAAAAAAATGTCAACATCTTTGGTGACTATGATGAATTGATTACCTTCTAATTGGAAAGAAACCCTAAATATCTCACTTTCAACAATGAAAACAATCTAAAACCATTATGTAAACTTAATCATACATGCCCAAGGCTGAAAAGTACTTGAAAAGTACTCATAATCCTCCACAAAAATTAAAAAAATAGCAGAAACAACATGTGCAAAACTACACTTGGAGGAAGGGAAAAAAACCTACAAAACTAAGAAATCATACATGCTCCAAAGTGAAGCATGCAAAGTGCTTTGAAGAACTTATTCTACAGAAAATAAACCTATACTAACCTACTCTAACTAGCTGAAAAGTGAAGCTAAAAAAATCTTGATATGGGCTAAGAGAAATAGCTTTGTGTTTTGAGAAAATGAGACTATGAGATGTTCTCGAAAATAAAATCACATGCCAAATATGGGGACATGATTTTTACCATTAACTTGCTCAATATATCATTCCAGAATAAGAAAAATACCTCTAACAAATACGTAAACTATTTTGGGAGGTATTGGGGTTGAGTTTTGAGAATGTGAAGCTAATATTTGTACTCTAAACAAAGAAAAACTATTGGTTCAACAAAAATTGACTCCAAACCAGCCAACTATATGAATGGACAAGGTGTTCTTATAGCTAGTAAACTATCATTTCTAATTTTTCTTATTTTCTTGCATTCCTCATTTAGCTTGAACTCATTTCCAAGTTGATAAGAATGTTGTTCTGCCTCTAAAAGATACTTTATCTCATACATGGCAATTGGTTCCAGTAACGATGCCAAAATTTTGTTGTTCATTTTGATCCACCATGTAACCCGAAAGCTCAAAATCCTTCTTGTAATCCTCTTTACTCTTCTTTGCACATTGTAGTGTCTTCTAATGTCTCTTGTGAATCATTACAACTTTCCAAAAGTGCAGAAATTTGTAAGCACACATAAAAATACCAAACATTACACGCGGTTGCATCATCCTGCTCAATTTGGAAATGTTCTTCCTACTTCTTATCATTTTTCTCATCGTTTTCTTCATATATTTTTTTTTACTAAACTGAAAACATGTTGTTATTTGTCATGGGGAAGCTCTAAAATTTTTGGGTACTCTTTAGATTGGATCTGAAAATCCTCTTTTTCAAATTTGCTTCATGATAACTTATGGGAAGCTTTGCATACATGATTAGAACATCTTTATCCTCTAAATAAGAAATATTTAAATAAAAATGGTAAATCAACGACCATAATTGGATCATTTTCTAAATTACAAGATGGCACAACCTCAAAAATACTAGTGTGAAAATATGAACATTTTACATGCTCATTCAAAACATTAATAATGCCATGTAACTAAAGAGAATGATGAAAATATTGTGTAGCCTTTTCTTGCTAATTTATATCCTGTTGTTGATCCATATTTTGCAACTCTTGCATGCACTTCTTTTTCAAATGTGGGATCCAACTGATCTCAAAATTTGCAACCCAAACCTATAAATTTTCCATAAACTCTAGCATGTTGGTTTCTTGAATTGGTTTCCCATCTTGACTAATTTTTTGCTCTTTATCTTTCTGAATTGAACATGGGGATGAAGGTGGAGGGGTGGGATAGGTTTCAACATAATTTTATAGAATTTGTACAAATGGATGGGGTTCAAATATGAATTTGGATTAGAGGGAAAATAAATTTCATCAATTTTACGAAACTTAGGATGTGATAGGTAGGATGTGTTGGTTGACAAGGAATAGGCATTGGATCCTAATGAGGAAGGTAAGTGGGAATACTCCATTGATAGGGCTCCTCAACCTTATACTTTTGATTATCTAATGCTTCAAAATATTTAATAAAATCAACCATTTGGGGGAAAGAGTTTTAAATTACCTTAAGCTTCTATTTTGGGCTAAGCCAACTTACTAGATGACCTCCTCATTGGTAGGGATGTTCTACACTAGGATGTTTAGATTGAAAAAATTATATTCCCTCATTTTGAGCCTACCACATCTACTATGATACTTGAACATTCATTTCAAAATTCTCATCTAGTTAGAAATTGTTTCACCACCTCAATATTTTTGTTCTCAGTATCCCATGGACAACCCTGTTCTTGAACAACATAAGGATTGTACTAATGATTATACAACATAACATTTCTTTATTCATTTCGATATTAATTATCAAAAGGGTTATAATTATAATCTAGATAAGGATATCGGTGAAAATGTTATGGATTTGACTGATATAACTCTTGTATAGAGGAATTCCACTTTGGAATTGATGTCATGATTGCATGACCTTATAAAATATGGAAATTTGGGAAAAATAGGTCTGCTCATGCAACTAAAAAAGGTTGTTAGGACCACAAAAATAACTAGATCTATTTTTAAAAAATATTTATAATGGCTGAAATTTTATGAAGAACAAATCAAACCTTGCAAAATTATGAATAATCTGAATTTGAAGTCCCACCGGGTGTGCCAAAAAATTGTTATTAGTCCAAAGTGTACCTTTTATTTTGATAGGCTATCCGACTCTAACTTCAGTTGGTATAATGGGATTTCCTCTGAGTTTTTAGTTCCTCGACCGAGGAGAACCTCCAAAGTAGGTTGGATCTCTTGAAGAATCTCCCTAAAACTATTGAAATTTACATGGTTGAGGATTAGGAAGGAACCTCGAAAATAATTAAAAGCATAAAATTGGGTGATATACGAAATTATTAAGGACTTAAGATACTACACAACATAATTAAATACTTATAATTCACTTGAATTGATTGTTTGATAGATCCCGTACTCCCAAAACGTGATTAAACACACTTCGATGACTTGAACAACTCACAAAATAGCTTGATGAAGGTGATATGATGTCATGTGCATATAAAGGAAAAAAATAATTCAGTGAAATACATTGCAAAAAAGCTAGCAACACACCGCAAAAGATTTAATCGAGAGGAAAATACAATCAGTATTAATCCAATTGGTGCAATAGTACAATAACTCGCATTCAGCTACGAAATAATCAACACCCTAAAAACATGGAAAAACAAGGTATAAAAACAAAACCCCATCTCAACCTCGAAAAATAGCCTATGCATCAAAAAATAGTCCTCATACATGCACAACCTTAGTCTACCTACAAACATACAATCTTGTAAATCTAAGAGCTAAAAATAAGCCTCTACATGTAAAATTCAGACATGGTCAACCTCCTTTTGATAGGTCAAGGAAAGTGTATCGACTACTTTGGAGATTTTACCGTAATTTTTAGGGAACAAGGTAAAAAATATAGTCATATCTCCATTAAGGTAAATTTGGGAAATCATTCCCTTTGGATTATATAAATTGCCTATTTTTTGTCTTTTTCAACGATTAAGTGGTTGGATTGTTTTATTGGTGTTTAATGAGGCACATCTCCATGCATAGGTTTAATATTACCTTTTAACCTATCTAGAATTACCAATCATCCATACAATTGATTACAATGTCTAAACACCTCCTATTCGTGGCTTCAACACTTGTGCATGAGTGTTTAAACTCAACCATGGTAAGGGAGCTTGGGTCAAGTCTTTGACTTAGGGCTTGAAACCCTAAACTGTGTTTCATTATAACAATTCGATCTCACACTCAGCTGCTTCTGGAAGTGGAATACTCTATTGGTTTTTCTCTAACTGCCATGGAAAATGAAATTTGTATTCCTATGGTTTAGGGTTTGCACTCAACATTTGGCCATGACTGTTATCAATTATTTGAAAGCTCATGGTATTTTTCAGTATTCTTCTCATAGAAAAATGTGATGAGTTTGTTTTGCCCAAAAATATGATTGTCGCTATAGATTGTGAGCTCTCTTCTTTTTTCATCTTGAGCATCTTATTATATTTATCTCTACCACCATTGAAGGATTTAAGGGCTCTTGTTTGGAGGAACTTGCTGCATTATTACTCTATCACCCTTGATTTGGATGAGTTGATGTTATTTATGCTACTAGTTTTGTGTTGCAGTTTTTCATGACCTCCATGATTACTGGTTCGAGCTCCCTTTTGTCATGCCTTTTTTTCGGAATTTCTTTGCCATGGCTAGTGGGTGAACTCCTTTGATTTTTTATACATTTAAATTTGTGTCTTATTTTTACTAGTTCACCACTATATTGGGAGCTCGCCATTAAGTTATGCATGGTTTCTTAGTATAATTCGAGCCTTTTGTGTATCGCTTGCTTCCTTTTGAATCCTATTCGATTGAAAATATGTTCTTATAGTGTCAAATTCCCTTCGACACCTATTACTTTTGATTTCAATATTATTGGCTATATGTATGGACATTATTGTATCATTTTGACTTAGCATGATGTTAGATGATTGAGATACTTGGACTATGGTTGGATTTTGATTTATAGTATTATGTGTGTGGATTATTAGAGATATGTTATATTGATGATGATGGATTGTCGACATGGTTATATATTCTGACATTTGATGTTTTCGTCATATTGAGTAGGCCTTAGCAGTTAAACTAATCTTGTGATCCTATTGATATTGATGAAATGTAAAATTGAGATGTTGTTGGAAATTGAAATTAGTAACATTACTTATCTAGATGATAATTTAATTTAATTTATATGTGGATGATTGTTGATTTATATTGTATATTTTATCTTGGATGTTTTGATGTGGCCACGAGGTGAAGGAGGTATTGTATGTTTTGCAGGTAAAACATAACACAACAACCAACTGGGGATTGGAGACCAACCATATCAGAATACCGAATGAATTCAACAAGGGTCACCATGGAAACTTGTGTTGTGTTGTTTGTGTCTTGTTTGTTGTTAGGGGGTCCCCATGGGTGGGAATTACCTCCAATTGTGACCAAGGGGTTTGTGTGTTCTTTTATTTTGTTTCCCTTATTTAATTTTAGTATGTGATTTTATAGTGATGTATTTCCCTTTTATTAATTATTTAAATTGTGTCTAGATCAGTAGATTAGTCATGTTACTTGAACTAATCATTGATGTGAAAAAATAATTCATTTATTATATTATATGGCTCTTTGGTTTATGTGTTTTAAGTTGAGTGCTTGAGATCTTGAGTGTTTTACACTCCACCTCTCCTTAGAAATTCGGATTTGGCCTTAAGGGCCAATTTTTGAGGCTTTTGGAACAAGTTAAACTTATCCCACACCTATTAAATTACTATACCAACCCTACCTATGGGTTGGAGGGTAAAAAATAGACCGCATTATTTCTTTTGGGAATTCAAATTGTAATTTTTATTGCACTTTCTTACATATGTTTATTTCTTTGTCCTAAAGGGTATGGGTTTGAAATGGTGTGTGTAAGAGGTTTTCATACCTCTCAACCACCCATTTAATTTCCTTGGAGTATGGGTTTGACTTGGGTGAGGTGGAGTGGAGAAGAAAGGATGTGGCATCCTACTTGGAGCCACATCATCTTCCTCCTCCTTTCTATTTATTAAAAATTTTGGGAGGTGGCTCTCTTTTTGGATGCTTGCTTGTGGGATTTTGAAGAGTGCTTGGAAAATTTCTTGTGTTGAATATTTTGGGACTAGATTTCAAAGAGGAGATTTACCATGGCAAGGTAGGATCTTTCTCTCTTATTTTTCTCCTTGTTTCTTGCATGTTATGTGATTGTATGGAATTGTGTTCTTGTTTGAAGTGTTGGGTAGTATTTTTACCTTAGGTTGTGTTGAGATTTGGATATGGGGATGAAATATTTTGGGAGGCATAAGATATTCTTGTTGGGTTTAGGAGGGAGTGGGTTTTGGATGCCCCACCTTATTCTATTCTATTATGTTATGTATTGTGGGAGCCATAAGAGAGAGGGAGGCATAAGAGTGAGGGAGGCATAAGAGACATAGTTTTGTTGTGAGGGAGGCATAAGAGACATAGTTTTGTTGTGAGGGAGGCATAAGAGACTTTAGGTTGAATGTGTGTTGGAGGGGTTTTAGAGGTGGGAATCCAAACCCTTGGGAGGCACAAGGGCACCCCATTATTCCTATCTCTTCTTGGCTATTTTAGAAGCCATTGTTTGGGAATTTTTGTGTTTAAAAGTAAGTGTTCTTTGTGGTTATTTTCCTTATGTTTTGGTTGTTTGAAAGTGAATGTTGAAGCATTGTTTTAGTTTCCATGTGTTGAAACATCCCTTATTGCCTTGTGGTTGGGGCTTGGTAGCCAATGAGAGGAATTACTGCTTCCTCTCATTGGAATTTTGGTTGGGTGTAAAGTGTTACCTCTTGCCCATTTTTGTCTGTTGTGAAAGTGAAGAGAAGATGGAGCTTGGTTGAAGATTGGATTGTTGGAGCTATCATAGAAGAAAAAATGTATCTCATTGTAGTTTTCCTTCTTGTAAAAATATCCACTTCAAGTGGAAGGTCATTGCATTGTCTATTTGAAAGGAAAGAGTTATTGTATTTATTTTGGAAGGAAGGTTGTATTGTTATTTAGTGATCAAGATTGTATTGTATGTTGAAAAGAAAGATTTTTTTTTTTGTAAAGCTAGTTGTTGTAATGAAAAATAAGTTTAAAAGGGGAAATATCCTATTCCCATTGTAGTTAAATATTTTCTCATATAATGTGTATCTCTCATTGGAAAGTTAGTAGTTCTCATTTTAAACTTATTGAAAACCTTGTTATAATTGGTTGTGAGAATGGTTGAAATTTGTAGTTTGAAAAAGGAAAGAAATAGTTACTTCTATTGTATTCCATGAAATTTATAAAGTTGTGAAAAAGTTATATTTGTTCATTCTCTTATAGTGGTTGAAATAAAGCCAAACTCTATTCAAGTAGATGGAAATAACTCAAATTTTAACTATCTTTTACATGCTCAACAAAATACGTCAAATTCCTAAATCTAGTGGAGAGAAAGAAATTACAAATTGCAAATTAGGCCCTAGCCTCATTAGAATGGGTCGACTCACTATCTAGTTATTGTGAAATTGTTTATAACATAAAGTAAATAAATAGATTAACAAGTAAAATTTAGATTGGCATCCCTTTATACCACTTATCTTGATACTATTAAATTTTACAAAAAAAATCTTAAGTGCAAAATCTAGATTAGTTAATAATATACTTATTATTACATACTGATATTTATGATTATTATTAAATAATATTGATATTAAAATTAATATTAATAATGATATAATTAATGTGTGTGTGTGTGTGTGTGTGTTCTATATAATATTAAATGTTTAAAGGAATATTGTATGATTTTTAATTTTTGTGAACTCATAGTAATTGACCTATCTGAATGAGTCTACCATAGGCCTTAGTATTAAAAGGGAGACGAATTTGGGGGATGGTCGCCGTCACCACCCCCACCCCATTGACTAATAGTGGGATGGGGGTGGGGTGGTGACAACCTCGACCCAACCCCAACACTTACCACAAATCATACAATAAAAAATGCAAAAAAAAATGCAGCCCAATATTCTCCAATCCTTGCATGAGACATATGCGGACTATGTGAGACCATTTCCGTGGCCACTATACTTTTCTCGTTTGGTTATATATATATATATATATATATATATATATATATGTCAGGTGTTATTTATATTTTCAGTTTATTAATAAAGAAAATTTCAAATAGATACATATATACATATGTATATGTATGAAAGAGTATATACATATATATATGTATATATTATCTTACACATATGAAAACACATACCATTTAACTATTTAATCAAAATGGGGCAAAACCCATAAGCCCATTTGGGAAAAATAAAAATATGAGCTAAATAAAATATTTATATACATTTAAAACCCTAGGTGAGGGTATGAACCAAATAAGAAAACAAATGTGGCATGTATGCCTCTCCAAAAGCTTGGAATGGCCTCTAATGGCTTCCTCCTTCTCCTCCAACAACCTGCAAAACAAAAGAGAGAAAATAAGCCAAAGGAAAAGAGAAAGAAGCTTTCTTAAGCAAACTTTAGGGTTAGTTGTCTTTCCCCTCATCTAAAGGTCCTAAATGAATCCATCCAAGGGATGAGATTCATCCCTACAAAAATTAGGTGGGGAGTGGGTGAGAGGAATTTGAATTTAAATTTAAATGTTAATTCTAAAATGCATGGGTTGACTTTTTAAGGGGTCACTTTATTGTGTAGGGGGTATGTTTATTCTTTTAACCCATGTGCTAATGTTAGGGACTTTGTTAATTGTTTTAAACCTAGTCACCTTGTGGATTAAAATAACTTTAGTATTTATTTAAATAGGCCCCTTTACCCTTGAGATTAAAATGTGTGATTTTCAACTATAGTGGAATTAAATTGTTTATCAAAATAACTTTTAGGGAGAAACTAAACCATGCTTAGCCTAGTTAAATTCATTAAAGTCGTAATGTGGTTTTTTTTTAATATTTTTTTATAATGGAGAAAATATTATTATTAAATATAAGTGACTTAGAAACATTAATGTGACAACTGTATTTGGAAGCCTTTTTGTGGGTATATTTTTGAAAAAATAAATTATTCCATAGTTTTGTAGCTTGCTCTAGGTTATTCTTGAATTTCGTGCAGGTATAATTTAGTGGGTGTTACACTTCTTTTAGCTAATATAAAGGGTAGACAACTCATTATTCAACCCCGATCTATCATTTTGCATTTTCTTTAAAACGTAGCTTGGTTTTATCTTTCAAAGTTCCCTGAATTGAGTTCTTGTAAGCTCGAGAAATGGTTTTTGGCTCTGTTTTGCATATGTCGTACATGGATTTAGGGTTCATGCTTAACATTTGGTTCGAAATTTTATGAGTAAGCTCTCTTCTCTTCCTTTTGGGGAATCGATCCAATATTTTCCATTCGATGGATGTTATTTTATCTATTTCTCATCATTGTAATCTTGATGTTGCTCATTTTTGGGCACTTGTCCACAATATTCTTAGCTTGTTGTGTGAATATTTCTCTATATGTTTAATTTACATCGTTTGGTCTGATTAAATTCCCTAACGTGTCATGATTTTAGTAGCAACTTGTGCTTATTCATTATTAACTCTACACAACTCGTCTTTGGTCATGCATTGATTCTGTTCTACACTATGAAGCTCGCCATTGAGAGATGGCTCGGCATTGACCATATTATATATTGTGAGTTGCGTATTACCTTGCTGCCATTAAAAGCTCCATGAATCTCTAGTTTTAAACTTAGGCACTTAAGTTGTAGCCTATGGTTGTCATTGTCAAGATTTCGAGTTCTGATATTTTCTAAAGATTTGTTTGTGTGTGTTGGGCATTTTTTTGAATCAACTGACCCACTGAAATCTTGACCTGTTGTAGCTCGACTTTATATATTGTCTCTACATTTTGAAATGTTGACTGTGTACTCCTTCATGTAGCTCTAAACATTGTTATAGTAACTTTGTTTGCATTGATTAACTCAATCTATATGTGCTTTGTGTTAATCCTCGAGCTTTAATGGCTAGTTCTTTATATATAACTCTGTAGTTTTTGTGATCTTTACAACTTGGCTTGCTAACATATTTTATAAAATAGAGATCAATGACTTGTTATTTCCTATATTTTCTTGATATCATGGATGTACGTGAACCTTTCTGTACCCTTTTATCTTGATGTAGTTGGTCGGATTGGCTCAGATTTATGCTTGGGAGCTCCTATGAGCTCATGCTTAAATTGTTATTGTTAAGACATTTCTATCGTTATGGCTTGTTTAGAAATAATATTGAAACACGGTCGAGAATTTTCTGCAAATGGATT
Source organism: Taxus wallichiana var. yunnanensis (assembly GCA_018340775.1). Taxonomy (NCBI): domain Eukaryota; kingdom Viridiplantae; phylum Streptophyta; class Pinopsida; order Cupressales; family Taxaceae; genus Taxus; species Taxus wallichiana. The sequence continues at coordinate 347,088,681 of CM031244.1, read as the reverse complement.
AGAAGTTTTTTCCACAATTCTTAACTGTAAATTACTACTTCACGAAGCTCTGTACCTTTCATGTTATAATCTGTAGAAGTAATTTTGGATTGTGGATTCTTGTAGAAATTTTTAAGAAATCCCTTTATTGATCTTGTTTGTGCTACTCCTATCATTTAATAGATAGTCCTTGATTTTTCTATTTTATTATAGTGTATGACTACAATGGAATCATTTTATTGATTATGTGTTAGAACTACTTTTTCCCCCTTATAGAAGCGCATGTGTACTAAAAGCTTGAAAGGGAAAGTGGTAACTATTGACCATTTTTGGTCATCATCGAAAAGGGGTATATAAAACTTTCAGGGTTTTTAGTTTTAGAGATAGATTGGACAACACATGGGCACCAGACAGCTAGGGTTGTTATTCCAATATACTCATTCCTCATATAGGAGGCCATTCTAGTGTTCATCTCTGTCAAGAGCATGCATCTTATTTTTCATATTCCTGTAGAATTATGACACATATGGGAAGAGCATTGTATATGAGAAACATCATAGTGAAGCAACTTGGAAAATCAAGTCAGAATTTATTGTGCAATTAATCTCTATCTTTTCCCAGATATTATCTCACTGACATATCTGATTTGTAATTAATTATGACTGTTGCACATTTACTTTTTGTTGAATCATTCTCCCTGATTATCTCTTGTCGAGAGTTTTTTGTTGACTTGCAAGGCAAATTTTTGTGTAGGTGTTTATTATTAATGCATTATGTTTTATTGTAATTTGTAAGAAAGTAAGAAGAGCAAGAAGCAGGAAGAAGAAGACAAAGAAGGAGAAAAACCAGATTTGGAAGAAGGAGAAAAGTGCGCAGTCCCAGCTCAAGTCTGGACTAGTTTTGTTGAAAGAATTCCTTCATTTTCATGTTGTTAATGTATGAATGAATGTTTTGTGTGCAGCTGTAGCTGCTGTTCATTCCTCAAATATATATGTATTGCTGAAGCAATTTGTTGCCCAAATCTGTGTTATTTGCAGCCAAGAGTGTTTTATCTATTTTGCTGTTATAAATTCTTGTAGCTTCTCATTTTTCCCCTGTTCTGGATCCTTTAAATCCACTTGCATTTTATTTTCTATTGTTGTTTGAAGATTTTGTAGATTCCGTAGACTCTGCAGTTTCCATAGATCCTCGTATTCCCTTCATCTGGTATCAGAGCTTGGCTAAACCCTTCTTCTATTTCTTTTCTAGGTTTTTAGTTTTTTCATTTGGCAGCCATTAATGGCTTCTACGTCTGGTGCATCACTAGTTAGTGTGCAAACTCTGATTTTCATAGGAAAGAACTATGAGTATTGGTCTTTGACCATGAAATCTTTGTTTTGGTCTCAAGACATTTGGGAAATGGTTGAAAATGGTTACCAGGAACCAGCAGACTAGGCAACATACAATGCTCTTACACAAGCTCAAAAGGACATCTTAAAGGAACAGAGGAAGAAGGATGGGAAAGCACTATTTTATATCCATCAAGAAATGCATGAGAGCATACTCCCAAGAGTTGCAGCAGCAAAGCAAGCCAAGGAAGCATGGGACACACTCCAGATTGCATATCAAGGTATGGACAAGGTTAAAACTACTAAATTACAACTCCTTAGAAGAGAATTTGAAAATTTATCAATGAGAAACTCAGATTCAATAGAATCTTTCTTTACTCATGTTGTTGGTTTGATAAATCAAATGAAGTCCCATGGAGAGGTCATAGAGGATAGGAAGGTTGTTGAGAAGGTACTTAGAAGTCTCCTTCTAAATTTGATGTTGTAGTTGTGGCTCTAGAGGAAACCAAAGATTTGAGCCAGTTTAGTGTTGATGAACTACATGCCTCTCTTATCAATCATGAATATAGACTGAATAGATCAAATAGTTCAGTAGAAAATGCATTTTCATCTCAGATTTCTATAAATCATGGAAGAGGAAGGAGGAGTTTCAGTCCTAGAGGTAGAGGGAGAAGTTCTCCTAGAAGTGGACGTAGTAGCAGTCATGCAAATGCTAGTGGTAGAGGTCAAAATCAGAATTTCAATCACCCAAGTGGCCAAATATTTGACAAATCACACATTCAATGTCACTATTGTAAGAAGTTTGGGCATTATGCTCATGAATGCAAGAAAAATAGTATGACCAATAGAAGCAAGGTCAAAATCAGTCAAGTAGCACTCCCTCAGGTAGCATGTTCATTGCATGCACAAAGATTGCTGAAGCAATCCCTACAAACTCTCCAGTTGAGTGCAATGTTGTTCAAGAAAGCCCATGTGACATATGGTATTTAGATTCGGGCTGCAGTAATCACATGACAGGTAATAAAGATTTGTTTTCTAGCTTGGAAGAATCAGTTCAAACTGATGTTACACTTGGTAACAACAACAAAGTCATTGTTTTGGGTAAAGGTACGGTTAATATTCTAACCAAAAAGGGGGAGCCAAAATTTATGCCTGATGTATATTATGTTGTTGGTCTAAAACACAACTTGATGAGCATTGAATAGCTGATACAAAAGGATATAGAGTGTACATGGAAAATAATGAGTGTGTTATTTTGGACAAGCTTCCAAGCAATATGCTTATTGCCAAGGTACAAATGACTACAAACCGCATGTTTCCATTAAAAATAAGGCCGGCTATGAAAGGAAAAATAGCTCAAGTTGTTCATGAGACACATACTGTAATTTTGGAGCAGCTTTTAAGGTAGAAGATACAAAATCAGCAGTAGCCAAAGACAGCTACGGAAAAGTTCAACACAGCTATGGAAATGTTCAAAACAACCACAAAAAGGTTCAAGACAGCTACGGAAATGTTCAAGATAGCTACGGAAATTTCCAAGATAGCTACGAAATGTCCAAGATAGCTACATGGAAATGGCCAGAATAGCTCTAAAGAGGAAAATGATGTTTCTATAGAAACTCAAGTAGCATTTCAATCAGTGGTAAAGGATGATTCTTGGCTATGGCATTTTAGATTTGGGAATTTATATTTTGGAGCACTAAAATACTACATATGAAGAATATGGTAAAAGGTTTTCCATTAATTGAGAAACTGGAAAGAGTTTGTGAAGGATGTATTATGGGCAAACAACATAGAGAGTCATTTCCGGTTGGCAAGGCAAATAGAGCTACAACTCCACTTGAGATTGTGCATTCAAATATTTGTGGGCAAATGCAAACACTATCTATAGGAGGATGCACTTATTTTCTTACTTTTATTGATGATTTCACAAGAAAAACTTGGGTTTATTTCTTGAAACACAAATATGATGCATTTTCTTATTTCCAGCAGTTTAAGGCACTTGTGGAGAAGCAAAGTGGCCACTACATCAAGGTTCTAAGGATGGATAGAGGCGGTGAATTTATATCTAATGAATTTATAAATTTTTGTAGATTTCATAGTACACAAGTGATTTACAACCCACTATACACCTCAGCAAAATGGTGTGGCGGAGAGGAAGAATCGAACAATTATGGAGATGGCTCGTAGCATGATGGTAGCCAAACATCTACCAAATGAATATTGGGCTGAGGCAAGTGGCAAATTGCTATTTTACATCATGAATAGGTGCCCAAAAAAGAGCATAAGAAAAAAGTCCCTCAAAGGCTTGGACAAGAAGGAAACATAATGTTTCTCATATGAAGGTATTTGGATGCATAGCATATGCACATGTTCTAGATGAGTTGAGAAGGAAGTTAGATAATAAAGGACAAAAATGTATATTTGTTGGTTACTCAGAGGAAACAAAAACATATAAGTTGTTTGATCCTATCAATAGGAAAGTTATAATCAGCCGTGATGTTCAATTTGTGGAGGATGAAGCATGGGATGGAAGCATAGAGAGGACTGTCAGAATTGCAGCTACTCCCAAATGATAATATGGTGGATGAAGTGTTTCCCACACACCAAATATAACTCAAACAATAACTCCTTCCAATCTTGGGATGGTACCACATGTAGCTCAAGTTACACCTTCATTCACACCAAGGAGATCTTGCCACACCAACGGGACAACAAAATTCACAAGCATTTACACATCTACATCATACTTGAACTAACACTCCAAGTAGTTTTTCATCTCCGGATCCACTCTATGGGTCTTATCTCAAGGAGTTTGGTGAGTTTATAATTTGAGATAGACATTTACAATTTTTGCTTTATTTTCTCATATTGATGATCCATTAAGCTGGTCCTTCACATCACCCTTATGTTTCCAACATATACTTGAACTTACGATGTGATTGGATAACATGGGTCTATCTCTAAGTTGTGGGACTTGGAAACTCCTAACTATTCTACTCTAATGCTAATTATTCTAAATTTCCAAGGGACCAGGGGAGAGAGAATGCATAAAATGAAAGCCTACACTAAAGCGGTGATACACCGAAAAGGAGGGTGTGAGAGTAGTCTTCAAATGTGTGAAATACAGAAGCAAAGTGCACACTAGAAGAGGTGATGACAGTTCTCCATAATCTAGCAAAATGCATTCACAACAATATTTCAAACATACACAATGATAATGGATCCCTACATGAACATAATAATAGACACAATATTCTTGTAAAGAAGAGGTTGAAGGGGCAAGAAGAATGCAAGAAAACACAGCAGGGGAAGATACATCCACAAACTTATATTTTATTGCTTCATGATATGCACAGTTCAATCTATTACAAGATAAGGGCCTGGATCACCATGCAAGGAGTCCACTACAAGGGCCTGCAACACATTGGCTTCACAAAGCAATTTTGGTAGAGCTTTGCTACAAAAACTACCTCCCTTTTACAATGAGCCCAACACTCCAATTTATAGAAAAATGAGAAGGAAAGAGAAGGGAAAATGGAAATCCCAAATTTGTCCTTCAACCACTGTAAGAGGCATTAAATGGAGTAAAATGATTATATATTACTTGAAAAATTCTCCACCCATATTGTCCTGAGTGCTGCGGTGAGAGAAAGAATGATGACCATGCCTCTTAATTGCACTCCCAACCACCAAATAAAACATTGTTATGAACTTGGCCACGTTTTATAAAAACATCTCAATATCCTCATCAAATCCTAAATTTATTTATTTTTATGCATTGGGCTCGAGACCATGATTCCAACGGTACCAATTTTGTGTGATTTCGTTGAGAAATGCAAAAGTTATGGCCTTTTGAGTGCGGGCAGCTATTTTGGGTCTGCCAGGCATTTTCTATCATTTGATGGGAATGAGCATTAACTAACTAGAGCCGAATATGTTTCTTTTATTTAAATATATCTACCCTCATTAAAAATAAGAAATTCAGTTTTTGGCATAGAGGATGTCGTGCTCATTCCAGAAAGTCCAATTTTGTGAAAATCAGAGGTCGGAGTCAAAAGTTATGGCCGTTTGAAGTTTCACGGGTCAAACGTTGACTTTTCTTCTTTGCCTTCGGCCGCTTCGGATTTTCGCGTCCCACGCGTACCTTTGGCCCGGATGTCCCAAACTGCCTTGGACGAAAGTCTCATGTTTTGGCCGAATCGGCTTCGAACCCTCCGAAATGGACGTACCTTTGGGTATCCCAAACTGACAATTTTTCTCTCGCGGTTCGGATTTTTATGTCTCGCATGTACCTTTGGCCCGGATGTCCCAAACTATCCTTCTCGGCTTTTTGGCTTTTCACGTCCCACCGTCCCTCGCGTACCTTTGGCCCATTTGTCCCAAAGGACTGCCGAGCAAAAATCAACACTTAACCTCGATTTTCCCACTTTTGGTGGTTCGCCTTTTCGCGTCCCGCGCGTATCCCGATGTCCCAATGTATCCCAAATGCCACGTGAAACAAAAAACTTGGCTTTTCGATTTTCATGCCCCAACGTCCCAGCCATTTCCACGAGACCGCCTAGACTAGGACTTAGCCGATTTTCTTCATTTTTCGGCCCCAAGCTTGGTTTTTGCAAATTTTTCACCTTTTCTAACTCGTTGGGTTTTCTTCTTGGATAGAGAGTTAATGAAAAGCCGAGGGGGCCCCAAAACACGATTTCTTTAAATAAATCTATTTGCTTGGGACTAAAGAATTTGATGCATGTTATCAAAATTACCTTGAGGGGTGAATTTTGGATAACAATAACTCAAACAACAGCCTTCCAATCTCGGGATGGTACCACAAGTTTTCCATTTTTTCACCTTCATTCACACCAAGGAGATGTTCAAGGCTCTCCACACCATGGGAGCAAACTTCACAAGCATCTACACCGACATCTACATCAATCGGTATCCTTGGAGAGCAACAACATCTAGCACTCCAAGTAGTTCTTCATCTCAATCCAACTCTAAAGAAGCATGATGCCACAAAAAACAAGGAGTTTGAGTGAGTTGTATAATGTTGACACAACTAATTCATTTTCATTTTTGCTTTATTTTCTCATATTGATGATCCATTAACATTTGAAGAGGCTATGAGTAGTGATATATGGGCAAAAGCCATGGATGAGGAGATTGAATCCATTGAAAAGAACCAAACATGGGAGTTGGTTGATTTTCCGAAGGCAAAGATGTAATTAGTGTCAAATGGATTTATAAGACTAAACAAGATGCTGATGGGAAAGTGCAAAAGCATAAAGCAAGGCTAGTTGCAAGGGCTTTACACAACAGCCCGGTATAGACTTCAATGAGACATTTTCTCTGGTTGCTCGGTTTGGATACAATTAGGATTGTTTTAGCTATTGCTACCCACAACAAGTGGCTTGTATATCAAATGGATGTAAAGTCTACATTTTTAAATGGATATTTAGAGGAGGAAGTGTATGTGGAACAACCACAAGGCTATGAGATACCGGGTCATGAAGACAAGGTGTATAGGTTGAAGAAGGCACTCTATGGATTAAAGCAAGCTCCAAGAGCTTGGTACAGCCGCATTGACTCCTATCTCATTCAAAATGGTTTCCAAAGAAGTGGTTGTGAACCAACATTGTACATCAAGGTCAACAAGCAAGGTAACATTTTGATTGTTTGCTTGTATGTGGATGATCTAATCTTTACCGGTGATCTAAACATAGATTCTTTCAAATCAGTAATGAAGAATGAATTTGAAATGACTGATTTGGGTCTTATGAGGTATTTCTTGGGGATTGAAGTCCATCAATCCAATGATGGTATATTTATTTCTCAATCTAAATATGCAAATGAAGTTTTGAAGAGATTTAATATGGAAAGGTGCAAGGTATCCCCAACACCGGTTATGACAGGGATGAAGTTAAGCAAGGAAGATGATGGAGCATGTGTGGATTCTACATTGTTCAAGAGGCTAGTTGGAAGCCTTATGTACTTAACAACCACAAGGTCGGATAACATGTATGGTGTAATTCTGATTTCAAGGTTTATGGAGTCTCCAAAAGACTCACATTGGCAGGCCGGTAAGAGGATATTGAGGTATGTAAGTGGTACAAAGGATTTTGGTATATTGTATTCCACTTTAGATGATTTCAGTCTTGTTGGGTACACCGATAGTGATTGTGGGGCAACATAGATGATAGAAAAAGTACTTTTGGGTATACTTTTCACTTTGGTATAGGTGTTGTGTCATGGGCATCAAGAAACAACCCATTGTGACTCTTTCTTCAGCTGAAGCTGAGTATGTGGCAGCCACTAGTGCTGCGTGTCAAGTTGTTTGGATGCGAAGGATGTTGAAAGATTTGATGCATGATCAAAAGGAAGCCACTACAATATTTTGTGATAACAATTCAGCCATAGCATTATCTAAAAATCATGTGTTTCACAAGAGAACTAAGCATATTGATACGAGGTATCATTTTATCAGAGAGCTTGTAAGCAAAAAGAAATTTGTCTTGATTTTTGTAGGTCTAAAGATCAATTGGCTGACATATTTACAAAAGCAATGAAAAGAGACATTTGAGTATTTATGAAGTGGCTTAGGAGTTTGTGACTTTGCACAAGTTAGCAGCTCCGGAAAAACTGTCAGTTAGCTACGGAAATGCTACAACAGCTTTTGAACAAACTTGATTCATATTTCTAATGATCTGTGGCAGTTCATAATTAAGGGGGAGTGTTGGAAATTCAAATCAGAATTTAATGTGCATCTAATATCTATCTTCCCCATATTTAGTTCCCTGACATATCAGATTTGCATTTAATTATGACTGCTGCACATTTATTTTTGTTGATTATTCTCCCTAATTATCTCTTGTCAGAGATTTTGTGTTGACTTGTAAGGAAAATTTTTGTGTAGGTGTTTATTATTAATGCATTATGTTTTATTGTAATTTGTAAGAAGAAAGAGAAGATCAAATAAGCGAGAAGAAGACAGAAGAAGAGAAAAACCAGATTTGGGAGAAGAAGAAAAATGCACAGTCCCAGCTCAAGTCTGGACTGGTTTTGTTGAAAGAATTCCTTCATTTTCATGTTGTTAATGTATGAATGAATGTTTTGTGTGCAGCTGTAGCTGCTGTTCATTCCTCAAATATATATGTATTATGAAGTAATTTGTTGCCCAAATCTATGTTATTTGCAGCCAAGAGTGTTATGTTATTTTGTTGTTATAAATTCCTGTAGCTTCTCATTTTTCCCCTGTTACGGATCCTTTAAATCCACTTGCATTTTATTTTCTATTGTATTGAAAAGGAACATAATATACTCGCAAAAGTTTGTCAAACTTTGAGTAAATTTATTCTAGAGCTTTGAAAACTACAATTATAGTCAATTAGAGTGTTGAAGAAGCTATCATTTGAGATAGAAAAGGAGAAGTTTTACAAAAAAATTATCAAACATCGCATGGAGTAATAAAATATAGGAAATTTCATTTCTTCCATTCTAATTATAGTAAATAATTGTCCCAAGTCCACATAACTACACAGAACAACCATTGTAATACAATGACCATGCAACTTTCAAGCTATAATTTTTTTTCACCTTGTGTATTCTAATCATTCAATGATGTAAACCTTTAGGAGGCTCATAAAAGGATGAAGAAATGAAGTGTGCGTGAAATTAGCATTGTTTCAGTCATCAACATCAAAGAAAAAGAAGTTTCATTCATCCAGATTTAAAAGTACAATTTCAAGCAGATCTGACCAAGCTCCAAGAAGAATACAGATTTCAAAGTACAATTTCTTCATGCATTAGTAGAGTTACTCGTTTTGTAAACTACAAGTTTAAGATTTCAAAGTGAATCAACAACGAATGTTTAAAATATCAGCCATATAGAAATTCAATCCATGTCACAAGTAGATTCTGATGCAACATAATGCATTAAAGTGTATTCACACATAAACAAATATGGAAAAATTTCAAACTAATTCACCTTTATTAGACTATTGCCATCAAATATTACAATAGTAACAATGATCAAGAGAGAGCCATGAGGCAACCGTGCAACAACCTGAGAGACTTTTACAAGTATTTCAAAGCCATCTTACTGTTATGCACCTTTCAAACGTTTAAAACAATATCTACCACATAATGACAACTTTTGAAGTAGAAGACCGAGCCAACATAGAAGAAGGGATGGCCCACCCTCTATAATTTTGCATACAACTAGGTGCAAGTAGAGAATGTAAGTAATTTAAGCCTGTGAGAAAAGTTATAATGATATAATTGAAAAATATGTTTACATTATTTTTCAAAAGCCTCATCTTTTATATCGCAGAGTAAATATTTTACATAAAAGATCATATCCATGATAGAATGCCAATATTTACAGTAAAAAAAGATAATTTCTTCCAAGAACGATATGGTCAGAGCAAGATATTTAGCAATGGTCTCAGGTTTTGAATCAATGGTCGTGTGAAAACACACAATTTCGAAACCATCATGTATTTGGAACAACATGCTTGAACACATCCATGACAAGGTAAAATCTCACGGCTTCTCAGAAAAAGGATAGATCTTGAATCATTTTTACTGGAAAATGGGAAAAATTTAAACCCTATCTCAATCTGGATTAAGTAACAGAGCACACGAAGCTCAACTAACCAGTGTAAAATCCAACATGAAATGCATAAAATTTTCTAGAATATTGGCATCCATAGCCTCTAAGAAAAGCTCACAATCATAAATAGTTCACTCTCAAGAAGAAGAAGAGTTTAAAAAATAGAGTATATTGGTGAAAATTTCATGGATCTAAGGAAAAAGCTCTCAAAGCTAAAAAAATGGCATCTTAAAGCTATGGAAATCATAAGTTACCTGAAAATACAGAGGCCCATAAAGTAGAGTTGGATTCCTTACGCCAAATAGTTATGACATCAACATAAAGTAAATGAAATGTAGATTCATGCCATGAGCTCCTAAAATATCCCAGGTTCAACGATTAAATGGCTATAGCAGCCATGTATGATAAAATTCCATCTCTAACTGAGGAGAGCCATGACCAAAACGAAAGCAACACATATCTCTAAACGGAGGCCACGGTTGAACGCACAACTCAAATGACAAAAGAAAAACCCTCCAACAAGTTCCTAAAAACCCTCCAACGACAGCCAACTGAAGAAATATCATGCAAATAGCTCTTGAAAACTCAATAATTGTGGCACGAGCTCAATTGCAAGGCAGACAACCAGAAAAGAAAGCTAGAAACCCCAATTGCTGCGCCTTATCTTTTGGAAGAGCTCCAGAAGCTCCCAAAATTACAAGTGCAAAATAAGGAAAAATATAGGGTTTTCCACCTAATCCTTTCAATTAAAAAGGGTTTATTTTATTCCCTTTCCTTTAGCCACTATTGATTCTCTATTATGCAATTTCCACATAGAAGTATGTAGCGCCGCGAAAACGCAGCGACGATCTATGAACTTGCTTCCACTAAACGCATAACCGAAACTATGACTAATTTTATTTTATTTTATAACATTTTCAATTTTGCAATAAGTTAAATCAAATCTGCTTATAGAAGACCTGTAATCAAACAATGATAGAATGGAGCCAATTATCAGAGTATATAATAAATTACGGGTGGATTCCAGGCTTGGAATTTCAACTAATCGGTGCCCATCTAACTAAAAAAAAAGTGACGGATTAATGTTTTCCTGTGGCGGTAAATTTCAGTATTTTTATGTGGTTTGTTCGCATATACGCAAATAAGCTTTATGATTTTTATATATGATACACACAAATATATAAAGAATTATAAGGTTGTCTAAATGTTTAACCTGTTATTAATTTTTTTTTTTATTTTAAAAATGGCTTGGTGCCAACCCCCTTATTTCTCCACATGGGTGGCCAAGCTATATTCAAATTTCATGCATTTATGCCAACTTGCCTCGCATTGCTCCAAATATTCTATCTCCTTATCCCTCCACGTTGAAATATACTCCAAAATTCATTTTTAATATTCTAACTACCACTCAAATCTGCCATATGCGCTAAACCTATCCTTCCAACTAAGCACCCTCAATGCATGGCGATTAAGGTGGCTCAACAATTTTTAAAACATTTAAACTCCTTCCCCTTGCGTGTTGACCAACTCCTGGGCCGCATATCTTCAATTAATAACTTTAGATTTTGCAAATCCACGCCTTCGTTTGGTTTACCCACTGTTTTAACTCCACCACTGACGCGCATTAAAAATGGTTAAAGATGAAGCTACATCTAGCGGGGTAGGCGTATTACCTCCACTTCCAAAGGGTGCTGCGAGGAGTGTTCTTGCTGGGATCCATGGCCGCGGCTTGCCAAGAGATAGTAATCGACCTGGCGATCAGACATCAGCGATGTGACGAAAGCTCTTTTAGCGCCTCCAACAAGTAAGTTATCCAACCTGTTGTTATCTATTCAAGATGCTCGACGCATCTTCAAATTCGGGATCTGCTTGAAGATATTTAATCAAAAACGATTAAGGGACAGTGGGAGTATCACGAGGGGACCTGAAGAAGTTTATTACATGATTCTCCATCGAGACCGCGCCTATTTACAAAGTAGTTCGTGGAAGAGAACCTCAAGGAGGCGGATCTGTTTCAAATCAGAATATTCATGAAGCACAGTCTGCATGGCAATAATGTGAACATTTCAGGGGTAGAGGCAGTCCGTTTCACATTAGAATACTCATGGGGCACGATTGCTTTGCAAATACATGATCATTCTCTGCGTGTATTTTATTACAGTCTTAATACACGATGATTATACAGAGATGTATCATCATCTAAATTATTTTATATTACATGTATGTAGGATTTTATATGTATTCTAGCACAGTTTGTTTGGCATTGGTATGAACGTTTCAAGACCTTGGGAAGCGCCGTAAACACTTATACATACGCAGGTTCCTTTGCATATATTTAATTAATATTATTTCTTGGCTGTAGTTTATAATAATATACTTTGTTAATATAAAGGGAATATTAATAGTATATTGTTATAAATAGAATTTAATAATAGTAAATCCATTAGTTTTAATAATACTTAAATATGAATAATATTTAAAATATTAGTTTCCTTATTACTGAAATGTGGGTAATGAACTAAATAAGCTTAGAACTTTTACATTAAAATCTCTTTCTACATATTTTAATAGGGGCATTTGTATGGGATTTCAAGTAGATTTGATTTCCTTTCCCTTACTAATTTGCAAATAATTTTACAATGAATTCTTAAATGAAGATAAACATAATAGAGCTAGGACATAATTTACTTTATTGGCATATTGGAAACTAAATAAAACTTAATTCTATCCATCCACAATACAAGAAGAGAATATGCACTAATATTCTCACTTTTCAATACATCTCTTTTAAGCAACAAAATGAAATCTAATATGTATATTTTTTGTAAATTTCCTAACATTCCACAAAAGAGTCCAACAATATTTCCATTAAGTTTTAAAGCAAGAACTACTAACATGTCAACAAGATCAACATACTCATATGAGGTTCCAAGCCAAGTTAAAGGAGAATAAATAGATTGTCTTTCTTTCAACTTTTAATTCCATCCACATTACAACCTTACTAATGAAGTTCAAAACAACTTTCCTTCAACATCTTGTTACAACATTTTCTACTTAATGTGGGAACAAATTTACAATGATGGAAGCTAAAATACAAAGCAATATTACATTTTTCCTCCACTCAAGGTGGGTAAAAATACAAGGTGGTTTCACATTGTCATCAACAAGGTTCCAATGCTTCAAACATCAACAAGGTAGCTCCTCCAATAGTTTTCTTGATTCACAAAAAAATAAGGGGAGAGGCAACGCTCTCCTCCCAACCAAGATACCCAATGGAGAAGAGAAGCCATCCTCTCCATTAGCCCCCGAGCCCCAACCACATCACAATGGGAGAAAATCCAACTCATGGCAACTACTAGCTTCCACATAACTAAACATAACATTTCACATGCATTCCATAATCCTTCAAAACAAAAGAATCAACAACTCAACAAGAGGGAAACCATCAAAACAACAAAGTCACAAGGCTTATCAAGAAAGCCATAAGAGTAAGACCTATGGGAGGCCACTTATGCCTCCCAATGGGAATGGGTGCCACCTAAAAGCCTCCAATGCAAACCACAATACCCCTAACAACTCTTATGTCTCCCTCAAGTACCCCTTATCCCTCCATCTACTCTTATGCCTCCTCGCTCTTATGGTTCCCTCAAAGTAGAAAAAAACAAAGAAGAAAATGCAAGCATTTCTCTTACTAGGTGGGCACCCAACCCAAACTCCCTCCTCAAGAAAATGATCTCTTATGCCTCCCTCAAATAAACTCCCCATAGTCTCCTCCCACTCCCAACTTAGGCATTCTACCCATTCCCAACAAGCATTTCAAACAACAACATTCAACACAACATAAATATACATTCATATAACAAAAAAGAAACATAATACAAACAAGGTGAAGCTCCTACCTTTCCATGGTAGAGCTTGCTCCAAGTATGAAGTCTCAATCCCTCCAAAGATCAAGCAAGCATCCACAAGCTCCAACAAAATTCCCACAAGTATCAACAAGCTCCAAAAATCCACAAACTCCTTCAAAATCCTCTCCTCTCCAAAATACAAAAGACTAAAAAAATGAAACTTCCAACCCCCAAAACAAACAAGAGGATCAAATAAATAGAGAAAAGAGAGGGAGGGATGATGTGGCTCCAAGTAGGATGCCACCTCCTTTTCCCTCCACTCCACATCATTTGGTCAACTTCATATTCCAATGCACCATTAATAAGTGGTTGAAAGAAAGGCAAGCACCTTACACACTCCAACTAAGCCCACTCCCCAAAGGACAAAATTAAATTTGAAAGAAAGTGCAATTAATATTTTACCCTTTTATCCCCCCAAAACACCTAAAAGACCCTAAATTTGGCCTTCCAACCCATAGGTAGGGTTGGCATGGGGTTTTAAGAGGTGTGGGACAAGTTTGACTTGTCCCACAAGCTTTGAAATTTGGCCTCTAAGGCCAAATTCGAGTTTCCCATGTGGGGTAGAGTGTGCTACACTCAAAACTCAAACACACATCAATCCACACAAAATCCCAAGTAAATCAAGCCTAATAAATGAACTCTCTTTTGGTCATATCCCTTAATTATTTTAGGAAAATTCAAATTAGTTTAATTAAGACACTACAACCCATGACTAATAAAGGGGTAAACACCAATCCAAAGAGTATGAATAATAACACAAGTAAAATTTCACTTACTAAGAGAAACACATACTAATCATACTAAAAAAATAAAATTAAAACAAAGCAACACATGACCCCTAGGTCACAATTTTTCCCTAACCAAATAATTCTAACACACACACAATTACTTGTTTCCATGGTGACCTTAGCTGGATTCTTCTCAAATTCCGATGTGGTTGGTCTCCACTCCCCAATATTGTTGTGAATATAATACACTTGCGAGCAAAAATACCTCCTTCGGCTGTTGGCCACATTAAAACATTCATACCAAATATACAATATAATCTAAAATAAACGACACATGATTTAATATCATCTATGCAAAGTACGATATCACTTACACTTTCTAGCACATTTCTATTCCACATTTCATTTATGTCAATAAGATCATCACATTAGTCTAATTATCAAGTTCTACTCAATATGATTAAACATATCACATGTTATAATTAAAGATAAATAACCCTATCAAAAGTATACAAATATCGTCATCAAATGTCCACCAGTAAACCATATGCATCATATAAAGATCAAATCAATAACAGTCCAATGTCTATGATATCTACTAGCATGCTAAATCAAGCCATAATAAATGTAAGTGAAGTAATCGGTCTAAAAACAACAAAACAAAATGGTGTTGAAGGGAAGTGGGCACTATATCCCCCTCCCCTTAGACTCGACTTCCTCCTGGAAGTCACTGGAAAAGGTGTGGAAACTATCCTCGTAGAAAAGTAGCATCCTCCCAGTAGCTGCAGCCTCATCATACACTGTCCCATTGGACCCGAAACGATCAATCTCTCTGTCATGAAGGCCCGGGTCTGCACTCTATAATGCGTACGGACTCCACCATCACCTGCCCCTGATCCTGCACCTCTAATGCAGTCTAATCTAGCACGTGAGAAGGATCAGAAATATATCTCCTAAGCACAGAAATGTGAAACACATCATGGACGCGAGATAAGCTAGGTGGCAATGCTGAGACGATAGGCCAAGGGGAGGCGCTCCAAGATCTCAAAGGGACCCACAAACCTAGGAGCAAGCTTATAACCTTTTCCGTAACGGATAGGGCTCTTATGCAGTTTGACACGAAGAAACACCTTCGTGCCTACCTCAAAATCTGCGATCTGTCCTATCTTTGGTCTCTCGCATACTTTTTCTCGTCTATCCTGCGCCTCCTGCCCGCAATCTCACTGCCTCGATCAAGGTAACTCGCTGCTCCATGTCTGTAATAATGCTGGCCCAAGGAAACCATGTCCTCAATCCTATCCCAACTAAGAGGTGTCCTACACTCTCTACCATATAATGCCTGAAAAGGAGTCATGCCTATAGAACTCTGGAAACTATTATTATAGGTAAACTCCACCAAATACAGGTACTCCTCCCATCTTGAATGATGGTTCATCACGTACATCCTGAGCATATCCTCCAAAATCTGATTCACCCTCTCTGTCTGTCCATCTGTCTCAGGGTGATAAGCTATGCTGAAATTAATCCTCGTCCCGAGAACATACTGCATGGTGGTCCAGAAATGGGAAGTGTACAAAGGGTCGCGGTCGCAAATGATCTTCCACAGAATCCCATGTAATCTGACAATCTCATCAAGGTATACTCGTGCCACAACACTTTCTGTATAGGTGGTCATCACTGGAGAAAAATGAGCTACCTTCATCAATTTATCCACCATGACCATGATGGCGTCATGATGGTATCTCGACGTAGGTAACCCAACGATGAAGTCCATGGAAATGGTGTCCCACTTCCACTCCGGTACGGCGTGAGGATAGAGAAGGCCAGCTAGACGCTGATGCTTGGCCTTCACCCTCTGGCACTCTAAACAACAGCATGACACAGAGACAAGCTATGTCTCTCTCAAGTCCTCTCCAAAAATACAAGCTGTCTCGGGGTGGCGTGCATCTTCTTCACCGGGATGGGCCGAGTAAGGTGCACGATGAGCCTCTCACAAAATTTCATGTCTCAAGCCTCCATCTATAGGAACATATATCCGACCTCTGTGTCTAAGAAGACCGTCGCCTCTAATGAAAATCCATCAAATCTCCCTCAAGGGGTCTCTGAGACTCAATCTCTACTCTTGCTGCAAGGTAGAAACTATCTCGAGGAAGGCTGGCTGCAAGATCCTACTCCGCAATCATGCCCACCGAGGTGGCCATAGCCACATGTTTCCACCTACTCAAGGCATCTGCAACCACATTCTCCTTCCCCTTCACATGCTCTATCTCCATGTCATACTCACAAGTAACTCCATCCAATGCCATTGACGAGTGTTGAGATTGGGCTGCGTGAAGAGGTGGCGAAGACTCAAGTGATCGATCCCGATCAGAAATCTCTAGCCAAGAAGAAAATGCCTCCACCGCAATAAGGCATGTACCACTGCTGCAAGCTCAAGGTCATGGGTCGGATAATTGAGCTCATAATCTTTGAGTTTGTGAGACTCAAAGGCAACTACTCTACCCTCCTGCATTAACACACCTCCAAGTCCTGCTAAGGAAGCATCTGTGCAAATGTAGAACTCACCCTGAGGATCAGCACCTGCAAGAATAGGTGCTCTCGTGAGGCATTCCTTCAGTGTACTAAAGGCCTTCTCACATCTATCTGACCATAAAAACTTCTTCCCTTTCCGCTGAAGGGAAGTGATGGGGTGCGTAATCCAAGAAAAATCTTGAACAAACCTCCTGTAATACCCTGTTAGACCCATGAAGCTACGCACCTCGGTCACACTAGTGGGTGCTGGCCAATCCATGATGGCTCGAATCTTGGAAGGATTGACTGCGATACCTTCCCAAAAATGATGTGCCCCAAATACTGCACCTCAGGCTGAAAGAACACACACTTCTCCAAGTTCCCATAAAGGCGTTGTTCGCGAAGACACTGAAGAACCTGACCAAGGTGCTCCTCATGCTCCTCACGTGTGTGTGAGTAAATTAGAATTTTATCAAGGAAGATGAGCACGGGCGATCAAGGAAGGTCCTAATACCCCATTCATCAAACTCATAAACAACTGCTATGGGGGCATTCGTCAAACCGAAAGGTACCACTGTGAACTCGTAGTGGCCATATCTCGTACGGAATGTTGTCTTGTGAATATCCATCTCCGCAATCTTGAGCTGATGGTACCCTAACTTAAGATCTATCTTAGAGAAAACTGTAGTCCCCTTCATCTGATCAAATAAATCATCAATGCATGGAAAGGGATAACGATTTTTGATCGTTACTTTATTCAGCTAACGGTAGTCAATACACAACCGAAGAGATCCATCCTTCTTGTTTACAAGATCACTGGTGCACCCCAAGGGGATACACTAGGACAAATTAGGCCTTTCTCCAGAAGGCCCTCAAGCTGCAACTTGAGCTCACATAACTCAGGAGTAGTCATCCGATAGGGTGCTCGTGAGATAGGCTCTGCGCCCGAAACTAGATCTATATGGAATTCGATCTCACGTGGGGAGGTAACCCGGATAGCTCCCCTAGGAACACATCAGCAAACTCTGATAAGATGGGATGATCATCGAGGGAAGCTCCTCTTGACTCATCCTCTGATCGATCATCACTTGACCGTAATAGAAAACAACCGACCACCCCGTCGCGCACACCACTTAAGCTGTATAGCGGAGATGGTGCGAATGAATACGGCCCTCCTAACTCCCGATATCAATGACTCTATTCCAAGATCATCTATGCAAATAATAGTCTTATGGTAACAATCCACTCTAGCTCTGTGAGGAGCGAACAACCAATCCATGCCTAAAATGATGCCATAAGATCCTAATGGAAGGATCCAAAGGTCAGAGGTAGTGGTGAAGGGTCCCATATCCACTACACACTCCTTAACTAAGGAGTCTACAGAAATTTTGGCTCCAGAAGCCATCTCAACATCCCAACTATGGCCCTGCCTAACTGCCACTAGCCTACTACGCTCTACTAAGGATGGTGCAGTAAAAGAATCAGAAGAACTAGAATCAAATAATATAGAGGTGGAATTACAACCAATACTACCTATCATCTCAATCACACGACTGCTGATGCTCAACCACGGTAGTTATCAACCACTGCGTAAATCCGATGACTCGTGCCATATCTCCAACAAAAGATAGGCTCGAGCTCTGCGTCTTACCTTTGTTAGGGTTTTGTGGGCAATCTCTCCAATGATGTCCAACAACACCACAACCATAATAGCTTCTGGTCCTCTCAAAGGGGGAGCGGCCACTGGCACTCTGATAATCGAGCTCACGAGATCCCGACGATCTGGCTATGGAGTGTTGAGGTCTCTACTGACAAGCTCCTGCTGACTGAGCTCTCGGTGTACCCTATGTCCTAATGGGACCCCTAGGAGGAGGCCCCATACTTCGTCCTCTTTGTGCATCAAATATTTGAGGCGGTCGGTAAGTTGGGTGGGTCTGCTGCTGCTGCTGTGGTGGCCTGAATGAAGCCTTCCTGAACTCTATCCACCCCATAGAGGAGGAACTGACCCCTTCGACCTACCATCCTGCATCTGCTGGATATGGCTCCGAACTCTGTCTCTAGCTTGCTGCGTCTTCCCCTATGTCTCCTCTGTAATATAGGCCTTCTCCATGGCCTCTGCTAATGTCTGTGCGCAGTGAATGCGCACTGCGCCACCTAAATCCAAGTTTAGGCCCCGGATGAACACAGCGTGAATCTATACCTGCTCATCCTGCATATAGTCAACATACTGGAGTAGATCCAGAAATTGACTCTCATACTCGGCTACTATCATCGATGCCTGACGGAGGTCATGAAACTTGTCTATCCGCTGCTGTATAAATCTTCAGGTAAATACTGCTCCTGAAATGCTCCTCAAACAGCTCCTAGGTAATTGTCTCCGAGTCAACATGGAGCTTCTGCTCCCTCGGTCCTCCACGAGACTCCTGCTCCATCCTTCGAGAAGATGGATTGCAACACCATCTTTCGTGTTGCTAAGTACAAGGCGAGCTTGAAGCATCCGCTCAAGCTCACCAACCAGCCTCTTCCTGAAAACCGCTTGTATCACCTGAATAGTGAGATGGTCATATCTTTAGGATCTCCCTGATATGGTCTGCGGCTGACGTATGAAGAATCCTAGGTCTCTTTGTATGCTCCTCCCTCTGTCTAGGGCTCGAAACCTTGTCCCTATGTCCTGATATCCTGTCCCCATGTCCTCTCTGTGGTGACTCTGCCCTAGCCGACTCTGCATGGAAGTTCTCTACCCTATGCTCCTTGTTGTGTCGAGGGGATGCTTGGGCATCTACTGATGGCTCCAAACTATGTCTTGCAAGTCGTCCTCCCAAGGGCTCTCCGCGTATAGCGGCATTGACATCCTGGAGTGTCTGCAAGATTTGAGGTAG
This sequence comes from Taxus wallichiana var. yunnanensis, assembly GCA_018340775.1. Classification (NCBI taxonomy): domain Eukaryota; kingdom Viridiplantae; phylum Streptophyta; class Pinopsida; order Cupressales; family Taxaceae; genus Taxus; species Taxus wallichiana. The sequence goes on along the minus strand of CM031244.1, from coordinate 347,068,743 downwards.
AATGGTTGCTACGGCCTGCTCTGGCGGTGGTATATCTAGGTCTATATGAAGAGACCCCTCACCCAATCTGCGCCTCTTGCACAGATCAAGGTGAGAGTTAGTTCATTGTTCTAGGTCTAGTGCTAGTTTTCTAAATTTGTTGTATCCTATAATTATCAACATTATGGTTTTATATTTTAAAAGAATCATCTCTGCACTAAGTTAAATGTTCTGTTTTTCGTGTTTTCTGCATGTGCCCAAGGGTCCAAGATTCGAACCCCCGGCTCTGATACCAAAATGTAGCGCCGCAAAAATGACGACGATCTATGAACTTGCTTCAAGTAAATGCATAACCGAAACTACAACTAATTTTTTTTTTTAATAGCGTTTTCAATTTTGCAATAATTTAAATCAAATCTACTTATAGAAGACCTGTAATCAAACAATGATAGAATGGAGCCAATTATCATAGTATATAATAAATTACGAGTGGATTCCGGCTTCAATTTCAACTAATCGGTGCCCATCTAACTAAAAAAAAAAGATACGGATTAATGTTTCCCTGTGGCGGTAAATTTCAATATTTTTATATGGTTTGTTCGCATATACACAAATAAGCTTTATATTTTTTATATATGATACACACAAATATATAAAGAATTATAAGGTTGTCTAATTGTTTAACTTTGTTATTAATTTTATTTTATTTTTTAGAAAAATGGCTTGGTGCCAACCCCTTATTTCTCCACATCGGTGGCAAGCTATATTCAAATTTCACGCATTTATGCCAACTTGCCTCGCATTGCTCCAAATATTCTCTCCTTATCCCTCCATGTTGAAATATACTCCAAAAATTCATTTTAATATTCTAACTACCACTCAAATCTGCCTTATGCGCTAAACCTATCCTTCCAACTAAGCACCCTCAATGCATGGCGGTTAAGGTGGCTCAACAGATTACCGCCTGTTAAAACATTTAAACTCCTTCCCGTTGCGTGTTGACCAACTCCTGGGCCGTATATCTTCAATTAATAACTTTAGATTTTGCAAATCCCATGCCTTCGTTTGGTTTACCCACCGTTTCAACTCGACCCTGGCCACACATTAAAAAGTGGTTAAAGATGAAGCTATAGCTAGCGGGGCAGGCGTATTACCTCCACTTCCAAAGGGTGCTGCAAGGAGTGTTCTTGTCGAGATCCATGGCCGTGGCCTACATAGGGAGACAGATAATAGACACAGCGGTAGTCGGACCAAGTGGGAGCGAAAGCTCTTTTGGGCGCCTCCAACAAGCGAGTTATCCAACCTGTTGTTTTCATTTAGTATCGAATGCATCTTCAAATTCAGGATCCGCCTTCAAGATATTTAATCAAAAATGATTAAGGGACAGTGGGAGTATCACGAGGGGACCTGAAGAAGTTTATTACATGATTCTCCATCGAGACCACGCCTATTTACAAAGTAGTTCGTGGAAGAGAACCTCAAGGAGGTGGATCTGTTTCAAATTAGAATATTCATGAAGCATAGTCTTCTGGCAATAATGTGAATGTTTCAGTAAGCGGGCGGGTCCGTTTCACATCAAAATACTCATGGAGCACAGTTTCTTTGCAAATACATGATCATTTTGCGTGTATTTTATTACAGTCTTAATACACGGTGATTATACAGAGATGTATCATCATCTAAATTATTTTATATTACATGTATGTAGGATATTATATGTATTCTGGAACAGTTTTTTTGGCATTGGAATGAAGGTTTCAAGACCTTGGGAAGCGCTGTAAACACTTATACATACGTAGGCTCCTTTGCATATATTTAATTAATATTATTTCTTGGCTGTAGTTTATAATGATATACTTTGTTAATATAAAGGGAATATTAATAGTATATTGTTATAAATAGAATTTAATAATAGTAATTCCATTAGTTTTAATAATACTTAAATATGAATAATATTTAAAATATTAGTTTCCTTATTACTGAAATGTTGGTAATGAACTAAATAAGCTTAGAACTTTTACATTAAAATCTCTTTCTACATATTCTAATAGGGGCATTTGTATGGGATTTCAAGTAGATTTGATTTCCTTTCCTTACTAATTTGCTAATAATTTTACAATGACTTCTTAAATGAAGATAAACATAATAGAGATAGCACATAATTTACTTTATTGGCATATTGGAAACTAAATAAAACTTAATTTTATCCAACCACAATACAAGAAGAGAATATGCACTAATATTCTCACTTTTCAATACATCTCTTTTAAGCAACAAAATGAAATCTAATATGTATATTTTTGTAAATTTCCTAACATTCCACAAAAGAGTCCAACAATATTTCCATTAAGTTTTAAAGCAAGAACTACTAACATGTCAACAAGATCAACATACTCATATGAGGTTCCAAGCCAAGTTAAAGGAGAATAAATAGATTGTCTTTCTTTCAACTTTTAATTCCATCCACATTACAACCTTACTAATGAAGTTCAAAACAAATTTCCTTCAACATCTTGTTACAACATTTTCTACTTAATGTGGGAACAAATTTACAATGATGGAAGCTAAAATACAAAGCAATATTACATTTTTCCTCCACTCAAGGTGGGTAAAAATACAAGGTGGTTTCACATTGTCATCAACAAGGCTCCAATGCTTCAAACATCAACAACGTAGCTCCTCCAATAGTTTTCTTGATTCACAACAAAATAAGGGGAGAGACAACACTCTCCTCCCAACCAAGATACCCAATGGAGAAGAGAAGCCATCCTCTCCATAAGCCCCCGAGCCCCAACCACATCACAATGGGAGAAAATCCAACTCATAGCAACTAGTAGCTTCCACATAACTGAACATAACATTTCACATGCATTCCATAATCCTTCAAAACAAAATAATCAACAACTCAACAAGAGGGAAACCATCAAAACAACAAAGTCACAAGGCTTATCAAGAAAGCCATAAGAGTAAGACCTATGGGGAGGCCACTTATGCCTCCTAATGGGAATGGGTGCCACCTAAAATCCTCCAATGCAAAACACAATACCCCTAACAACTCTTATGCCTCCCTCAAGTACCCCTTATCCCTCCATCCACTCTTATGCCTCCCTCAACTCTTATGGCTCCCTCAAAGTAAAAACAAGAAGAAAATGCAAGCATTTCTCTTACTAGGTGGGCACCCAACCCAAACTCCCTCCTCAAGAAAATGATCTCTTATGCCTCCCTCAATTAAACTCCCCATAGTCTCCTCCCACTCCCAACTTAGGCATTCTACCCATTCCCAACAAGCATTTCAAACAACAATATTCAACACAACATAAATATACATTCATATAACAAAAAAGAAACATAATACAAACAAGGTGAAGCTCCTACCTTTCCATGGTAGAGCTTGCTCCAAGTATGAAGTCTCAATCCCTCCAAAGATCAAGCAAGCATCCACAAGCTCCAACAAAATTCCCACAAGTATCAACAAGCTCCAAAAATCCACAAACTCCTTCAAAATCCTCTCCTCTCCAAAATACAAAAGACAAAAAAAATGAAACTTCTAACCCCCAAAACAAACAAGAGGATCAAATAAATAGAGAAAAGAGAGGGAGGGATGATGTGGCTCCAAGTAGGATGCCACCTCCTTTTCCCTGCACTCCACATCATTTGGTCAACTTCATATTCCAATGCACCATTAATAAGTGGTTGAAAGAAAGGCAAGCACCTTACACACTCCAACTAAGCCCACTCCCCCCAAAGGACAAAATTAAATTTGAAAGAAAGTGCAATTAATATTTTACCCTTTTATCCCCCCAAAACACCTAAAAGACCCTAAATTTGGCCTTCCAACCCATAGGTAGGGTTGGCATGGGGTTTTAAGAGGTGTGGGACAAGTTTGACTTGTCCCACAAGCTTTGAAATTTGGCCTCTAAGGCCAAATTCGAGTTTCCCATGTGGGGTAGAGTGTGCTACACTCAAAACTCAAACACACATCAATCCACACAAAATCCCAAGTAAATCAAGCCTAATAAATGAACTCTCTTTTGGTCATATCCCTTAATTATTTTAGGACAAATTCAAATTAGTTTAATTAAGACACTACAACCCATGACTAATAAAGGGGTAAACACCAATCCAAAGAGTATGAATAATAACACAAGTAAAATTTCACTTACTAAGAGAAACACATACTAATCATACTAAAAAAAAAAAATTAAAACAAAGCAACACATGACCCCTAGGTCACAATTTTCCCCTAACCAAATAATTCTAACACACACACAATTACTTGTTTCCATGGTGACCTTAGCTGGATTCTTCTCAAATTCCGATGTGGTTGGTCTCCACTCCCCAATATTGTTGTGAATATAATATACCTGCAGAACAGAAAATACCTCCTTCGGCCTGTTGGCCACATTAAAACATTCATGCCAAATATACAATATAATCTAAAATAAACGACACATGATTTAATATCATCTATGCAAGTACGATATCACTTACACTTTCTAGCACATTTCTATTCCACATTTCATTTATGTCAATAAGATCATCACATTAGTCTAATTATCAAGTTCTACTCAATATGATTAAACATATCACATGTCATAATTAAAGATAAATAACCCTGTCAAAAGTATACAAATATCGTCATCAAATGTCCACCAGTAAACCATATGCATCATATAAAGATCAAATCAATAACAGTCCAATGTCTATGATATCTACTAGTATGCTAAATCAAGAAGCCATAATAAATTCGTAAGTGAAGTAATCAGTCTCGAAAACAACAAAACAAAATGGTGTCGAAGGGAAGTGGGCACTACAAAGTAGGTGGAGGGAAATTTTATAAGTATTAAATGATCAAATTTTTGCATCTATAATGGAGTGGGTATTACCAATAGTAAATTCAAGTGGTGATGAGTTGATGTGCCTAGTAAGGAGAAAGGGGTGACCATAAGCATGTCTTTGGACTAAGAGCCAAAAATAACTTTTGGAGATGGGAAAAATATTTTGTAATTACCTTTATTCTAAGCAAGGGATTCCATACACTCACCCTTATTTTAACCAAAGAAAGGTCAATAACAGTTAACCAATGGAGTGGAGATCATGCAAGCTATTTTGAGCCTTTTTATTATTTAAAATTGTAAAATAATGCATGTACGTGAATTATGTTTAGATGCATGTGCTATTTTTGGCACTTTGGGGGTTTGTGCTTTTGTATTTATACCTTGTTTATGCAAGTGTAATGGGAATTACATTTTTACAAACTTATGTTGCATTAATCATTGTACTTTCTAACCTTTGAGCAATAAAGACTAAATTATTGGTCTAGATTGAGGCTTTTGAAGTGTGTTTACAGATATTGTGAATTGTTTTTTTAATGAAGTAGTTCTTTCCTTGGATGCTCATAATATTTTAGCGCCTACATCAAGAAATTTTACCAATTTTGGAGGTCATCTAAGTGTGTGTAAATGACTTTTGTGATTGCAAACTCTGTCAAGAAATCATTAAAATCAATTCTTTAGGTCTTTTATTTGTCTATAAGTGTGTTGTGTGCAAGTTTTAGTCCCACAAAATGTGGTGTATCACCCAATTTCAAACTTTTATTTTTTCCAGTTCATTCCTAACCCTCAACCCAACCATTTAAGTAGTTTTTAGGTGATCATGTTTGTAACCAAATTGATACTCCCTCGGAGGTGAAAGCAACATCATAGATTTGTGACAAGTAAGCTTAGAGACAAGCGAGATCATGTTGTGTGTCATTTTGTAGCCGGGGAAATGATGCAACTTACTCTTTGTCACTCATATATGGAGAAATGGATAGCACCCTCAAGAGAATTTGATCTACCCTCACTACTTTATGGTATCGCGTATTAACCAGGTTAGAGGACCCTTTTGTAGCCTATTGTTTGTGGAGGAGATGGAGATGTCCTTCTTTCTAAAGTTATTAAGAAGACCTTGAAGAAAACATGAGCAATACAACAAAAGTCTAACTCTCACGAGTTGTCACCCTAGATAATAGAGATATTTTCTAAGGAAGGTTCAGGATATTAAAGACAATGAAAACCTTATTGCTTCTGCATCTTTTGGTAATGTAAATTATGCATTTGTACACATACAGGACAAACATGGGTAGTATGGGTAGGATTGGTTGTCTTTAAATGAAATTTGGTGGGAGGTGAGGAAAAATGAACTTAATTTGCCAAATCTTTGACAACTTTTACAAAAATGGAAGGTTTAATCAACATAATGCTTTAGAATAGCTAAAATGTTCCTTTAACTAGAAGGTGTGCTACTGATGAAGGCCCGAGATCGTATGTTTTCACAAAAACTTTAAGAATCCAAAATGAAGGCTCAAATTGAAAAACATAATTAAACATTATCAACCTTTGTTTTATCACACCTACCATACCCTCAATGGATAACAAACAATATTATCATCATGCTAGCGATAACATGATTTTAAATTTATTGATTTCACTATCAAATGAAAGATCTTCTGATAAATGAAATTACAAATGCCACCAAACTATCATAAGGATAAGATATTGTGTGATTCACAAAGATTTCAATGTAAGATTGAAATGGGAACAAGAAAAACTATTTGCAGACATTTAGAAATGAAGAAGACACAAATTTTTTCAAAATCAACACAGATTAATTCAAATTTGATTAAAGTCATCAAGGGGAAAGTTTCTAGAACAATCTATGAGCTTGTAAATGGTTGTACACTTACAACCACCTTGACATGATCAAATTTAATACAAAAGAAATAAGCGGAGTTCCTCAAATGGATTCTCGAAAGATGAGATCTCACAAACCTCTCTCTTAGGAATTAACTCCTGACCTCTAACACTTCAACCATTTTCATGAAAAATTCATGCAATTTATAACATTTAATCTACAATAGAGGTTTCCCCCAAAACAAGAAACATTCAAAGCACCATTTCTTGTTACGATTTTGATCGCAATTTCTAGAATCGATTTACAAAAATTTGTCGGTGATCGGAGGTCAAATATCTTCAAATATTTCCCACATTCAATTCTTTTTCATCCGGAAAATCACTCTTCATCTCACGCTCCAACTACTTCCTCCTATAATCTGTCAAATCTATTTTTCTTGGATGCCAAGGAAAGAAAGATTGGAAAATCAGATCGAGTCTGATAGTCAGATCACATCTTAATGGTAAAATATGTTTTCAGATCTTCCCCACCAAATCAAGATATCAAATTAATTCTCCTCTTCATTTGGCATGTAGGAGACACCAAGAAATGATAAAAAACCATAAAAATTTGCATCCCCAGGAGCTTTGGAGCAAAAATGGCAGAAAATTAGATACAGATGCATAGTTGCCATTGATTTCCCTTTTAAATTTTGATGAGTCCATCCGGGATATATGAGTTAAGACGGGCCTAGGGGTTCTTTTTTACCTTTTACAAATTTTGGGAAAAAATGCAAAATTTCTCATTTTACTTTGCCCCTCCACCTTTGAAAAATGGGCTTGACACATGTCCTAATGTGGGTCGCAGCGGAAACATGCTTCATTTTTACACTTTATCCCCTTTTTCACAAAATAATTTTTTTCCAAATTTCCCTCATGAGTCCACACCTCCGCAGTTGAATTTTCAAACAAAATGATTAGTTTCTATTGGTCTTGCGGGTCATTTTGATGACTTTAATATTTTTGACAATAAGAGGAATAAAAACAAACTTTCCTCCGATGGCCCGCCTCCCCGCGCTTTTGAATTTTCAAACTGCCACGCATCTCAATGGCACATTTTGAGATGGTCCCCAAAATTAGAGACCCTAAACAAGCGTGGGCTCAACACGTGTCTCATTCCGGCAGAGTTTGTTAAAAGGTTGAAGGTTTAACGGAAGGGGCCATGTGTCTAAGGTCCGAGACATTCTCCTTCGGCCGTTGAAATGTCTCGAGAAAAAAAGGTGGAGTGAGCAGAATCCTCCAAGTGTCCTCCCGACACTTCTTTGAAATAAAACTCGGGCCCATCCCCAAACATGCGTGGTCCCTCCACGTGTCCCAGAATCTTTAGGAAGTTTCTTAAAAGTCTAAGGAAGGCCCGATAAAAACCTCCATGTGTCTTTATGGTGCAACTTCAAGATGGTTCCTAAGAGCGAGACCCTGAATGAGTGTGGGCTCACCACGTGTCCCATGCCTTAGAAAATTACTTTTAAAAAGTTTAAGTATAGAGCGGAGATGATGGAATCCTCCACCTGTCCCCCTATTGTAATTGTTAAGGTGGGACCATGAGGAAGATCCTCAAATGATTTCCACCCCACCACGTGTCCATGGCCCACCAAAACTATACCAGCTGAATGAAATATTTTTCTAAGTCCACAAAAAGTACCGAAATCCTCCACGTGTCCCCTCGGCACAACTCCAAGGCCAAACCAAAAGGTGAACCTTCAAACAAGCACCATTCCTCCACGTGGACAAGTTTTGGGTTGAAGGCGAGCAATAGAGTTTTAAGAGTACCCCATCGAGCCACATCCAACCAAAAAGGGCCACATTTCTACTTGATGCGGAGATGTAAATTTGACATGGAAAAACACAACTGTCAAACCGTAATAATGCAAGGAAACCACTTTGTTTAAGCCTAGAGATGAAATTCTCTTCAAGGACAAAGAATTTGGAAATGTTATAAGGTTCAACATGATCCTATAAGCTACATCCATTAATGTTTCTTCAAGTATTTGGGATAAAAAGTGACAAGGACATCAACACATGATTGCAGAAAATCGAAAGGAAAGGAACAACCCAAGTTTTACGCCCAATTTACAGACACCTTCAAATTGACATAGAAATTAAAAACAAATTTGAGTTATTTAAGTTATCTTTGACCAAGGAAGGGACTGATCATGACAACCAAATGAAGGATAAAGTCTTCAAGCACCAACACGGGAGATAAAAAAAAAATGTGACAGAGGCCACAAACTGAGGGATTTTAATGACAAATGGGGTGAGACTAATTTGAGCACCAACATCAGCTCCGACTTAGGGATGGGAACTCCCTATGAGTGCCACAAGAACCAAATAATATAAAAAGTGCAAAAAATATCCATTAGGAAAAGGAGTCAGCTTGCAGTACAAAAACTAGAACCATCTCCTAAAAATGAACTGAGAAACCAATAAAACCAAGTCACCAAGGACTAGAATGAGAAAAAACACAAAAGACAGAAAGAAACCAATGAACTATACACTGTACAAATGATGCTCACCTTGATTCAGGGAATCAATCAAGGAAATGTTTCAAATGCCTGCCATTAATAGGTAATTTAAGAAATTCCCCATCCAATTATTTCAAGAAGAAGGTATGTTCAACAATTCAAATGTCAATGGATTAAAGGCCCATCCATAATGCATCAAATTTACCATTATTTCCCTTATCTTTATGCCTACTATCCCAGAAAAGAACAAGATCCCCAATGCTGAAAGCTTTGGGTATCACCTTTTTTCAAATAGCTTCTTCAACTTTTCTCTGAACTTCACATGCCACTGATGGGATGCCCTTCTCTCTTCATCCAACTATGCAATCTAGTTAATGTGATCATCATATGGAATAACTTCTTGATATTCTAGTTGTTAAATGAAATGATATGAGGATAATTGCATATGTAGGGGCAGCAGAGCTTGAGTTCCATACACCAATTCAAATGGACTTTTTCTAGTAGCTCTTTTAATAGTAATTTTATTATCCCAAACAACAAACTTCAACTGCTCACCCCATTTCCTTTTGTTCAGCTCCAAGGTTCTCCTAATGATCTTTAATAGATTTTTATTGCTGGACTCTACTTGTCCATTGCCTTAGGGGTTATAGTTGGAGGAAAATTCCAAATTGATCACATATTCTTTAGACATTACCACCAAAGGTTTAGCTCTGAAGCTCATGGCATTGTCAACAATAATTTTAACTGGCACTCCAAACCTACAGATGATATGGTTTAGCATGAAGTCCATGAAAATTTGGTGTGTTACTCTCTTGGTGGGGATTTCCTCCACCCACTTAGTGAAGTAATCAGTGGCTACAAGAATCCATTTACGAATAATACTTGAAGGGTATAAAATCTCACCAATGAAATCAATTCCCCATTGCATTAATGGGGCTTCAATTAATCTGAGGATAAAAAGGAAGGGACCCTAAAGCTTCCAGTCTTCAAGAAATATGTTGGCAACTCTCACATCTTCTAACAAACAAAGTTGTATCTTTGAAAAGAGTTAGACACCAATAACCAACCATCAAGATCTTGTGTGTTTTGACTCTTCCAGCAAAATTCCCTCCACAAACTCCTCCATGGAGATCAGCAATTATCTTGGGGGCTTCATCTTGATAATGTGCCTTAAGAGAACTCCCTCAGGGTTCTTCCAAGCTAACCCAAAATTAGTAATGACATATTTCTGGGAAGTCAACTTAAGAGCTCTTTTCCGATTTTTACTCAAATACTCGGGGTAGTATAGATGTGTGAGATAAAAAATATATCTTTGTACCATTCATAACTCATCAACTTTTCAAGGACATCCACCCTTCCTTCATGTACTTCATTCACCTAAATAATTTGCAAGTTACTCTCAGCCATAAGCTTAGCTAAGCCCAAACCTCTTACCAATTTCATGGTTTAGATATCCATGTCATACTCCTACAACTTGTTCACCCATCTGCATCTTTTTCTTGATACATCCATCTCTCGATAAGACATCTTTCACCATGGTGTGGGGAACATAAGCAACAACTTTAGAGCTCAAAATGTAAGGTATGAAAACTTTTGTTGCTTTTACCAAGGAAAATGCTTTCTTCTCCATAATGGTGTACTTCAACTCAGCCCCTTGTAATACCTTACTAAAAAGGCAATTAGCTTCTTATCCCCTTCATCATCTTTCTCTGCAACAAGACAGATGCAATAGTGTTCTCTAAAGAAAAAGAAAACATTTGAAAAGTCTTCTTATAATCTAGAGCTTCTAAAATAGGGGCATGTTTTAATGCTTCTTTGATCCCATTGAAATCCTAAATGGAAGCCTCTTCCCATTTGATAACTTGGTCCTTCTTTAGCATGCAAGTAATTGGAATGGTCAACTCAACAAAGTTTGATATGAATCTTCTGATAAAGTTTATTTTTCCAAATAACGACTGAATTCCCTTCTTAGTTCTTGGAATTAGGACCTTGCTGATGGCCTCTACCCTCTCAGGATCAATCATGGCATTATCCTCTGATATAATGTGACCAAGCAACTTGGCCTTTTGCACTCCGAAATGAAACTTCTTTGGATTGAGTGAAATACCATACTCTCTGCATCTTATCAACATTTTTTCCAAGTGCTGCAAGTGATCACTTCTCTTTCAAGAAAACATAGTTACATCATCTTGGTAAACAACAATAAAATCGTTAATGTAACCAAAAAAAGCAACATCCATTGCTCTTTGAAAATTTTCTTCAGCATTACAAACCAAAGGGAATTCTAACATAGACATAAGTTCCCTAAGGAGTGGTAAAGGTTGTCTTAATTGTTTCTTATTCCTTCACAACAACTTGATTATAGCTAAAGAAACCATCCAAGGTAGAAAGCAGCTTAGAACCAGTCACCAATTGCAACATGTTTTCCATGTTTGGTGAAGGACAATTATCCTTCATTGATGCTCTGTTAAGATTTCTAAAATCCACACACATCCTGATATCACCATTCTTTTTTCTAACTAGCACTAAGTTTGTAACCCAAGAAGAATACCTTGTTGGTTGAATGATCCCTCCATCCCTCAGTTTCTTCAGTTCTTCTTGCATTTTAAGAGATAGGAGTGGATTGATCAGCCTTTGTTTCTTCCTAAATGGCTTTGCATTATATTCCAAAGGAATTTCATGTTGAAACAAATCCTCTCTATATGCTTTCAATTTAGAATAATACAAAGCCACACAGTCCTAATATTTCTTCAACAATTGAACATATGACTAATTTTCCTCCTTGGTCAAATTACTACCCAACCATATTTTCCTTGGTTTATCCTTTGTACAAAGGTCATGCTCCTTAACATCTCTTGAGGCTTCTAGATGTCTATTAATAATGCAATCACCATTATCAAAGTTTGATTCAAGAGAAACCAATCCTCTAGGAATGGTATTAGTTTTCAGTTGGATGATGTCTTTGCAAAATAATTTTTCTTTACCCTTTGCTACACACACCATTGGATCCCAATCAATACATTGATAAAAAAACCTCCTATTGACAATTTTTGCACTTGTGCAAAAATGGGAAACTCAAAACTTCATCGTTACGATGAAAGTCATGGGTGAAGTATACCTAAGCTAAGGAAGTTTTGATGTTATTAGTTACTGCTGAATTAATTAATGATTAAGTGAAATCTGCAACTATGTGTGCTATTACAAAACATAACAGATCACATAGTCTACAATTTCATGATACCTTCAGCAAAAGAACACAAAGGCCCCGAAGGACAACTGTGTTGTCTTGATGAAGACACCGAATTACAGAGTAGGTGAAGTGTTGAGTTTTGGGACAACAAACATAAGTGCAGATTACAGAAATCAGAGTTCATTACTGAATGTTACAGGTTCTCATTAATGTTCTTTCCTTCATGTTTAAGACATTCAATTATATGACTGATTTTTTTAGTTCATAATACAATCCATACAAAAGGTTGAAATGCAGAAAGAAATATACAACTCATTTACAAAATTCAATGTTTTATTCATAAGGAAAGTCAAATGTTTCCCACACAAGCCATGGGATGTGACTAAAAATTAAAGTACATCTACTAAAGAAAGAGGTACACATGCATGAAATAGAAAGAAAAGGAATATGAGTGAACCCATCATTTCCTTTGTATATTCTTTGTTGTGTAGATTGTCCCCCTTCCAACTTGTTCCATCCTTGTCTTCACAATTCAAAGCATGGTACCTAAAAAGTAAAAGAAAGGAATCATCAATAAAGAGCTCAGGGTTAATCCATATTCCTACACTATCCTAATTCATGCATATGGATCTCTAACCAACAGAAGATATATAGTACCTGAAAATCAAACTGCATAGCTTACTCAAAAGAAGAAATAGAAAAGAAAATAAGGAAAATGGATACAAGAGAGGCCAAGAGCCTAATTATTTTCTAACTATTTTCTTAAGTGTGCAGGTACAGGTTGCAGACAAGTAGAAAAGGACCATGTACATGCTGGAAAGAAGGGTTAATGTAACTCAAAACTCAGATATCTTTAGTAAAGGAAAATGTTACAGTACAGAACAAAGAAGATGCATGCAGACAATGTACACTTTCTATATTTCAGTCAAGGAAGAGAGAATTATGGGAAAATTTTGACAGGGCTTCACCATGTAAAATGGACATTTACGACTTTTCCAATATCCATATCAAGCTAAAATAAAGGTAAATTCATTAAAAGTAGTAGATTACAATATTTTAACAAAGTATCTGAATCAAGGCTTATGCCTAACAATGGTATGAAAAACAGAAGAAGAATTTCTTGTAATTTCCAGAAAACCACTTGCAGGGTACAAAGGCATCTTAATTACAAAATATCGAAGTGTATTTCTATTGCAATTGGCATTTTAAGTTCAATATTCAATCATAGTAATCTTCAACTTCATAATCAAAGAGTATAAATGCAACTACAGGTTACAAGTAGGCATTTCAAAAAGTGAACTAAAGAAAGGGATATATAAAATGTAGAGTTTTCAAGCAACCCATTTCAGTTACAAATTTTATCAACATCATTCAACCTTGCAAAGCTTAGACCTGGTCAATACACATTCAGGAAAGAAGAGAGAATCATTTTAAGAAAACTCACATGAGGTCAATAAGCAGATCTAAGCAGCACAAAGTAGATTATTGAAAACTCAGCCATGGATCAAGCTTGAGATGTCAACCCTAGATTCGAAAACTTCAAAAATATTATCAAGATGCAATGGGGAAATACTCAAAGATGATTGAATGAAAATCATTTATGAGGCATATAAATCTGAATCATTGACCAAGAAGAATTACTCATATGTTTTCCTCATTCCAAAATGAGCAAGTTCCAGTCAGAGAAATCAAAAGTGAATGGAAGAAGAACTCTATGGTGAAGAAAATCAATACTGGAATATCAAATACAAAATTACTTTGTATATACCAGTACTCTGTTGAAGGAGAAAGTGTAAATGGAAGCTACATCCATTCAGAAAAGATCCAAAGTTCAAACTCTTTTTTTTTTTTAAAAGGGTGGTGTTTCAACACAACATTGGAAGGTTATACAGAAATTGGCCAAAGCAAATGGTACTCGAAAGCACGAGATCACGAGAAAATAAACAAGACCCACTCATGGGTAGCAAAGAATCAGAGTAGGAAAGAGAACTCAGTGAAAATGAAATAGTTTTCATGTTCAAAGATAAAGAAACTCACCCTTTTCAGCATTCACAGTTCAAAGTTATGCAGAGGGCCTGAACTAAGGAAGACAATAACTTCCATCGAATTTTCTAACAGAATGATCATAACAGAGCTCCAATGGCAGCCAAGGAAAAGGTAAAGATCTCGAAAACCTAGAATCTCACATAGTTCTGAAGAAGGCAGAGGACTATCTTTCTCAAATAATGAATCAAGCCCGAAAGAGTAACAAACCAAAGAAGTACATGCAAGAGACATAAATCCTAAGTAGCATAGCTCGAAATCTAACAATGGCAGCCATCAAAAGGAACAACACAAAACCACGTTTCAGAGGGAAATAATGGCGGTGAATGTTCATAACCATTCCACTCAGAAAGCTTAGATTAACCATATCTCAAAAAGATATTAATAGTAGAGCTTTAATTATAACAATATCGGAATATCCCAAAATATTTTTTCAGAAAATTCTAAAGAAAGATACAGATGCTTGAAGGCCAAAAAAAATGATCTGAATCGAGTTTTAGAAGCTTCAACAAAGACATCGAGAATTTTTTTTTCTAGGGCTTCACCTGTAAAATGAAAATCCAAATGGAATGATCAAGTTAGGGCCAAATTGACCTTTACCATGCACACTCAAGAGATGAGTTAACAGAACTCAACCATGGTCAAGTCATCGATGATCAAAATTCAACAAGTACAAAGATCAAAGGTTGAGGATCGATCTACACTTTCAATGCAAACCATGGTTCGAGCCCTTAAAAAAGCATTTAATACATGTCAAAAACCCTAAAGTCATACTTTGGAGATTGAAAATAAAAAATCAACAAGTAAAGAGATTGACGATCACAAACGAGTCATAAAAATCGATGCAAAAGAGTCCAATCAAAATGGCGGTCGAACTTAGTCAAATTTCCAAAATTTTCAAATTGTAAAACTTTCATCCAGAGTTCCACAAGCACTGAAAAGGACACATGTTATCATTATAACGAGTAAGTGGAAAAGTGCAAAAAGGTTAAAATTTCCAAAAATCTCCCACAAAAATGATAGCCCATAGGGTAAAAGTCAACAATGAATAGAATTCAAAGCAAATGTGGAGCGGCAGGCCCTCTCTACATTTTGAGACCTTTTGTAAAAGTTAAAATTGCCAAAATAAGCCCATAGGCCCGAAAGTCCACAAAGGACTTAAAAGTCACAAAAGGCCCGAAAGTCCGCAAAGGGGACAAAACTTCAAAAAGGTCTGAAATTCTGCAAAGGACTTAAATTTTTTGAAATTTTTCCCTCATGCCCGTAAAAGCAAAGGAAAAAGAATCCACGTGCCATCCAAGCTATCATTTCAAGTTTTGATTTTCAGAAAACCTGAATTATAATGTATGTTTCAAATAATCAAAAGATGGCCAATCTATGGTGAAGTGCAAAGTGGTCCCCACAATGGGTGTTTTGTGGGTATTATGATTATTTCTTTTACCCACGAATAGAGAGTTAAATTTTTGCATGCTCCACAAGAAGATAGATAAAACAAGAAGACAAAGTGGCATGTCTAAAATAGGAAAGACTTGCCTTGCAAGCAAGCTTATTTTTAGCAAATTATTTACTCTTGCTTTCTTAAAAATAGATCAGTCAACTTCAGTTGACCAATTGTAATCAAGGCTATTAAATTCCTATTTGTAATTGCACATTCTATTTTTATCCCTTTATCTATTATTAAGTAAATGATAAAAATAAGATGCACGGGCGTAGTACAAGCCTTAGGCTATTTTTAGGAAAGAGGGAAAATTATTTTTCTATATATTGTGTTCCTTTCAGCAAGAAAAAAACTTCGGAGGAATTTTTTGATATAGGAGTAGTAAAGCAATTTTTTCCAGTTTTTCCTTCTGAGTGTGAAGAATTTCTACCTTCCCAATTATTTGCAGTATTGTGTATGTTTCTATTAGTCTTGTGAATGTAAATTCCCTGATTAATCATCTTACCCTGTTGCAAAATTTAGTAGTTTCTGCATGATATTAATGTGCATGTTTAGCTTAGCATTATTGTTGTGATAATCTCTTTCAATACCTCCAAGTCTTTTGCCCTTAATATTCTATAGAAGAATTGTTGGTTCATGCACCAAAAATCCTTTACATATCAATTGTGCATATACTCAGTCAAATCCCTCATACAAATTTGGTGTATCACCTTAGTTATAATTATTTACAGTCATCTTTTACCCCTAAACCTCAAAATCAATTTATGATACATCAACAAAGAACCAGCCTTGATACTAGAGACTCACCTCAAAATAGGTATACCCACAGACCTGAGGTGTTTCCATTATATCTACAAAAGAAAGAGAGATAAAATTTTGCAAGCTTAGAAAACATGCAGCCATCTCTCTATAAGGTATACTTTCAAGAGATTACAATTTTTGTCGACTTAGTGGATAATGAATCGATCTACGTGCAAGTTACGACAGATCCATAGCAGATTTATAGCAGTTACAAAGTCATTTTTGGGAGCAAGCTGCAACAATTTATTCTAAAGATTTTAAGATCTTTTGGCAACTCTGTTAAGCTAATATCAGACCAGTATTGTAGCATGTTCCATGCCTAAAGTGACTACAAGATCATCGGTAAGAGGAATTCCTCCTGAGTTTGTTTCTTTACCCTTGAATTTTGCTAGAAGGAGAAGAGTTGGTAATACTTTACCTTATAATAGACCTAGTTTTGATAACCCTCCTCTTGATATTCCTTCACCATGTATCAATTTCTCTATTAACATCCCAATTTTTCAAATGGCTATTCAACCACAAAGGAATTTTGTGACCTTTACTAATGTCAGTCCATTAGTAATACCAATCTACCATGACATTCCTAATGCTGCCATGAAAAGTTTACCATCATTCACGGGTGAAAATCGGACACATATCAGGCCCTCCGTGAAGGAAAACATGTCTCTGATTTCTATCTACAGGATAATCTCCTCTGCCATATGGGACACATATGTGTTCCAGCAAGTGAACAATAGAAGATGATCTAGGAAGCACACTTTAGCAGGACCGTAGGGAACTTTGGTGTGGACAAGACATTGGTAGTACTTCAGAAGCATTTCTACTGGCCTAATCTAAGGACTGATGTGGTGAAGTATATTAAGTCCTGCACTCCTTGTGCAATTTCTAAGCCAACTAACAAGAAACAGGGATTGTACACACCATTTCCAGAACCAACCAAGCCTTGGGCATCTATCTCGATGGACTTCCTCTCAGGTTTGCCAACTTCAAAACATGGGAATGATGGTGTTTTTGTTGTAGTTGATCAATTTTCTAAAATGGCTGTAATGGTTTCCTGTAAGAAAAATATTTCTACTAAAGATACTGCTAAAATTTATTTTAGTCATGTATGGATCAAATTTGGGCTTCCCAAGTCTATTGTTTCTGATAGGGATAGCAGGTTCTTGAGCATATTTTGGTCCACCTTATGGGGAATACTTGATAAAAAGTTGATGAAGTCCACATCCTTTAACCCAAAGAATGATGGGAAAATAGAAGTGGTGAATCACCTAATTGTTCACATGCTTCGTATGTACCACTCCAAGCACTCCCACACATGGGATGAGGCCCTACCATACATACAACATGGATACAATCGAGCCCTACACAGCTCCACTAAACATAGTCCATTTCAAGCTTGTTATGGATTCCAACCTATGGCTCCCATCGATGTATGCATCCCAATTCCTACCATGGAATTCACACCTCATGGAAAAAGTGAAGCAGAAAAGGTGACAAGGTTTGTTGAATAGATCCAACACATTCAGCACCAGGTCCATGACATTTTACAGAAAATGAATAAAAAGTATAAGAATCACCATGATAAACACAGGGTTCCACATCATTTCCAGGTTGGTGATAAGGTTTGGTTGTGGCTTCATAAGGAACGGATTGCAAGTCCACACAGAAAGATTCGACCTCTCTGGTATGGTCCTTACACTCTCACTAAGAAAGTAGGGGAAAATGCTTTTGAGTTGAATCTTCCACCCTACCTTGGTCTACACCCCATCTTCAATGTGGACCTCCTCAAGCCATACCATCCACATTTTTGGATACTTCAGTCACAGTAGAAAAATTGGACATCTCCGAGCTCAATCCAGCAAGTCTTTCCCTAGCTGAAGAAGATTAGATTGTGGACAATTTGACTAAGACCACTAGAGGACAACCTATTCAACTCTATCATGTGATAAAGAAAGGAAATCTCATTCACCAAGGTGAGTGGCTCACTACATAATAGGTAAAGAATCAATTTCCACATTTGATGGGGCATCTTAGTGTAATGGGGACCATTGCTTCTGAAGGAGGGAGGAATGATCCAGGCAGCAATTATAGTGGTGCAACTTCCAGAGACCATAACTTTTACACCAGTACCTCTGATTGACTCCATTCAAAAGGAAACAAAAATCTTGGAATGCGTAGAATGTGATGAAAAGGTGTGGAACTTGTTTGGAAATGTTTGACCCTCGAAATCCATGTTTAAGGGGTCCAAATTGTGATTTTTGCAGTTATCTAAAAATAGTATGTTTCACAAAATTAGTGCACATGTAAGTCTTGGAAGATGAAACACCTCATCTCCCTCGAGACCGGTGACCTTCCACATTCCTCTAGGTGTCCTTTCATATTTCTAAAATTATTATAAATGCATATGTAACCTGAAAAGGGATAGACATCTCTTGGTAGAGATAATTGATGTATTTGAAGTCTTTGAGTAATTTACATCTCTTTTTAGAGATAGTTGTTTTGTAATTCATCTGGCACAATTGCTAATATGTTCCTTAAGTTTGAAACCCCTCGGCTTTGGATCATGAACATATCAAAGATGTTGCAACCCTATGTGTAGTCCATAATATCACTCATGAAGACATAGCTTTAAGACTTTTAGCTGCATCTTTTAAAGGGCATGCCTTGCAATGGTATAAAAACCTAGAAATTAGAAGCATAAGAACTTGGGATAACTTAGGTGAAAAATTGCTGAAACAATTCTAGGATAATTCAGATCATTTGTCTCTCATTAAATAGTTGTCTACTATTAAAAGAGCTCCCAATGAGTTTATGTCCATTTTCAATATCCATTTTTCTAGAACTTGGGAAAGAATTCTAGCAAGTGTCAAGCCTCAAGATGATCATGCTTTCCTTTATTATCTTAGGGCATTAAACACTGATATCTTAACTGTGATTTTGTCAATGGGGAGAGACACTTCTAAATGTTTATGATATCACTATCCGAGCTGAAAATAGTCTTATTCAAGCTGGAAAATTGGCACCAAGGCCTTCAATGCCCTTTTTGGTAGATTTAGCACCTATTCCTTAGCCTATTACAATCATAGAACCTATTGTTGTAGCTCCATCAGATGATGTATTTAAAGCTTTGCAAACTATGGGAAATAAATTGAATTTGATTGAGAACAAAATTGCATTACCTACCAAACCCTATTAGGCTCATTGTCAACAAAATCAATAGAATCAACAAAATAGGCAGCCTTATCAACAGAATCAAAATTATAGGCAAAGATTACCAAAGAACGGAAATTTGACCTGAAGGTTCCTAGTTCATCTAACACTTTAGTCCCAGTTAATATGGCTACAAAAGAGTGGTGTCAACCTTGCAATCAACCTCATTCAGATGTAACTTGCCCAAATGCTTTTCTGAATCTGAATCTTGTTGCACAACCTCAATCTGAAACATTGTTCATGCCTCAAATAGAGGGTGGGCAGTAAGAAAATCATGTTCAAAAAGCACCTGAACAAAATTTAGTCAGTTTTAATGAGGAGGATTTCATTGTAGTCACTACTAGGGCTCAAGGGAAAGTGGTGAAAGTCAAAAATAAAAATAGGCCTATCCTACCTACTATCACTGATAAGACAACATCTACTAGTTCCAAAGTCAACCAACAACCCTGTTGTTCCTCAAAAAACAACAAGTGTTCCAGTTGATAAAGGCCATCAAAAACAACTATAGCCTGATCCAAGAAGATTGTTTATACCTCAGATATCCAAGGCAGTTGAAGTAGAATCGAGTTTTCATTAAGGCCTAATATAAGACAGTTGAAACTGTCTCTAAAACTCTTTCTTCTTTTAACATTGTTGATGTAATGAAAAATCATAATGTTAACATCTCAATGTGGGACATGCTAAGTATTCCTAGACAACAATATTTACTCTCTCGTGAATTAGCTAAGCTACAGATTTCTTCAAATATTGGAGAAAAGGAAGTTCAGAAGGTAGACATGGTCCTTGGACATTTGAACAAGACCACATTAAAGAAATTAAGTGCATGGTTCAGAAATTTCTGAATGCTCATGACATCAAGAAACCACCACCATTTTATTTATCAATGATTATTGGAGAACATCTAGTTCATAATTGCATGGTGAATAGTGTTGCAAGTAGCACAATTATGCCAAAAGTGATTGCAGAAAGTTGATTTTGCGGTATCATCCTACGAGAAAGGAGTGTCTTACAACTTGATGGAACTACAACTAATACAATTGGTATAATAAAAATTTATAAGTGATCATTATCCAAAATTCACCCCAGGGGTAATTTTGATAACATGCATCGAATATTCAAGTCCCAGGAAAATTTATTGATTCGGGGCCAAAAATCATGTTCTTTAGAGTCCCCTCAAATATTTTCTAAGTTCCCTGTCTCCGAGAGGAAAAGAGCAAGCTCTGAGAAAATGCAAAAAGGTTGCAGAAAGGCAAGTAGGTTGATCCAGGAAAAAATCATAAAAATGACTAAGTCCTAGTCCTAGGGGCAGTCGGGACATTTGGGACAAAAAGGCCCGAACCGGCCGGTTCGGCCGAAGTAAGCACAAACAGCCCGCAAAGCAACAGGGACATCTGGGACAAAAGTACGCGGCGGGCGCGAAAAGCCGATCCGGCCGAAAGAAGAAAAATTGGCTAAGTGTTGCTCAAGACGTTTGGGACAAAAAGACCCGAACCGGCCGGATCGGCCGAAATGAGTCCAGAGGGTCCAAAATCAAATGGGACGTCTGGGACAAATGGACGCGAAATGCCCGAACCGGCCGAAATGAGCACAAAGGGCCCAAAATCAAATGGGACATCCGGGACAAATGGAGGCGAAGTACGCGAAGGAGCCGAATCAGCCGAGGACCAATCAGAAGGCTGCCACGTGTCCTCACAAGAGAAAAGTCAAAAAGTCAATGGGCGAGTTTTCGAGCACCGATCCGAACCAATGGGATAGTGCCACGTGTCCCAGCTAGGGCCCACAAGGAAAATTCAAAAGACAACCCACCGAAAGGTAGAGGAGAGAGAATCACGTGACCAATCAGAACCTGCCACGTGTCGTCCAGATGGCGAAGAGCGGGAAAACATTTTAAAATTCGTTTTGATCTGTTTCGTGCCCTAAATCTTCAGATCGCCATATCTTTTGATCCAGAGCTCGGATTTCCATGTTCTTTATATCAACGGAAAGATGTTGAGATGGTCTACATTATTCTGGGATCAATCTCGAGTTTTGGTGCAGTCTGAAGAGATAAAATCGAGAAATGGATCTGACGTGTGGTAATGGCCGAGTGTGCGACCTTTCAACAACCCGTTTTAATGCTAATGGGTCGAATTCTTCTTTTGCACGCCAGAAGTGACATTTTAGCGGCCAAATTAATAAAAATGTGTCACATTCTCCTCCAAAATCGCTCAAAGTGACAGGGTATGGGTTGGTAAGATCCTCCATGCTGATTTAATGCATCTGCAGTCAATGAGGAATGGGCTTGCATGTTTTCCCACGTTTCTGTCCCCTGGGCTCGACCCATGCAATGTAAAAAGCCAGATTTGGCTCATTTTTAAAAAAAAAAGTTGTTCATTCTTTCTACTCGGCTCTGCCCTCCCTTCTTTTCTTCTCTAGGGTTAAAAATGGAGTTCGAGCCTCCTCCCTTTTCTGTAATGGCATTTTTGCCTTTTACTAATGGAATGATGTTCTTGTGCAAACTTCTAGAGCAACAAAACGTGTTTTGTGATGCATCTGTCCATCCTTCCTCGTTTTTGCTTGTCCTCTTCTTACCTCTCTTCATTGCAGGTATTTGTGCATGTTTGAATGTTCATTGCAGGTTTGGAGCTGTGTTCATGGAGTTTTGGGACATTTTCTGTGTGAAATCTATCCTTGGGCCTGTGATGCATCTGTCCATCCTTCCCATTGCTCACCTCTCTTTGTCCCATGGCAGTTTTGATAGATGTCCAACATTCTCCTTCTCTGGTGTATCACCGTTTTAGTGTAGGCTTTTGCTATTTTTTCCTTTCTCTCTCTCTCTCTCTCTGTCTCCTTGGCACGGTTAGATTAGGATTAGATTAGCTTGCCTACACTGGGAATAGCTTGTGGCGGTAGTTTAGGAGTAGGAACCAGCCTTCTCTGGAGATTCCTCTCTCGGTTTTACAAGTCCCATGCTTGGAGAGAGGTTTCCATGTTGTGCAATCACACTGGATGCCTGAACATCAACCTAGAAGCCTGATGTGCGTCCAGGGGTGCTGTGATTTTGCACTAACAGTTTTGGCATGCCCGGTGGGA
The DNA here is from genome assembly GCA_018340775.1 of Taxus wallichiana var. yunnanensis. Lineage (NCBI taxonomy): Eukaryota > Viridiplantae > Streptophyta > Pinopsida > Cupressales > Taxaceae > Taxus > Taxus wallichiana. Next base: position 347,045,835 of record CM031244.1, on the reverse strand, counting down.
CCTTAGAGGTCTTTCACTTCATCTTTTGCAGGTTGATGTGTTCCTGTGAAGATTTCAGCCTTTGGAGGCACTTGCAAACACATCTGGCGACTCCATCTGGTCAACAACCATCTCTGAAGTTGCAGACCTTCCTTTCCATTCATTTCCATCCATTTTCATCCATCTTTCTTTCCATCCCTTTCATTCTTTTCCATTCCATGAAGTTGTGCAATCATGACTTCATTTCCATCATGGATTTCACATCAACAACAGCAGTATATTCCACCTCCAACACATTTTACAAATCCTCCATATCAGTATGCATACCCATATGAACAGCAGTGCCAAAGTCATTTTGGCAATGAAGCTTCCCAAGAGCAAGAGTATGCATACAATGAAGACAATCAGATCCAAAATGCTGGTCTCATTGGAGAAAATCCAAAAGATGGAGGTGGAGATGGTGCACCCGAGAGCAACAACTCAAATGAGAGCTTTCAGAATGGTTGTAGGACTCCTGTCCATGGGTGGGACATTTTCCAAGGCACTACAGCCCTCAGGAGAAGTTGGACTTCATGATAAAGATGCTGGCCCAACTTGCACAATGGACAAGCAGAGATAAAGGCCTACGACTTGTTGTTGAACAACCTTGTCAATGGGTAGGTTCTACACCATCATCTGGTTTTTCTCTTTCCATTACTCAAGCAGCACCATCTCATTTAAACTCCACATCTGCTGTCCCATGTGTTGAATCCATCCCTCCATCCCCTATTCTTCCACCCCATCTTGATTCTTCTTTCCTTTTCCCTTCCAAACAGTCATCCCTCCCACAAGAGCTAACAGAAATACCCCTCCTTCAAAGAAACAAGAGGTTTCACCGCCTCCACCACCACACAAAATTGTCAAATCAGTTGAGTTTGAACCTATCCCTCCTCTTGCATCCCCAATTCCATGTGGGAAAGAAGAAATTGAAAAATTAGTCATCAAGGACAACAAGAGGAAGAGCCAAAAAGAAAAGAAGTGATAGACAGTCTGAAGAGTTGGGCTCTTAGATTTGGGATGACAAAGATCCCCTTGATGGTTAAGCCTACAGAAGAGGCTAAGGTTGAACAAATGGTGGTTAGGACTGATTTGGTTGCAGCAGAAGAAGAAGATCTTGCAGTCCCAACTTGTCCTCTAGAGCAGCAAATTGAAGAGTTTGACTTGACAAACTTCATGCTGGAGAAGGAGTTCAATCAAGAGCAAGATTGCCTTCAAACATTAGAGGAAGGAGAAGCTGCTCCAAATCTAAAAGAAGAGGAGCACATCCTAGCTGTGGAGGAGAAAAGTGCAGATCCAAGGGCTTCGAGCACAAAGCAGGCTACAGGAGAACCTTCAGTTCTTCTTTCCACTTCATCTCTCTCAAGTTCTAGTACTGAAAAGGAGTTTGATCTCTCAAACTCAATATTGGAGAGTGAAGGAAACCATGGTGGTCAAGTTGCAGATCAAGAGGACACCATGGAGGAAGTTGAAAAGAGCAGGGGACAGCAATGAGGCGCTTTACTGCCAGATTTGGAGGACTGTTTTGATGGAGAAGAGTCGGTTGAGCTTTCACCTTTCTCTCTTTCATCATCCACATTCCAAACACCAGAGCCTGCTGCCATGAAGGAGAGCTTTCATTTGCAGCAGCCTGCATCTTACAGCAGCTCTTTGGGATCAAGATTGGAAGATTTTCCATGTTCTTCATTGGAGGAAGAGAAAGGACAGAAGGATTCCACCATTTCTTCCACATCATCCATTCAGGTGGGTCTACAAGAAGACTCCATTCTTGGAGTTGAAAATCAGAGCTATGGGCATATCAAATGGATCAGACCTTGCCCAATCAGGTATTTGGCTTCATTGGAGCCAAAGGAGAAGCCACAACTAGTCATGCTTGCTTCTGAGCATGAGGATGAGCTACAAAGTACCAAGGATCAGCTGCCATACCTCTCCAATCCAAATGCAGAGCAACTAAAAGAGGTATTGGATTTTTCAGTTGATACCTTGATGATTTGGATAGAAGACCAGCTTCTTGTTGATTTTCCATCCATCCAAACAGCCATGATCAGTGCCAAATCAATTGCATGGCTGCCAATTTTGAAGAAAGGAAGCTATTTCTCACAACCAGTTGCAGGATTTGTTTAGCTTGCCTTTGCTTCCAGTTAGAGTAGAGTAGCTAGGTTTTCTTTCAGCAGAAGAAGTGCTCGTGCACACTCTGCATGTTCCATTTGGAGCATGTATGATTTTCAGTTCTGTACATAGTTTTGGTGTTGCTGGTTTTGCTCTGGCACAGTTCATTTCAGTGGTTTTGGTGAGAACAACTCCATGCCCGGTGGTTTCAAAGTGGCTCAGAGGGGAGATTTTCAAGTTCAGATCAGTTTTCAGGCTTGCTTATGACTCCATGCCCAATGGATTGCTTCAGGCTACTGGTCTTTTCATCTAGCAGGCAGATGACCCCACTGAGTCGCCAAACTGTTATCCAAAATTCACCCCCCCGGGTAATTTTGATAACATGCATCAGAATATTCAAGTCCCAGGAAAATTGATTGATTCGGGGCCAAAATCATGTTGCTAGAGTCCCCTCAAATATTTTCTAAGTCCCCTGTCTGAGAGGAAAAGAGCAAGCTCTGAGAAAATGCAAAAAGGTTGCAGAAAGGCAAGTAGGTTGATCCAGGAAAAAATCATAAAAATGACTAAGTCCTAGTCCTAGGGGCAATCGAGACATTTGGGACAAAAAGGCCCGAACCGGCCGGTTCGACCGAAGTAAGCACACAAAACAACCCGCAAAGCAACAGGGGACATCCGGGACAAAAGTACGTGGCGGGCGCGAAAAGCGGATCCGGCCGAAAGAAGAAAAATTGGCTAAGTGTTGCTCAGGATGTTTGGGACAAAAAGACCCGAACCGGCCGGATCGGCCGAAATGAGTCCAGAGGGTCCAAAATCAAATGGGACGTCTGGGACAAATGGACGCGAAATGCCCGAACCGGCTGAAATGAGTACAAAGGGCACAAAATCAAATGGGACATCCAGGACAAATGGAGGTGAAGTACGTGAAGGAGCCGAATCACCCGAGGACCAATCGAAGCTACCACGTGTCCTCACAAGAGAAAAGTCAAAAGTCAATGGGCGAGTTTTGAGCACCGATCTGAACCAATGGGATAGTGCCACGTGTCCCAAATCACTAGGGCCCACAAGGAAAATTCAAAAGACAGCCCACATTTGAAAGGTAGAGGAGAGAGAATCACGCGACCAATCAGAACCTACCACGTGTCGTCCGATGGCGAAGAGCGGAAAACATTTTAAAATTCGTTTTGATCATGCTCCGTGCCCTAAATCTTCGATCGCCATATCTTTTGATCCAGAGCTCGATTTCCACGCTCTTTATATCAACGGAAAGCTGTTGAGATGATCTACATGATTCTGGGATCAATCTCGAGTTTTTGTGCAGTCTGAAGAGAAAAAATCAAGACACGGCTCGACGTGTGGTAATGGCAGTGACCTTTCAACAACCCGTGTTAATGCTAATGGGTCGCATTTTTCTTCGCACGGCCAAGTGAAATTTTAGCAGCCAAATTAATACAAATGGGTCGCATTCTCCTCCAAAATCACTCAAAGTGACAGGGTATGGGTTGGTAAGATCCTCCATGCTGATTTAATGCATCTGCAGTCAATGAGGAATGGGCTTGCACGTTTTCCCATTTTTTCTGTCCCCTGGGCTCGACCCATGCAATGTAAAAAGCCAGATTTGGCTCATTTTAAAAAAAAGAAGTTGTTCATTCTTTCTACTTGGCCCTCCCTTATTTTCTTCTCTAGGGTTAAAAATGGAGTTCGAGCCTCCTCCCTGCTCTGTAATGGCATTTTTTGCCTTTTACTAATGGAATGATGTTCTCAGTGCAAACTTACGGAGCAAAAAACGTGTTTTGTGATGCATCCGTCCATCCTTCCTCATTTTTTCTTGTCCTCTTCTTACCTCTCTTCATTTCAGGTATTTGTGCATGTTTGAATGTTCATTGCGGGTTTGGGCCGTGTTCATGGAGTTTTGGGACATTTTCTGTGTGAAATCTATCCTTGGGCTGTGATGCATCCGTCCATCCTTCCCATCGCTCACCTCTCTTTGTCCCATGGCGCTTTGATAGATGTCCAACATTCTCCTTCTCTCGGTGTATCACCGTTTTAGTGTAGGCTTTTGCTTTTTTTCCTTTCTCTCTCTCTCTGTCTCCTTGGCACGGTTAGATTAGGATTAGATTAGCTTGCCTGCACTGGAATAGCTTGTGGCAGGTAGTTTAGGAGCAGGAACCAGCCTTCTCTGGAGATTTCTCTCTCGGTTTTACAAGTCCCACGCTTAGAGAGAGGTTTCCATGTTGTGCAATCACACTGGATGCCTGAACATCAACCTAGAAGCCTGATGTGCGTCCAGGGGTGCTGTGATTTTGCACTAACAGTGACGTTACATGCTTACCCAAATGTTTCTACTCTACAAGATGTTATCTTGTTGTGGATTTACCTCCATACTTTGCCTTATGCTTATATAGAGATTTCACAGAAAAAAATAGGAGGTTATCTCTCTTTAGATTGGTCCTTCTTATTTTCACTACTCGTTATGGTACGAAAGTTACTATCAATTCAAACCATTGGTCGATTTCACATTGAGCCTCGGTCTTCAAATGTAGTGGCTAATTATTTAGCCTTGATCAGTTTGATTTTGATGAGGTAACTCATGTTTCAGCATTAGATGGTGTTTCTAACATGTTTATGGATGAAAAAACACTGGAAGAATATGCTCATGATCTTTTTAAGGAAGTTGAAGAACACATGTTTGGTGTGCATTGTATGCATGAAGAAAATACACCACTTCCCTTCTTGTCCAAAACAAAATATTTAGCAAAAGGGATTTGGAAGCTTCATTTTGATGGAGCAAAGAACAAGAAGGGATAGGGAGCAGTTATGATGCTCACTTCCCCAACAAGTGAAAGGTATTGCTCAGCTTTGAGTCTCTAGTTTTCATGTACTTGCAATGTAGCTGAATACGAATATTTAATTCATGGCTTGTTTTGGGCCACAAAGAGAGGTATCAACATGCTACAAATTTTTGGTGACTCTGAGTTGGTTATCAATCAAGTAAAAATTTCAATGTTTGTAATAATCCATTAATGAAGTCTTACAAACATAGAGTTTCAGACTTAATGGAAGATTTCAATGCTATTAACATTTAGTCTATTCCTAGAGCTGAAAACAAGCATGTAGATAGACTTGCAACAGTTGGGGCTAGTTTTGAAGTGCTGGAATAGATTGAAAATAGTGAAATCCAGCCTCATATAAAGTTAATTTTCGGGCCCTCAATACGATAATGATTCAAACAGCAAGTTTTTGAAATTGATGATTAAATCTGTAGGTTTTTGCAGCAAGAAGCTAATTTTTCTCTAGTTAATCAGGATAAATTACAACACTTATATAGTGATCAGATTTGCTCGATTGAAGACAAATAAACCACCCCGAGGTTTGGTCACATTGGAAGACATCTTTAGCACTGACGATCAGTTAAGAAAGGTCAAGACTAAAATGTCAACTCACGCTGATAATTATGAAGAGATCTCGGTTGATGAAGGGAAAAATCTATTTCTTGGAAAGGTATGTTCCTTAACTGAAAAGTATTCATTTATTAATCTTTGCAAGGAGTTTAAGGATGTTTTTGCTTGGAAATACCAAGACCTAAAAGGATTTGATCCTAGTTTAGCACAACATACAATTGAGTTACAGCCAAATTCTAAACATGTTAGACAGAAACAGAGGCCTGTAAATCCCAAAATAGAGCCTCTGATGAGAAAAGAATTATCCAAGTTGATTGAATCAGGTATTATCTTTCTAGTTAAGAATTCAAGTTGGGTATTCAATCTTGTTCCTATTAGGAAGAAGAATGGTGAAATCAGACTATGTGTAGATTTCAGAGATCTTAATAAGGCTTCATTAAAAGATCATTACCCACTCCCAAATATGGATAAGATTTTGAGAACAGTCTCAGGTTCAAATAAACTATCTCTTCTAGATGGTTATAGTGGATATAATCAGATTTTAGTCCGAGAAGAAGATAGATATAAAACAACCTTTACCACTAAGTGGGGTACTTATGCTTACAAAAGGATGCCTTTTGGTCTTTCAAATGCTTTGGTGCAACATTTCAATGTGCAATGGACATGGATTTTCATAGCTTATTAAATAAATGCATCCTTGTTTATTTATATGATGTTACTATATTTTAAAAATATTATGAAGAACATCTAATGCATTTAAGGTAGACTTTTCAGTTGTGCAGGCAATTTGGAATATCTTTGAATCCATTAAAGTCTATATTTTTAGTACATCAAGGAAAGCTACTTGGTCATATTGTTTCTAAGCAAGGTTTAGCAATTGATCCTTTTAGGATCGAAGCCATATCACAGCTATCATTTCCCCATCATAAGAAGGCATTACAAAGTTTTCTTGGAAAAATCAACTTTGTTAGAATATTTGTTCCAGATTTTGCAGCATTAGTTAAACCACTCACAGTTATGCTAAAGAAAGAGAAAAATTTCTCTTGGACCAGTGAAGGAGAGAAGGATTTGAATCAATCAAAGAAGCTATCTCTCAAGATCCTACTCTTGCAAATCCAAATTTTGATAAATATTTTACAATGTATGCACTTGCAGGAGCTGAAACAATCTCAGCTATATTAACTCAAGTCAATGATGAAAATATTGAGCAGCCTATTGCTTTCTTTGGATAGAGTTTTGCATGATTACAAAACAAGGTACACATTTCTTGAAAAATAGGTACTTTCAGTAGTCATAGGACTAAATAATTTCAAGTATATGCTTTTGAACAATAAAATCCATGTTCTTGTTTCTCATCCAAGTGTGAAAGCATTCTTACTAAATAAGGAGTTGAATGAGAAAAGAGCAAACTGGATAACAAAGGTCATGGAGTATGATGTTGATATTTGGGTTGCTAAGATGGTTTAAGGGAAAGGTTTATGTGAACATCTAATTGCTGATATGGAAAAACAACAAGTTACAGAACTAGATGATTCAAAACAGCATGTTGAAATTACGTATCAGCAATCAGAAATCATGGTTCAACCAAGAAATCAACAGCCTGAGCTCACTCACGAGATTCAAGAATCAAGATGGATGACTGATTTGGTTAATTATCTACAACATGGAACCTATCTAGAAGGTATGGATAAGAATAAATGAAGGTATTTTAGATTACAAGTTGTACCTTATATCTTCATTGATAATGTGTTGTTCAAAAGAGATATAAATGGAATCTTGCTGTGGTGTGTTGACTATGATAAAATTCAGAAAATATTGTCAGAATTCCATGAAGGACCTGTAGGAGGTCACTTCTTAGCATGTACCACAACCTTAAAAATTATGAAAGCTAGTTACTATTGGCCTAGCATATTCAAATATTGTTTTGAATGGATTAGAAAGTGTAAAAATGTGCTTTCTTTGTTGGAAAAGAACATCTAGCTTCGTTTCCCTTGCAACCTATCTCAGTTGATCAGCCTTTTATGCAGTGGGGTCTTGAATTTATTGGCATGATAAACCCACCATCATCATAAGGACACAAGTGGATCTTAACTACTATAGATTACTTCACAAGATGGACTGAAGCAATAGCCTTGAAGGATGTTAGTGAAGCTTCGATATTATCCTTTTAGGTAGGAATAGTTTGCAGATTCAATGTTCCAGGAACTATCATATCAGATAATGCTTTAGCGTTTCTTGGTGTTAAGATAACAAATTGGGATTTCAACCATGGAACATATCTAATTATTACCCACAAGGTAATCGATTAGTTGAAAGTACTAACAAGAATCTGTTAAGGATCATTAGAAGAACACTCAAAGATAATCAAAGAGCTTGGAATTTGATGTTGAATTCAGTACTTTGGGCTGATAGAGTGACTCCTAAAAGATCAATTGGAAATTCACCATGCAATCTTGTTTACGGAAAGGAAGCAAGAATGCATATTTTAGTTGAGTTACCTGCATTGGATTTGCTACATCAAATGGAGCTGCTTGAGAATGAACCATTATAGGTTTGTTATGCAGAGTTAATGGAATTACAAGAGCTAAGAGGTCAAGCTCATTTGAATATGGAAAGATAATAAGAATCAAATGAAGAAGAATTTTCATAAGAAATCAAAATTAAGAGTCTTCAATGAAGGAGATATTGCGTTAAAGTGTGATGCTAATCATGCAAAGTCAGGAAGACACTCGAAGTTGGATACACTCTAGGGTGGTCCGTACATGATTTCAGCTTGTAAAGAACACAATGCTTTTCAACTTTCGAAGTTGAATGGAGAGGAACTTCCCATTCTTGTGAATGGTATGTTTCTCAAACACTATTATTGAAAATCTTACAGTGATTGTTAGAGTAGGATTTCCCTTCAATAAGAGAAATCCATGGACATTGCATTGTTTTTCAACTCAATAAGTAGATTCGTGCATGTGATCTAGTTTACGAGATCCTTTACTAATTTTAGTTTGTTTCGGAAAGGGTTGAACCTTTCAAAAAGGCATATTTCGGTTATATGCTTTGGACTCCATGCCCAATGGACAAGAGCAAGGCACTAGTCTTTAAGCTAGTAGGCAGCTTTCCTCACAGGATCACCAGAAATGTTGACAATTTTTGCACTTGTGCAAAAATGGGAAACTCGAAACTTCGTCATTATGATGAAAGTCATGGGTGAAGTATACCTAAGCTACAAAATTTATGATGTTATTAATTACTGTTGAATGAATTAATGATGAATTGAAATTTGTAGCTATGTGTACTGTTACAAAATGTAATAGATCACATAGTTTACAATTTCATGATACCTTCAGCAAAAGAACACAAAGGTCCCAAAGGACAAGCTTGTGTTGTCATGATGAAGACACCAAATTACAGAGTAGGTGAAGTGTTGAGTTTTTGGACAACATATATAAGTGCATATTATATAAATCGAGTTCATTCTTGAATGTTACAAGCTCTCATTAATGTTATTTCCTTTATGTTTAAGACATTCAATTATATGACCGTAGTTGTTTAGTTCATAATACAATCCATATAAAAGGTTGAAATGTAGAAATAAATATACAACTCATTTACAACATTTAATGTTTTATTCATAAGGAAAGTCAAATGTTTCCCACACAAGCCGTGGGATGTGACTAAAAAGTAAAGTAAATCTATTGAAGAAAGAGGTACACATGTATGAAATAGAAAGCAAAGGAATATCAATGCACCCATCATTGACTTTTTATATTCTTCATTGTGTAGATTGTTCCCCTTCTAGCTTGTTCCATCATTTTCTTCACAGCTTAAAAGCATGGTACATGAAAAGTAAAATAAAGGAATCATCAATAAAGAGATTAGGATTAGTCCATATTCCTACATTGTCCTAATTCGTGCCTAGATGGATTTCTAACCAACATAAGATATATAGTACCTAAAAATCAAACTGCATATCTTAATCAAAAGAAGAAATAGAAAAGAAAATAAGGAAAATGGATACAAGAGAGGCCAAGAGCCTAATTATGTAAAAACTATTTTCTTAAGTGTGCAGGTACAAGTTGCAGACAAGCAGAAAAGGACCATGTACATGCTGGAAAGAAGGGTTAATGTAACTCAAAACTTATATATCTTCTATAAAAGGAAAAGGTTACAGTACGAACAAAGAAGATGCATGCAGACAATGTACACTTTCCAGATTTCAGTCAAGTAAGAGAGAATTCTAGGAAAATTTTGACAGGGCTTCACCATGTAAAATGGACATTTACGAATTTTCTAGTATCCATATCAAGTTGAAATAAAGGGAAATTAAAAGTAATAGATTACAATATTTCAACAAAGTATCTGAATCAAGGCTTATGCCTGAGAATGGTATCAAAAACAAGAAGAATTGCTTGTAATTTCCAGAAAACCACTTGCAGGGTACAAAGGCATCTTAATTGCAAAATATCATAAGTGTATTTCTATTGCAGTTGGAATTTTTAGTTCAATATTCAATCATAGTAATCTTCAAATTTAGAATCAAAGAGTATAAATGCAACTACAGGTTACAAGTAGGCATTTCAAAAAGTGAACTGAAGAAAGGGATATATAAAATACGAGTTTTCAAGCAACCCATTTCAGTTATAGATTTTATCAACATCATTGGACCTTGTAAAGCTTAGACTAGTCAATACACAGTTAGGAAAGAAGAGAGACTGATTTTAAGAAAACTTGCTTGAGGTCAATAAGCGATCTAAACAACACGAGTAGATTATTTGAAAACTTAGTCACGGATTAAGCTTGAAATGTCAACCCTAGATTCGAAAACTTCAACAAATATTATCAGGATGCAATGTGGAAATATTCAAAGATGATTGAATGAAAATCATTTATGAGGCATATAACTCTGAATCATTAACCAAGAAGAATTACTCATATTTTTTGCTCATTCCAAAATGAGCAAGTTCTAGTCAAAAAAAACAAAAGTGAATGGAAGAAGAACTCTACGGTGAAGAAAATCAATACTAGAATATCAAATATAAAGTACTTTGTATATACCACTTCTGAGTTTTGAAGGAGAAAGTGTAAATGGAAGCTACATCCATTCAGAAAAGATCCAAAGTTCAAACTCTTTTTAAAAAAAGGGTGGTGTTTCAACACAACATTGGAAGGTTATATAGAAATTGGCCAAAGAAAATGGAACTTAGAAGCACAGATCACGGAAAATAAACAAGACCCACTCATGGGTAGCAAAGAATCAGAGTAGGAAAGAGAACTCAGTGAAAATGAAATAGTTTTCATGTTCGAAGATAAAGAAATTCACCCTTTTTAGAATTCATTGTTCACAATTGCAGAGGTCCTGAACTAAGGAAGAAAATAGCTTCCATTGAAGTTTCTAAGAGAATGAGCATAATAGAGCTCCAATGGCGGCCAAGGAAAAGGTCAATATCTTAAAAACCCGAAGCTCACATAGTTCTGAAGAAGGCAAAGGAATATCTTTTCTCAAATAATGAATCAAGCCTAGACATAGTAACAAACCACAGAAGTACATGCAAGAGACATAAATCCTAAGTAGCATATCTTGAAATCTAACAATGGAGGCCATCAAAAGGAACAACACAAAACCATGTTTTAGAGGGAAATAATTGTGGTGAATGTTCATGACCATACCAATCAGAAAGCTCATATTAACTAGATCTCACAAAGATATCAATAGTAGAGCTCGAGATCTAACAATGGTAGAATTTCCTATAATATTTTCTCAAAAAATCTAAAGAGAGATACAGATGCTCGAAGGCCAAAAAATGATCTAAATCGAGTTTCAGAAGCTTCAACAAAGACATCGAGCAAATTGTTTTCCAGGGCTTCACCCAAAAATGAAAATCCAAATAGAATGATCAAGTTAGGGCCAAATTGACCTTTACCATGCACACTCAAGAGATGAGTTAACGAACATAACCATGGTCAAGTGATCGACGATCAGAATTCAATAAGTAAAAAGATTAAAGGTTGAGGATCAATCTACACTTTCAATGTAAACCATGGTTCGAGCCCTTAAAAATTCATTTAATACATGTCAGAAACCCTAAATTCATACTTTGGAGATCGACGATAAAAAATCAACAAGTACAGAGATCGACGATCACAAACGAGTCATAAAAATCGATGCAAAAGATTCAAATAAAAATGGCGATCGAACTACCAAATTACCAAATTTTTCAAATTGTAAAACCCTCATCCACAGCCCACAGGCTCGAAAAGGACACATGTTTTCATCACAATAGAAGTGGAAAAGTGGAGGACAGAGGTATTTTAAGTTCAAAACCTTTTGTAAAAAGGTTAAAATTTAAAAAATCTCCCACAAACCTGACATCCCATAGGGAAAAAGTCAACAATGAATAGAAGTCAAAGCAAACACAGAGCAAAGCGGGCCTTCTCTACATTTTGAGACCTTTTCACAAAAGTTAAAATTTCCAAAATAAGCCCACAGGCCCAAAAATCCACAAAGGACTTAAAAGTCACAAAAGGCCCGAAAGTCCGCAAAGGGCACAAAACTTCAAAAAGGTCCGAAAGTCTACAAAGGACTTAATTTTTTTGAAATTTTGCCCTCATGCCCATAAAAGCAAAGGAAAAATAATCCACATGCCATCCAAGCTATCATTCAAGATTTGATTTTTAAAAACTTGAATTATAATGTATGTTTCAAATAATCAAAAGATGGCCAATCTATGGTGAAGTGCAAAGTGGTCCCCATAGTGGGTGTTTTGTGGGTATTATGATTATTTCTTTTACCCACGAATAGAGAGTTAAATTTTTGCATGCTCCATAAGAAGATAGATAAAACAAGAAGACAAAGTGGCAAGTCTAAAATAGCAAATACTTGCCTTGCAAGCAAGCTTTTTTTAGCAAATTATTTACTCTTTCTTTCTTAAAAATAGATCAGTCAACTTCAGTTGACCAATTGTAATCAAGGCTATTAAATGCCTATTTGTAATTGCATGTTCTATTTTTATTCCTTTATCTATTATTAAGTAAAGGATAAAAATAAGATGCATGGGCGAGTACAAGCCTTAGGCTATTTTTAGGAAAGGGGGGAAAATTATTTTTGCTATATATTGTGTGCCTTTGCAAAGCACGGGAGAAATTCTAGAGGAATTTTTGGATATAGGAGTACTGAAGCAATTTTTTCTAGTTTTTCCTTCTGAGTGTGAAGAATTTCTACCTTCCCAATTATTTACAGTCTTGTGTATGTTTCTATTAGTCTTGTGAATGTAAATTCCCTGATTAATCATCTTACCCTGTTGCAAAATTTAGTAGTTTCTACATGATATTAATGTGCATGTTTAGCTTAGCAATATTATTGTGATAATATCCCTCAATACCTCCAAGTGTTTTTCCCTTAATATTCTACAAAAGAACTGTTGGTTCATGCACCAAAATCCTTCACATATCAATTGTGCATATACTCAGTCAAATCCCTCATACAAATTTGGTGTATCACCTTAGTTATAATTATTTTATAGTCATCTTTTACCCTTAAACCCCAAAATCAATTTAGGATACATCAACAAGGAACCGGCCTTGATACTGGAGACTCACCTCAAAATAGGTATACCCATAGACCTGAGGTGTTTCCATTATATCTACGAAATAAAGAGAGATAAAATTTTGCAAGCTTAGAAAACTTGTAGCCATCTCTTTACAGGGTGCACTTTTGAGAGATAACAACTCCCCTTTGTTCTACAGAAATCTATTGAACTAAGTATCATCATTAAAAAAATTTCAATGTTTAATGTTGTTAGGGACAGATGGCCTTGTTAACACTTCAACATCATATTCACAATATGGGGACATTGCACAATTATCAAACCGAGATCCCAATACTGCAATCTTGTCTACCATAACATTGAACTTCCTATCATGATGCACAATATTAAATGAATCAAACATCTCAATCAAGTCCTAGACTGCATGCTTGTATTGTTTCATTCTTTGATTTTTAGTAGCATATAGTTTTATAATTTGTTTAACAATTAGTTTTGAATATCCCTTAACAATGATGTCTTTAACATAGTATTTCCAAGAAATTATCAAACCTAACAACAATGCTTCATACTCAACAATGTTATTAGTACACTCAAAGTTAAGTTTGAAAGAAAAAACAAACTCTTCCAAGCTTGGAGAAATAAGAACTACACCAACACCATTTCCAAATTTGGAGCAAGCTCCATCAAACAACAAAGTCCATGGAGATCCTACTTGTTCAAGACTCTTACATTGATCCATTTTGTTCTCTTTCCCATTAGCAAATCCAATAAAGTTATCAACATCAACACTTGTGTACAACACTTCATAAGATGCATTGTTGCAATCTTCAATAAGGTGCAACATCTTCTTTTCTCCATACAACTTGACAAGGATTCCCTCAATTGGGATGGTGGCATATGACATATCCATTTGAACACTCCCATCAAAACTTTCAGCCCATTTTCTAGACAACAACATACCCCACTTGGCTAGGAAATCAACAATAACAACATCAAGTTTCAAGTTCCTACCTGGATAAGCTGCAAGTTGTACCATCAAACCTTTCACACATCCCACCATTGGCACATTTCTGGAATCCATGGCAGTGCACTTTCCATATGCTTTTGTTACTTTGATATCCATCTCATTCATGACTTTCAGAGGGATAACATTGCATGATGCTACCGAATCAAACATACAATTGTGTAGCAATTTGTCCTTAATAATTAGAGTGGTGAAGAATGGATATACATTTAGTTAAGACTCTACCAAGGATGTTCCCAAATAAACCTTAGGTGGTTCACCTAGTTCTTCTAATGCTGGTGGTGTTTCTAGCTCTTCAATGATTGGAGGAGTCTCCATAATGTTTACATTTCTGCCTGGGGTACTCTTCTCTTCTTTCAATCCCAAATACTCCAATTCCCTCTTCTTGTGCTCAAGAATCCTAAGTAGCTCAATAATTGGAACACTAACTTTGATTTGACTCAAAACTTGGGCAATGTCATATGGAACACACTTTGGAAAGGAAGCATTGGAAGGGAAATTGAAAAACTCATCAGATGGCATGGGATTTTTGATAGTTTGGGCATGAGGAGAAGTATGAATCTTGTTTAGGACAACAAGGCCTTTGGAAGGTGTATCTTTCTTAGGAACCTATTTAGGAATACTAGTAAGCAATGGAGTTTTAGGTTTGGCTTGAGGCCTCGCTCCTTTGAAAACTCTACTCCTAGTATTATAATACTTTTCTTAAGCAACAACAATGTTCATCAATAACTACCTGTCCTCCTCAGATGGGGTTCCTCCATCATACTTCTTTATCATTAAATCTCTTAAATATTCAAATTCATTATTAGGAAATTCAAAATATTTTACAGTATCTATTTCTAAATTATGAGAGGGAGGAAGAAGAGGTACCCAGTGAATGTAATCTCAAAAATCAGCAATAGTTCTAGCACTTATTACCTCAATTGAATTTTCTTGTTGTTGTGAGCTTTTAGAGAACTCCATTATGCTTACATCATCATCATTGTTATCATCATCACCTTCCTCTTCTACTTTCCGATCTACTTCACATGGAGAATGGGGAATGAAACATTTGTCACACCAATCAATTACATTTGTTTCTTTAACAACAACACTTTGATAACCAAAGGATCAGGGACCATTCTATTTTCCCCGGCTGCGGCTATTTATTTTGAAATCCAATAGGTCCCTTTCCTCTATCATCAAATCTCTATTCATTTCTAGTATGATTTACAGATATTTCTTGGCCTTATTACTTTTGATGGCCTTGTGAACTCTACCTAATTTCTTTCTTTTCTTGGTCTAATTTGTATGATATTTCTTTGACAGCCCCTGCCAAAATTTTCACAACTTCTACCAAATCAGCATCCTTACTTGCTTGAGGTTTTTCTGGGTTAACCAGTTTCACACCCTCCCTCTTAGGAGGTTTTCCAATTTCTTTAATGTTATTCTCAATTTGTAGAGCCATGGTAAAATAATACCTCAAATTGGTAGGGTTTTTGTCCCTCAAATAGTATCTTTCTTATCAAATGCATCTGAATAATTTATAAGACAAGATTCATCACATGGCCTTAAACTTATAGGAAATATCCTCAATGTCTTATTAAATCTAGTGTTGAAATCATGCACTGATTCATTAGGATTCTTTTTAATATTTTCAAATTTTGACAAAAGAAACCTAGGGTCCATTTTATCACCATACTGCAATCTAAATGCATTATTCATTTTTGTCCAAGAATCAATGGAATTATCTAGAAAATATTTATACTAGTCCCTTGCATCTTCTTCCAAAGTATGGATAAACAATTTGATATATACATCTTCAAATTCAATCTCAAAGTCTTCCATCATGTTGATAAAAAGATTTAAGTGTTAATCACCAGTTATAGCATTATTTCCTTGGAACTTTGGTAGTCTATTTCTTACATCTTGGGAACTGCATTTGGATAACCAGCCATCCCTCTAAAATTTATAGGACCAAAGGTATTTATAAAAAATAGGGTGCAGGTGGGGGATGGGCCATGTTATTTTGAGGAGGTGACCTTGGAGGAGAATCAAACTGATAAGGGACAAGGGGTCTTTGAAACACAAGAGTATAACTTTAAAAATGAATATCTCCTAAAGGATTTGTTTCTTGGAAAACCCTATCAACTTCGGAAAACATAGGGGAAGAATGAGATGCAAAACTTTTAAAATTCAAATGAAGGCCCCTCTCATGATGGAGAATTCAATTCCACAAAAATACTACTTAATATAGAAGCACTTGAATGGAAATATTAAATGATACATTGATCACTCTCATCAATGGAGATCTCTTTTATTATTTCGCTGATCTCCAAAAACTCTCCAGGATCTTCTTCGTTCTAACTTTGTTTTCCTAGCTTTGGAAATAATATCCTAGTCGGATCCTTAGCGAAAAAGATTTTCTTCCTTCCAACTTTACAAATATTAGTAACAAATATAACTTTACAGAGGTTAAGACACTGGTATTTATTAAAAACATCGATTAACACGGAGTCACCACTAAGGATTTCCACCTTAGTTGTACAAATTCACTAAAAATATGATCTATCAAATGTCTTTCAACACTAGAAACTAGAAATGGAATGATCTGACCTTCCTTTACCTAGATTTATCAATGAAAATTAGTGCAATAACTGTAGAAACTTGAAATATTACAGATAACACTTGTAACTTTGAGCGGTTCTTACAGTGCTGAACACGGGATGATGTTGAAACAATGTACTAACACTTAGAGCATGTAAGAAATGTTTACCAAGGTCTGAATATGATTTGCAATCACAATGTCCCTTAAAATGATGCCATAAAAATGCTTGGTACCCAAATTGATTCTCCCTTAGAGGCTGAGTAACATCATAGATTTGACAGGAAGCTTAGAGACAAGCATATCATATTGTGTGTCTTTTCTAGCTAGGAAGAGATGCAACTTGCTCTTTTCACTTAGATATGGAGAAATGGGTAGCACCTAAAGAGAATTTGATCTATCCTCACTATTTTATGGTTGTGCCTTTCAACCATGATGAGAGGACCCTTTTGTATCCTGCTATTTGTGGAGGAGATGGAGATGTCTTTATTTGCAAAGTTATTAAGAAGACCTCGAATAAAACATGATCAATACAACAAAATTCTAACTCTCACGAGTTGTCACCTTAGATAATGGAGATATTTTCTATTCAGGTTTAGGCTACTAAAGATAATGACAACCCGATCACATCTACATGTTTTGGTAATTGAAATTATGCATTTGTACACACATAGGAAAAATAGGGGTAGTATGGGTAGGATTGGTTGTTTTAAAATGAAATTTGGTGGGAGGTGAGGTAGAATGAACATGATTCACCAGATCTTTGAGAGATTTTACAAAAATGGAAGGCTTAATCAACAGAATGTTTCAAAACAACTATTTAATGTTCATTGAACTATAAGGTGTGTTGTAATGGAGGCCCATATCAACACGTTTTCACACAAAATTTAAGAATACAAAATGAAGGTTCAAATTGAAAAATCTAATTGAACATTATCAACCTTTGTTTTATTACGCCTAAGATACCCTCAAAGGTTAACAAACAATCTTATCATCATGCTATGAGTAAAATGATTTTAAATTTGTTGATTTCACTATCCAATGAAAGATCTTCTGAAAAATGAAATTTAAAATGCCACCAAAGTATCACAAGGATAATATCTTGTGTGATTGAGAAAGATTTCAATGTAATATTATATTGGGAACAAGAAAAACTATTTACGACATTAAAAAATGAAGCGAAATAACTTTTCTCAAAATCAACATAGATTAATTCAAATTTGATTAAATTCATCAAATAGCGGGGAAAGTTTATAGAACAATCTCATAGCTTGTCAATGGCTTTACACCTATAACCACCTTGACATGATCAAATTTAACAAAAATAAATAAGCAGGTTCCTTAGATGGATTCTCAGAAAGATGGGCTCTGTCAAACTTCTCTCTTAGGAATTAAATCCTGACCTCTAACACTCCAACCATTTGCATGAAAAATTCATGCAATTTATAACATTTAATCTACAATAGATTTTCCCCCAAAACAAGAAACATTCAAAGCACCATTGCTTGTTACGATTTTGATTGTGATTCCCATAATCAGATTTGCAAAAATTTATCAAGTGCTCAGAGGGAAAATATCTTAAAATATTTCTAGAATTCAATTCTTTCATCTGGTAAATCACTCTTCATCTCACGTGCTAACTACTTCCTCCTCTAATCTGTCAAATCTGGTTTTCTTATATGCCAAGGAAAGAAAGATTGGAAAATCAGATCAAGTCCGATAGTCAGATCACATCTTAATGGTAAAATATGTTTTCAGATCTTCCCCACCAAATGAAGATCTTAAATTAATTCTCCTCTTCGTTTGGCGTGTAGGAGACACCAATAAATGATAAAAAAAACATAAACATTCACATCCCCAGGGGTTTCAGAGCAAACATGGTAGAAAATCAGATACAGATGTACAGTTGCCATGGATTTCCCATTTGAATTTTAACCATCCATGTGGGAGATCTGAGTTAAGATGGGCATGGGGGTTCTTTTTTACCTTTTACAACTTTTGGGAAAAATAGCAAAATTTCTCATTTTTCTCCACCCCTCCACCTTTGAAAAATGGGCTTCACAATTGTCTCAATGTGGGTCCTAACAGAACCACGCTTCTTTTTTATAGTTTAACCCCTTTTTTAACAAAAGGAAAATTTTCCAAATTTCCCCCAGAAGTCCACACCTCTGACATTGATGTTTCAAAGAAAATTTTGATTATTCTCTGTTGGGATTTTGAGTCATTTTGATGACTTTAACATGTCCCCACGAGAATAATCAAAATTTTGATTATTCTCTTATGAGTGTATTGTGCATGATGGCACAATATTCACAGATATTACTGATTCATCCCAACTTATAAAATCATATCTAAAGAAGTAATTTCAACTCCAATCTGAAGAGAAATCATTAGTTTTAGATCTACCATATGATAAAGAACAACATGTTTTCATCTTAACAATTTTTTTGATAGTGGATGATGATGAGAACAATGACATGGTCGAGGAAGTGGAGTTAGAAAGTGATCAAAATGATGCAACCAAATGTAAAGATCCATATTGTGATGCATGATTGGATATTTCTACATCATTATAGAGTTGTAGTGATTCAAAAAGAGCATCATAAGACACAAAAATGTACCAAGAAGAGCACCATGAAGGGTTTTGAGATTTTAGCTTGCATGGTGGATCGAATGAACAATAAGAGGTTTTCATGATTGTTGAATCATCAATTAAAAAAGAAGTGTAGTAGTTTTAAGAGGTATAAAAAAATCAAAATCATCTTTTGCATGTGCTCTAAAAGGACGGTGAAAGAAATTTTATAGGTTGGGTTAGAAAAGACAAATTTATAGTAGTGAGTAGACCTTGTTTGAAAAGATATTTGGCTGATTTCCAATCAATATTAGTAGTACCGAAGCTAATCCGATTCGAGCATAAAGATGAACTTCACATTCTCCAAAATCATCCTTCATACCTCCTGAAATAGATTGCAGATAGGATTGATGTATTTTTTATATTATATACTTATCTTTTGAGTAAGTCAAAAGTAAAATTCTTGTTCCCATCTTTGACATATTATCTAATTTTCAATTCGAGCTCATAGTCACATTTTATGATGAATTGAAGTTATTTCTCTAAGCTTGTATCATGATCTGTCTACATTCTCGGTCTCATCCAATTATATTAGGTTATTATAGGTTTATTTTCCACATAATAAGTTCTTACGCACACTCTATATGCTTCACCTTGAAGTATGTATGATTTCCTAGCTTTGTACGTGATCTTCCATTCCTCCAAGTGCAATTTTGCACATTTTTTTTTTTTTTTTCTCATTTTTCTTTGAGGATTTAAAATCCTTATCACTACTATTTAGTATTTGGAATGCATGGTTAAGTTTTACGATGGTTTAAGATGTGATTTCATGGTTGAAAGTGAGGAGATTCAGGGTTCTATCTAGTTAGTAGAAAACCCAGTTAGAAAATTCACCAAGATGTTGACAATTTTTGTTCATCATAGAAAAGGGCTATACAAAAATTCCAGTTACTTATTTTTAGTGATGATTGGACAACACATGGGCACTAGGAAGCTAGGGTTTTTATTCTAGGATACTCATTCATGATATAGAAGGCCATTCTAGTGTTAATCATTTTCAAGACCATGCATCAACCTTTTTATCTTGCTGCTGAGGCATATGACAAAGATGGGAATATTTTCATATATCAAAAAAATCATCTTGAAGAAATATGAAAGTTTTAGTTCTACAAAGTTGAAGTTAAGCATAATTTACATCATTTTTTTAGTTATGTTCATGGATCAGATCAAGGTACAATTTATTCATTTATTCCTTTATGATTAAATGAAATTGCATTAATGTGTTGAATTGCATGGGTTCATTTCATATTATGTTACTTAAGAAAAATGAAAAATATGCAAACATCTCATCATATAAAATAAATTTCATTTATTCATTAAGAAAGAGTAAATGCTTCTCACACAATCCATGTGAAATTATTAAGAGGAATGAAGGCGTGTGTATGTATATATATATATATATATATATATATATATATATATATATATATATATAATTGAAATATTAAGAAAGGAGGAATTCGTCATTCCCTTGGTTGAAGATCATTTCGAGGCTCCTCCAAATTGTGCTAGGTTGCAGCTCCATTAACATACTTGAAAGGAAAAACTCAAAATCATTAGTCCTCAAGATTTCTAAATTAGTATGCTTCCAACTTTGCATCTATATGCATCATTAATTAGCATTCATGAAAGAAACATAGTTTCTGAATTGAAATCATTCATTTCTAGATTGGAAATCTTCAAGTTTAGATTTGAGCATCATGGAAAACCTTTCAAAAGTTATGAATTGCTAAAAAGGAAAAGAATGTACTCCAAAAATTTTGTGAAACTTTGATAAAATTTATAATAGATAATTGAAATCTATAATTATATTCTATTATAGATTTCAGGAAGCCGTCATTAGAGCTAGAAAAGGAGCAATTTTACAAGAATGACTATCAAGCAATACATGAAGTAATTGAAGCTAGGAAAAGTGATGTATTCCATTATGATTATAAGAAATAAGCGGCCCAAGAGCACATAACTACAAATAACATCCATTGTAATATAGTGACAATGCATCTTTGAAGATGAAAATGTCTTTTCACCATATGTGTTCTAATCATTCAATAATGAAAAATATTATCTTCGAATCACAACTCCCTATGGTTTGTACAAGTGTGTGTGCTTGAGCTCACAGTGTGATTAGATAACATGGGTGCTATCTCAAAGTTGTGGGACTTTCTTCTTGACATAGACCTCTAGAGAAAGACGGTTTTTCTCTAAACTACCTGCCACAATCTACTCTAATGCAGGAAAAACTATCTATCCTAATCTAACTTTCTAAGGGACCAAAGAGAGAGAGAGTACATGAAAACAAATCCTACATGAAAGTGGTGATACCCCAGAAAAGGAGAGTGTGAGAGTAGTCTTCCAATGTGTGAAATGTAGAAGTAAAATGCAAACTAGAAGGGGTGATAATAATTCTCCACAATCTAGCAACTGCATTCACAACAATATTTCATACACACACAATGACAATGGATCCTTGCAATAGCATAAGACAGACACGATGTATATGCAATGAGATTGAAAGGGCAAGAGGAATGCAAAAAAAAGTAGTAGGGGAAGATACATCCACAAATTTGCATTTATTGTTTCATAAGTATGGAAAATTTAATTTATTACAAGATAAGGGCCTGGTTCACCATACAAAGATTCCACTACAATGGACTATAGTACATTTTCTTCACAAAACAATTTTGATAGAGTTTTTATACTCAAAAATACCCCCTTACAATGAGCCCAACACTCCAATTTATAGAAATCTTAGAAGAGAGAGAGAGGGAAAATTTAAAATCCCAAAATTTTTCCTTCAACCACTTGAAAGATGTAGTAAATGAAGTGAAATTATGTTCTGTTTCTTGAAAAATTCTCCCCATACTATCCCATGACTTACAATAGTGAGAAATGTCAGCCCATGCTCCATTGAATGCATCCCAACTACCAAATAAAACATTGTTATGAACCTAGGAACATTTTCTACAAAATCACCATCTATTTCTCATCAAATTATGAATTTATTGAGTTCTATACATTGGTCTTGGAAATAGGATTCTAACAATACCAATTTTGTGTGTTTTCACTTAGAAATGCAAAATTTATGGCCTTCGAGTCTGAAGCCTTTATTTTGGGTCTATTAGGCATTTATGTCATTTTTCAGGACTGGATTTTTAATTGATTGGAGCTAAAAATGTTTATTTATTTTTAATTAGGTTTTTTGCGGTAGAGGATGTCGTGCCCATTCTGAAAAGTCAATTTCTTTGAAAATCAGAGCTCGGGGTCAAAAGTCATGGTTGTTTGAAGTTCGGGGTTTGATTTACACTGTCTTCCCTTGCATGCGGCTATATTAGGTATTTCGGGTCTTGGTGTCCCGGCTGTCCTAGAAAAAAACCTCCAATCTACCCACAAGTCACCTTCCTATCAAAAATTTTGGAATTATTGGGTCCTGGCGTCCCGCTTGTCCCAACGTTGACCGGGCCATGAGGGCCATTGACTGCCACTTTACCCACATCCCTTTGACCGGTCTTACAAAATTAGACAAGTCAGGTTTTTGGGTCCCAACTATCCCGTGAGTACCATGTTTGCACAGGCTCCAAAACCTGATTTTTCTAATTTCTTTTCAAATTGGCCATTTTGGCCATGCAGTCTCGATGTCCCATGCGTACTGTGCGGCTTGGGCTCCTAAAACTGATTTTTTGATTTCTTTTCAAATCAGCCATTTCGGCCATGCGGGTCCGGATGTCCCATGTGTACCTATGCTTCACGGGGATCCAAAAACCTGATTTTTCCAATTTCTTTGCAAATTGGCCATTTCAGCCATGTGGGTCTCGGATGTCCCATGCGTACTGTGCATCTTCACTACAAAAACCTGATTTTTCTCGCAATACACTAGCACAGGCTGAAATTTTTGCATTTTTACAATTTTTTCTAATTTTTGAATTTTTCTTGGATGGCGAAGTTAGAGAGAAACTAGAGGGGCCCCCAAAATCCAATTTTTTTCCCTTCCATCATTTCTCCTTGCTCCAACGATGAGGATATTATGCACGAGTTATCCAAATTAATTCTACGGGTGAATTTGGGATAGCAAAAACCATTATGAGGCTCATAGCGAGAATGAAGAAATGGAATGTGTGAGAAATTAGCATATTTTTAGTCGTGAACATCTAAGAAAAATAAGATTCAGTCATCCAAATTTACGAGTACAATTTCTAGCACATGTGACCAAGTTTCAAGAAGAACACATATTTTAAAGTACAATTTTCTCATACAACTATAAAGTTACTCATTTTGCAAACTACAAGTTTAAGATTTCAAAGTGAATCAACAACGAATGGCAAAAATCTCAGCCATATAGAAATCCAATCAATTCCAAAAATATATTAAGATGCAATATCATGCATTAAATGGTATTCAACAGGGAACAAGTATGGAAAAATTTCAAAGTAATGCACCTTTATCATACTACTACCATCAAATATTACAACAGTAACAACGATCGAGAGAGAGTCACGAGGTGACAATGCAAGAAGATGAAAGAGTATTAAAAGCATTTTAAATCCATCTAACTACTATGTAACTTTCAATGGTTTAAAACAATAGCTAGCATAGAACGACCAATTTTCAAGCACAAGAATGAGTGAGCATAGTAGAAGGTATAACCCACCCTCTATCAATTTGCATACAAATAGGTGTAAGTAGAGAATGCTAGTAATTTTAGCATGTGAGCAAAGTTATAATGATATATTTGAAAAAATTGTTTACATTCTTTTTCAAAACCATCATCTTTTAAACCACATAGTAAATATTTTACACTAAATATCACATTCATAACAAAATTCCAAGATTTAGAGTAAAAAAATATAATATCTTCCGATAAAGGTATGGTCACACCACATATTTTACAAGGGTCTTAGGTTTTAAAGAACAGGTTGTGTGAAAACAATCAACTTTGAAACCATCATGTATTCAACCTAACATGCTTGAACACAACCATGAAAAGTTAAAAGCCCATGGACAATCAGAAAAGAAAATATCTTGAGTCATTTGTATTGGCAAATGGAAAACATGGAAACCCTATTCCAATCTGTGTCAAGTAATAGAGTACATGAAGCTCACTAACTAGTTGAAAACCCAACATGAAATGCATAAAACAATTTAGAATAATTTTGTCCATAATGTCTAAAAAATATCACAATAAGAAACAAGACTCTCAATAAGAATAAGAGTTAAAAAAATAGAGTATATTTGTTAAAAATTTCATGTATTTGGCAAAAAAGCTATCAAATATGAAAAATGGCATCTTAAAACTACCTAAATCATATTTTACATCATAATATAGAGGCCCATAAAGCAAATTTGGAGTCCTTAAACCAATTGGTTATGGAATCATTACAAAGAAAATGAAACAAAGATTCATGCCACGAGCTCCAAAAAAACCCACTTCAACAATTAAATGACTATAACATCCAAGTATTAGAAGAATGGCATCTCCAACCGAGGACACCATGAGGAAATCAAAATAAACGCTAATCTCCAAACCAAAGCCATAGTTGAATGCAAAGCTCAAATGAAAAAAAAACCTAGAATGATATCCGAAAAACCCTCCAACGATGGTCAACTAAGGAACAACAATGCACATAGCTTCAAAAAGTGTAGAGGGATACATGGGAAAAATAAGAAACCATAACATGTACACGTTATAACACGTACACGTTATGTTATTTACATATATATAATAAACCATAACATGTATGTTTTATAATGCGTACACGTTATGTTATTTACATATATTATGGGCCCCCAACATCCTTTTCACCTCCTTCATGGGATTTTTACCCTCTTTCTACTGGTCTCAGAGATTCATGTACATTCTTCACAAATTTTGAGTAGTTCATCTTGTCCCCTACCCCACTATATATATTTTTGCAATCATGGGTGAAAAAAGACAACATAAGAACAAGAAGAAATTCAAAAACAAGACACTAGAGCAATTGGAAGAGATGAGAATAAAGCAAGTGAAGAGGATGTAAAAACTTTGTGTAGGGAAAGGTACATCTTCTATATCAAATGTACCTAATGTTTTAGAATATGAGTATGAAATACATAATGAAAATGTAGAGAATAATGATTTTCAAATAAATATTAATATTGATTTAAATTATAATGTTGGTATAGATGAAGAAATTGATATGAATCAAAATTTCAAACCTTTACCTAAGAATCCAATTGTTGAACTTTTAACTAAGAATCCAATTGTTGAACCTTTACCTAAGAATCCAAATGTTAATCCTAAAATTTTTATGGAAACATTGAATGAAAAATTAACCTTGTTAATGAATCTCCACCAATAAGAACACCTCCTTCCAATTTTTCTAAGAAAACTAATTGAGTTAATTTAAATTAATAAAAACATTATAAAACTAATTCCTAACAAAATGTCTAAAAGAAATGCGAGAAGAAAATCTAGGGAATTTTGGATAATTATTTTGAGAATTTAAATGACACAAAAGATGTCAATTATTCGTTACATTGATGAAATTAATTATGATGAGACCTACAATGAAGATGCTTGGGTTAAGAACATCTAATGTTGCTAATTGAAATGTGTCAATTGTTGAAAATATACATAAAGCATACAAAATCGTAGGTTCAAATGCAGACACACCAAAGATAGTAATGTTACATGGTGTGCACTTACTAATTGTAAAGTAAGTGATAAAATAGTTAATCAATGCTTGATTAGAAAAATAAGAATTTTTTTGAAGCCAAACAGAAAAACACTAACGGAAACAAGATATAGACGGAAAAGTCTTGAGTTAGTCAATAACATTAACTATTAGACATTCTCTAGTAGACTCCCACAAAAATAAAATCATAGATATGATATTCTAAAATAATTATTTGTAACTTATTGCAATGAGAACACAAGGGTGTCACCAAATAGAAGAGATACAAAAAAAAAGAAGAATAAGTTCTCATAATCATGAATTATGTGCAAAAATTTCTTAGATATGACTAAACTACATTTTTTCTCTTATTTTAAGAATGAAAATTGACAAATTAACATTATCCAAATATTTTTTCAAATGAACATACCCTTTTATCTCGAAATCAATCACTCACATACCACTTTTTTCTGTAAGCATCATGTTGAATTTTCAATGAATTATAATGTTATTTTTCAAATACGTTGTTTTTGCATACTAACATCATGGTGAAGGAGTGAGGATTAAATGTTCCACAAAAATCTGCAAGATAATGTATTCCTAAGATAATTTTGAAAAATCAACTGGATATTTTTTTATAACAAAACATGTTTGGATGGAATGTGCAACGTCTGTGGTGGCTTAAAATTTGTATCCATGAGGATAGTACACATAAAATAGGAAAATAATTAGTTGGATTTAAAAAATATAAATAAATGGCATATCAATTAAAAGATGGAAAATAATCTAAGAGGTGTGAGCTTATTATAGAACAATTACTGTATCGAATATATGGTCAAATTGTGAGAGGAAAATACTTATGAGTAAGCAAGGCACACACAAAAATCTCAATGGTTAGATGAACAATTCAAGTTAAGAAATGACACATTCCGACTTGGTATTATTGTTTTAGTAGTTGACTTCGCAGAGAACTACACATTGCATCTATAAATGGAGGTTCATTCTCAATTTTATAACTCGGTGCAAGTTACTATTTTTGTACATATAAAACTCATGCACTCTTCAGAAACACTAATCAAGATCAAAAATATTAAGAGAATATCATTTCTACATCAATGATGATCTGACACATTCTATGGAATATGTGCAAGGGTGTTTCAAGGTGTTTTATGTGAACTTGATTGAGATAAACATTTTTTTAATCAACATTACATTTTGTCAGACAACTACACATCACAATTCAATAATGCACGAATGTTTTATTGGCTAAGCATGATGCATAAAGAAACATTTTTATAACATATATGGATTTTTACTAAACTAGGACATGGGAAAGGAGAGCATGATGGTGCAGGAGTATGTGTGAAAAGAGAACTTATAAGAGAAGATTTGAATTTCAAGGATAGTGATAAATTTATAGATGCTAAAAGCATTTTTGATTGGTTTGTCAAGAACATGGACCATTAATCTCAAGAGAGTTCAATGGTTTGTAGGTATTTTTGTTGATAGAGGAACAACATTTAAAAATTTATGAAGATTTTATGACAGTCATAGGATCAAGGTATATGCACTCATTCCATAGTTCGAGATGCAAGTTCTTGGACTATTTATAATATGTTCATGGTATGTTTTTATATCATGCATTGATTTTTCATGGAATGAATGTGAGTCACAACAATGGGTGGATGAATGGACTTGGAGACCTCTAATTCCACTTGACACATACCAAGTTTAATAAGCATTACAACTTGTAGTGTCTTTAGCTCACATGACAACATCACCCGATTTTGACCAAGTCTCTTAATTATTGTTAAAAGGTACATATATATGTCATTTTTTAGATTTATAAATTATTAAATGATCAAATATTAATGTATTTTAAATTTTACTTAAGTTTTACTTTTTGATGTAGTGCACAATTTTGTAGTTATAGTGATAAAATTAAACCAAGAGGGAACTGACTACTTCTTGTTTCATTGTGTAGATGGGAAACAAATTGACTTCAACAATAATTTACAATGAAGCCCTTGATTATCCCACCGTGTTAGTTGTAGTCATAGGAACTTGGATTTGATGTTATACTATCAAAAAATCAAATACTTGGTTTTTTAAGACTATGAAGTACATCAAAAGATACTTCAATATTCACATTTCGTTCTTCCAACAAATATTCAATTGATAAAATATCAAGGTAGGCCATTAACAAAAATTATATGGAATGTTCATGAATCATATAATGAAGCAATGATTACTACTTTTAAGATTAAAATTGATCCTTACAGTTCATTGGATTGAATTTTCAAAGGTATGTTATTCATCAATTTAACTTGAATATTTACTTTGATGATTTTGTTTAAATTTCGTATGATTTAAAATTCTACCTAATTGCTTAAGAAATTGTTTATGTAGGTTAGTGGTGCCAAAAAAGCTTCCACCTTCACATGGCTGGAAATTTTAGTAGAAACTTCATTATTTTTGAATCCAAGTGAAGCTAAGGGAAATTCAATATTAGAAAGAATATCAAATAAAAATTCTCATTTCACCACCTACATTTCATGAACCACCTATTGTTGGTTGTGGAGCCTAATAGAGACAGGGGTTGCAACAGGGGTATCAACCCACTTGTGGGGTTTCATGGGCATGTGCCCCAGTGGAGATTCATGGGAAGCTCCCCAAAAGCCACAATTTATATGTATTTATGCATTGTGAAATTTTTACCATTCATTATTAGGTCATAGATCCAATGGGTGGTTTTCGATGTTTCAGAAGAATGACAAAACCTTAATATCTTTAAAGGGTCATCATGTATGAGGCTCATTTTAAAAGTGACGACACTGTGAGAGATTTTTTATTGGAATGAATAATAAGGATTGGCTGTTTCTTGTGGATGTACCCCATTTTGGGTGAATCACATTAAATTTGTGTCTATGTTTTATTGAATTCTTTGCTACTTTACATTTTCTGCATTATTCATTGCATGCTTATTTATCTGTACAACTGGTATAATCCTAAAAAATGGTATCAAAGCATGTTTGAGATTTATTTGTTCACAATGTACTCACAAAGAGATTTCTATTTGAGTGGGAGAAGCAACAATGGTAGAGGAGAATAAGTTCGAGTTGAGAAGTTTGATGGCTGAAATTACCAACTATGAATTATGCGGGTGGAAGATTACCTATATCAAAAATATCTATACCTACCATTTGGAGGAAGATGTGAAACCCTCAAACATGTCTTATGAGGAGTGGAAGGTTCTAGACAGAAGGCTCTAGATGCGATTCGATTGAGTATTACATCATCTATAGCTTAAAATATCTCGAGGAAAAGATTATTGTAGACTTGATGAAAACCCCAGCTAATTTATATGAAACACCTAGTGCATCCAAAAATGTTTATTTGATGAAAAGATTGTGTAATCCAAAAATGCAATAAGGTGGATATGTATCTATCCATCTTAATGATTTCCACACTATTGTAAATCAATTACATTCATTTAATATCCCATTTTATGAGGAGGTTAGAGCAATATTATTCCAATGTTCTTTTCCAGAAAGTTAGGACAACTTAGCAATGGCAGTTAGCAATACATCATATACTTCTCTTAAATTTAAAGATGTAGTCAGTGTCATTATAAATGAGGAAATGCACAGGAAAAGTACACGGGAAATTCTTCTTCTAGAAATGCGTTGAATATGGAAAGTAGAGGGAGGAGCAAGGAGAAATCAAGGAGTAAAGATCATGGGAGATCTAGATTGAAGATGGGAAGATCCAAATATAGGATTATAGGAATTAATTTTTGAAACTATGGAAAGAGAGGCCATGATTTAAAGGGAGATTGTTGGATCAAAGAAAATAAAGAAAATTAGCCTAGAGGTATTAAAGAGGAAAATATGACAACTAATATTTTTCAAGAGGCTCTTATACTTTCTCTTGATAATAGAGTAGAATCTTGGGTAATATATTCAAGAACCTCTTTCCATGCAACCTCCGATAAGGTCTATTTTAAAGAGTATGTCTAGGGAAATTTTGGACATGTTTTTTTGGGAAATGATGAGTCATGGAACATTTTTGGGAAGGGAAATGTACACCTAAAATTAGAGAATAGAAATACATGGATATTGAGAGATGTGAGGCGTGAACCTAGCATTAGGAGAAATATCATCTCTGAAAGATAGTTGGGTGGTGAAGGTTGCGTAGTCACATTCACTTTAGATGATTGGAAGGTTTCAGAGTGCCACAGTAGTGGCATGAGGTAAGAAAGTAGGAACTTTGTATTTGTCTACATGTATATCTACTTCTTCTACCATATTTTTTAACTTTAGACGAGGATCCCATCATGTGGCACAAAGTATATTGGGACATATGAGTGAGTAGGACATGAAAATTCTATAGGAAATAGGTAAGTTTTCAATCTTGAAGAAATTGGATCTATATTTTTGTTAGCATTGCATTTTGGGAAACACAAAAGAGTTATATTTATCAACGAAGGGAATACCAAGAAAGATAAAAATTTGGAGTTGGTTGAGACAAATGTGTGGGGCTAGCTCACATTACATCTCATGTTAGTTCTCTTCGTACTATGTTACATTCATAGATTATGTCATAAGGAAGGTATGGGTTTAATGCATTAAGTGTAAGTTTGATGTCTTCGAAATGTTTAATTAATGGAAAGCACTTGATTAGAATGAATGTTGTTTTAAATTTAAATTTTTGAGATATGAAAATGGTAGTGAGTATTACAAAGTAAGAAATTTTATGATTATTTTTCCTTGAAATGGATTCGTAGAGAGAAAACAATTCCTAGTACTTTGCTGACAAAAAAATGTTGTTAGTGAGAGGATGAATAGAACAATAATGGAGCATGTATGGTCAATGTGATTGCACGTAGGGCTGCCTCCTCATTTTTGGGTAGAAGATGTAGATAATTTTTTTACTTAGTCAACCACGGGCCTTTGAGTGCATGTTAATATTAGACTTGGAAAGAGGTAGACCTTTCATTTTCAAGAGTATTTGGTTAAGAGGAATTTGTGCATGTTAATAAAGAAAACAAGAAGAAATTGGATTCAAAATCCAAAGGTTGTACATTCATAGGCTATGGCTCCAACAGTGATTATGGATTTATTTTTTCAGATCTAGACAAACCTAAGATAATTAGGAGTCATGATGTTGTTTTGCGTGAAAGAAGAATATATAGGGATTAGGTACAAGATGATAAAAATCCCAAGTAATAATTAGTTGAGGATATAGATCCTAAATATGAAATATTAGGTGAACAATATCTACCTATAGGTACTGAGGTTAATAGTTCGTAGGGGTGAGCACAACATCTAGTGTCGTCATCAACACCTCTGTCACAAATTCAAGACAATGATTAGAAAACAAATAATGAGCCCGTGATACCCACATCTTCAATAAGAAGATCACAACATATTAGTTAACCTCCAGAAATATTTTCCCCTTATTTTTATTATTTGTACTAATAAATAGTGGTGAACTAGAGAGCTTTGATGAGGCAATGTAGGTGGAATCCACTAAGGAGTGGGTGTGTTCCATGAATGAGGAGATGGAATCCTGCGAGAAGAATAAGACATGGGATTCGGTCAAATTGCTGGGTGGGAAGAGATTACTATAAAACAAATGGGTCTAATGTGTGAAATAATAAGGAGGAAAAGATACAAAGAAATGCTTTTAGTGAATGGGTATGAATAAAATAAAGGTATCAATTTTTATTAAATTTTTCCCTTGTTGTTAAGATGTCTTCCATTTGTACTTGTATAAAGTTTAGTGCTTGTTGAAGATTTACACATAGAGAAACTTGATGTCAAGACAAAATTTCTTGATGGTGACTTAGAGGAGGAGATTTATATGTAGTAACCACTTTGGTATGAGGTGAATGGTAAGGAGAAATTGATTTTCAGGTTGAAGAAGAGCCTATACGAGCTCAAGCAAAATCCCCACAATGGTATCTAAGTTTTGATATTTTTATGCATGAGCATAGTTTTACTAGATATTAGTCAAATCATTTTGTGTATTTTAAAAGGTTGTATATTGGGAGATACATTATTCTTCCATTATATGTAGATTGTATGCTTATAGTGGGATATAATATGTAGGAAATTACAAAACTCAAGGAGAAGCTTGCACAAACATTTGCAATGAAGGATTTTGGTGTAGAAAGAAAATCCTCTCAGTATGCAAATAAAGAGAGACATGAAAAATAGGAAATTGATGTTGTCTTAAGAGGAGTATGTACAAAATGTGTTAGAGAGGTTTTATATGCAAAAGACGAAGCCGTTAGTACACCATTAGCTAGGAATTTTAGATTTAGAAAAGATAAATTCCGAACAACACAAGAGGAGAAATATTATATGGCATGAGTTCCTTATTCTTCAGCAGTTGTGAGACTCATGTATATCATGGTTTTACCGGGCTTACATTTCCCAAGCGGTGTGCGGATGTTAGCAGGTATATGGAAAATATGGGTAAAGCACACTAGAAGGTAGTTAAGTGGATTCTGAGGTACTTGAGAGGGACCAAGAGTAGTAGCCACTTGTGCTTTGGAGTGTCAAATTATACTTTATAGGTATTTTTGGATTCATATATGGCAAGAGATGTGGATAGTAGGAGGATCACTCTGGATATGTGTTTACAATTTGCGGTGTGGCACTGAGTTAGATCTCAAAGATACAAAAGTTAGTTTCCTTATCTATTAAAGAGGTAGAATATGATGCAATACTAAGGACGGTAAGGAAATGTTATGGATGAGAAGGTTCATGGAGGATTTGGGCAAGTAGCAATGGATTGCAAGTTACATAGTGATAGTCAATACATAATTCAAGTAGAAAAGAACTTGCCCTTACCTTATAGTAATAAAAACATT
Source organism: Taxus wallichiana var. yunnanensis (assembly GCA_018340775.1). Classification (NCBI taxonomy): domain Eukaryota; kingdom Viridiplantae; phylum Streptophyta; class Pinopsida; order Cupressales; family Taxaceae; genus Taxus; species Taxus wallichiana. The sequence goes on along the minus strand of CM031244.1, from coordinate 347,013,008 downwards.
CATCTAAGATATCACTTCATACTAAAGGTGTTGGAGGATGGGAAGGTGTAATTGGTGAAGATTCATAAATATGATAATCTTGTTGATATTTGCACTAAGCCAATGAAAAGGAGACATTTGAATTGCATTCAAATCAATGGATCTTCAAGATTGAGCTTGAAGTGGAAGGAACAATCCAAGAAGAAAAGTCCAAGTAGGAGATTGTTGGTTGTGGAGCCTAATAGCGATGGGGATTAATAACCAAATTTTATATGTATTTATGCATTGTGAAATCTAGACCGTTTATTATTAGGTCAGATCTAATGGGTGGTTTTTATGTTTCCCCAAAATGATTAAATCACTAATATCTTTAAAGGATCATCATGTATGAGGCTTATTGTAAAAGTGAGACCACTATGAGAGATTTTTTCTAGACTGAATAATAAGTATTGGCTATTTCTTGTGGATGGAGCCCATTTTGGGTGAATGATGTTAAATATATGTCTATATTTTATTACATTCTTTTACGCTTTACATTTTCTACATTATTAGTTGCATTCTTGTTTATCTCTACAATTGATATAATCCAACACCTATATTATTCACATCATTGGCAATGGATAGCCTTACACCGACTTAGAGTTGATTATTTGGCACTTTTTTAAACAATAGGACAATAAGAGGATCGTATTGAGATGGAGAAAATTGATATGGGATTTTGTAGAGGAAACCAACGTGGAGGTATAGGATCCGCGAGACCATTCTTGGTGCCACATATTCTAAGAAATTAATCATCGAATTTATAGTGTTTTTTTGGTCTTAGGGATCTTAAGGGACTATGACTGGATGAAGTAGCCCGCAAACATTGGCGGTTAAGGGAACTGAAATGATGTCTCCTTAACATTTACCAGTCATCTTGATGTGTGTGCATAGTTGACTCAATGCCACTAAACTTTGTTTGCAAAATATTGCATCGAACAACATTACACCAACTTAAATGGCATTATTCACCACTTTTGCAAACAATAAGCCAATGAGAGAACCAAATAGATATGGAGAAAGCTGATACATGATCTAGTAGAGGGTCCTAACATGGAGGTGTATGATATAACGATACCTTTCTTGTGTCACGGATTATGAGATATCACCTCGTGATGTTATAGCCTTTTTGGTCTAAAGGATCTTAAGGGACTATGCCCAGATGAAGTAGCCTAGAAGCACCAAGAGAATTGGCCTTCAAAACAAAGCCTCCCTAGCATTTACCTATTATCTAAAATTCACCCCTTAGGGTAAATTTTGGTAACCTAGGTAAATTCTTCATCTTTGGAGCAAGAAGAAATGGGGATAGGCCAAAGATTTTGGCTTTTTGGGCACCTCTCTACTTTCCCTGTAACTCCCATGTCTTAGAAAAATCCAAGGAGTTAGTAGAATTTTCAAAAATCCAAAAAAATGAATTCAAGGGCTTATTTTAATGCATTTCAGGTCTTGAGGCTATAGATAGTACTAGTGCATATCGTACACAAGGTTCGTCGTACCGATTTCGAGTCCAATTTGCAAAGGAAATAATGTAAAGTGGAAAAATTTGAATATTTTGTCCTAGGTGGTCCATGGGATAGTGGGACATTCGAGTCCCGAAAAGGTGAAATCACCGCACAAAAAGGAATCGCTTAAGAAAGAAGTTTTGGTCCGAGGTGGTCGGTGGGACAATTGGGATGCATGAGGACCTGAAAAATAAAAATCGTTGTAGGCAAGTGGGATGCATCAAATACGAGAGGTCAACGGCCCCGACAACCGAGTCAATGGCAAGACAGGTTGGGATAGGAAATCTGAATCGGGTGCTATGGAGAAATTATTTTTGGACCATCTGCGTACATGTGGGACATGAGTTCCCTAAAAACCTGCAATAGCCACACAACAAAGGAAAAGTTGATGCCCAACCTCCAAACTTCAAATGGTCATAAATTTTGACCCATAGCTCTGTTTTTCACAAAATTTGACTTTTCGAGAATGGGCACATCTTTAGGTATATGAAAATAAAGGAAATATATTCATGTCCAGTTAATCAAATATTCATTCTCGTTAAATGAAATAAATGTTTGGCAGACCCAAAATAACTACCTACACTTATAATGCCATATCTTTTGCAATTCCCAACAAATATGCACAAAATTTATACCATTCAAATCGTGGTTCCATTCCCGACGCAAAAAAAATCATTTATTTCAGAATCGATGAAGAGTCAATGGATATTTTTGAAAATGTGGCTAGGTTCAAAACAATGTTTTATTTGGTGGTTGGGATGCATTCAATAAAGCACGAGAAGACATATTTTACTTGATGCAAGTTATGGGATAGTATGGGGACCTTTTGCAACTAACATACCATCATTTTAATCCATTTATGACATCTTGCAAGTGGAGGGAAGATACATTTTTGGATTTTCATTTTCTCCCTCTCTTTTCTCCCAAAATTCTATAAATTTGAGTATTGGACTCATTGTAAAGGGAGATAGTTTTTGTGTAGGAAAAGTTTGTCAATATTTTTTTGGAATCCAATGTGCTTTGCAGGACCTTATAGTCAACTCCTTTCATGGTGATCCAGGCCCTTATTCTATAATAGATTAAACTATGCATATCAATGAAAGCAATAGATACAAGTTTTTGGATATCTCTTCCCTTGATGTGTTTGTTTGCATTATTCTTTACCTTTCAGTATCATTTCCTATATATTGTGTCTATTCATGTTCTTGCATAGATTCATCATCATTGTGTATGTATGAAATGTTGTTGTGAATGCAATTGCTAAATTGTGGAGAAACGTTATCACCCCTTCTAGTATCCACTTCGCTTCTACTTTTTTCGCATTGTAAGGCTATTCTCACACTCTCCTTTGATGGTATATCACCGCTTTATTCTAGGCTTTGTTTTCATGTATTCTCACTCCACGGTTCCTTGGAAATTTAGATTAAGACAAGATATTTTTTTCTTGTATTAGAGTATATTGTGGCAGGTAGTTTTGGAGCAAGAACAAAATTTATTTGGAGGTCTATCTCAAGTAGTAAGTCCCACAACTTGGAGATAGTACCCATGTTATCTAGTCACACTGTGAGCTCAAGCACACATACTTGTGCAAACCATAGGGTGCTGTGATTTGGTGATAACATTACCTAACCAATCTTACATGTTGGTGTAGTCGATTCAATATTACAAGCTTCCATTTGAAAATATTACATCAAACAACCTTACTCTTACTCAAATTATTATATTTAAAGGGATCTCGAGGATCATATTTGGTGTATCACCATCAAATAGGGAATATCCTCTGTCAAATCATTGTTCAAGATGACATGGAAGATGAGAAAAGAAAATGAAAGCTAGAGAATTAGATTTCATGGGTCATTAGTATTAAGAATCAACAAGACTAATATGGCTTCCAAATTCCTATCAGATAATCATTTTACCTTAAACATTAAAACTTTTTCACTTGCTACTTAGTAAAAATAACTCGTAACTTCCATACTACTCATGCCTAGAACCATCATTAGGTTATTGTACACAATAAATATAGTAACTAGGTAATGGTTAAGAACACACATGGGTTATCAATCGCCTAGTAAATATTTCTTGTTTAGTTCTAAATGGGAATTAGTTGTCCTAAAGCTTAGTGACCTTTCAATCATTAATAGATCCTTCATGATAAACCCATGGATGTTTTCAAAATCAACCTAAAAATATAGGGTAGGCATCATGCCTAGTGAAGGGTGTAATGTGATTTCTAAATATCTTGAAATTCATATAGATTTAGAGGTCATAACACCAATTTAAATATGTCTCTATCATTATAAATGGAATCCAAGTAACTGTGTCTCCCTACATTGGAGGATCAAGGACTACTTGGGCTATGTCATAGGAATGGACATTCAAGAATCGTCAAGTGTCTAAATTAGAATGTCCTTGCATCTGAGAAACATTCTCAAACATTGGACTAAAGCATCTTGGAAAATAAAATTGAACCTTGTAAATACTCATAAATTTCCGATCTAGGTCATGTTCCTAGTCCGATTTATGTTTATAGTTCTAATTTTTGTTTTGGTTATTGAATATGGAATTTTTAGGAAAGGAATCCACACTCGAAGGCTTATTCCCATTTAGATTGTTCAAAATGCCAATGGCATTGGCAATTCTGTGGAATTAGGTTAGTGCAAGATGGGGTTTTGCCCTTGTTTTTTTCTCATGGCATCACAGTTAGCCTTTATGGTATTATTGGAAATATATCTCCATGCTTGTGTGATAAGTATGATACACATTATAGTGGTCTCGGGCTCCTAATTTATAGAATTTTCTGGTCTCGGGGATCTTAAGGGAGTACTCCTGAGCAGTTAGCCAAGAAGTACCGGGAGCATAGAGAACCATAATTATACCTCACCAAGAATTGAATATTCCATCCCGACCCATGTGCATAATCTGTTTTGGTCCCATGGGTTCTTGTTTGTAAAATATTACATTTTCAAATGTGTTACATCGACTCAAACTACGATTTCAAATTTTTGCAAACAATGGGAGAATGAGAGCAACAAATTGATATGGAAAAAAGCTGAGAAAGGAATTTGTAGAAGGTACCTACAAAGAGGTGTAGGATCTGAAAAAACATCTCTAGGTTCCACAAAGTTTGAGATATCACTGGTCAAAGTTATAGCCTTTTTTTGGTCTCGGGGCTCTTAAGGGACTATGTGGGGATGAAGTAGCACGGAAGAAAAGACACCATCTGCACCAAATAAATCCTCCAATAAATTTTACTAGGCCATCCCGATGTGTTTGTGCAGGCAGATTCGGTCCCACGAGCTATTGTTTGTAAGATATTACATTTGAAAACCTTACACCGACTCAAACTAAACTATTTTATGCATTTATAAATAATAGGATAGCGAGAACAACCAATTGAGATGGAAAAAACAAAGATATGATTTAGAAAAGCGTCCCTACATGGAATTTTGGGATCTTATAAGACATCTCTAGGTGTCGAGGAGTCGAGATATCACTCGGTGAAGTTATATAATTTTTTGGTCTAAAGGATCTCAAGCAACTACACCCGAGGCCAAGTAGCCTCTAGAAATGACACTATACCACATCGAAAAAAATCCTCCAATAGTGTTCAAGAGGCCATCTAGACATATTGGTGTAGTCATTTTTGTCCCACGATCTGTCATTTAAAAAATATAGCGTCTAACACCCATATACTGACTCAAACTAAAATATTTTGCACGTTTGCAAACAATATGACATTAAGAGCACCAAAATGAGATGGAAAAGATGAAGATTGAGTAATCACCTACCAAAATTATATAGTTTTTTTCTCTTAGGGATCTTACGGGACTAAGCCTAGTCAAGGTATTTCGAACACCGAGAGCATAGGGAACCAAAACGAAGCCTTAAATAGCATTAACTAGGCCATCTAGATGTGTTGGCATAGATGGTTTACTTGCATGAGATTTTGTTACAAAATATAGCATATGAAAACTTTATACTTGAATCAAACTACACTATTTGCAACATTTGTAAACAATATGACAACGAAAGCACTGAAATGAGATGGAAAAAACCAAGATAATATTTCATAGAGGGTACCTACATGGAGGTGCGATATCTAATGAGACATCTATGGTGCCATTGAGTATGAAATATAACCATGCAAAGTTATATCATTTTTTGGTCTTAAGGCTCTTATCAGACTCCACCTGAACAAATCAGCTCAGAAGAAATGACACCATCCTACACCAAAAAAATACTCCACTACTGTTCACTAGGCCATCTAGACATGTTGGTGTATCAGGTTCGGTACCATAGAATTTTGTTTGCAAAATATATCGTCTAGCACCCTTATACAAATGCAAACTGCAATATTTGGCATGTTTACAAACAATAGGACAATGAGAGTACCATAAAGAGATAGAAAAAACCAAGATAGGTTCACTATGTGGAGGGGTAGGATCTAACGGGATGTGTCTAGGTATCACGAAACCGAGTAATCACCCACCGAACTTATATGGTTCTTCAATCTAAGGAATCTTAAGGGACTATGCCCCAATGGGGTAGCCTAGAAGCACCGAGAGTATAGGGAACCAAGAAAGAAGCCTCAAATAGTGTTCACTAGGCCATCAAAACTTGTTGGCACATACGGTTTGGTCCTAAGAGGTTTTATGTGCAAAATATAGCTTTTGAGAACCTTATATTGACTCAAACTACACTATTTGGTGCATTTGAAAATAATAGGATAATGAGAGTAATTAAATGAGATAGAAAAAAATTAGATATGATTGTGTGGAAGGTACTTACGTGGAGGTTTTGGATCTAACGAGACATTTATAGGTTCCATGGAGTCTCGAGCTATCATTAGGCGAAGTTATAGCCTTTTTTGGTCTCAGAGATCTCAAGGGACTACTGTCCCACACCAAAATGAAGACTCCACTACAATTCATAAGGCCATCTAGATATTTTGGTGCACTCAGTTTGGTCCCATGAGATTTTTTTGTAAATTATTGTGTCTCGACAACCTTATACTAACTCAAACTACATTATTCGATGTGTTTACAAATAATAGGAGAACAAGAGCACCGAAATGAGATAGGATTTTGTAGAGGGTCTCTGCATGGAGATGTATGGATTTATGAGACATGTCTAGGTGCGATAGAGACTGAATAATCACCCGACGAAGTTATATGATTTTTTGGTCTCATGGCTCTTATGGGAGTACGCCTTGACGAGGTAGCCCGAAGCACCGATAATGTAGGGAATCAAAATAATCATTTAATAGATTTTATTAGGCCATATGGATGTGTTGGTATAGATGGTTTAGTGCCATAAGCTTTCATTTGCAAAATATAGCATTTGACAACCATATATTGACTAAAACTACACTATTTGGTGCATTTGCAAACAATAGGACAACGAGAGTACCGAAATGATATGGAAAAACCAAGATAAAATTTTTTAGAGGGTACCTATATGGAGGTGTAGGATCTAAAAGACATCTTTAGGTGCCACAAAGTCTCGGATATCATCGGGAAAAGTTGAAACCTTATTTGGTCTCAGAGCTCTTAAGGGACTACGCCTGATCGAGGTAGCCTAAAAGCAATGACACCATCCCACAATGAAATGAATCGTCCACTACCATTAACCACGACATACAAATGTTTTGGCACAATTATTCTGGTCCCACAAGATTTTGTTTGCAAAATATTATGTCAGTAGCCTTACACTAACTCAAACTAGAATATTCGACACATTTGCAAACAATAGGGACAGTAAGAGCACCCAAATGAGATGGAAAAAAATGAGATAGGATATTGTATAGGGTACCTATGCAAAGGTGTAGGATCCGACGGGACATGTGTAGGTTCCATGGAGTCTAATTAATCACCCACCCAACTTATACGATTATTTTGTCAATATATTGGATTGAACTACCTCTCACTCTCTCTCCCTCTCATGTTTTTTTTATCTCTCTCTCTCACACACACACACAAACAATCTCAATATCAATCTCACTCTGTTTATACACATTGAATGAATAATTACTCAAATCAGAAACTCTTTATATACATACATTATATAAATATTGATTTCCAAAGTTTGATGCATATTATACATTGAAAACCCTAACATACATCACCAATAAATTATCAAATAATCCACAGTGTCTTGAATATTTTCAAGTTCACATCATATTATTTTCATAAAAAAATAATCTTAGAAATGTAAGGTCTCGGACAAAAATATCGAGTTCCAAATAGTATTAATGTGCACGATAAATATCAAAATGCTGAATATGTTATATAATATCAAGTTCAAATGCCATATAGGCATAGATAAAATGCCATGTACATAGGAATAAAAAAATGTCATGTAAGACATATATATATATATATATATATATATCCTAATCATAAAAATCTATTTGATGGGTGTCATTATTCCCTTCATTTAATCAACTCTTAGTTGATGTCATATTCAAACCAGGGGTGTGTCTAAAGCTATATGCAACAAGAAGAATCCTAGTGATCTAGTAATTGATTGTAGGTATTTGTTATTTTATTTTCTAGGATTTTTGTAGCATCCTTAGGATTCCATGGCCAAATCCTTATTATATCTATGCTACAAGAAACTTTCTGAAATAAACACTCATTGCTGGAATAAATTGCTGAAAATAAACACACATTGCATAATGAAATAAATTGCTGAAATAAACACACATTGTAGAATGAAATAAATTACTAGAAATAAACACACGTTATAGAAATAAACACACTTTCTTTGAAATAAACACACATTTTAAAATGTTGTGAAAATTCTTGCAAGGAAATGGGAGTCTAGTCTCTAACACCTACAATGATAAGTACATAACAAAATTCAACTAAAAATCAAAAGCATTTACATAATTAATATATCTACACGATTTGAAATCAATGATCCTATTTCTGGTGGAGTGGGTCCTTTCTTCATCTTGAATTAGGATTTGACAAAGTATGATTCTCTCAAAACAAAGTGGCTATTTTATTATTGAAATGTTCTATCTTACAAAACTTTATTGTATCTCTCTCACACCTCTATATCTTTTTCTATCTATCTCTATATATATGTATTAAATCTATCTACATGTCTTTATATATATTTCATCATCCAAAGATGTATTTACAACCATAGCTATTATACTGATTCAAATGGAACCAAATAGTTCCCAAAATAGATGTGGAATTTAGAAACCTTGCTGGATGTACAACTATCTGATAAGTTATCTTTAGATATGGAGTATGAAGAATTGGTAATATGTTGATCTACTCCTAATTGAAAGGCCCGTTGATTTCTCTAAGGTCACATTTTGTCAACAATAAAAAACCCCATTAATTCTCGAACTTTAGAGAAGTTCGGAACCAAAGGGAACTATTCCAGAACTACCTATGAAATTTCTAGAGCTACGGGCAATAGTTATAGAACTAAGTGTTGGCGTTAAGAAACTAAGTGCTAGAGTTGTGAAACTAAGTCACGAAGGTTCTATAACTAACTGATAGAGCTCCTTAGTTGTGTGATGGACTTCCTAACTAAGTCCAAGGTTCTAAAACTAAGCTATATTGAAGCCAATGCTCCTAAAAACATGATGATTGCTTCATACTTCATTCTCTTGACTGATTGTGACTTTTTTTATTATAAAAACTAAATTTCCACACACTTTTTTAGGAATTGAAAATTTTTTAGATGTGAGAACTAAATCTAGAAAAAGATGGATAATTACATCCTAACTTAAACTAGATCAAACAAAAGTAAAAAAATGGAGTCAAACTTGATAAAAAGGAGAGTAAAACAAGATCATTTATTACACATTAACGAGACATATTTTGGCCTTATCATCTCCCCTATACTTACTTGTTTGTAATTCCCCTTTAAAACTTCACTCTTTAAATCTTGGGTTGTGGATTTTGCATTCCAATTGACTACTCAGGTCAAATGGTTGAAACTAAATATCCGAGTGCTTCAGTTGAGAAGTACTATACCCTGATCCTGCTTCTATCTTCCTCCTTCAATCCTTAAAGTGACTGGGATGTAAAGTCTCCATGTTCTTCCATGGAGACATGGGAGTGAGAAGGAGATGAGGCCTTGTTCTCATTCCCATCCATATGCCCCTACTTTTTCAATGACTGAGGATTAGTGTACATAAGGATTTAGCTCTTTCTAAGCTCCATATTAAGTTTTTGGGAGATATCACTTCTCTTCTTATTAATGCAACTGTGAGAAAATCCCATATTTTCAAACATCCATCATAAATTTCTTCAAAATTTTCCTCCTCATAAGAGGTGAAGGCATCAATACTTTTCTGTAAACAAGCCAGATAATGTTTCTTGAATCGATTATCAAAGGCATGGGATCTGAAATGTATAACAAAGGAAGATGGTTTTCCATAGTGATCCCTCATGTAGATGTCAAATGAACTAGATTTTAATAGATGCTCAGAATACCTCTCTTTCCATGCAATCTGATTTTGAATTATAGAAACAAATGCATTGAACTGGCTTTCCCCTACATACAAATTGATAATAAAGCTTGTATTCTTTTCTAGCATAAAATTACAGAGAATATTTTTCTGTTCTACACTGGATGAGGAATATGCTATCATGAAATCAAATTCATATTTTATTTCATGTGGAAGGCCACATGAAATTCTTGATAGCTTTCAGTGAATAAATTGTTCTTCTAGAAAGATTCTATATGGAGGAGAAGGTCTCCTGCATGTGAGTAATTTCTCACTCAATAAGCAAACCATTTGTATCTTTACTAGACATTTAAAAAAGCATTCTTCCTCTTTGTAAAAATTTTCTTCCCATTCCTTCCTCTTCCATATTGCTTCTTAATTCCTCATTTGATGTTTTAAATTCATTAAGTTCCCTACAAGTATCATCCCACAACTGCTTAAGTGGCCAGTAAGTCAATTTAGTTTGCACAACCTGATTCATAGAAGATTTTTTTGACATATCATTCTGTTTACTAGCCAATTGACATTCTTCCTCTTTTTCTACCACTTTTTGTTTGACCAATGTCAATTCTTCAGTCCTATCTCGAGAGCTAAGTTTTTATTTGGTTAATGAGAATTTCCCTTTGTTGCAATCAATGTTTGAGGAAATTTAATTCTTGACCTTTCTCCCTGATGATAAGTTCTACTCTATACAAGAACATAGTCTATTTTAAGTGATGTTTTTCCTCCTTTTCTGAAAGTTCATTGGGAATTCCTCTTCTACCAAAGGGGATTTCCTTTACATTTCCAAGATACCATTTCCTCTTCTTCATGTGACTATACTTCTGATTCACTCATCTCTTGAAAAGCCTATTCTTCAAATCTCTCCTCTTCTTTTTCCACCTCAGTTTGACTTGGTTGAGGAGGAGTCATTTCCATGCTTCCCAAAATATCAGCAGCTTCTTTCTCCAAACCATCCTATTCTTCAATATCCTTTAGAGTTTCTCTAGACCTCTTATGAACTCTTCTTCTTTGAGGAGCTTCAAAATGTCCTAAAGTGGGTTTCCTCCTAGAGCTTCTTCTGATTTTCACTTCATGATCCAACTTAGGTGAATTGTCACTATCAGAGATAGATATTAGTTCTTCTATTATTGTTGTAGAGGAAGGATTTTATTTTGAAGGCACAATAGGTTTTGTAGTTTTAATCATTCTTTCAGATCTCCTCCTCTTTGGTACATTAACCCCTCCTATTTCCTTATTTTTCTCTTCAAGGGGATCAATATCCAAATTACTTTTAATGGAGAAAGGTGTTGGCATTCCCTATTTTTGATAATATTAGGGATTTGTTTGAATTTGTTAAGGAAATTTTCACATGCTTCTTCTACATTTTTCTTTGAAAGAAAATGGTGTTGATAAACCAAATGGACTAATCCATGATGTCTAATTATTCCAATTCCCCAAGGATATCTCCGAGCTATTTTCTGATGGAGTAAAAATGATGCATGGAAGGATTACTATATATTCTTGTTTTGTGGCCCCATACATAAGATATATTAACATCTTAAGGAATTATCTTCCCACAGTCCCAAATTGGCCATCACAGGTTAGGTACTTAACTACCCAAAATACTACCTTGTCAAAGGGTTTGGGCAAGTTGGCTCTTCTGACCCCCTTTATGATTTTCTTAGTGTTATAAATATATTGGGGTTCATATTCCCCCTCTTGTATCAAGGTTTCCACTAGTTCTTTGAGGGTCCATTTTACAGGATTAGGAACATGTATAATTGGTACCCCCGATACATTACTCATTTTATTGATAGTAAAAGGAATTAAAATTATTTTAACTTTAGTTCTGGATTCTTCTAAATTTAAAACAAATTCCCTTACCAATTCATCATTGTACCTTGAGAACTATTTTAGGAACTCTAGCCACCTTGCTTGTCCAAAAATGGCTGCCACTTGTCAATCTGTAAGAAGTTACGTATCATCCTCTAGTTACGACTTCTTTTTAATCCCCATGGCCAAAGAGGAATATTCAAATTATTCTTTCTTAAAATTTAGAATTAGCTATAGAACTATTGGATTTAGCTACAGAATTATTAGGTTTAGTTGCATAACTACAATGTTTATCTATGGAATTGTTGGGTTTAGCTACCGAATTCAAATAGAACTCTTTTACTTCTTCCTTGAAGTTATTCTACAACTACTTATAAAATTCATTTATTCCACGCAAATGATATCTCATTACCCATATGCTGCCACTTTCTTATTCCATCAACATCACCCTCATGATTACTTGCTTTTAATCATAATGTAAAATAAATGACTCATCATACTGACTTATTAAATCATGTCTAATCACATGTGCAAAATTTTAATTCAACCTTTAATAAGATCAAGACATAATTACCATCATTGCCGATGTAATCCCTGCCTTGACGACTCATCATTTCTAAAAGTAAAAAAGGTAAAATTATTATAAAAGACAGGTTTGTAATTCCAAAGAAATTCCTTTTATTTTGCATTATCCATTTATTGAAGATACTAGCCACTATTTTTGGTTTTCAATTGGTCTTTTGAGAGTTTTTAATTTTTGGGGAAGAGAACACCATTTACTAGATTTCATTCCTTCCCTTTTATTTATTTTTATTTTTTTTTTTTTTTTTTTTTTTTGGGAAGAGAACGCCATTTGCTGGTTTTCATTCTCTTCCCTTTATTTTGGATTCATGCATCTGATTATTTGATCATTTTCGAAGAATTGGGTTCTTCCATATGATCAAATTCTTTTTTAACTTCAATCTGCTTCAAGAATTCAACCCTAGTAGGAGGATTCCTATAAAGTTTTAACCTTTTCCATTGACCAAAATTTTCCTTCTACATGTATCAATGGGAAGTAGCTGAATATAGCCACCGTTAAATATTTTCTCAATCTAGTAGGGTCCTAACCATCCGGTTCTCGACTTGCCTTTGAATTGGTGGTACTTGGAATCAAACAAGAATGCCCAATATCCTATCCTAAATTTCCTTTCCCGATATTTTTATCATGTCACTTTGCTTCCTTTGGTCTTGGATTATCTCTGTCTGATGAAGTGCTTCCAATCTTAGCTCATCCAATTCATTCGGTAGCATAATTGTTTCCTTTTGTCCTGCATCCAATTGATACCCGGTTTAGTTGTTGTTCTCAATGTTTGTAGTTCAAATTCAATAGGTAACAAGGGATTTTTCCCATAGACTAACTCATATGGTGAGAACCCTATTGGATTCTTCCAAGTCATATTATTAGCCCGACAACCTCAAGTAGTCTCTTTACCCAATCTCTTCTACCTACTTCCACTTTTTTAACAAGGATGTTTTCCAATTCTCTTTTTTTACTTTTGCTTGTCCATTTGATTGTGGGTGATAGGGAGATGAATTCCTATGATTGATCTAATAGTACATTGTGAAGGCCTAGATCATATTAGACATGAACTATGGCCCTTGATCTAAAACTATACTCCTTGGTGCACCAAACTTCATCATAATTTTGTGCCAAAGGAACTCTTTCGACCACCGCTTCTTGATAGCATTTGTTAAATACTACACCTCTACCCAATTTTCACATAATCAGTACACACAAGAATGTGTTCCTTTCCTTGTGAAGGAGGACTAAAGGGGCCAAAAAAATCTAGCCCCCACCTTTCAAATGGTTCAATCACTACTTGAGGTTACAGAGGCATTTCATTGGTGAAAGTTGGTTGTCCCATCCTTTGACAAGGATCACACTACTTGATGTATTTATTCACATATTTATACAGAGATGGCCAATAATAGCCAATGCCAAGTATTTTTGTGATTTTCTTTTCACTAAAAGTGTTCTCCACTTGGTTCATCATGACATGCCCTGAGTATGTCAAAGATTTCATCTTCTCTCACACACCTGTGTAAAACCAAATCAAGACCACATTTAAATAACATTCCATTTAACCATTTAAATTAGGCATCAGTTTTGAATAAATTCTTCATTTGTTTCTTAGTAGAAGGAGGAAAATTCCATTTGTAAGATAATTCTCCATATCAGCAAACCATGGTGTATTAGCTAAAATAGTAAATAATCATTCATATGGAAAGTTGTCATTAATTGGATATGTCTCCCTGTCTTGGTTAATCTTTACAAGAAATCAGCTACCACATTATATTTTCCTTGATTATCCACAATTGTAATATCAAATTATTGTAAAAGTAATAAGCATCTAATTATCCTACCTCCAACCACTTTGGTTTTTAATTATCTAATTCTTGAGTGATCTCGTATGTACAAATATTTTTACCTTGTAATATAATGTATGAACTTAATAATTGCATAAATCACAAGAAAAAATTATTTTTTAGTGGTGGTGTAATTTCTTTCAGTGGGAGTAATATTTTTACTAAGGTAGTAAATAACATACATTTTCCCTTCTTCATCTTTTTGTCCCAAAACTACACTAATTGAGTTATTTGAGGCATCTGTTTGGATTTGAAAAGGTTTCTCCAAACTATGCCCTCTCAATATTGAGGCAGTGATTAATTTTTCTTTAATTTCTTCAAAAGCATGTTGACACTTTTGATCCCAACAAAATTCACAATCCTTGGTAAGTAAATTAAACATGGGGGCAAAAATTTTACTAAAATCCTTGATAAAACACCTATAGTATCTAGAATTCCCTAAAATGACTTGATATCTCTGTGGGGTTTGAGGAATAGGAAGTCGAATATAATCCTTTTTTTTATTCAACTTGAATTCCTCTTTTTGAAATGTGGTGTCCTAATACAATCCCCACATAAACCATCATCGAAAATTTCTCATGACTAAGAGACAAATGGTGTTGGTCACATCTTATTAGTACTCTATCCAAATTCTTCAAAGCATCATCAAATATGTCTTCATGCACAATCAAGTCATCCATGTATACCTCTACACAATCATTTGTTAGGTCTTTAAAAATTGCTAATACGGCTCTTTGGAAGGTTGTTGCGGCATTACATAGTCCAAATGACAATACCCTATAGGAAAAGGTACCCCATGGACAAATAAAAGTAGTGTTGTCTTGATCCTTAGTAACAAATCTTATTTTATTATATCCACTAACGTCATCCACGAAGGAAAAATATTGTTTTCCTAAAAGGTTGTCTAAAACTTGATCTATGAATGGTAAGGGAAATAATCTCTCAATGTGGCTTTGTTCATCTCCATATAATCAACAAAAATTGTCTATTTTCCATTATTTTTATGCACAATTAAAATAGGAGAAAACCATTGATTATCTTAGATAGGGGAGATAAAACCTACTTGTAATAGTTTTTCAATTTTTTGCTTGACTATGTCCCTTAAGGATGGATTATTCCTTTCATGATGTTTTCAAACTGGTTTAATGTTTTCAGTATAGATGTTATGGGTGAAAATACTTGTATGGATTGCTTTCATGTCTCTATATTCCAAAGAAAAAGCTCTCGTATGATCTTTCAAAACATCAAAAAATTTAGCTTCTTCATCATTCTTCAACTAGCTATTAATGTTCAAAATTTTACCTGGTTAAATCTCAACATGTTTGGTTCTAGTGTGTGATGAAATGATTTGTTGAAAGGGTTCCATTAGGGTGTTTAGTGGACATGAATGTGGTAATAACATATGATATGTAGAAATATCTCCAAAATTTCCTTGAGAAAGAATACTGGAAAAAGGATAGTAGGCAGAGTTATGATACTTATCTTGTTGTCGGTCAAACTCCTCGTCACTGTTGCTTTCCAAAAATTCCTCACCATTTCCTAATATATTTGAGACTGAAGCTACTGATTCTGTAGCTATTTCTATCCCTCCCCAAGAGAAATATCATTCCTCTGGAGTGAAATTATTTGCATCTGTAAGGAATTTCTATTGGTGTGGTTTCGAGACAAGTGTGAATCTTTTAGAACTAAATCTGATGGTTTTGGATCTAAGTCCATAGGTTCCCAGAACTAAGTACGTAAGTTCTGAAACTAATTCTGTAGGTTCCGAACTATCCCATATTTCTCCAAGGACAATTGGTGTTCATTCAATGGTTGATTAATCATATCTTCCACCTCTCGTATGTGATCCTATAACATTATCATAGCCAAAGAAGACAGATTTTTCTTATTAGTATTAGGATCATCTACCCAAAATTGTTCTTGATTATCAATAAAATGTCAAGGAGAAGGATATAAGGAAATTTCGTTATAATTGTTACCATATGAAATAGTCATATCACCTAATCTGCAATCAACTAAGGCAACAACTGACTATAGCTAACCATGGTTTGCCCAAAATAATGGGATAACTAAGTATTTTACATTTTTGTTGTAATATAAGGAAGTCAACTGGATATTCCCATGACTCCACCATAACTACCACATCTTCAATAAACTCCTTCGGTTTTGCTACTGATCGATGTACCATCTGCAATATGGTGCTTATAGGTTGTATACCTATTAATGGTAATGTTTTCAAAGTTTCCACTATAATCATATTTATAATTGCTCCCAAATCAACCAAAACATTATGTATATAGTTATTCCCTTTAGAGACAGATATAACATGGCTTCAAGGATCTCCATATTTGGGAAGTAATATTTTTCCTACTAATAAATCAAAAAGTTTCTCATCTACCTTAATAGTGTTATGGTACTACTTATTTCTTCCAGTCTTTTTAAACATAGCATTTTGATTAACTTGTTTAACTCAGGAATTTCCTTGATTGCTTACAACAATGGTATTTCAATATTCAATTTCCTCAATTCCTGCACTGCCCTTTCAGTTTTTGGTCTCTATGACTTCTTTAAATCTCTCTGGAAATGGAGTTTTAGTAGAGTTTTATCTGGCTCCTTATCTTTTTCTTTTTCATCCTTCTTAGGAACAACCAAACTAGGGGTTTCAGTTTCTTCTATCATTTTAGTAATTATAATAGGTGCAACGCTAAATATTTTCCGATCTAGTTTGAAAATCATTATAATCCATGGAATTAAGATCAACTGGAATTTCTTGTTATGCCCCATAGACAAGAGTTGTTTGTTTGTTTTTGGGATTAGCCACTTTGGTTGTGCTAGTATTTGTGTTTGAACCACATTTTCAGTCTGTGAATTTTGTGTTGGGAACCCATTATGGCTTGTTCATTCTAATTGGGATATGCCTTCCCTTGGGCATAGTTATTAAGGATCCACCTAGGTTCTAACCAAGAATTTGGGTTACCTTGATCAAACCGTGGTTGTTGGTTTCCTTGAGCATACCAATCTTGTCCTTCCCAATCTTGTGGATTCCATGTTGGTTGAGTGGCCCAAGGTAGTTGTCCCCAAATTTTTGGTACTATCCGAGCCGCCCAGGCATCATCAAGGGATTAGGAACTAACCTTGCCATGAACCGTCCTGGCTAGGTTTTCTCTGGACAAATTTTACTTCTTCTGATGTGGATGGAGTACTTGTTTGTTTAAGCTGATTTTTTATAAATAGAAGAAGAGAACAAGCATTAATCTCATGGTCCCTAGATTCATAGATAAGACACATTTCTATTTTATCTAGAGGAAAATCTCTTATTGCATGATTTTTCCTGCATCTAGGACAATACATAGCTAATGGTTTAGTTTTAGCATTTTCTTTAGCTTACAATCCATCCATGGTGGAGGTTAATTGAACTAGAATGTCTATTTTAAAGTTTTCTAGTTCATCCATAAGTTTTTCATATCTGGATTCAAACTTTTCATTGTTTTTCCTTTCCTAGGTCTACCCCTTGTTCTTGAATAACTTCTATAAATGTCTTTAATATCATTCATTCTTAATTGATCAATGTTTCCACCTCCTATTAAATTAAGGGCTTCCCTATATTCATCATCTAAACCTTTAAGAAAAATGGTTTTCTCAATTCTTCT
The DNA here is from genome assembly GCA_018340775.1 of Taxus wallichiana var. yunnanensis. Lineage (NCBI taxonomy): Eukaryota > Viridiplantae > Streptophyta > Pinopsida > Cupressales > Taxaceae > Taxus > Taxus wallichiana. The sequence continues at coordinate 346,995,135 of CM031244.1, read as the reverse complement.
TGAAGTACAAATCAACACCTTTTAGTTGACAAAGAGGAATATGTCCAAATAATATTCCATATTCTCATCCTCCTCCCTGCTTGATTTTGAAAAATTGTTCCTTCCTATTTCTCCCTCTACGTATTCTTGATACTTGTCTAGAAATAATTTTCCATTTATGCCCAAGTGGTAATATAGTTTGATGTTAATCCCATTAACCACCTTATTGCTTCCTCCTTTATAGTAGATGGAATCAACTTGAGTTTTTATTATCTATCTTGTAATTATATGTCGACATAGTACTTTAAATTTAAGCGAAATTCATCGGATCTTAACATGACATCCCTATAAATGTGGGTAAATGTGCAGTGAGATATACTCCATTTGTATATCATCATCATCCAACTGAATTGGATAAGTAAAAGTCCTATCAAGTTCTCTTTCATCTTCTCATGCATTTTCGTAGTACTTTCTAGACCTTTCTCCCAATCAATTTGTTATGTAATATGCTTTGGTGAAGGTGAGAAGTCATGAGTAGGAGGTTGAATACTCAAATGCGAATAAAAACTTGCTCTAAACAAGTCTTGGGAGATAATCCTTATTCTAAAAGTTCCACTTCCTTTTGGTGACTGATCCAAGAATTCCAAAGGTGGCAGTTCTACTTCTTGTATAACAAGAGACAATGGTTCTTCCAATTCTTGGTCAGCTTCCTTATTTGAACTAGAGGATGATGATAATTATTTTTGAGATATTTTTGGGTGAAATTTATCGTTTGAGTCTCTTGGTCTACTAATAAATTTTATGATAATGTAGGCAAGATTTTTCAATTACTAGATGTATGATTGTTGCTCTTGTTAACACCTAATTGGATAATTATGACTAGTGGGTCCCCGGAATGGCACATAAAATGATGGGTGTTATTATTCCCTTCATTTAATCAACTCTTTGTTGATGTCATATTCAAACCAGGTGTGTTTAAAGCTATATGCAACAAGAAGAATCCTAGTGATCTAGTAATTGACTTTAGGTATTTGTTATTTTATTTTCTGGGGATTTTTACAGTGTCCTTAGGATTCCTTGGCCAAATCCTTATTATATCTATGCAACAAGAAACCTACTAAAATAAACACTCATTGCTAGAATAAATTGCTGGAAATAAACACACATTGCAAAATGAAAAAAATGTTGGAAATAAACACACATTATAGAAATAAACATAGTTTCTTGGAAATAAACACACATTTGAAAATTCTTTGAAAATTCTTGCAAGGAAATGGGAGTCTAGTCTCTAATACCTACAGTGAAAAGTACATAACTGAATTCAACTAAAGAATCAAAAACATTTACAGAATGAATAGATCTACACGATTTTCTTATAAATATATATACCAATAAAACAATGATCATGTTCTTGGAGGAGTGGGTCATTGCTCTACCTTGAATCAAGGTTTGACAAAGTATGATTCTCGCAAAATTAAGTTGCTTATTTTATTACTGAAATGTTTTGTCTTACAAAACTTTACTTTATCTCTCTCATACCTCTATCTCTTTCTATCAATATATATATATGTGTGTGTGTGTGTGTGTGTGTGTGTGTGTGTGTGTGTATTAAATATATCTACAAGTCTTTATGTATATTTCATCATCCAAAGATGCATTTACAACCATAGTTGTTCTACCAATTCAAATGGAACCGAATAGTGCCCAAAATAGATGTGGAATTTAGAAACCTTGTTGGACGTACAATTGTCTGATAAGTTATCTCTGGATCTGGAGTATGAAGAATTGGAAATCTATTGATCTACTCCTAATTGGAAGGCCCATTGATTTCTCTAAGATTAGATTTTTTCAAAAATAAATAGATCCCCATTGATTCTAGAACTTTGGAGAAGTTCTAGAACCAAAGGGAACTATTCCAAACTACGTGTGAAAGTTCCGAGCTAAGTGTTGGAGTTCCGAAACTAAGTGTTAGAGTTATGAAACTAAGTCTGAAGGTTCCAAAACTAAGTTATAGAGCTCCTTAACTATGTGATGGAGTTCCATAAATAAGTCTGGAGGTTCCTGAACTAAGCTATATTGAAGCCAATGCTCCCAAAAAGATGTTGATTGCTTCATAATTCATTCTCCTGATTGATTGTTACCCATTTTATTATAAAAATTGAATTTCCGCACACTTTTTTAGGAACTATAGAGTTTTTAGATGTTACAACTAAATCCAACAGAATATGAACAATTACATCTTGACTTATACTAGATCAAACAAAAGTCACAAAATGTAGTCAAACTTGATAAAAAGGAGAGTAAAATAAGATCACTTATTGCACATTAATGAGACATATTTTTGCCTTAACATCTATCCCTCTCTTTGCCTTAATCGAATAATTCCCTCCCTAAGACGAATATGGAGATCTGTGAGATGACTTAGGATTATCCATGCCCATGCTACGAGTCCTCTTCCGTGGAAGACTCGCATGTAGTTGAACCTTTAAATGGAAACAATTTTTTTGTCAAAATTTAATTTATAGATGTTTAAACATGTATTTAAGACCATGTTCATGAAATTATTTACATAAATACACACATTTACCGCAAGATCTCGTTCACGCTTAATCTGCATCTCACGCTCGGATGAGTAATCAAGAGTTCGTAGAGAACAAATAGGGTACGAAAATGATGAGACCAAGGAGTCGGTGCCCTCGAAGTCAAAATCAAAGGGGTAGATGTTCCCTACACACACATGAGATCAAAAAATTAAACATCAAAATTAACCAAAATAGAACTACATTAACATATAATATTTTAACTAATTTTATCAATATACAACTATTTTTTTTTGCATAGCCACACCTATGAATCAAATGACCAGTAGCTGCTACCTATCATAAGTAACTCCTACGTATACACAATGAAGGACATTATCTACATAATTTGATAATAGTACAATGAAGGACAATATTAACATGTAATTTAACATATTATGAATTACATGAGAAATTTAACAAAATACATGTTATTTGAATACCTCGGTGAGTTGTTGCCCGGATGAAATCATAGGAATAACACGTTTCTCTACTCGTCACAAAGATGGTGGGTTGTCTAGTGAAGTCACCATATTTATCAAACATATATCACGCCAAGTTTTTTGAACATACATATATTTGAGTTCAATATATATATATATATATATATATATATATATATATATATATATATATATATATTCATATGTTAAAATTTTACACAATTAATATTCTAAATTACCACTTTGTGAATATATGTGTACGCATGGTTCTCAAAGCATGTGGTTTGGATGATGACACCCCTCTCTTGTGTTTTAATACCAATGCATACATGTCCAAATACTATTACTTACAAAATTTATCATATATAAGTAAATCAAGTACTGATCTATTTGTAACACATATAATATGAATTACACGAACAATTTAATGAAAATACATGTTATTTGAGTACCTCGGTGAGTTGTTTCACGAGATGAAATCATAGGAATAACGTGTTTCTCTACTCGTTAAAAAGATGGTGGGGTGTCTAGTGAAGTCACCATATTTATCAAATATATATCACGTCGAGTTTTTTGAACATACAAGAACATACATATATTTCGATTCGGTATATATATATATATATATATATATATATATATATATATATATATAATATGTGTGTGTGTGTGTGAAAATTTTACACAATTAACATTCTAAATTACCTCTGTGAATATATGTGTATGCGCATGGTGTTCAAAGCATATGGTTGGGATGATGATGCCCCTCTCACATGTTTTAATATCAATGCATACATGTCGAAATACTATTATTTACAAAAATTAACATATATAAGTAAATCAAGTACTCTTATCTATTTGTAAAACATATAATAAAACATAACAAATACTTGCAAAGGTGACACCGATGACCGTAATCCAAATGTATCGCTCAAAAGGCATCTAACATAGTGACATTATCATTTCCACCACTAGCACCAAATCCACCAACACGAACTCCACAAAAACCAGTATGCATGAAAGTATCGTCCTCCTCAAGTCTTAAATGTATACTACCACATGACAAGAAAAGATGTTGCCTCATGCTAGTACTCCTGAGGGAATACTCTGTACCTCCATGAGCATCTAGATCAGGAATATCCCTCATATGTCGAACAAGGATATCGAGATATCCCCAGAGCGTGTGGATTATATCAATCTCTACTATCTCATTAACTAGCTAGTGGGATAGTCTTAGGGTGAGGGGGCTTCTATGTGGGCACTCTACCCTATTGAATAGGTGCACGTTGTGTACCTAATCAATATTGTGCAGAGCCTTTTCCTTTGCCCCGAAATCCTAGAAATCAAATTAGTTCGGGATATCATTGAGGATAAACTCACAAGAGAGTTTCCTAAAAATAATAGTGTGATCTCGTCATTATTTCAAGGTGTAAAATCAAACACCATCCACCATCCGTCCCAAAAAAAATTTTAATCAAAACATTATTGCACCAATGGATGGGAAATTGTTTGCATGATAATGCAATAGGAAAACTTGTGTGGGGTCCATGAATAAGGCGCATATGAGGTCTTTTGTTATTTATTTATTTTTACATCTGCATATGAGAATTTGTTGTAATAATAAACCATAGAATGCTATCTATAAGATGTCCAATGATCGATTTTCCCCATCTCCATGTTAACTTGAGCCACTAATTCTTCCAATGTGGTTTCAAGAGAGGCACTATGGGGATTTGTAGAATGTGAATCCCTCGTTATTTTTATTAAGTCCTAAATTTATATCTTTTTTCAACTATGTGGGCTGCTAAATCTTCTTGATTGCACGGGGATGTTGAGCAATTGTAGAATGGATTGGAGGGATGACATGAATAGCATGGTTTGGTTGTGGTTGATTGCATCAACCTCAAACTATAACAACAAAAAAATGTATTCAATTCAAATTTACCCTATGATTACCGAATTTCAATGCAATTTTGAGAAAAGAATTGTGCCTAGCTCTTCTCCTTCTTAATTATCTCATGGATCCTAAAATCCTCTCATATATTTTTATGAGAGTATGTATCTCCTTACATATATGTTTTCCAAAAACCGTAGCCACTTGTAGACACTATACACCCACCTTAATAATATGTTTTCCAAACAATACATAGACATTACGTATCTCCCTCACATTCTTGAACCCACTCAAGCAAGTGTCATTTTCAAGCGTCTATATTATGAATATATTCATCCTAATCATCCATTCGATCAACCCATATTTGATTCAATTCAAGCTTTACATGGTTTATTTCACGATAAAATGCAAGCTATAGAAGCAAAAATTACATCTGTTAAATCTTGAATCCAACATCTAAAGGATTCATCTCAATCCCATGCTAGTTCTTTTTCTACATCTCATTCTACTTCTATATCTTCTACATATGCTCATATAAGTGAAGCTCGGATCATACCACTACCACTACCGGTTCCTCTCAAGTTTGATTCAAATTATAAGCAACACGGTATTCTTCCTAAGCTCCTTAATCACTAATTGATCAACTTGCCATCTACTAATTTATATTGTCCTTATCACCTTTCTAGATACCAAGGTCTACACTTTTACATTTATCACGGACCTAATGGACATCATGAAAATGATTTCTATTATTTAAATTGTTGAAGTAAGTCTTGTGAGTATCACATTTTTATCTAATTTTCTTCACAACATTCTAATACATCTCCAATTTATAAGTCCCAATAGGATCCTAAAACTAGTCCTCCCATGTCTAATGAGCACCAATCCATAATCACTAATGTTCCTCAATTTTTAATTCAAGAGCGATCTCTAAAAAACAATGAAAAATAAGCAACCTTCTCTAAAAATAAGTCCATCCCCTCCTCCTCTCAAGTATTGTTTAGTGTTATCAATCCCATGTAAGCCACCACCATATTAGATGATCCCTTTAGATCATCCTTCAATCTTGTGTCCAATTATTTTTGTCGGATAAGTTAGTCCTTACATTGATGGTTGTGACATATTTTGAACTCTGCCACCATAACATGGTTCTTCTCATGTCACCACATAGGTCTCTATCAAAAACTTGGGGGCATCATCCTTTCTACCCCAATTTTATTCTTATCAGTTATCTTTAGCACCATCTAATACACTTTGTGATTAGTGGAGAATATCTAATCTTCTTACGAATTTTCAAACCCTTTGATGTACACAATATATAATTAAAACCTTATGACACACTCTACTTTCATGGTTCATAATTGATTTTTATGGGTTAATATTAAATGAGACTTACCACATTCACTTTTCATGCTCTATGCTTGATGATATATCTTTCTAGTGCACATTGTTCAAACTATTTCCGATGATGTACTCTTGTTATATTGTTCATTCTTTAAATTATTGAGGGTATTTTATAAATTAACCTCATCTCATACACATCTTCTAGGGGAAAAAATTCTCCGATCATATTCACACATTGTATACCACTCCATTGCATGCATACACTACATTTTCATATCTTAGTTATACTTACACATTCTTACTTATACTACTTACATGATGTAATTTTCTTAGTATGCTAGTCAAATACTTAGTATGTCATTATCATTATGTATATTTGTATGCGTGTACACTTGGTCTCTCATTTTGAGTTCATATATGTTACAGTTCATACATGTTGTAATGATTCTTTGGCAATGTGCCTTTTTCTAGTCTCACCAAGGCTTATGAGGGCATCTAATTTATTTACTATCACACATTACACATTTTGTTGTTTAATCATTTACTACTTATACTTTCTATCACATTACTTTTCATTAATACATACATGTCTTGAAATACTATTTATATTTCGCAACATGCTAATGGGTGCTTCATGTGTAGCATTTACTCGGCAAGATGATATGCCACCATGGTTGTCGATACATTTTTGTTGCCACTATTTTTTATCATATAATATTGTTTTAGGCTATGCCCTATGCCTCATTTGCACATTGTATACTTTTGGCCACTTTGGCCTTAATTATTCTTGTGATATTTTGAGTTATGTCCTATGTTTGAAACCATCTTTTCACATTCTATCTTTCGATACATACTTTCTATATACATTTTTTCTATTACACACTTGGTACTCTTGTTACTAACAGATGTTACTAGCCACATTTTTTCATGTTCCATGGGTTCTACCATGCACATCCCCTCCCTATGTAGGTATCAATTTCAAATCAACATCAGGTCCTCTACTTTTGGCAATACACTCCTACGTCATGTCGCATGCACCCAAAACAAGCGCGCACATATATTTTGAAAAAAAATCATGCCTACAATAACTTAGAGCTACAACACAAATAAGAACAATAAACAAACAAAACAAAAATATAGTCATAGAATGACCATGAATATCACTTCGGTCAAAATCAAAACACAAAAACATGTGCCCAGACTAAGACTATAGCATCAGGACAACCGTGTCCTCCACTTTGGCACAAATTACATGAAGGAACATAAATTTATCTTATTAGATTAACATAGATCACATATTACTTCAAAGGAGTTCTACATTTACAAGTACAAACCTTGTGATTATAGAATGCATTCTATCTTTTCAATTGGTATAACTAATAACTAATTTGGAACAATTGGGACAATAATAATAAATTAGAAACACACCAATTGTAGTGGTGGTTATTGGGAAGAGTTGTGGATGGAGATTAAATCTATACCTCTCTCCCTAACACTTACTCTTTAACACGAGATCACCCAAAAACTTGCTCATGGCGTGAGATTTCCTAAAAATTGACATTTGGCATGAGGTCACCCAAACAAACTTACTTTTGGTTAGATATCACCCAAAAAATTTGCATTTGCCATGACATCTCCATTAAAACTTTCTATTGCGATGGGATCACAAAAACACACTCTACATAGAATTTTCAAGACACTTTTATATAATTTAAATTATTATACATCAGGTGCACACTTTCTTTTACTTCTACTTTTACATACTTTTATATAGTCTACTCAGTTTATCATATACAAGACTTTGACTACACTTTTTCTCTTCTTTTGAAGGTTTTTCTTAATACGCAACATGAAATATCCTACAACAAAAAGTACAAGCACAACAATAGGTACAACGGAACACATACGCTCCACCCTTAGAATCACTTTTATTTCCTAGTCTCGACACATCATTTTTCATCATTTCATGTTTCACTTGTCAAATCGGAATTCATTTCGATATACGCTCTATAAGATTATAAGGTACACATCTATGATCTACTTTATAATATTGAGTATTCACTTAAAACATAACGTGGTCGTAAATTTAGACACAAAATCATGTTGTTTGGTACCTTCTAGGTCCTAAAGGTATACTAACATTCATATGATTCCTAAGAAAGAAAAATATTAGTTGACAACTATTTTTAGCCACTTTTATGTGTTTCTTTTTCTATTTGGTCTTACCCACTGTAGAGCTTAGTTGAGGTTTTATTGATTTATTTTTATGGTTCTCACATCAGCCCCCATCTAGGACAAAGGCTCCCGGGCGTTTTTGTCCCCTCTATATGCCCCTCACCATTTATTACTTTAATTTCTCCTTTTAGGTTTCTTTTATATTATTAACAACATTTCCACTTATCTTGCAGTCTTATAGTTTTCAATTACAAAATTCAAACAAGGGAATCATATAAGTACATAGTTATGTGTTCAAAATAAAGGACAACACATTAAGCATTATTACAATCACCTGTGCTTGCATTCAAAAGGCACCTAAAGCAGTCCAAAGCATCCATTCAAGGGGAGAAAACTGCATTAGCTTTGTATAAACATCATAGTAAGGGAAATTTCATTCTATTGCATCCACATATTCTACTACCTTGCTACATTCTAACTACAACCCGCTATCAAGTGTAGCTTTAACAAGGGCATCCTAGGGCACAATTTCTACAAAAATTGAGAATTGCATAGATTCTGAGATTTAGTATAGCACTCGGTCATAAGTTAACTTTTGGGGTGACCTTTGTGGTAAGTCTCACCCTCCATTCTAAGTTTTCCTTTTAAGGTTTGATGTGGTTTCTGGTCTTGTATAGGTGAATATCTCTTTCGCAATTCTGATTCCTTCGAAAATCATAGTGTGAACAACAAACTATCAACAAATAGAAAATGAAACACTCTTTTTACATAATAGAAACTAGATTCATGGTTGTTGTGCGATCACGGGTTCTAGATCTGGTCATCAATGCCCGAGTGCCCTTGTCTTTCCATGGGCACGCATGTCTAGCCTTGTTCGTGAGTTGCAAAATTTATAGGTATTAATTATGACACAAATTTCATCCTATTCATAACTTCTTTTTTACTAGTTCATTTCCATATTGTGTAGATATCTTCTAAGTCCTCTCTCCTTATTCTACGGTAAGGGTTTCATACTTTAAATATTATTTTTCTTGTGTCGTTACTATATTTAAACATTTATACATCATTTAATATTTCAATAATGACTATAGATTATTTATATTTAATTAAGTTGGTATTACATCAATGAGCAATAATAACACCTTCTGAAATAGATTTACTAGGGATGAATATGCTCAACTCTTGAGAAATCAATGAACCTAGGAAAGGCTTAATTGTAACAACAATGCGTTTAGAAATCGTTTTATATGTTGTATTACAAAATGAGACTTGGCGTAAATAATCGAATAAATCAAACCATTTTATCTTTAGAATACGGTAACGAATTTATAATTGAATATATTTAATATTCTCTTTGATTTTCGAGACACTTTAATAGCCACCAAAACATCTTTACCAATAAATTTTTAAATTGTTGATAAAAATATACCAAACGTCCATTAGGCAAGGAGCTTCATTTTTTCCATTGCGAACATGACTTCATGAAATCCCTCGAAGGTAAAAAGAACCATCAATATTTTTTTTTCCTCTATGAATGAACTTGAAATATTATGAAATATGTTGTTTTAAGCCTTCATAGAAGACAAAAGATCACCCGCCATGAATTTAGAGAAATATGAAATCTATTTTTTAATACCATCCTTATCCTAAATTATTTAGCCATCACCATTTTTAATGCTTGAATTAAAATTTGACCTTATTCTAGATCTTACTCATGCATGATCTTACTAATGCATGTTAGTATTTATTATTCCATTCACGTTCCTTAAGTAAATTCTCCCTAGTTTTTGCTTTCATTCAATTTCTTCATGCAATAGCAATTCATCAAGATCAGCTAGTAATTCTATCTCCTTGTGAATATCCTCCCTACCCATACCTCGCACAAAAACTTGTTTATTGAAATCTTGTAGTTTTTTTCCACTATAATATTTTTTTGAAAAAATGTCTTAATATACTTTTCATTCCATACTAATAGTTTGGAATTGAGAAATTTTAATTTCTGAAAAGGATTAAAAAATTTGAGCCTCGAATCTGCAAACAACACCACCATAAGATGATTAGTTTATGAAAGATGGTCTCTCTAAGCCACATTAGCTCAAACTTAAAGGGAAAATTCTTAGGGTTTTCATCCGAGTCGGAAGAAAGTAAAATGGGATAATGGTATGGCGTAAATCATAAAATAACAACGCTTTCTAAAATAATGATTCCTTGCATCGAAATTAGACTAGACATGAAACGATCTAACCTCTTAGATAGCTAAATCCTAATCTTCTATTTGATGAACTGAATCATGCTTGCTTTGGTTCAATATAATTTTTTTAAAAATGAACAAAAGAATTTAAATCATGCTAAGATTGAGAATTTCTTTCTAGACCTTCAAGCTTTCAATATGTCAAAAAAATGTCATTAAATTCGCCACCCAAAAATATCACATAATCCTTGCTAACATCTAGTTCCTCATAAAGCTCCTACCACAATAGCCTTTTACTAGCCACATTTTGGGGACCATAAATGTTAAAAAGAACAACATCTTATTGATCTCCCATGAGAGAAATTTGACATAATGGCCAATTCTATTTCTCTTTTACCTCCTCAAGATTTGTTTCGCTTAATTTCCATATTACACCTACACCACCAGTCACCACACTAGCATCCAAAAATATCCGGACAAACATTTCCAACTCTTAGACTAAAATTTCAAAAATTCATTTGCCACCGTCTCTATTGCTTCTATAAGAACAATACCTTCATATCCGGAAAAATGCAACGCTTAACCAATCGTCACTTGTTAGGGACATTCAATCCTCTAGCATTGCATGAAAGGATTTTAATGGCTTATTGACAAGGAATTTTACCTTCCCACCTTCAAGATTTCAAAAATACGGGTTTTTGTTTTCAAGTTTCAATTCTCTCTTAGTAAGATCCTATTTTGATTTGTGCCCTTTTTCTAGTCGAACCACAATTGACCACCTTCACCCCATTTTCGGAAGATTCAAAACTTTTGGATGTTAACTAGAGTTCCAGTTCCTCCTCCACTTTGTCGAGACCATCCTTTTCATGATCTTTTTCTTTATTTTCTACTTAATGAAAGAGTCTTGAACCATTCACTTATATCTTTTACAGTAGTTGTTTTAACCATATTAAATTCTTCCCTCAATAAATAAACCAGTTGTGTCAAATCTTTCACTACGCTTTGTGTATCATCCAAAATTGTTTAAGGGAAGATAGCTCCTTCATTTTATATATCCAGGCCCCCTACGGAGGAGTTGATTTATAACCTTATTTACGATTCCATGATAGCTTAACTGAACTTTGCTTGCGTTCTTTGAATTTCCATTTAAGATGACCCATCTGGTTATGTTTGAAACATCTGGGTTGAATTTCCTCATAATATACCCTTTTATGCCATTTTCCCACGAAATATTTGATTACTATCGAATGCGGAAAATCATTATATAAGTCTAAATCCATACATACTCTAGCATAACAGCTAATTGTTCTATCCAGAGTGGTTGGATATATTATTATCACTCTCACAAATTTTTCAAAAACATTAGAAAGGATATTTTTATTTCAATATTCCAAGGGGAGAAAAACTATAAAGATCCAGACCGGAATTTCACTGAGCGAGGATGAAAGAACATAAAAATTCCGAACCTAGGGATGAAGGAGAATACTATATTCTCGGATAAGCTAATCTCTCCTTTCTAGGGATTCATTTATTTGTACCTCGCATCAACTGAGATCATAAAAGAAAACCTTAGGTAGGAAAGAATTTGAGTTATGGTTCCCCTTTTCCTGTTGCATCATTCAGAGATTACTATTATTAAAATCCAACTCCCATGATTTTTTTTAATTATGGCATGGGTATGACGTTTCGGAACATCTTCCTCCACAATTGCATCTTAAAAGGAGCTAGAGACTCCCCATAAATTTGATAGAAACAAATCGTTTATATTTTAAAGTTTTTAAATTTTCAGAGGAATAAGTACATAATGCAATTTAGCATAATGTCTTCCAGCATCGGTAAAACATTAGTCTTGAATGTGGAGGGGACCACTAGGTGCACAAGTTTCATACCACTTCAATTTAGCTGAAGCCTAGGTTTTATACTTGTAATGACCAAAAAAATTGTCTGCATGACGAAACCCGAGAACAACCTAGGACAAACTAGAAAATTATGGATTTTTTTTTTTTTGAAAAATGTGCCCACAAAAAGGTTTCGAAAACAACAGTTGTCTCATTAATGTTTCTAAGTCAATTATATTTAATAATAAAATTTTCCCCATTATAACAAAATATTGAAACCCACATTTAAACTTTAATGAATTTAATTTGACTAAGCATGGTTAATTTCTCCCTAAGTGTTATTTTAATAAACAATTTAATTCAACTATAGTTAAAACCCCACATATAAATCTCAAGGGTAAAAGGGTCAATATAGATAAATACTAAGGTCAATTAATTTTCACAAGGTTAAAACCATTAACAATGTACCCATTTGACATGGGGTTAGAATTAATAAACATACTCCTACCCCATAAAGTGACCCCTTAAAAAGTCAACCCATGTATTTTGGAATTAAAACATTTAAATTTAAATCAAATTCCACTCACCCACTCCCCACCTACTTTTTGTAGGTATGAATCTCATCCCTTGGATGGATTCATTTAGGACCCTTGATGAAAAAAAAGACAACTAACCCTAAAGTATGCTTAAGAAAACTACTTTCTCTCTTTCTTTTGGCTCATTGTTTCTCTTTTGTTTTGAGGAAAAGAAACCATTGGAGAACCTTTAAGCTTTTGGGGAGGCATACACACTTCATTATTTTATTCTTATTTGTTTATACCCTCATTTAGGGTTTTAATGTATTTATATATTTTATTTAGCTCATTTTTCTTTGATTTGCCCAAATGGGCTTATGGGTTTTTCCCATTTTATTGATATAGTTAAGATTTGCTAAGTGTTTCCATTTAGGTATGGTGAAAATATATATAAATAGATATATATGTACATGCATTTACATACATACATAGATATGTATATATGTATATACATTTTTTTTATTAATAAAAATTTAGTGGGTTGAGAGAATCCGAAATCACACTTATCAATGATTTATTATATATAAAAAAATGTATATACATATACATACATACATACATACATATATATTTCGAGGGATTAACTAAAGTATCCGTCTGCGGCCAAGATTTTTCCATAGTCCAAATACCAAGGAGTACGCAAGTTTAAAGAAATGTTGGGGCAGCATGCTAAACTTGCATTGGCAAGGTTTGTTGGAATTGGGGGGGAGGGCCACCGACCCCACGCCCCATCCCATTTATTAATGGGTTGGGGGTGAAAAATTAATATCATAATTGCATAAAGAAAATTTGAAATCTTACTCTTTATTCTTGCTCATTCATAGGAAGTATTACATCCATTTAACTAGGAGATGTTGTTCATATATTTAAGGAGATATAATCTCCATAAATATCTCCACACATAACTCCTAAAACAACTCCATGCTATTATACGTGAGATTTTGTTTTCTCATAAAACTAATATTGTTAATGATTTTTTTACTCAACAACTCATAACAATATTTACTCACCCACTCATAATTACATTTACAATAATGTAATTAATTATTACAACACATATTATATTATCTTAGATAATATAATCACTTACATAATATTCTATGTTCACACTACAACATAGATATTCCTAACATTTGCCCCCTTAGTGTAAACATGGGGTAAGAGCTCTGAAACATCAAACTTGTCGAAGTAGTCATTGCTCTCTTGGATCTTGCTATCTCGGATCTTGCTGCTAATGATCATCCTTGTTGTATGAACATCTTCATCGATCGATCACCTTCCAACGAAGTACCTTCCACCGAAGTATGGCGGTTAGAGGACCGTCATAACATGATCAGGAGGACCGTAAGTAGATGATTTGCCCTGTAAGCCGAGTCAAGCGGTTTGCTTCTTCCACACCAAATAGATACTCGAAGAACTGTTGTTAGTCTATGTGAACACATTAAAATCAAAACATGAAACTAGTTTCACCCCCTTGTGTATGAACACACCACATAACTGAAATTAAATATCACCACATCAGTCTACGACCCCATCGTTGGTGAATGATGAGAGGATCCTGATTTTCCTCCTTCCTCCATTGCCTCCTTCCTCCAACAAGAAAAGAGTCTACCATAGGAAATCCTCATCACTAGGACATGAAAGTTCTTCATCAGTTGAGTAGACTTCCCAATCAGTTTCTACTTCAGCTAGAAGGGCTTTCTGATCTATCTTGTCATCAAGAAGATCCTGAGCTCTCTTTTTACAGTTCAGTATTACATGCCCAATCTCATTACAATAAAAGCATTTTATTTTTCCATGTGAAGGAACCTTCTTTGGTTTATGTTTTTCCTTCTTAGATGAGGAGCTAGGTTTTTTTCCTACATATAGTACTTCTTCATGTTCTTCATGACTGCTTTGTTCTAACAATGTAGAAATCACTCCTTCTAGACTAATAGTAATTTTACTCAAAGTAAATGCAATATTTGAGTAATTCTTAGACATGCTATTAAGAAGAATAGCTTTAGCATCATCATCTTTTACATGTTCTTTAATTCCAGCTAGTTGATTTAGCAAAGAACGAAACTTACTTATATGATCTGCCATTTTGAGTTCTCTTCCATTTTCAACCCATACAAGACATTGCTTCAGTGTAGTCTTTGCCATTGCGAGCTTTAGAACCAAACAATTTGTTAAGAGATCTGCCAAATTTCTTTTGCAGATTTTGTGAAATCCACATGATGTAGATAGGCTTTTGATAAGCCCAGACCAATGGTACCCAATGCTCTCTGATCTTTTGCATTCCACTTTGCCAATTCATTTCCTCCAGTGGGTGGAATTGAATTAGACTTCACCACATCCCATAGATCCTTTTCTATTAAATGTAATTGCATCTATAGTTGCCATGTATGGAAATCTTGTCCTTCAAACTTTTCAATCGATTTAGTTTCTCCATTATTTTTACAATACTAATAAAAAAATACAAAATTGAATCAAGTACTTTAAAATTTTATATTGAATACCTTTTAACCTCCAAGCAAGTCAAGAACTTTTATTAACAATTCAACATTATTGAAAATTGGAGAAAACTTTCATGAGAAGAATTGATGTGCTTAATTTGATAGCTACATAGTAAAATCAATATTTCTTCCAAACTACGTACTGGGTTCTGCTGAAATTTCTTCTGTAGTTTCTTGACCAGCACATGATTCTGCACACAAAATTATAAAAAAACTCACATCCGGAAATGAAAACTATGATATATTATTTGAGACGGATTTGATCATGAAAGCACTGAAATTTCTTGCATCAAACCTGCTCTGTTACCAAATGAAAAATTAATATCATAATTGCATAAAGAAAATTTGAAATCTTACTCTTTATTCTTGCTCATTCATAGGAAGTATTACATCCATTTAAATAGGAGATGTTGTTCCTATATTTAAGGAGATATAATCTCCATAAATATCTCCACACATGATAACTCCTGAAACAACTCCATGCTATTATACGTGAGATTTTGTTTTCTCACAAAACTAATATTGTTAATGATTTGTTTACTCAACAACTCATAACAATATTTACTCACCCACTCATAATTACGTTTACAATAATGTAATTAATTATTACAACACATATTATATTATCCTAGATAATATAATCACTTACATAATATTCTATGTTCACACTACAACATAGATATTCCTAACAGGGGGTGGTATCGGTGACCCTCCCTCAACCCTCGTATTTTCCTTGAATGGGTAGGCCACACACATAGTCCCCTTCGAGCCATAGCAATTTCAATTTCTAAAAAAATATTTTTTTCTTCTATAGTTACTAATCTAAATTTGCATATATATATAATCCACACACACAAGTTTTATCAACATTGTTATTGGATTAGTGTTATTATATTTTAAATTCGATATCCATATCAACAAGTAATAAGATTTTTATTATTCACTCATCTTAATTTTACACTTTTAAACCTCTTTTATAAATTTGGTAGAAGTATTACCAAGTATTGTTTTGTAAATTGATTTTTTTATCCACTATTATCATTTTCTTGGTTATTTGGTTTAAAATGGGGTTAATTTAACTTGATAATACATTTCTATCACTACAACATACTTGATATTTTACCACAATTTTTTAACAATATTTTTGTGGTTATATAGTATTCCAAAAATTAAAATTGTGGCATTGGAAGTGTAGCTAATCCACATTTTGATATATTATTGTAGTTTTTACAATTCATTATATTGTGGATGGTCCACAATTTGTAAAATTTATAGCTAACCTCCATTTTTAAATGTACATTGTCCACATTTCGTGATGATTGTAACATTTCTACAAATTTTTGTTTTGTCAATATTCCACAATTTTCACCAAAATGTGGTTTTTCTATAGATTAAATCTTTGTAGACACTCCACAATTTATAATTTTATCTCTTATCAATGTTATATATGTGGAAATTTCAACAATAGTTTTCTACAATTGTCTTTACCACATAAAACTTGTAGGTGGAAGCTACAATTTGATTTCCACAATAACTAATTGTAAACTTTTCTTTTTAAAAAATGTAGAAAATTTACTATTAACGACCAATTTCATGTTCATTTAAATAATTCCTTATGTGGATTATCTACATTTAAAATACACACAAATATATAATTTTATTATTAAATGGAGAACATTTTTCTAGGAAAAAATTTTTTCCATTTTTATATATTGAATAATGTGCAATAAATAAAAAACCCCAACAATAGGTTTATAATAAAAAATTTGATAGACACGATTACAATTTAATTGAAGAGTAAGGAGATAGTGAACTTGTTTACATTAAATAGTCAATATTATAATGGAGAATGAGATGGCTGAGCACAAAATTTGTGTCATTCTGAGATACATATATAGTCCCCATCACTAAAAATGGTAGTGGAGGTGTGAAGCATTCACGTTGAGGAGGTAAACAGAGTGATTAAGTAGTTCTATGGGGTACAAAAGGTAGTTCTCTATGACACTATGTGAGCAGTGACTCGATTGACCGCTATAATCTGCCGACCCGAGGCCAAGGTTGAGTATGATATTACTGCCAAACAAAGGCTCAGAGCACGAGGTAGGTCACTAATAATATCGCCAAAGGGTACCGACACGTATGACCGGTTTTCGAACCACCTCTCACCACACACAGAGAGCCGATTCGAGGAGTATGATGGCTTTAGAATCCAAAGTACTACTCTAAATCTGTATAAGCCACTTTTCTCACACACTTTCAGTTTGTTTGCATACTCTGCACACCACATTAATTTTACAAGAAAATGTCAGAGAATATTCATGGAATAAAACTAAATCATTCGGTAAAAAGAGGTTGAAGGTAAACCACGGCCATATATCCATGGGATCCACCAGTATACTCATTTGCCAACCTATCTAACTCTCTGGATCAATCGAAATATATAATTTTGGGATTAAACTCAACATATAACAAGATGTTACTGGACTTGATATCCATATGCAATATTGGAGGTGAACAGTCATGATGCATATACCTCAGCCCACGAGCTACCCCAAGAACAATTTTACAGTGTGTCCACAAATGCAAAACCATTTCTATGTCGGCTCCAGCTTGGTCATCCTGTAAGCACTAGAACAAGATCTCGTTGGGCATGTACTCGTATACCAACATCTTGTTGAACTTGGACTCCTCATTCCAAATCCAATACAAAATCTTAATGATATTGCTATACCAGATGAACCCCAATGTATCCACTTCCACAAATACATCCTTTTCCCGCTGAACTTTTCTCCTAAATCTGGCAGATTTGATGATGTTGTAGATGATGTTCTAGATCTAAATTGGATAGAAGAAAATAAATTTTATACACTGATAAACACTTCACACCTCTAAAATATTGGAACAAATATATGTAGAAGACAACATATAATATTGTTTGGAGGTAAATATACATGGTAAAAATTGATGGAAACAAAAAATGAAAATGAGTACTACAATCATTAAAAAGACATTTTAAAAATGAACTCAGAGAACACCCAGTGAATCTGGTATATGGGTTCACTCAAATATCCGTGGAAGAAAAGAATTTGTTCGAGAGATAATTTTCATGAAATACAAAACAAATGGTATTTAGAAATGAAGGATTGCATAGGTGCATTATGAGAGCATTAAAAATGTAAAGATACAAAGCATTCTAATCCATGCATTGAATGCACAAGGTAGCATATCATGAATTTCCACCATTCGCTCGCTCCTGCTACAAATTCCATGGCCATAATGAACGAACTCTAAAAAACATGCTCATTTGAAAGCTTATTTCTGACCCTCCACATTAAATCAAGTGTTAGTTGAAAACCATAGAGAAATGAGGCAGATCCATCGGAATAAAAAGCCAGGGAAAACACACGCCCAACTTCCAAGTACGATTTGGAAAAAACATGATAAAGAAGATTGATTTTAGTGCAACATCGTGGACCGTTGATAGACTGCAATCAAATGGATCGTAATTAAAGGGAGAGTAAGGTGGATCCATGCGCGAGATGTCCCTTCCAATCAACACCCTCCTACTGCATGGGCACGCACTTGCCGATAACTATGGATCCGTGTGTGAGATGTTCTGCCCAATCAACGCCCTCCTACTGCAGGGGCACGCACTTGTCGATAACTAATTGAATCCTCACTACCTGTAGGAGATCTCACACTACCATCCTAAATTATCTACAATTAGGTTTGACTCAGAGATATTTTTTAGTCATGGTTGTCGATGATGTTGTTCAAAACGCTCCTCAGGAAGTAGTCACTGCAACTTCTGTTGCCTCTGCAGTGCAAGTCATTGCTAAAACCACCATCCTATTTTGAGAGAGCTAGCACTCGGGAAGAAGTTCTTAATTTCCCACTCTTGTTACGCTGAAGGCGTTCCCCTATGGTAAAGGACCTCCAGACGTTTCTGCGACTGTCTTAAAATTGACGGTTTGACGGCCGTTTGGACGTTTTCGCTTTTCCGGTTATTTTAACGTTTTTTTTTTTGGGGTTTTTGGGGTTTTTTGGACCGAGCCGACTGTCGAGATTTAAACAGGGCTCGCGATCCGTGTCAAAACAATCACCACACAGTTTAAGCCAGAAGACTCTTCTGAATCGATTCAGAGACGACATTATAATATGTTTTTCATTCATATTAATGTGCTGAAATACCATTTTTCAGAAGATCAGCAGGATGACATGAATAAATGTCTTCATCTGTGATAGCAGGATGCAAGTCCTGGATGTTTCCCACGTACATCTTCTTTAAATGGAGCAACTGAACCATTTGCAGTTGAGACAATTTCAACTGGGCCCTCGCGATTTCCTTGGCACCTCTCATATTTATCTTCATTTTGCAAACAGGAAGCAAGCTCTGTTTTAACACCAACAAATTTCTAAGAACTCAACACAAATTAACTCAGGCTTCTAATACGAATATGAGAAGAAAACATAAGTTATCTGGCGAAAATATGTGACATTACGTTTGAAGGACAATGCCACCGGAGATTTTCTTCGGGATTCGATGAATCTCCTCCTCCATAGCTGCCATGAAAACAATGCTTTAATAATAAAACTATTAAACCTTCTGAAATGTATAGAATGTTTCGATACCTCTCAGAGATCTGTGATTTCTCAACCCTGCACTGGTCTGCATAGTAAGCAAGCGTTACAACGCTTTGATTGCCCACGAATCCATCCTCCATTTTCGTCGAATCTCTGCACAAAACAGGAACTGGGTGCCGATCATAAGCACAAATGAAGCTAATGGCAGTAAATCAAAACCACTTCCATATAAAAATCCACGAAGTTGGTATTGGCGGCAGGGAAATGGGCTCTGTACAGCTCCAGCGATTAGTCTTCATCACGCAATGTGTCCACTTAGTGACTAATCATAAGACAAGGCCGACCAAATGAAGAAAAGTACGAGGAAAGTGATGTGTTTCAGGTTTGTCCGGTACATTTCGCCGCTAAAAATATTTCTAAAATGCTTCTCCTCTGGCAATACTTACCTAAGGACTTTTAGACCAGCCAATCTGAAACAAAAAAACTGGAAGAATGTACTCAATCCATCACTTATTTGGCGGCGCGTTTGGAAATTTTTTTAGCTATAAACACGTAAAGACAAAGTGGGTCTTTAACTTGAACCCAAGAAAATTCCATCTCCATGAAAATCTTGGAGCCATGATGCAGTTTTGATTTGGCATGAGAATCTTCGTGGCGGCGTGGCTTGGCAAGGTACCTCATTTTCTGCAAAGAAAACGACAGTTATGTTTGTGTGTAGCTTCAAAAATAATGCAGTCGGATTCCAACTGTGGATGCATAACATTGCAATTTAGAAGCACGTCCGCGGGTGGTGATTGAGTGGATTCGGCACGCCTGTCAAAGACTGAAATCGGTCCAACCTTCACACGTGCAAGCGTTGCTTCTTCTTCTTTGAACCACATCAAAAAAAGGGGTATAATAAACACACTTAAACTAGCGGTATAGTAAACTAGCGGTATACTAAACTAGCGATAACTAGCGGTATACTAGACACAATTAAACTAGCGGTATACTAAACATATTTAAACTAGGGGGCATCGTTGGTCTGCTAACACCGTTAAACATTTTTTAATGAAGAAATTATTAAATACTTTGAAGCAGGCGTGACTGTAGGTAAAAAAACACTACATTTTTTCCTAAAATTGTATGATTTAATGTCTTTTAGATTTTCATGGGTAGGCATGATGTGTATGGTTGAATTGGTACATCTCTTTAATTTTACGATAGAATATTTTTAATTGTTTTTTGTTTAGTTTAATTGCTATTACATATTTCTTACATACACGAGATTACTTTAATTTGTGGTTTTATTGGCGATTGTTGTATTTAGATTTAGCGGCAAATGCGTAATTACTGAAGAGAACATAAATTTAGAGTTAATGTTAAGAAATTTGGTTTCATTCTAAAAGGAAATTTCAATAAACGGTACTATAATTGTAGGCTTTTATGCACTTCCTACAGACACAAAATTACTCTAATTTTTGATTTAATTGTTGATTGTTGTATTTAGATTTAGGGGCACTTGTGGAATTACACTATGTATAATAGAACTTTTTCAACAGTATTAATATGTAAAATTTGCTTGAATTTAGACCCTGTTGTCAAATGCAAACGTTTTTATGAGGCTATCAACAGATTTGTCTATTCAGATAAATATCAAAAACTATCTACAAATTTGTCTTCTACCCCCATTTTCTAAAGCATTGTAATGGTGATTTACCACAGTAAGGAGCATTGCTACTTCTTGAATTATATGACCTCAATTCTAGAGCTTACTGGTATATAACCAATGGAGCATGTGCACCATGAGTACCAATTTAGAGCCACACATGTTAGTCAAAGTTTTTACAACATACACTAAGCTACAAATTTAGAAGGTCTCATATTTGAAATCTGTTTGTGTGACCCATCTAAATATGTGAAAATAATCAGCACAAAGTAAATAGGGAAAGAGGTTTAGGTCTACAATTTCTCGTATGTTTAAATCCCAATTGCCATTTGACATTGTGCTCTTAGACAATTGCAAAAGAAGTTAAAGATGTTTTTTGTTTCAATTTGAAGATCATTTGTACACTTACTACAATTAGTACACAATCAAAACTATAAATTAAGTTTCTGACCTTTTACCTGGAAGGCTCTCAACTTCTTTTTAGATAGAAATAATGCAATAAAAGTACGAGATACACTTGGAGTAGGTATTCACGAAAGGGCCTAACATTATATATTTACCCCGAAGGCGTTCCCCCTATGGTAAAGGACCTCCAGACATTTCTGCGACTGTCTTAAAATTGACGGTTTGACGGCCGTTTGGACGTTTTCGCTTTTCGGCTATTTTAACATTTTTTTTTTTTTTGGGTTTTTTTTTGGACCGAGCCGACTGTCGAGATTTAAACAGGGCTCGCGATCCGTGTCAAATCAAATACACCAATTGTAGAAAAGATTAAGTATCTATGTAAGCGTAGCACCGAATTTTCTCGAAAAATCATTCCATCGTCAAATCGTTGTTTCTATCTTGCGTCTGTGAGTACGAATATATTTTAAGCATAGTCTAATTTCTGTTAGCTGTATTCAACAATGGCTCCCAAGGCCGAGAAAAAACCCATCGCCGTGAAGAAGCCCATAGCAGGTTGTCTAGGATTTGAATCCCGGTCTCTGCAAAGAAAGTCCCGTTTATTTATTTCATCTTTTTCCACTCACAGTGATTGATACACATTGATATATACACCATCAATCAACTATATTTGGAAGTAAAGATGATGCTCATGTCCTGAATCAGCCGTGTTTGGAAGTAAAGATTATGCTCATGCAATGCACTTGATTCTATACATATGCATTTAGATGCTTACGCGTGGAAATCTATAAATTCTTATCCTGCATAAAAGAACACAAGTTTTTTACATATTATTTTCTTCCAGTCCTAGAACACAATATTTACAGAAGAAAGTCAATTTATTATCTACTCACAACTGAGGATAGGTTGGTGTTGTTCATTTTTGGATTCAGAGGACACATCGATCCGTATTATGTATCTGTGCATGCCGTTATGTTTTTTTTTGGGGGTTTTTTTGGGTTTTTTTGGACGTAGTCTCGTTGAATATGATCGTTGCATCTTACCGAAGACATGGTCTCCCTCAAGAGGCATTGCTCCTGTTTCACAAACTACAACGAATAGGCATCCAACCCGATGAGTTCACCTTCTCCAGTATTCTCCTTGTATGCACAAACATGGTATCTGTAACGTATGGTTTGTAGATCCATGGAAAAATCATGAGATGCGGGTTTCAATCTAACGTTATTGTGATGAATACTCTGATAGACATGTATGCAAAATGTGGAAGGACACAGGAGGCGCGAGAACTATTTGACAAAATTATTGAACGAGATGTGGTATCATGGATTGCAATCATTGGTGGATATGCACAAATTGGGCTTGTTGGAAATGCCTTGGAGATTTTCAAACAAATGCAAGTCGCAAGTGTAAAGCCAAATTCAACAACTTTTGCCAGCATCCTCCCTGCGTGTGCCAAAATGGGAGCTTTGAAACAAGGTGGAGAGATTCATCCAAAGATAATTAAAAGTGGATTGTTGTCAGACGATATAGTTTTGACTGCCCTGATTGGTATGTATACAAAATGTGGAAGCATAAAAAATGCACACAAACTGTTTGACATAATGCCTCAACGAGATGTAGTCTCATGGACTGCCATCATTTCTGGATATGCACAATTAGGGCCTGTTGATAAAACATTGGATATATTTAAGGAAATGCAATTGGCAGGTGAAAATCCAAACTCGACAACCTTTGTCAGCATCCTCCCAGCATGTGCCAAAATGGGAGCTTTGGCACAGGGTATGGAAATCCATTAAAAAAATTGAAAATGTACTTTTTCCGGGTGTTATAGTTTTGACTTCCCTCATAGATATGTATGCCAAATGTGTAAGCATACATAAGGCACGCAAGTTGTTTGACAAACTGCCTCAACGAAATGTGATTTCATGGAATGCCATTATTACAGGCTATGCACAAAATGGGGATCTTGATGAGGCTTTACGGATTTTCAAAGAAATGCCTCAACGAAATGTAATCTCATGGACTGCAATCATTGTTGGATATGTACAAAATGGGGTTTTTGATAAAGCCTTGGAAATTAGTACAATAACATGAGTTACATGATGGACATGTTATCTTTACATGATTTCATTTTATGGTTAACAGTTGACAGTATTACCCAAATGTAATGTAACTTTAAACATGTTAATTCTTGCATCTCACTTGTACTTTGATAAGTCATCTCACTCTACCCTCTACACATTAGCTCCAGATTTTACTACTTCCATCTCAATGACATTATTTCAAGTTAAAATAAGCACATGAATTTTTAAGATTATCAAGATATTCACTAATTACATCACGAGAAGTTAATCCTGAAAAGATGTAATACCGTGCCATTTTATAGAACTACTAAAACCCCAAAGAGTTGTACCGATACAATGTTTAGAAGTCTACTTGAAATTCTATTGGATTTCGCACCATGGATTTATAATTGTTGAGCATTTGATGTACACGTGTTTTCAAAACATGAATTTTTGTTTGTCGGCAGGTCAGAATTCATCTTTCTCCAATATATTCTTGTTTTGAAACTGTTTAATGGTTCATTCTTATTCTTATCAATTAGGATGCTACAACTCCCCTGTCAGAATCTGAAGCGATGGATCTCGTGAAGGATATTTTTCTTCAGCTTCATAAAGAGACATATACACTGTATGACCTCCACATGACTATTGCAGGGGCATCCATTAGGTTCTTTTTTCAACCTTACAAGTCATGCAAATTATATGGTATTATTTCTTATATATTGTATATCTCAACCTTGGATGCAGTCATACATGGACTCTGAAATCAGAGCCATCATGGCCCAATATATGCCTCTTGACAGCCAAGGAAAGGTCCCCAATCATGTTCACTATGCAGGGCTATAAATGATGGTACTCAACCTGTTCTGTGCAGTGATTGTTCACAATTTCTAATGGGTAAGTGCACCAAGTTGATGGACAAATATAGGGTCATCCGTGGACGTCATATTGCAAAAAATAGTGAAATCTCAACTTGTAGGGATTATTAGCTATACATGCACTCTAAATTAGAAAAATTTATATAAATATGAATCATAGCATTCAGAATCTAGTTTCTAAAATACTAATTTTTGTAAAAAACGGACAAGTTTAGCTATATTAAACACTTAAAATTATATGACTTACTTTTTTTTTTCGAAAAAACTTATAAGATTGTAGTCCGTTTGCCCGCATTTTGGATGACCAAATCTTGTTATTTTTTTTTCCTTTGGTGAAAAGTTAGATGTAGTTGTCTATCTTGGGATGGATTTTATTTTGTATTTTTTTTAGCAATATTTTTTTTTTATGATTTTTTCCGTGAAAGTGGTCTGAAAATATTTAGAAAATGGAGCGCTTTCCGTTTGCCCGCCATAACTATATCAAAAAATATCGAAATCAATTTTTTTTTTTTTTTAAGGTGCATAGAATTTGTCCACGCTTGGGATGGTATAATTTTTATCATATTTTGATAAGCGAAACAAAAGTTACAGTCTTAAACGTAGACATGAACATTCACGGGAAAAAATGTCTTAAGGACCTATTGTTAGTAATAAATTATAAAATGATATTTATCTTATTCTATTCACTTTAAAAACAATATTTTTACAAAGCTAAGAGTCTACCCTACGTGATGGCACCATTTTTGTGAAATGTTTTCAGTTTTTTAGCATGGTTCAAGTCTTTGGAAGAGCAGATTTGAGGTTTTTTGATCTTTTGCACTTCATAATGACCTTCCATAGCTTTGGTTGGGGAAAAACAAAGATTTTCCGAGGCTAAGGTTCGGCAAATAGCTCCGCGATCGCGGTTTTTTTGTAAAAATACCGCGAACGCGGTTTATAAAGCGCGTTCGCGGTTTATAAAGCGCGCTCGCGGTTTATAAAGCGCGCTCGCGGTTTATAAACCATATTTACACACATCCCAACGTCCGAATTACCATGTGATTTTTACTCTCTGACCTTACCGCATTTAATTATCAAGCGAAAATTGCTTTTTTCCGTGCACGTTTTTTTTTTATCACCGAAAGCAAAACATCATGGGAGACAAAAAACGAAGTCAAAAAAGGAAGTCATTAAGTAAAAAAACACCAGACGAATTAGAGGCCAACAAAATTGAAAATGCTGAGCGGATGCGGAAACTTCGTGAATCTAGAAGAGGTTCATCTTCAATCCCAACTACTGTAAGCAATGAAGAACTAGGTAATGTTTCTACTGTCAATGTTGAAGTTGAATTGAATACTCGTGATGAAGAAGTTTTTACTGTCAATGTTGAAGAAGAATTAAATACTCATGATGTAGCAAATGTTGAAATTGAAGGAGACAATGAAAATGTGAATAAGGAAATTCATGTTGAAACTGTAGACAAACAAAATTTGACAAAAACACCTCCTAGGATTTTACATAAGAAACCTAATTTTTTGATTGAAATTGATGAAAACATTTTGAAACCAATGTCTGACAAACTTTCTGAACGACAAATCAGAAGAAAAGCTAGTGAAATTTGGGATAATCATTTTGAAATTTTAAATGATTCCCAAAGATGTCAGTTGTTGGTTAGTTTGATGAAATTGATTAAAATGAGACCTACATTAAACACCTTAGGATTGACAACATCTAACATACGTGGTCAAACCTCTACAATTGTTGAAAACCTTCATGATGCATATCACACTGTTGGTGTAAAGAGACGCACTAGGGATAGTAATATTGTGCGTCGTGTACTTGCTACTAGTGTTGTAAGTGAATCAATAAAAAACAACGTTTGATTACGCAAACAAGTCGAATGTTGCAAGTTAATCGAAAAACTCTAATGAAAGCAATTGAAAGACGTAATATCCTTCAATCACTCAATAATGTCGATTTTTGGGCATTTTCTACTAGAGCACCACGTAAGGACAAAAATAATTCTGATGCTATAAGAGAAGTTGTTATTAAATTTTGGCATGATAACACTAGAGTTTCACCTAATACAAGAGATGTTATAAAACGGAGAGTTGGTTCTACTAATCGTGAACCACATCCAAAGCATTTCTTAGATATGACTCAAACTCAATTTTTTCGTAAGTTTGAACAAGAGAATCTGGAAATTAAAATTAGTCAACGTTTTTTTGAAATGTTGAAACCATTCTATGTGAAAATCAACCATGCTCGCACCACTTGTTGTTGTAGGCAACATGTTGAATTTGCAATGCATTATGCTAAATTTTTACGTATTCGTTCCATTTTTCATTCTGAAACTATGTTATCTGAATGTGGTGTTCAAGTTCCACCAATATCTTCTAGGGATTTCATTCCTACTATATTTTGTGAAAAAGAAGTTGGACAATTTTTTTATAGTCAGGATTGTTTAGATGAAAGTTGTAGTACATGCGGCGGATTACCTAAATTGGAAAGTTGCATCCATGAGCAAATGGAAGGTACAATAGGACATAATTTAGTTGAATTTGATAAATATAAATCAGTTGCATACCAGTTGAAAGATGGAAAAGAATCGAAACGGTGTGAGCTAGTTACAGAACAAATGCCCATTTTTCAATTTATGAGAAAATTTAAGGATGAACTTGTTTATGAGTATGCGAGGCATACACATAGAGCTCGATGGTTGGATGAACAATTCAAGCTATGCAAAGACACATTTCCTATTGGTACTATTGTTTCAGTGGTCGATTTTGTAGAGAATTACACATTGCAACCACAAATGGAGGTTCAATCGCAATATTACAACTCAGTACAAGTTGCCATTTTTGTGCATATAGCATTTCTACATTCTCCTGACAGTACAGAGAATGATCGAAAATTTTTAAGAGAGTACCACTTTTATATCAGTGATGATCGTACTCATTCTAATTGAATTTATGCAAGGGTGTTTCCAGTTATTTTATGGAAACTTGTCTGATAGGGACATCCACTTCAAACAACATTATATATGGTCAGATAATTGCACGTCTCGGTTTAAGAATGCACGAATGTTTTATTGGATGAGCAAAATGCATGTCAAGATGGGTGTGCAACATATTTGGAGTTTCACTGAGGCTGGACATGGAAAAGGAGAGCATGACGGTGCAGGGGCATGTGTGAAAAGAGCTCTTGCAAGAGAAGAGTTGAAGTACAAAGATGGTGCTAAATTAAAAGATGCAAAGAGCATAGTGGAATGGTGTCTTGCGACAACATGACCCGAGGTTCTCAAGAAAATTCCACAGTTTGCAGATATTTTTGGTTGATAGAGGAAAAACATATTGCTAACTACGAGGATTGTATGACACTCACTGGGTCCAATGATATGCACTCATTTTGTAGCTCAGACGCTACTTCATGGGCCGTATGGACAAGAAAGTTGACATGTTTTTGTGCATCTTGTATCGAATTTGTCACTGCTGAGTGTGATTCACAAGAATGGGTGGAAGGATGGATTTGTAGGCCTCTAACTCCGCTTCCTAGTTATCAACCTCCACAAGCACTACAACTTGTTTCTGCAGATGAAGTTACAACATCCAAGGACTTTGACGAAATTTCAATTTTGGTGCGACAAGGTATTTATCCAGTTATTTATTTAATTTTTGTATTGAGTTATGTCCATTGAAATTTTAATATGTAATTTAAATTTGAGTTTTTCAACCTTGGTTATTTTTTTGTAGGACATGTGTTTGCAGTAATTGCGACAGAAGACAATGAAGAAGGAACAGACTATTTCTTATGTCGTTGCATCGAGGAAAGAAAGAAGTTGACTTCTCCTATTATAGATGGCGAAGAGATTGAGTATCCTACAGGGTCAGTGGTAGTTACTGGAACTTGGCTTCGACGGTATCCATTAAAAAACTCCTCTGTTTGGGTGTTTGAAGACTTTGAGACACACAGGAAAATACTCTTATATTCACATCTAGTTCTAGCGACAAATATTCAGTTGTATAGATATCGAGGAAGACCTAATAACAAGATTCTTTGGAAGGTTCGAGAGTCAGATCATGAAGCAATCTTGTCTGCTATTCAGAGTAGATCCGATCCTGATGGTTCATTGGAATGAATTTACAATGCTCACATGTCTGGTATATATTTAATTTCAAGTTTCAATTTATATAGCGTATATATATATATATATTTTTTTAGTTTAAAGATCTAGATTTAAGTTTGAATATATTCTATTTTAAATTTGTGTATTTTGTGTGTCATGTATATAGATCTAGTATATGGTTTTGATTTGAAACTTAAATTTCTTTGACTAACAATTTTATGTTTAGGTTAGTGGTGCCAGAAAAGCTTCCACCTTCACGTGGTTGGTATCGTTAGTAGAGAATTTTAAATTCTCGAAGCTAAGAGAAGCTTGAACATTGTTTGAAAAATTTGTAAATTTTGAAAAGTCAAGTTTGTAAATTTTGAAAATATTGTAAATTTTGAAAATGTTGTAAATTTTGAAAAAAATTTTGTTGCAAATTTTGAAAAAGTTGTAAATTTTGAAAATGTTGTAAATTTTGAAAAAGTTGTAAATTTTGAAAAAGTTGTAAATTTTGAAAACGACTCCTCTAGGTGCCACGGAGTCCGAGTAGTCACCCGTCGAATTTGAACGATATTTTGGTCTCAGGGCTCTTAAGGGACGTGCCGGCGCAGGCGGTTCGGTGCCACGGCCCACCGTTTGCAAAATACAGCGTTTGACAACCTTAAACTGGCTCCAACTGCACTATTTCGCGCGTTTGCAAACATTAGGACAACGAGAGCACCGAAATGAGAAGGAAAAAAAGAGAGAGGCTATTGTAGAGGGTTTCGTATGCCGAGGTGTCGGATCAGACGAGGCCTCTCTAGGTGCCACGGAGTCCGAGTAGTCACCCGACGAATTTGAACGATATTTTGGTCTCAGGGCTCTTAAGGGACTAAGCCCGAACGAAGTATCCCTAAGCAACGACTCTTTCGCACACCGAAACACCGCCTCCTCTAGCATTCACCTGCCACCCTGGACGTGCGTTTGCCGCAGTGGTTTAGTGCCACGCCCACCGTTTGCAAAATACAGCGTTTGGCAACCTTACACTGGCTCCAACTGCACTATTTCACGCGTTTGCAAACATTAGGACAGCGAGAGCACCGAAATGAGAAGGAAAAAAATGAGAGAGGCTATTGTAGAGGGTTCGTATGCCGAGGTGTCGGATCAGACGAGGCCTCTCTAGGTGCCATGGAGTCCGAGTAGTCACCCGACGAATTTGAACGATATTTTGGTCTCAGGGCTCTTAAGGGACTAAGCCCGAACGAAGTAGCCCGGAATCAACGACCCTTTCGCGCACCAAACACACACCTCCTCTAGCGTTCACCTGGCCACCCGGACGTGCCGGCGCAGGCGGTTCGGTGCCACGGCCCACCGTTTGCAAAATACAGCGTTTGGCAACCTTACACTGGCTCCAACTGCACTATTTCGCGCGTTTGCAAACATTAGGACAGCGAGAGCACCGAAATGAGAAGGAAAAAAATGAGAGAGGCTATTGTAGAGGGTTCGTATGCCGAGGTGTCGGATTAGACGAGGCCTCTCTAGGTGCCACGGAGTCCGAGTAGTCACCCGACGAATTTGAACGATATTTTGGTCTCAGGGCTCTTAAGGGACTAAGCCCGAACGAAGTAGCCCGGAATCAACGACCCTTTCGCGCACCGAAACACCACCTCCTCTAGCGTTCACCTGCCACCCGACGTGCCGGCACAGGCGGTTCGGTGCCACGGCCCACCGTTTGCAAAATACAACGTTTGACAACCTTACACTGGCTCCAACTGCACTATTTCACGCGTTTGCAAACATTAGGACAGCGAGAGCACCGAAATGAGAAGGAAAAAAATGAGAGAGGCTATTGTAGAGGGTTCGTATGCCGAGGTTTCGGATCAGACGAGGCCTCTCTATGTGCCACGGAGTCCGAGTAGTCACCCGACGATTTGAACGATATTTTGGTCTCAGGGCTCTTAAGGGACTAAGCCCGAACGAAGTAGCCCGGAAGCAACGACCCTTTCGCGCACCGAAACACCACCTCCTCTAGCGTTCACCTGCCACCCGGACATGCCGGCGTAGGCGGTTCGGTGCCACGGCCCACCGTTTGCAAAATACAGCGTTTGACAACCTTACATTGGCTCCAACTGCACTATTTCGCGCGTTTGCAAACATTAGGACAGCGAGAGCACCGAAATGAGAAGGAAAAAAATGAGAGAGGCTATTGTAGAGGGTCTGTATGCCGAGGTGTTGGATCAGACGAGGCCTCTCTAGGTGCCACGGAGTCCGAGTAGTCACCCGTCGAATTTGAACGATATTTTGGTCTCAGGGCTCTTAAGGGACTAAGCCCGAACGAAGTAGCCCGGAAGCAATGACCCTTTCGCGCACCGAAACACCACCTCCTCTAGCGTTCACCTGGCCACCCGGATGTGCCGGCGTAGGTGGTTCGGTGCCACGGCCCACCGTTTGCAAAATACAGCGTTTGGCAACCTTACACTGGCTCCAACTGCACTATTTTACGCGTTTGCAAACATTAGGACAGCGAGAGCACCGAAATGAGAAGGAAAAAAATGAGAGAGGCTATTGTAGAGGGTTCGTATGCCGAGGTGTCGGATCAGACGAGGCCTCTCTAGGTGCCACGGAGTCCGAGTAGTCACCCGACGAATTTGAACGATATTTTGGTCTCAGGGCTCTTAAGGGACTAAGCCCGAACGAAGTAGCCCGGAATCAACGACCCTTTCGCGCACCGAAACACCGCCTCCTCTAGCGTTCACCTGGCCACCCGGACGTGCCGGCGTAGGCGGTTCGGTGCCACGGCCCACCGTTTGCAAAATACAGCGTTTGGCAACCTTACACTGGCTCCAACTGCACTATTTCGCGCGTTTGCAAACATTAGGACAGCGAGAGCACCGAAATGAGAAGGAAAAAAATGAGAGAGGCTATTGTAGAGGGTCCGTATGCCGAGGTGTCGGATCAGACGAGGCCTCTCTAGGTGCCACGGAGTCCGAGTAGTCACCCGACGAATTTGAACGATATTTTGGTCTCCCGACGAATACTTCCTATGTTGATCAACTAAAGTTATATCATATTGATAACAATACAATTTACAAGCTCAAAGGATGATCTAATGTCATATTTTATCGAATGAGATAGTTTCAGGAATCAAAAGTAAGAAATCAAGAAAACTAGGATGAGCTACAGGTACTACTTCTTTAAGATACAATTTACAAATGACTCATATAAATTGTCACATTTAAGGAAATAATTACGTAAGAATAAAAATAGAGTACAATAAGGTCCATCATCCATTACAGATTGCAAAGGAAGTAGATTGTATTAAAAGGGGCGACATTCCAACTTATAATCAAAGCTAAATGATCAAAGTACAAACTAAGATATCTGTCAAGACTAATGAAATAAAATTGAAAGCATATGTTTAAAATTTTAGCTCTAAGAACTTGTCAAGCTTCAAAGATTAAAAAATTTATAAGAAAAGTTTTCCAGTGATATTTCAATATGATTAAGTCTAAAAATTTGCAAAATATTGCAAGAAGGAGATAGAATAAGCTTTGAAAAAGTAGAAAGAACATTAACAAACTTCAATAGAATAAAATACATTGCATCCATAAGGTTATAATTTATTAAATGTAAGGAAAATTTCTATACAAAGAGTGTATCATATGCAGCACTTGTATGATAATCATGGTTAAATGAGTAAGATGCAAAGCAAGTTAGAAAAACACTAAAGAGGAGAACCAATTTCCATGATTTTTTGAAGTCATGAAGAATAAGTACACAATATATGAGAAGAAATTTGTGAAGAGGCCTTTAAAGGTCTGATTTAAAAATTAAATACAACAAGGAATGAATCTCAGAAAATATAGATTACAAGTGTACAATAGGTACAAAAATTATCTAAATACCATAGCTCTTACAAGGAAATCACAGATTGAGAGAAAGATGAAATAGTTATGCATGTACAAAAAGAGTTCATGTTGCTAGAGATATAGTTTCTTAAATGAAATAAAATCATTAAGAAAAACCTCTTATTCATAATAGTCAAGAAACTCAAAACTACTTAGAAGATGACAAAGTGTGCATATAGAATCATAATCTACATGTATTCAAGAAGACAGTTCACAGATCCACATCATCATTGAAGGTAGAAGATACATAATTTAAGAATACAACTTATTCCAGATTAGTTTAAAGTTTTAAATGGCTAAGTATAGTTTTGAGTTTTCCAAAAAATTAACTTATTTAAACAAAATAAAAAACTAGAGAAAAATAATGAGAAAAATAAAAAGTAATCAACCTACAAAAAATATCCATCTTTCTCACTCCCAAATTCTAAGTCCGCCATTTCATTACTTTTTCTTCATGTAAATTGGTACCTCAAGAATCAATGTACGTTATACATAGCACATCTCTAGTTACTAATACTTAAGTTGGCTTGATATAGAGCTAACAATATTGTTTTAGTTTGAAAAATAAAAATTCAAAATGCCCATGGCACGAAATATACCACAAATAATAATCAGAAAGATACTAGAAAATATATAACTAGAAGTAATACACTAAATCCACCGAACAAAGATCAAAACCCACTTTCTCAGAGTTAGCAATAATACCAAAATAACCAAATTTATAGCCTTATTTAACCAACACACATGGATATATATATATATATATATATATATATATATATATATATAGAATCAAATAAAGTGTGCTCCAGACGCGCACGTCTCTGAAAATATATATGTACATGTATAAGTTCATAATGTATGTATACAGATCTCGAACTAAGCACGTGCCATAATGTACATATGGGACCACATGCGGTCGCAAAAGGCTAGATATATATACAATGGACTGTGAATAGATGTACTCATGACCACATATATGTGGCATCCAAGTGGACTATAAATCT
The DNA here is from genome assembly GCA_018340775.1 of Taxus wallichiana var. yunnanensis. Lineage (NCBI taxonomy): Eukaryota > Viridiplantae > Streptophyta > Pinopsida > Cupressales > Taxaceae > Taxus > Taxus wallichiana. Next base: position 346,961,063 of record CM031244.1, on the reverse strand, counting down.
ACTCATGAAACATCTTCCCTCTCTTCGCCCTGCTAGAAGTAGCACGTCCACGACCTGGGGATGTAGTGGAGGGAGATGCCACTACGGATTTCATCCGTGTGGTCCTAGGTGTCTCCAAGCATGCCTGCAACCTAACCTGCACATTCATAAACAACAAGTTTTTAACACCCAAAATTTTAAAATACCTTCAAAATTTAGAAACTTGTACAATTTAGTTAAAATGCATGTGCAATCTTACCGCAATGTCATGATCCCTATCGATTTGTTGTTGACGCTTCGCAGGGACAACAATAGACTCACGAGGGGTAAGCTACATACAAATAATTAATTTTCAAATTAAATATTTCACACTCATATATATACCTACAAAATTTGATATTGTAGATTTAAGTTTAATAAGAAATAATGAACCTCCAAAATTTAACAAATTTAAAAAATTGTGTACCTCGGTTAGTGGATTTGCAGATGCTATGGCGGTATCTACAGCAGCCTCCACAGTCTGCATATGTGGAGGAGTCTCTGTAGCAGTCATAAGCTATACAAAAAACATGTACAAATCAATTTATTAAAATCTACTTAAGAGCTATACAAAAAACATGTACAAATCAATATTTAGTTACTCAAGAAAGAATAAAAATACATTATTAAATTTTATCTTCTATTTAGGCTAAATACATAGGATCTATAAATGTTAGCACGGAGGCCATCTATCTTCATATGTATTTGTGTCCAAAGGTTGGGATGGAGAATACTCGTTATCTAGTAGAAGCGAAGTGGATATAGAGTGAGACATTGGTCACATTGGGAGCTTTTTGTACAGGAATAACAACTTCAAAATCTGTGATCGACTGATATGTGTTGCTTGAACAAGGAGAATGAGGAGGAACATTCTCCTTTGCCGCTACATGCGGTTTTGATTTAGTGTTTCCGGTCCTCTATGTTTCACCCACGGATAACCCCTTGTTTACATGATCTGTGATCTCTCTCAAAGGGGTTGCTAGGAAAGATTTGACCATGTCTTCCTCCTTAGTGTTTGAATTAGGGATTTACTTAGATTTAAATACGATATGTTTAGGGAGGGCATTTATCCACCAATTATTATTCTCTTTTTTAATGTTTTACCATCTCACAATCAGGAGCAGAATGCCCCAAAAAAATACATCTCCTACATCTGAAACCTGTAGGCCCTTATAGTCCAGAGGATGAGTGCAAGTTTGATTTTGCACTTTAAGATTAAGGTGGGTTGGAAGATTCTTTGAAGTATCAATCTCAACTAGGATTCTTGCATATACATTGTATGTGTGAAATCATAGGTTTGGGATTCGACGTTAATGATGTTTCCCAAGGTATTTCCTATGGATATCAGACAACTATGGTCCTAAAATTATAGGGGTAAGTGGGGTAATTTGATCTAGATTGGTTTGTGTGATAAAGATTCAGTGAGAGGGTTGAATGATGTGAACCATGGTTTTAAGATAAGGTACCTTTGTTGGAAAACCCAAAGTTGTTTAGAAATTTTGTCCTTGTCAGCTATAGAGGGGAAAAAATAATAAAAATTCCCTTAGCATAGGGGTAGAGGTCTAACCTACCCGCTAGAAGCGGGAACCAATTCTTGGAGATCTAATCATGGAGGATAGGGAGGCTAGGCTAAAGATGAGTGAATCTACAGATCAAGGCATGATCTTGGTAAAATGAATATATTTCGAGGACTTCATCGCCAAAGGTTACACTTGGGTTTCTCTTAGTAGGCCTCATGGTTTTGATCTATGTCTTCTTTTACAAAACCTCATTAAATGAGTGATTGACTAAAGCTTTAGTTGTAGCAGGAGTTTCCAAGCTATCAACAAGGGAGAAAACCCTAGTGTTTGCACCCCTAACAAAGATGTTAGGATTCACTCAACCTCCCAATGGGTTATTAGTGTCCCCAACAAAGATAACAGGATTTTCCATTCCTCCTTGCAAGTTCTTGGCAACATTGGTGCCAGTAGTGTCAGATCCAACCCCAACAATGGCTCCATTGCCACCTGCAGTTTGAGCAACTGAAGCCCCACACCCAGTGCCCAAGAATATTTCTAGAAACAAACCCTTAGGGGTCTACATGTTCTGCAGAGGGGGATGTAGTTTCTAAAATGAAAGGACACCTCCATCACGTAATTTCACACAACCCTACGTGTGCACATATATATGTCCGCCGCCTCCAAATCTATTAGGGTTCATATGAGTGGTGGAGTTAGGGTTCGCAGGAGTTGTCATAAATTGGAGGAGCTGTCTATTAAGGGTACAATGATGTTGTAAATTCTTAAATCTCAGTACACCAATCCATATAAAACTTATAATCATATGGAAAGGACGCATAGATTTTTTTAGATAAAGGGTACGAGAGGATTTAACCTTTTTTACATTTCTTCATCACTCTTATCATTCATTAAAGAGATTTGTAACTAACCTGCGTAAAACTCACGCGAGGCATGCCAGTAGCTTCAGTTCCCTGAGCAGATGATGACCCGCCAGGCTCCTGTGTATAAAAGAGAAAAATATTAATACATGTGCAACATACACGTGAAACAAATTATAATAATAATCTAGTGCAATTAAATGATTTATTAAAAATGTAAGTTTGTACAACTTGAAACTTACGTTTGAAACACGCCCAACCGCAGTAGCTAGCATGTCAACACCGGATGTTTCCTTCACCGGCTCTTGCTATTTAAAATAAAATAAAAAATTAGTTTTTTACATGTATGTACATGAAGTACAATCATATATATATTAATATCTCAAACATGTGAATTAAACTATTGTACATATATATATTATTTAAATTTATTTAAAATTTACCTGTGAAAGACCAATATCAGTGGCTCCAGCCCCAAAACATTACCCAAAGATCTCATCTATAGAAAAAAAATCCTGTGAACCAGCAAATGATGTCTCGCCTGCAGTGCATACGGCACCACATGATCCACAGTGGTGTGGTGCACTAGAACTGGCACCTCCACCAACATCACCGGATGCAATCTGGGTGCTATGCTGGGTGAGAGTGTCAGTGAGCTCCCTCAATGCATGCAATGTATCAATCTCCACAACCTCCTTCACTGTAGGAGGGATAACTGAAGGCAATGGGGGTTTTGGGGCATGGGGGATCCTAGGCTGACCTACGCGTGCACCAGGTCTGCTCTGTGCAGAGCCACCTCCTCGACCAAAAAAGTCTGAAAAGTCAAAATAATTCGGGACCTCATTGAGCACAAACTCACAATATAATTTCTTCAAAAAATAAAGAGGAACCTCATTGTTGTTGCATGGTGGATAATCAAAAACCATCCACCATCGGTCCCAAAAATTGTTTTTGATTCTATCATCATGGCACCAATGGATTGGGAACCGTTTGCAAGTAACTGCAGGGGGGCATTGGTTCTAGGGTCGGTAAATAATGCACAAATTAGGTCTTTTCCAATTTTTTTGTCTTTGACGGCCGCATGAGATAGTTTATCCGCATACCACCGCCTACAGTCACTTCTAAAGGTGTTCCATCTATGTATTTGGTTGGTTGCAGACTCGACTTCGCCAATCAATGTTTGCAATGTATTGGCTAAAGTCATGCGGGATGGATTTGTAGCATGGTTTTGTCTTATAGTTTGAATTAGGTTCTCAATGACAATTTTATTTTCTTGGATTCTTCCAATGATATTATCTTGCGTTCCTGTTGGCTCAGTGGGGACAGAAGGAGCCACAGGGGGCGGATCTATGTTTGGAGGAGGGTTTTGAGGAATGTTCGGAGGGTTTTGAGGAATGTTCGGTGGGTTTTGAGGAATGTTTTGACGGTTTGCACGAGCCCGAGCTTGCCGACCAACTGATAAAACAATAAAATTGTATACATAAACAAACAATTCACAAAACCCATGAAAATGCCAAAAAAAACCTAAAATGCAAAAAAAACAACCTAAAATGCAAAAAAATGATTACAATCGGGGACTTACCTCCTCGTCTTGGCGGCATGGTTGAATCTATCGCTATCCAGAAGTCCGATGAGCAATTTTGAGATAGTATTGAAAGTGCGAGTGAAAAACGTTTAGGAAAAGTCGCGGTTTGAATTGAAAATTAGGAAAATAACGAGTCGCGGGACTGTTAAATTTTGTCTCAGAGTTCCACGATCGCGGTTTATAACCGCGCTCGCGGTTATAAACCGCGATCGTGGAACTAGGTTCGGTAATTACCGAACCTAGAATTCAATAACCGCGATCGCGGTTTTAGGACCGCGCTCGCGGTTTTAAAACCGCGATCGCGGTACCTTTATTTCGGTTTTTATGTCCACGGAATTGTCCACCAACTTCATGCACTTACCCTAATATTTATGTAGGCTGATAATGTGCTTCTTTACCTTTAATTTGTCAGTCATCTTAGGAATCTAGATTGGGCATCAACTCTGCAGATGAATCTATAGATTTTTGTATGTGCTTGTGCATGACTATTGCAGGTGCATCCATTAGGTTCTTTTTTCAACCTTACAAGTCATGTAAATTATAGATGCTCTTTAAATATCCTCGGTACAAGCTCCCTACTCATGAGCATCATGCTTACTTTTGTACCATATATCATGATAAGTTGGGGAGGATTTGATGGTTCTTGAACAAATTTGATATCATTTTGTGATTGATGCATTAATTTATAAAATTTTAAGTTAGATCACAATCAACCTAGATGCCTCTGTTTTGGGAACCCACAAAGGGAAATATCTGATTTACTTAGTTTCATGGTTATCTTATGTTTGAAGTTCCAACATAGCCAATTTTGTTTATAAATGTGTTCTAAAGAATTGTAAGCCGATTGCTATAAAGAGACTGTGCAGTCACTACCCACAAAGCTCTCATGAATTTAAAACTAAGCTGGAAACAATTGGAAGCATCAAACATCGAAATATTTTGAGTCTGCATGGATATTCGCTTTCTCCACTTGGAAACCTGCTGATGCATGTTCTCCATAATCAGCTTAAATCTCCCAGTCCTCTGCTCTTGCCAGCTAAAGTATGTTTATACTGATTTTTCTGGCATGTATTTCAGGAATCTTGACTATTTATATGTGGCTCAGTTTTTTTGTTTCTATGCTATACGTCATAGTGTTGTCTAATCCCGTGGATAACGTATTTTAGTCACAAGTAAAAGTATTTTATTAAGACTAGAAAACTCCCTTAAACATCTCGAGGTATAATGTGTTCGTTAATCTTGTATAAGATTTCACATTGCACATTATCAGGTAATGCTTTATATTGAACTGCATGATGCTTTGGTAATTAGTACAATAACATGAGTTACATGATGGACATGTTATGTTTACATGATTTCATTTTATGGGTAACAGTTGACAATTGTAGAATTTGTCTTCTCTTTAGGTTTCACAACCCCAAGCATTTTAACATAACCAATAACAAATCCAGTCATGATATGACTAAAGATTATACCAAAATTGCTATTCCTTCTCATTTCCATCAAGCACATCAAGAACCAACCTGAAAAAACAAAAGCTGGCAAATATTTCCCAAATGTAATGTAACTCTAAACATGTTAATTCTTGCATCTCACTTGTACTTTGATAAGTCATCTCACTCTACCCTCTACACATTAGCTCCAGATTTTACTACTTCCATCTCAATGACAGTGTTCAAGTTAAAATAAGCACGTGAATTTATAATATTATCGAGATATTCACTAATTACATCACAAAAAGTTATTCCTGAAAAGATGTAACTTGCTTTACTTTTGAGTAACTTTTGCCATTCACGAATAATTTCTTTCTTTCCATATCTTAGAATGTAGGTCCACTTCTTGAATTTATGCTACTCATAATTCATGTAGATAGTTTACCCCCTCTGATATGCAGTGGGGTGTAATTCTTAATATATTACAGAATTCAAGTTTACCCCTGATGATGCCAATATAAGAGATACTATCTATGGGTAAATTTTAGCTTGAATCACATTTTTTTCAGTTTGAGCCCTCAGGAAAATGCTTCTTTGCAAGGTTTTCCCCAATTCCTTGTTAGAAGTCTATAGAAAATGTAATCCATGTTAAAATTACCATTCTCAGTCCGTAGTGCTTAATTTGGAGCGGTTTGTGCTACTTTTTCACATATTTTAATTGTCAATACATTTGTTCATTTTTGCTAAGAAAATAGTATAACCTGCTAGGAACTGCAAATTTGGTGTGCATTGCAAGCTATACAATAAACTCCATATCAAATAAAATGAGCAACGTTGAACTCAAATTGAATAAAAAAGGAAAATAAAATTAGAATTGCATCTTGGTTCCCTTTCAAATTTAAAGTTTCAAATTGCCCATTGCATAAATAATACATTATTAAATATAAGGTAAAATAGAATGGTGCTCTATATCTTGGACCTTAAATTTGGGTTAGAAGCTTGTCAATCAGGTACTTATATTTTCTATTGAATTCTTGGGTGCACATACATACAGTAGCAAAACAGATCCTTGAGAGCAAGGACATAAGACTTTTGTGCAAATGTGAAAGGGGAGTTCTATGTGCACATTCAAATTAAACATAAAAAATACCCTTGATTAAAGACCTGGAACTAAGAACGTGATTTAAACTTACAAAGGATCTCAATGGACATTTTTGGGGGCTGTGACAGAGCTCTCATTGCACATTTAGTGGTGCGTGATAGATAGTTCAATGTGCATTTGATGGATCTTTTGAGGGCCTTTAATGATTAATAATAATAAGAGGGATAGGTTGATATATCTCGAAGATGGGCAGAGCATAAGCACAAGGCTACCACTCATGATATAAAATCTGCAAATGTACAAAAGTCTTCATGTATTCATGTTTAGTTCAAATAAAATAGCTCGCAAATGTACGAAAGGCTACCACTCATGATATAAGATTTGCAAATGTATATGTACGAATTTGTAACAAATTTGAAATGTAGAGATAACACCTTTAAATATAATGCTTCATATATATTCCTACACTTACAAAATCATGTACACCCCTTATCGATATCAACTACAAAAATAATAACTATCCCTCTAAATCAAATAACATATACCGTTCGGCGTTCACATTGCATTATACACATGCGATTGCTAGTAAATATGAAAATTTATAATGCATGACAAAGTCTTACGAATATTTTTATATGGTGAAGTGTCCAATATAATTATGCATGCAAAGGGTGACCGAGGATGGAATATTTACAGGTGGTGAATGAGATGAGGTCACAACTTAAATGAGCATTTTGCATGTGATAGAGAGTAAATACATTACATGGTCAAGATTATACGTGGCATAGAGTAGTAATCAATTCGGTTTTGGGAAGTGTTAATCACGTTTTAAAGTTAGATTTAAACTTGTCTTCTAAAAAGTCTGACATATGCATGAGATTTGTAACAAATTGAATTTATTTTGGGTAAATACAACTCTCCAAAAAACGTATTTGAATTATTGGATTTTGATGATATTCCACCTTTAATTTTAAGTAACCCTTATTAAAATATTGTAAAAATTTAAATTTTGAACTATGTTATTTGGATATTATCTAATGTGAAGTTTGGATATTAATATATCCTTTTCTTATAATATTATGTGTATAAATATTATTGACCTAATAATTTTTAATGTTTCTAATAATAATATAGATTTTCAATGAGAAAGGGTTGTACATATGAATTATTTACACATTATTAACACTTGTGGAACATCCACAATAGTTTAAAATGGAAAATTTGAATTACTATTAAAATACAATTCTTCAAATTTTAGAATTTTTGTATAATAATTGTGATAAAGAAAAGACGTGTTTGTTGTAGTGGATATTGAACGATCGAGACAATCAATCTCATTTGAATTAACATATATTATAATTAATATATATTTTAGGTAATATAATATTATCACACTAATGTAGTTTTATATTACTCATATTAATGATTTTGTGTTAAATTCATCTTAAAATATGCTACAATAATCATATATTTTTATACAATTGGATAGTATTTTAATTTAAACTTTCTATAATTTTTCTTAAAACATGTAAAAAAATTAAAAAAATAGATAATATAATTTCAATATTAATATAAATTCATATTAGTCTTTTACAAATATCTCATAACCATAACTATATTTTATGACACATTTTAATTTAATTTTTAAAAAATTGTGGATTTTCTACGAGGAAGGGTAGGATATGTGAGTTCTCTACGATTTATTATCACCATTTGTAAATTGTGGAGCATCTACAATACCTAAAAATCAATGAATGAAATTTTTATAAAAATGCCACAATTGTTCTACAAATATTCCAAATTGTGGAAAATTTGTGGAATAATTGTGGTAAATAAGGCATATATGTTGTAGTGTATAATTGAAAGATTTAAAGTCTACTTTGCAACTAAGTAGCTCCTTTCACAACTATATTTAGGAATTATTCTATTTTATTGGAAAATAAAATGACAACCAAATTTTAAGTTCTTTCCATCTACACATCCAAGTTATACTTTCTTTCAATAATGTAAGGAATTTGAACGAAATAGCCTAACTTTTCCTTTACATGCCTTTCAAGAAGTATAATAAAATTTAATATTTCCTTCATGCTAATTTCCAATATTCCACAAGAGACATTCAACAATTTATTTTCAATAATTCATTTAGAACAAGAGCAACACCTTTTGTGGGAAAATGAATCAACTACAATGGGAACAAATTGTTTTCCCCCTTTTTTTTAACTTCATTCCTATTACAACAACTAGCTTTACTAAAACAAATCTTTCCTTCGCTTTCCATCATACAACACAACTTTAATATCCAATAATAATAATAAAAATCTCCACCATTATTAATACAATATCTTCCACTTAAAGTGGGAAAACTTACAAGAATGAAAGCTAAAAGGAATACAATATTACAATTCTTCCACCCTAAGTGGGAATAACAAGGAGGTTTTCTCACAAGGAAAGATTTCTTGAGGACACCAACAATGCTCCATGTTTCACATCACCAACAAGAGAGCTCCACCATGCTTCATTTTATCACAACAAAAATGGGGGAGAGGCAACACTCTCTACCTAACCAAGAATTTCAATGAGGAGAATAAGTCATCCTCCTCATTGGCCCCGAGCCCCAACCACATTGCAATGAAAAATGGATCCAAATCATGGCAAAAAAACAAGCTTCCACATCACAATACAAATATTTTGCAACCATACCAAAACACATCCACACAACTACAATCACAAGAAGGAAACTAACAAAATATACAAGGCTTCAAAATGCAAAAGCCAAAGGAGCAAGATCTATGGGGAGGTCACTTATGCCTCCCAATGGGAAATAGGTGCCCACCTTAAAACCCTCCAATAAACATCTCAAAACCCCTACACACTCTTATGCCTCCCTCAAGAACCTCTTATGCCTCCCACATTCTCTTATGCCTCCCTACAATCTCTTATGGCTCCCTCATAAAAAATATACCAAGTAAGAAATGTAAGTAATTTCTTGTCCAAGGTGGGGCACCCAACCCAACTCCCTCAAAAACATGAAATGAACTCTTATGCCTCCCCACATGTAAGATCCCCATATTCCCCTCCTACACCACACTTAAGCAATCTACCCAAGCACCCAACAAGCATACCAAAACACTAAAAACATGCACATATACACAATATAAAAGAAAATATTTTACAAGAGTATATCTCCTACCTTTCCATGGTAGAGCTTGATCCAAGAGTCCCACACCAAGATTCTTCAATCCCAAACAATCACCAAGAATCTCCAACAAATTCAAGCACTCCAAAATCCTCTAACTCCCAAAAATGCAAGAGAAAAAGAAATGAAGTAACCCCCAAACAAGAAAAATAACTTGAATAAATAGAAAAGGGAGAGAGGAGGGTGAGGTGGCTCCATGTAGGATGCCACATCACTCATCCTCAACTCCACCTCAAAATTCAAACCTCAACCCCAATGCACCATAAATTGGTGGGTGAGAGGATTGAAAATTTACTTACACACAAAATCCAAGCCCACACCCCATAAGGACAAAATTAATTATATGAAAGAAAGTACAATAAATTTTTACCATTTTTCTTCCCAGAACACATATTGAGGTCTATTTTTAACTCCTCAATGCATAGGAAGGGTTGTTATAGCAATCTAAGAGGTGTGGGACAACTTTTAACTTGCCCCAAAGCCTCCAAAATTGGCCCTTAAGGCCAAATCCAAATTTTCATGAAGGGGTAGAGTGTACAACACTCAAGATCACAAGCACTCAACTTACAACACATAACCCAAGAGCCATCTAATCTAATAAATGAAATCCTTTTGACCCATCCATAATTAATTTAGTAAAAAGATTAATTTACTAATCTAGACACAAATCAAGTAATTAATAAAAGGAGAATACATCACTATAAAATCACATACTAAAATTAAATAAAGGAAACTAATAAAAGAGATAACACACAACCCTTGGTCACAATTGAGGTGATTCCCCCATGGGGACCCCCTAACAACAATTCAAACACACACACACATAACAAAATACATGTTGCCATGGTGACCCTTGTTGAATTCATCTAGCATTCCAATGTGGTTGGTCTCCAATCCCCGTTATTTTTTTTTATAAGTTTACCTGAAAAACACATAATACCTCCTTCGGCCTCATGGCCACATCAAAACATATATAGGATAAAATATACAATATAAATCCACAATCATCTATATATGAATCAAAACATCATCTAGGCAAGTAACGATATCATTTACAATTTCTAACAACATCTTGATTCTACATTTCATCAATATCCATATGATCATAAGATTAGTTCAATTGTCTAGGTCTACTCAATATGACGAAATATCGCATGTTCAAAATATATATATAACCATGTCAACAACATATCAACATCAATATAAAATGTCTCTAATAATCCACACGCATCATGTATGAATCAAAATCAACAACAATCCAATATCTCTAACATCTAACATCATGTTAAATAAAAACTACAATAATATCCATAAGTATAGTCAACAATATCGAAATCAATAACAAAAGGTGTCGAAGGGAAGTGGGCACTACATCCCCCTCCCCTTAGACTCGACTTCCTCTTGGAAGTCACTGGAATAGGTGTGGAAATTGAACTCGTAGCAATGTAACATCCTCACATGTAGCCACAGTCTCATCATACCTGTCCTAATGGACTCGAACCTAGTCAATCTCTCTACCTCGAAGGCATAGGGTCTTACACTATAAAATGCGAGATGAGATCTACCATCACCTTCCCCTGATCTTACACCTTCAAGGATGTCCAATCTAGCAAATGATAAGGGTCTACAATATATCTCCTAAGTATAGAAACATGAAACACATCATGGACACGAGACAAGTTGGGTGGCAACGCTAGACGATAAGCCGAAGCGCTGATACACTCCAAGATCTAAGAGGGACCCACAAACATAGGAGCATGCTTAGAACCTTTTCTATAATGGATAGGACTCTTATGTCATGTGACATGAAGAAACACCTTCGTTCCTAATGCATAACTATGATATTTCCTATGTTGATCCACATAATTCTTCTATCTCGTCCCTACACCCTCCTTGTAATCTATGCTTAATCATAACAACCTATTACTCCGTGTCCTATCGTAAAGCTAGCCCAAGAGAAACCCTGTCCTCTCTAACCTGCCCCCGACTCGAGGTGTCCAATACTCTCTACCATAAAGTTCTTGAAAAGGATCCAGGGCCTATTGAACTCTGAAAACTATTATAGTCGGAAAAAATCCACCAAGTACAAATACTCCTCCTATCTGGGACCGATGATCCATGACGTACATCCTAAGCGTTTCCTCAATATTTGCTTCACCCAATCAATCATTGTCCATCCATCCATATTAGGGTGATATGTTGTAATGAAATTGATCCTCATCCCGAGAGCATGTTGCATCATAGTCCATAAATGATAAGTGTAAAAAGGATTGCGGTCACAAATGATCTTCCATAGAATCCCATGCAATCTGATGATCTCATCAAGATATACCCGTGCCACTACACTAGTTGTTTACATGGTCTTCATCAGAGAAAAATGAGCCACTTTTTTCAATTTATCCACCGTGACCATGATGGCATCATGGTGGTATCTCGACGTCTGGTAACCCAACAATAAATTCCATGGAAATGGTGTCCCATTTCCACTCCAATATAGCATGAGGAAAGAGAAGGCCAGCTAGATGCTGATGCTCGACTTCACCTTCTGACACTCTAAACAATGTGACACAAACTAAGCCATGTCTCTCCAAAGTCCCCTCCAATGGTACAATTGTCTCAAGGTGGCATGCATCTTCTTCACCCCGGGATGGGCTAAATAAGGTGCACGATGAGCCTTTGTCAAAATGTCCTATCTCAAGCCTCCATCTATTCCCGAAGGCCATCTGTCTCTATTGAGAATCCATCAAAATTCCCCTCAAGGGGTCTCTAAGACTCTATCTCTACTTTGACTGTAAGGTAGAAGCTGTCGTGAGGAAGCTACTATAAGATCCTGCTCCACAAATCTATACCCACTGATGTGGCCATAACCACATGTCTCCGTCTACTAAGGGCATCTAGCAACCACATTCTCCTTCCCCTTCACATGCTCTATCTCCATTTCGTACTCACAAAGAAACTCCATCCAACGCCACTGACGAGCATTGAGATTGGGTTGCGTGAAGAGGTGACGAAGACTCAAGTGATCATTCCTAAGTGTAAATCTCCAGCCAAGAAGGAAGTGTCTCCACCAAACCAAGGCATGCACAACTACTGAAAGATCAAGGTCATGATTCAAATAATTAAGCTCATAATCCTTAATTTTGTGAGACTCTAAAGCAACCACTCTTCCCTCTTGCATTAACATGCCTCCAAGTATTGCCAATGAAGCATTTGTACAAATGAAGGACTCACCCTAACGATCTGGCACTGCAAGAATAGGTGTTTTTGTGAGACATTCCTTTAGTGTCTTGAAGGCTTGCTCACATTTTTATAACCATACAAACTTCTTCCCTTTCCATTGAAGGGAAGTGATGGGGTGCACAACCCGAGAGAAGTCCTACACAAATCTCGTAATATCTTTCCAATCCGATGAAGATTCACACCTCACCACACTCTTTGGGTGTTAGCGAATCCATAATAGCTCGAATCTTAGAAGGATCAACTATGATACCTTCCCCATAAATGATGTGGCCCAAATAATGCACCTTTGTCTGAATAATGCACACTTCTCCAAGTTCCCGTAAAGGTGCTTCTCATGAAGACACTAGAGAACTAGGTGAAGGTGTTCCTCGTGCTCCTCACATGTATGTGAGTAAATCAAAATGCCATCAAGGAAAATGAGCACGAAGTGATCAAATAATATCCTGAAAACCCCATTCATCAAGCTCATGAACAATATGGGGGAATTTATTAGACCAAAAGGCACTACTGTTAACTCGTAATGGCCATATCTCATACAGAAGGAAATTTTATGAATATCTACCCCTATGATCCTCAGTTGATGATATCCTAACTTAAGATCTATCTTGGAGAAAACTGTGCCCCCCTTCATCTGATTAAATAAATCATCAATGCGAGGAAGGGGGTAACATTTTTTTTATCATTACTTTGTTCAAATTTGCATTAATCAATACACAACCTAGAGATCCTTCCTTCTTATTTACAAAAATCACCGTTGCACACTAAGGGGACACACTAGGATGGATCAGGCCTTCCTCTACGAGGCCCTCAAGCTGTAACTTGAGATTGCGGAGCTCAAGAATAGTCATCGATATGGTGTTTGTCGATAGGGTCTCATGCTGGGAACCAACTATATGTGAAAATACATCTCATGTGGGGGAGGTAACCCTGATAGCTCCCTTAGAAAGACATAAAAAACTCTCTCTCAAGATGGTATAGTCATAAAGGGATGGCCACTACACATATCCTCTAATCATGCTACACTAACCGTAATGTCAAAGATATATCTAGCAACCTCGTCACACACACACCACTTAAGATGCATAAGCAAAGATGGTGTGAATGGAAATGGTCCTCCCAAATCCTGCTATCATAGATGCAACTCCTAGATCATTTGTATATGATATATTATTACGAGAACATATCACTCGCTCTATGTTTAAACAACCACCCATGCAAAAAATGACTCCATATGAACCCAATGGAAGGATACGCAGATCCTGGTAGTGGTGAAGGATCCTAAATCCACTACACACTCCTTAACTAATGAGTCTATAGAAATTTTGGCTCCAGAAGACATTTCAACATCCTAACTAAGACCTTACCTAACTACCACCAGCTTGCAACGCTCTACTAAGGATGGTGTAATAAAATAATCAGATGAACCAGAATCAAACAAAATGGAGGTAGGAATACCACCAATGCTACATGTCATCTCTATCATGGTACTCTAGTGCTCAGCCTAGTGGTTCTCAACCACTGCATAGATCCAATGGCTGCACCCCATGTCACCAATAGTAGGCTCTAAAATTTACGTCTTACCCTTGTTACTAGGGTTCTATGGGCACTCTCTCCAAAATGTCTAGCAACACCACAACCATGTTAACTTCTTTATCCTCTCCTGCGTGATGTAGTGCCAACCAATACTCTAGAGGTCTATGTTGTGGATCTTGATGATTTGGCTATGGACTACTGAGGTCTCTGCTCACAAGTTCCTGCTGACTGAGCTCTCGGTGTACCCTATTTCCTAATGGGACCCCTACGAGGAGGCCCCATGCCCCATCCTCTCTATGCATTGAACCTATGAGTAGGTCTGAATGGTGGACAAGTATTCTACTGCGTTGCTATTGAGATGGTTGTTGTGGGGGCCTCGAATGATGACTGTATTGATTGAACACTTTCCACTGCGAGGAGGAGGAGTTAACCCCCTCGATATGATATCATGCAACTACTAGATGCAGATCTGAACTCTTTCCCTATCCTTTTGCATATTTCCTCGTGTCTCCTCTGCAATATAGGCCTTCTCCACGGCCTCTACTAAGGTCTGTGGGTAGTGAATGCGTACCGCACCACCAAAATCCAAATTTAGGCCCCTAATGAACTTGTGAATCCGTACCTTCTCATCCTACATATAGTTGACATATTGGAGTAGGTCCAAAAATTGACTCTCATACTCAGCTACACTCATAAATTCTTGACAGAGATCATGAAACTCAGCTCGAGCTATTGAATAAACCTCTGGGATAAGTACCTACTCTTGAACCGCTCCTTAAAGATCTCCCAAGTAACCGTCTCTAAATCAATGTGGAGCTTCTACTCCTCGGTCCTCCACTAGACACTGCTCCATCCCTCAGAATATGGATCACAACACGAGCTTTCGTGTTGCTAGTACAAGGGCAGAGCTTGAAGCACCCGCTCAAGCTCACCAACCAGGCCTCTTCCTAAAATCCACTTGTATCTCCAGAATAGTGAGACAATCAAAGCTTCAGGATCTCTCCGATAAGGTCTGTAGCTATCTATCGCACCCCTCGGCCTCTCTACATGCTCCTAATTAGGTATAGGTCTCCGAGACCTATCCATGTGTCTTCGTGATCTCCCCGATAAGGTCTGCGTAGCTATCTATTGGCACCCCCTAGGCCTCTCTGCATGCTCCTCTTTAGGTTTAGGTCTCCGAGACCTATCCTTGTGTCTTGAAATCCTGTCTCCATGTCCTCTCTGTTGTGATTCCTCCCTAGTTGACTCCACATGGAATTTATCTTCCCTATACTCCTTGTTGTGTTGAGGAGATGCATGAGCCTCCATAGACGATTTGTTACATATAATGTCTAACAAGTCGTTCTCCTAAGGACCCTCCACATATAGTGGAATTAATGTCCCGAATCGTCTGGTTAAATCTGAGGTAGAATGTCTGCTACCACCTAATCGGGTGGTGGTAAATCTAGGTCGATGTGAAAGGAACCCTCATTTGGTCTGCTCCTCATGCACATACCAAGTTGAGAATTAGTTCATCATTCTAGGTTTTATTTTAGTTTTCTATGTTTACTAAAATATACAATTTTTAGACAAGTTGTTTTCCTAGGTTTTAAAATTTGTGCTAGGTTTAATATTCATGTCTCATGTTTTCCAGTGTGCCCAAGGGTCCAATATTTGAACCCACAGCTTTGATACCAAGTGTAACGCCCGTAAAAATTTGGCCGCACGAAACCCGAGAACAACCTAGGACAAACTAAAAAATTATGGACTAATTTTTTTTTTTTTGAAAAACATGCCCCACAAAAGGTTTCAAAACAACAATTGTCCCATTAATGTTTCTAAGTTAATTATATTTAATAATAAAATTTTCCCCAATATTCTAATGGTTAATTTCTCCTAAGTGTTATTTTAATAAACAATTTAATTCCACTATAGTTAAAATCCCACATTTAAATCTCAAGGGTAAAAGGGTCAATATAAATAAATACTAAGGTCAATTAATTTTCACAAGGTTAGAACCATTAACAATGTACCCATTTGACATGGGGTTAGAATTAATAAACATACTCCTACCCCATAAAGTGACCCCTTAAAAAGTCAACCCATGTATTTTGGAATTAAAACATTTAAATTTAAATTCAAATTCCACTCACCCACTCCCCACCTACTTTTTGTAGGGATGAATCTCATCCCTTGGATGGATTCATTTAGGACCCTTGATGAGGAAAAAGGAAACTAACCCTAAAGCATGCTTAAGAAACTACTTTCTCTCTTTCTTTTGGCTCATTGTTTCTCTTTTGTTTTGCAGGTTGTTGGAGGAGGAAGAGAAGCCATTGGAGGCCCTTTAAGATTTTGGGGAGGCATACAAGCTCCATTATTTTTCTTATTTGTTTATACCCTCATTTAGGGTTTTAAATGTATTTATATATTTTATTTAGCTCATTTTTCTTTGATTTACCCAAATGGGCTTATGGGTTTTGCCTATTTTATATATATAGTTAAGATGTGATAAATGTTTCCATTTAGGTATGTTGAAAATATATATACATAGATATATATGTACCTGCATTTGCATAGATACATATATATGTATAAATGTATATACAAGTTTTTATTAACAAAAATTTGGTGGGTTGAGAAAATCTGAAAAGACACTTATCGGTGATTATATATATATATATATATATATATATATATATATATATATATATATATATATATATATATATTCAAGGGGATTACTTTAAGCATCCATCCACGACCAATATTTTTACACAGAACGAAATACCAAGGAGTACGCAGGTTTAAAGAAACATTCGGTCCATGAGATAAACTTGCATTGGCAAGGTTTTCTGGAATTGGGGGAGGGCAACCGAGCCCAGACCCCATCCAATTTATTAATGTGGTGGGGGAGGGGTCAGCTACCCTCCCCAACCCCTTATTTTCCTTTAATGCCTAGGCCGCACACATAGTCCCCTTCCGGCCATAGCAATTTCAATAGCTAAAAACATTCTTTTCTTCTACAGTTAATCTAAAATTGCATATATATATATATATATATATATATATATATATATATATATATATATATATATATATATATATATATATATATATATATACACATATATATATATACACACACATATATATAATACATCAAATATATATATACAATACATTAATATATAATCTAAAAACACACACACACACACTAGTTTTATCAACATTGTTTTTGTATTAGTCTTATTATAATTTAAATTCGATATCAATATTAACAGTAACAAGTTTTTTATTATTCACTCATATTTAATTAACACTTTTAAACCTCTTTTATAAATTTGGTAGAAGTATTACCAAGTATTATTTTATAACATGATTTTTTAATCCACTATTATCATTTTCTTGGTTATTTGGTTTAAAATGGAGTTAATGTACTTGAAAATACATTTCTATAATTGAAAGATTTAAAGTCTACTTTAACTAAGTAGCTCCTTTCACAACTAAATTTAGATATTATTCTATTTTATTGGAAAGTAATGTAGCAACCAAATTTTAAGTTATTTCCATCTACACATCTAAGTTATCCTTTCTTTCAACAATGTAAGGAATTTGAACGAAATAGCCTAAGTTTTCCTTTACATGCCTTTCAAGAAGTACAATAAAATCTGATATTTCCTTCATGCTAATTTTCAATATCCCACAAGAGACATTCAAAAAAAAATTCAGTAATTAATTTGGAACAAGATCAACAACTTTTTTGGAAAAATGAATCAACTACAATGAGAACAAATTGTTTCCTCTTTTTTTTAAATTCATTCCTATTACAAAAACTATCTTTACTGAAACAAATCTTTCCTTCACTTTCCATCATACAACACAACTTTAATATCCAATAATCAAAAAAAAATTCTTCACAATTATTAATAAAATATCTTCCACTTAAAGTGGGAAAACTTACAAGAATGAAAGCTAAAAGGAATACAATATTACAAGTCTTCCACCCTAAGTGGGAATAACAAGGAGGTTTTCTCATAAGGAAAGATTTCTTGAGGACACCAAAAATGCTCCATGTTTCACATCACCAACAAGAGAGCTCCACCATGCTTCATTTGATCACAACAAAAAGGGGGAGAGGCAACACTCTCCACCCAACCAAGAATTCCAATGAGGAGAAGAAGTTATCCTCCTTATTGAACCCCGCACCCCAACCACATTGAAATAAAAAATAGATCCAAATCATGGAAACAAAAAAAGCTTCCACATCACAATTCTAGAAATATTTTTCAACCATACCAAAACACAATCCACAAAATTACAATCACAAGAAGGCAACTAACAAAATATACAAGGCTTCAAAATGCAAAAGCCAAAGTAGCAAGCAAGATCTATGGGGAGTTAACTTATGCCTCCCAATGGGAAATGGGTGCCCACCTTAAAACCCTCCAATAAAAATCTCAAAACCCCTACACACTCTTATGCCTCCCTCAAGAACCTCTTATGCCTCCCACATTCTCTTATGCCTCCCTACAATCTCTTATGGCTCCCTCATAAAAATAGACCAAGTAAGAAATGTAAGCAATTTCTTGTCCAAGGTGGGGCACCCAACCCAACTCCCTCCAAAACATGAAATGAACTCTTATGCCTCCCACATGTAAGATCCCCATAGTCCCCTCCTACACCACACTTAGGAAATCTACCCAAGCACCCAACAAGCATACCAAAACACTAAAAACATGCACATATACACAATATAAAAGAAAATATTTTACAAGAGTGTAGCTCCTACCTTTCCATGGTATAGTTTGATCCAAGAGTCCCACAAAAAGATTCTTCAAGCCAAAAATCACCAAGAAGCTCCAACAAATCCACAAGCACTCCAAAATCCTCTAACTCCCAAAAATGCAAGAGCACAAAGAAATGAAGTAACCCCCAAACAAGCAAAAGAACTTGAATAAATAGAAAAGGGAGAGAGGAGGGTGAGGTGGCTCCATGTAGGATGCCACATCACTCATCCTCAACTCCACCTCATAATTCAAACCTCAACCCCAATGCACCATAAATTGGTGGGTGAGAGGAATGACAATTTACTTACACACACAATCCAAGCCCACACCCCCTAAGGACAAATTTAATTACATGAAAGAAAGTGCAATAAAATTTTACCTTTTTGTCTTCCCAAAACACATAATGGGGTCTATTTTTGACCCCCCAATCCATAGGTAGGGTTGGTATAGCAATTTAAGAGGTGTGGGACAAGTTTAACTTGTCCCACAAGCCTCCAAAATTGGCCCTTAAGGCCAAATCCGAATTTTCATGAAGGGGTAGAGTGTACAACACTCAAGATCACAAGAACTCAACTTACAACACATAACCCAAGAGCCATATAATCTAATAAATGAAATCCTTTTGACCCATCCACAATTAATTTAGTAAAAAAATTAATTTACTAATCTAGACACAAATCAAGTAATTAACAAAAGGAGAATACATCACTATAAAATCACATACAAAAATTAAATAAAGGAAAATAATAAAAGAGATAACACACAACCCCTTGGTCACAATTGGAGGTGATTCCCCCCCATGGGGACCCCCTAACAATAATTCAAACACACACATAACAAAATACATGTTGCCATGGTGACCCTTGTTGAATTCATCTAGCATTCCAATGTGGTTGGTCTCCAATCCCCTCATTGTTTGTTGTGATAATTTTACCTGCAAAACACATAATACCTCCTTTGGCCTCGTGGCCACATCAAATTATCTAGGATAAAAATATACATTATAAATCGACAATCATCTATATATCAATCAAAACATTATCTAGGAAAGTAATGATATCATTTACAATTTCTAACAACATCTCGATTCTACATTTCATCAATATCCATATGATCATAAGATTAGTTCAATTGTCAGGTCTACTCAATATGATGAAATATTGCATGTCTGAAATATATATATAACCATGTCAACAACATATCAACATCAATATAAAATGTCTCTAATAATCCACACACATCATATATAAATCGAAATCAACAATAGTCCAATATCTCTAACATCTAACATCATGCTAAATAAAAAGATACAATAATATCCATAAGTATAGTCAAACATATCAAAATAAATAATAAAAGGTGTCGAAGGGAAGTGGGAACTACACATACTACCTCTGTGTACATTGATGCACGCTTCATATTTCCTTCATACAACCGGTGGACACTTAGGGACATTGGTCAAAATAATCCAAAGACCACTTCGATATTGCCTATGTATAGCTTGTGCACGCGTAGTTACATTGGTTGGACTAATCCAACAACACCTCTATATAGTTGTCGACTACTCCAAAGAAGCACCTCTATATAATTTTCACACACTAAGGGACATTGGTCGAACTACTCGACAACACTTAAGGAAATCGGTTGGCCTATTCCTCATACAATGACATGCTAATGGAGGTTGAACTTTGCATCTCCTCTTAATAAATGTATGAACTTTACCAATCAGCGAAGAACCAATTGACACGCTTTTAACATTAATTTAAAAGATACCAAACATTGTAATACTAATTATTTTATTTTTTACAAACTAAAATTCTACTTGAATTAAAATCATTTGTATATTTTTCATTAATATCTATCTATCTATATATATATATATATATATATATATATATATATATATATATATATATATATATATATATATATATCTATATCTATATAATATATCACAAAATATTATTTAGAACTTTTTATATCCAAAAATATTATAAATAAATGAATTGACAATATGTTATTTCTATTTATGACTAAAATACAATAAAATATTATAAATACTTTTATTGGGCAACACTCACAAACAAAACTATTTAGTTTAAGTTTGATTAATGTTTTATTTTTATTTATAAAGTTAGTTTTTTTGTCAAGAATGGATACACCATAAATTTTTATCTAATATATTTTAAAACTATTTATGACTAAAATACAATATAATATTATAAATAATTTTATTGGGCAACACTCACAAACAAAAATAGTTTAGTTTAAGTTTGATTAATGTTTTGTTTTTATTTATAAAGTTAGTTTTCTTTGTCAAGAATGGATACAACATAATTTTTTATCTAATATAGTTTAAAATTTATTTATTGAAGTTGTAATATTTTCAAGATTTATTTTACTAATTTTTTAATAAGAAATTTATGATTTTACTACGCCGAAAGCCGTGATATCTTACAATAAGCCTCTAGGGTCATGACAGCGAAGGAGACTGCAGTGGCCCAGATGGAGTGGTCAATGATGGATGATAGTTTTGGAGCCCTACATGTGGCGGCTGAAAACTGAAGTGTCAGTGTGAACAATGATCCATGGAAAGCTTGAAAGGAGGAGAGCCCAACACCATGCTCACAGGAGGGAGAGCCATTTCGGGAGCCAGAAATGGAGGACAGATGCAAGAGTCTTGGTTGGAGGTGGACATGCCTCTTCCGTCAGCATGAAAAGGGGAGTATGGGTGCCTCCTTGTATGGCAGTATGTTTCAGTCAAGAAATATTTAATAACGTCTTACTTAGGGTTGAACAAAGGATTTTTATTTTGTTGTTATTTGTGGTCACAAACACTTGAAGCTGAGAAGTCCCTTTCTATTTGGATTCTGGGTGTGATTGAAGTTGGAAACTACATCACTAGAGGAAGTTATCAAACAACATAGCCGAGATTTAAAGAAAAGGGTAAAAAAATATCTTGTCTCTGTATTTTGTATAGTGATTGGTGACTACTATATTGGGGATGCAATATACGTTCCACTGTCTAGCTTCAGATACTTTCCTTCAAACTTATCAAATCATTTAAGCTGTCATTTTGCATGTGAGGAATTGTCATGGTTGTGGTTACCTCTCTTATCTTCTGTTCACTTGGCTTAATTGATACATGATTTGTCTTCACAAAAATGAGTTTCCTTATTTTTAACTTTCATTTTTATGCTTTTTAATTGTGACATGGCACATTCCTCTTATTTATCCTTCTTGAAAAACATTGATCTTAAACATTGGGACCTTGTTTGTCATTTCTGAAAAACATTGTTGCAAGGAATGAGAAATAGAGAAACCCAAAGTCATCATCTGACCAGGTATTGCTATCCAAAATTCACCCCTCAAGGTAATTTTGATAACATGCATCAAATTCTTCACTCCCGAGCAAGTAGATTGATTCAAGGCCCAAAATCATGTTTTTGGGGCCCCATCGGCTTCTCTCTAACTCTCCCATCCAAGAAAAAAATCCCAACGAGTTAGAAAAATAGGAAAAAATGCAAAAGATAAGGTTGCAAGATTGTTTTAAAGCATTTCGGTCTGAAGGGTGTGGATTGTACCAGTGCGGGTCGTATTGAGGTTCGTCATACCATGTTTGGGACCAAAAAGGGAAGAAAATCGGCTAAGTCGGACATTTTTGTCCTTGGTGATCCATGGGACAGTTGGGACGTCGGGACACGCGGGACGTGAAAAGGTGAAATGGCCTGCAAGCAATAAAAATTGTCAATTTTTTTGTTTCACGTGGTTTGGGACAGCTGGGACAAAAGTACGCGAGGGGCGTGAATCGGCCGATTTGGTGCAAGACGGTATATTGCATGCAGAAGTGCAGAGATTTTTATCCGGACAGGCACTGGGACAAAAAATACGCACGGACGCGCAAAGGTGAAAAATCTGCAAAAGGGGACAAGGAAGCCCAAATCAGCCGATGCGGAGAATTCTTCTAGGACAGCCAAGACACGCGGACCCAATTTTTCCGAAATAGCTGCAGCAAAGAAGAAAAGTCAACGTTTGACCCGTGAACTTCAAACGGCCATAACTTTTGACTCCGAGCTCCAATTTTCACAAAATTGGACTTTCTGGAATGAGCACGATGTCCTCTATGCTCCAGTCAGTTAATGCTCATTCCCGTCAAATGACAGAAAATGCCTGCTAAACCCAAAATAGCTACCCGCACTTAGAAGGCCATAACTTTTGCATTTCTCAACGAAATCACACAAAATTGGTACTGTTGGAATTGTGGCTCCGAGCCCAATGCACAAAAATCAATAAATTCTGGATTTGATGAGAAATTGGTGGGTATTTTTTATAAAATGTGGCCGGGTTCATAACAGTGTTTTATTTGGTAGTTGGAGTGCAATTAAGAGGCATGGTCACCATTCTTTCTCTCTGCTGCAAAGACTGAGACAGATGGGGAGCCTTTTGCAAGTAATATACAATAATTTTACTCCATTTAATGCCTCTTACAAGTGGTTGAAGGATAGATTTCGAGATTTCGAGATTTCCATTTTTCCCTTCTCTCTCTCTTCTCATTTTTTCTATAAATTGGAGTGTTGGGCTCATTGTAAAAGGAGGTAGTTTTTGTAGCAAATCTCTACCAAAATTGCTTTGTGAAGCCAATGTGCTATAGGCCCTTGTTGTGGACTCCTTGCATGGTGATCTAGGCCCTTATCTTGTAACCGATTGAACTGTGCATATCAGGAAGCAATAAAATATAAGTTTGTGGATGCATCTTCCCCTGCTGTGTTTTCTTGCATTCTTCTTGCCCTTTAACCTTGATTACAAGAATATTGTGTCTATTTTTATGTTCTTGTAGGGATCCATTATCATTGTGTATGTTTGAAATATTGTTGTGAATGCATTTTGCTAGATTATGGAGAACTGTCATCACCCCTTCTAGTGTGCACTTTGCTTCTATATCTCACACATTTGAAGACTACTCTCACACCCTCCTTTTCTGGTGTATCACCACTTTAGTGTAGGCTTTCATTTTATGCATTCTCTCTCCCTGGTCCCTTGGAATTTAGATTAGAATAGTTAGTTTCCCTTGCATTAGAGTAGATTGTGGCAGGTAGTTTAGGAGCAAGAACCAGATTTCTCTGGAGGTCTATCTCAAGTAGCAAGTCCCACAACTTGGAGATAGTACCCATGTTATCCAATCACACTGCGAGTTCAAGTATATTCACTTGTACAAACATAGGGGTACTGTGATTCGTTGATTATAGGTATTACTCTTCATTTTGTTTGAGGATGAACAAAACCACTGGTTTTCCCCAAAAAATTATGTCTTCCTATTTCAATTTTTCCTAGTTTAACATTATTGCTTGTAATGTGCATTAGGTAGATATTCTCCAGGAACTAATCTCTTGTACTTGAGCCCCATAGTTTTTACCCATACAAATTTTTATCTTTCATTGAATGGATATCCTTAGGGAATAACCCAACATTTTTGTCAAGCCCATCAATAAAGCCATGTTGTTTATCCAGTTTTGTAAAAGAGAATAGAGTGGTCTTTTTAAGATTATAGAGTTCTATATCTAACTATCTAGTGCACCCACCTTGGATGTTCCAACCCTATAAACTGATCGTTTTGGAGGGAAAAATTTGAGTACAAAGGCTGCACTGCGCACGTTCCACATCATGCAGAGCATAAAATGAATTTCATCAACTTGCGTGCATCGACTTGAACCCTGTGGATCACACAAGCAAGTATTTGAGTCTTATATTTAGATTTTTAGTTTTGAATTTGAGTAAGGATCCAGAAAGGCTAATTTTACTACAGGGACTGAAGCAGGGCTTGCTGATTCTTTTCATAGCCTAAACACATGTGAATACTTAATACATAAGAACCATTAAATTTCTATATTATCAAGTTATATAACTATTTAGAATTCAAGTTTATTAGTGTATGTAGGTCACATTGACCTTTCATCTCCATGTAAAAGTTTTTTTGATGACCAATACTATACATAGGAACCTTGATATTGATTATATTTTGTTTCACATTGTGGGAGATGATTGATTCGAAGTGCATGTTTGTTTGGATAAAATTGTTCCCATGTTGATGATTTATCACTGAATTCAAAATGCTTTGATGGGTATATATAGATAACTTACACATAAAAAATAAAATCAAAGAGTCGATCCAAAATTTTGATCAATTAGTTTTCAACTGTTTTTTCCGTATGTTCTTTCTAATCATGTGGACTTTGAAAACATTATATCATTCATTGATAAAGTCATGTTGGATAGGATTAAAAATGCTAATATAAAGGGACTTATTTCATACAATGAAAAGATTTTGTATTTAAAATTCACTATCAAATGGACTCTTGTTGGATTTGTGTTCTTTTAGCGTTGTCAAAGGAAAGGGTACAAAATAAAAACACCAGTAGAGCCTTATATGTAACATAGATTATTTGGTAATTATTAACATTAACGTTATATTGGCCTCGGGAACTTTAGCATTATTTATTTAATGTTGAAGATGGTTATTGAATCTCTTAGTTTTGTATGGCTGGACAACTAGAGTTCTAGAACTTTTGTATAGTAGAAATCACTATAACAAAAGAACTATTGTATTTGAAATCATCAATCTTTTATTTTGACCTATAATAATAAAACCAATAAACAAAATGCATTTTTTTCATTTTGAAATGCTAGCACTTAGATGATCCACAAAATGAAGTACGTAGACTACAAATATAATCCTTTTAGAAGAGATAACCTTTCTAGCATACCGGGAAGAATCACAAGACATCTTATTGAAGTAAGGATATTTTCATTACAAAATAATCTAGGTCATTTACCCAAACTTAATCCATGGGTCCTTTAATGAACTTATCAGTATTATTAGTTCCATCCCTTCCCCTTCATTTATCATCACATCACATCATCAGTCCTCTCGATAGAAGTTTCTATAGATTCAACATAGTCCTAATTTTGACAAACCTAGATTGTCCCAAAGGTGTGGTTAAGATACCTATCACTTGGTCTTCATGTATGTAGTACTAAAGTATAATGACACCTTCTTGAGTATTTTCACTCTCCTATCGCCGTTGGATGTAAATGTGCTTGGCCATGTGCATTAAATAAAGAATTATTGGCCAATTGAACATCACTTTGATCGTCACAAGTGAGGTGGTACCTTTTCTTAGGGATATTGAATTCATCAAGGATCTTCTTAACCAAATTGTTTCTGTAGATGTAATAGAACCTACTTAGCTAATCAACATTGATTTTTTTGGGTGGGGTTATGGGTTGCCTTCAGTTGGATAAGCTTGGACCATATTGTTCAAATTCATAGAATATTGCATCCTATATTTTATCCTTGCATCACAATCTCACCACATATCCATCAGAATTATGCTCCTAACATCACAACGTGACCATAAATCTATGAGCAACGTGGTTGATCAGCCCAACTTTAGTACATATTCTCTTTTGATCAACCCAAGTTTAGCCCCTATTCTCAGTGTTATTAACTTATAGCGGATACACCACAAACGTGCCACATGTAAATTCATTTCTGTTCTCCATAAAACATAATTCAAAATTACATTTACGAATTTAGTCTTTTGAACTACAACTACTGCGTTCCAAAGATTAGGTTGTGTTGTTATTATTGCGTTTATGTGCCATTATTTACGACTTGTTGTTATTATTGTGGTGTTCATGAACTTTAAGGTTAGTCTTGGAATATGGTATTGTTCTTTGTGAATGATGTGTCTCACTTTCCTGTATGTAGTTGCGGTGTTCATGAACTTTAAGGTTATTCTCGAATAAGCTATTTTTCTTTGTGACATGGGAAAATCCATAACCGATCGTTTATAAATTTGGTTGTTGAATATGTGTTTCTTTTTGCATTATTTCCCTTTTACATTTTCATAGATTCTTCATTATGTGGGTGGCGTTGACTATCTTAAAATATGTTGTTATTGTTTGTGCTGCATAAAGAAAACTATTTTCTACTTTCGGTCTTCAACCATGACATAAAGGGGCAAGTGCCTTCGACAATGGCAGGATTCGGTGTGTGTTGAGGGGTTTTTCCCCTAGGAGGCCACATCAAAATGCCCTTAGTTGGGCGTTAGACTGCCCATTGGCAAGGATTTTAAAGCTTCCTGCCAAATCAGATGACACCCGAATATTTGTCTTTGATTCCTTGTTTGTGCTTTGCAACAAAAAAACATTGTGTTTACTTCCATTTCTAGCGTAGAAGTTATCAAGGTTGATATAGCATGTACAAATTTGGTTGTTTTACATTTTTAGTGTTTTGGTTACTTGTGACCTTGCAACAATGAAGACTCGGAATACAATTGTTCTTCCTCCACATGGTGTGACAATCACCACTCCACACTTAGAGCGAGAAGATGCTTTCAACCGAACAAAGTTTGTTATCAATGTGCTCCATTGCAGGAAACCAAATCCTGTGAAACCTATGGTCACTGATTTGGTTAGAGAATGCCTCCATTTGCATCCTTCATGTCCTCTCTATTTTCTAAATTTTGTACAAAAGTGGCTCCAACTCGAGGGGTTTGGGCACGGGGGTTCATTAGCTAGGCAATATCCTGGCACGTGGGTTCATATTGAGGTAATTAAAATTAATAGAATTAAACTCAATATACCGGTAGACATGAGGGGGTGAAAGGGTTTAATTTATTGATGTTTTGAATCGGTATTGGGGTAGGTCGGAGAAATGGGCCAAAGGAAATAGAGGTTTACTTTTAGTATAAAACTAAAACATTTGAACCCTAGTTTTTAAACGTAAATACCTTAAAATTGCAAAAGGAGTGTGGTCATAAATTAAATTATAATCTTTTTTTAATAAATAAATCTAGATTCTTAACCAAGAAATAATAAGATGGTAGAAAACTAGAATTGAGTATGCTTTTCAACACAAGTGATATTATTTCACCATCTTAATTATTTGAAGAACTATTGATAAATGCATAAAGCTTAACATATATAAGGTGACTTGTAATATGTATTCAATGGCTTCAAACTATCTTTCGAAAGGAAATGCATACTAAAAAAAATTGAGTGAGAAACATAATATATTTTTGTCTAATATATTGGGGTAGAAATAAAAAGGGGTAAATAAAATTGTAATTGAAAAATGGGTAAGTAAGGTACATGGAAAAAATAGGGGGTATTTTCATTCTAATAATATAATAGGAGGGGGTATTATCAATTGAATAATTAGAGGTAGAAACTAGAATTAAGGGTATTCTTTAATACCCTTCAACGCACGTGCTATACCATACTTTTACTAAGTGAATCCCCGTGGTTTTGGGCTGGTATATGATCGCCCTAAAGATGCTATGAAATACGAACCTGACCACAAACTGAAAAAGATGGGGATAACTGCAAAGACAATACATGCTGGAGGGAAAAAAAAACATGGTGCAAAAAAAATTGCTAATGTCACCAAGGGAAAAAAATGAGATGCCAAGATAAAATGAAAAACTTAAAGGGCGTGCTTCGTTAAACTTATGTACATAAGAGTAGTTTTGGTGGCTATACGGGACAAACATGTACTATGTGCTCTTTCGGTTTCTCGATCGAATTAACAGGATGTTATTTTTTTGATAGCTCTTACTTCCTCAAGTTTGAGACTTGCTTTCTTGTACATTTGTCACTACGTCAAAATTATTAATGTGATAACACTTTGAATGAATAGATTTCATACTTCTTTTTATTTAGCATTTAAGCGGCTTTTTATAATCGTATTCTCGGTCTGGTGGTCGTATCTTATAAACTTCATGTGTTGCTCTTATACGTGATCTTCAGTTGTTTGGTAGAGTTGTTGTAGATGGTTTTCGAAAAAAAAATTGGAAAGAATTTCCTCATATGTTTCTCCCTTGAAATTGTTCATTGCTACATATAGAACATAGAATATTGCAAAATAGTGTTTTAGTTATTATGTACATTTCTTGACAAAACTGTTCGAACTGAAATTTTAATCATCCTCAACATTTTCAGATAAATGAAATCATGTTTTTGTTGACTATAAAGAAAGAAAAATAGTGATTTTTCCATAGAAAATGTCTAACATGCTTATGATCATGCTACCAATCTTACAAGTTAATATTAGTCACCAACATCAGCTTCCAATGTATCTATTCGAAACCATTCTCTTTGCTTTGAAAATTGTTCTGCCATCTGTGTTATGAAGCTGCAATTTCCATTAATTTCTGATCTCTCAAAATTGTAGAGTTGTGCCTTAACATGATACAAAAAAATAAGAAAATTATGTATTATAATTAGAAATCTAGATACTTTTCTAATCAATGTGCATGTGGCTTTTGTATGTTTTTTCATTACTCTTTTGGTGTGTACATGAAAAAAATGAATTGACATGAATACTTCATATCAATTTTTTCAAAATTTAAAAAAATCATTAAGATATTTCCTTAAAAACAGATATTATGTTAGGGTTAGCACACCGGTTGTACAAATAATATATCAAATCTAAGCATACATGCAAATAAAAATAGATATTCTACTAGAAGAAATATACAAAACAAGAGACATAAATAAACACCAGATTTAATGTGGTTCACCCAATGTGGGCTACGTCCACCAAGAAACAATCCAATCTATTATCCAAATCTTTGACAAGATATACAATGAATATTTACAATCTTCCACACCTCTCAGATTTACAGTACTTTATTTCTCTTAAGATTTTGCTTCATCACCAAGAATTCTCTC
The DNA here is from genome assembly GCA_018340775.1 of Taxus wallichiana var. yunnanensis. Lineage (NCBI taxonomy): Eukaryota > Viridiplantae > Streptophyta > Pinopsida > Cupressales > Taxaceae > Taxus > Taxus wallichiana. Next base: position 346,931,079 of record CM031244.1, on the reverse strand, counting down.
TCTCACCAACATTTTCAATTTCTTTCTAATTCTTGTTAATCTCACACTTCTAAACCCTATCTTTATGCTTATATATAGTCGTTTATAGACTTAGGGTACTTAGCCGTGCAATTACAATCAATAAATCTATTTTAATGCTAAAAATAGATATAATTCCTGAGAGTTAATTAAAACTTCGTCGCAGAGGTAATGAAGCTTCTTTTACCTAATTGTCATCAATTCCTACTTTCCCTCGACTAATGCCGCCTTCCCGACCGATGTCGGTCTGCCCTTAACCAATGCCGGTTATTGTGTTTTCCAACAAGTTCTAATTACATGCTAAAATGAAGTAATTGAGATCCACAACTCAACAGTCTCCCACTTGGAGTTTAATTACTACACCATACATGTACGACATCATTCTTGGATCCTTCCTTATCTTTCTTTCTTTCTCATCAAGTCTCAAACTCAAGACCAATAGAAGTGGAGTGTAGCTCCAACTTCTCCTTTGCTAATGGCTTCGTTACCATATCCGCAAGGTCCTTACTCGTATGAATATTTTCCAGATTCAACTGTCTATCCTCTAATACATGTCGTATGAAGTGATACTTCAACCGAATGTGTTTCGTTCTCAAATGAAACACTTGAGTTCTTTGCCAAATGAATTGCATTTTAACTATCATCGAATAATTTACAATCACCTTGCTCTTTTCCCAACTCTTCGATTAACCTACTCATCCATGTCATTTCCTTGCTAGCCTTTGTAGTTGCAAGATACTCTACCTCTGTAGTAGAAAAAGACACAACCTTCGTAATCTCAAAATCCAGCTAACTATTGTTCCACCTACATCAGTGAAAATATATCCAGAGTGCTCCTCCTACCATCTAGATCTCCACCATATCCGAATCAACATAGCCACATAATGAAATATCCAAACCTCCATAGCATAATTGCATATTAGATGGCCCTTTAAAATACATGATTATCCATTGGACTTCTTTCCAATGCTCTTTACCTGGATTAGCCATATATCTACTCACGACTCCCATTTGCTGCAATGTCTGGTTTGGTATAAACCATAACGTATACATGATACTTCCAACTGCTGAAGCATATGATACTCATGTCATGTATTTGACCTCCTCATGTGATGAATGAAACGAACTTTTCTTAATTTGAAGTGTCCACCCTATGTGTACTAACAAGTTTTTCATTCGCATGTTGAACCTTTCTAGCACCTTGTAGATATAATCCTCCTAAGACAAATACAATTTATTATTTTTCATGCCTCTATGTATTTTCATGCCAAGGATTCTTTTTGCAGCTCCTAAATCCTTCATTGCAAATGTGTAAGATAGCTTTCTCTTAAGCTCACCAATTTTCGGCATACTCGATCCTGCAATGAGCATATCATCCACATATGGTAAGAAAATAATATAGCTCCCATTTTCAAGCTTCTTGAAATAAACACAATGATCAGTTCACATCTCAAGTAACCATTCTCATGCATAAATTATCAAGCCTCATGTACCATTTCCTTGGAGCTTTTTTGAGCCCATAAATACTCTTTTTCAACATGTACACAGTTTCTCCTCACCCTTGACTTCATACCCAAGAGATCTGCTGCATATAAATTTCTTCATCCAAATCACCATGAAGGAAAGTAGTCTTCACATCTAGTTGCCCTAAATTCAAATCTTCTACTACAACTAAACTCAATACAAGATAAATAAAAGTCATCTTAACAACGGAGAAAATATTTCACAAAGGTCAATACACTGCTTTCTATGTAAATCCCTTTACTACAAGTATTTTCTTGTACCTTTTATGTCCAGCTTCTTATTTCTTATTCTTGTAAACCCACTTTTTCTCGACCGATCTCTTACCTACGCAACTTAACCAAATCTCATGTCTGCGGTTCTCGCTCCAAGGAGTCTATCTCCTCATCCATGCCATGCTCCCACCGCACGTGGGTCTTATCCAAAGCACTACTTCTTCAAATCTCTTTGGTTCACCATTATCACCAATAATAAATAAAATAAGCATGGTGTAAATATTTCTAGAAGTTTACTTACCCTTTGTGACCTTCTCACAGATTTTAGGTACCGAAGACTCAATCTGGGCCTCCTAGACATTCCTTTCCAAATCGACAATGACCAACATCGATCACCTCTAACCTACGTCATTTCTTCTAGCCGATGCTGGTTTTGATCCTCTGTAACCGTCTACAATTCATCCGACTAATGTCGGTCGGGACTAACCAACCACGGTTACTATGTATTTCTGTAGGGGTTTCTTTAAAACTCAAGAGCTCATTTTCATCAATAAACTTCTCAATTTTCTCATCCTTAGGTACCAAATTTGATCCTTATACATTCTCTTTTCATTCCATTCAACATCACGACTACTAATAATTTTAGAATTCTCTAAATCCCAAAAACGGAAACTAAAATCACCAGATCCATAACCAATGAAAGTGCACCTCTTGGATTTTGCATCCAATTTTTTCCTATTTTCCTTATCAACATGCACAAAAGATTTTGAACCAAAAACTTTAAGAAAAGAAAGATCTCTCTCTTTTTCCATTCCAAGCTTCCTATGATATTCCTCCATCTAGTGAACTTAAAGGCCCATGGTTAATCAAAAAAGCATTGTATTAACTACTACTACCCAAACTCGCAATGGCAATCTAGAATGTATCCTCATACTTCTAGCATGTTCCATAATTTTCATGTTCATTCTTTCTCGTAACACCATTCTCCCGTGGTGTTCTTGTAATCGTTCTTTCTCTATGTATCCCATTCACTCGAACAATAATCATTGAAACCCTTGCTACAATATTCACCATTATTTTTATATCTAAGACACTTCAACTTAGAATTTGATTTATTCTCAAAAATGGCTTTCCATCTTTTAAAAGTCTCAAAAACATCATATTTACGTTTAATACAATAAAACGATACCTTTCTTGTAGCATCATCAATAAAAGTAACATAATACTAGGATCCTCAATGACAAGCTACCCGAGCTCATCCCCACACATATGAGTGTACAAGCTCCAATTTATGCTCCTTCTTAGCTGCCCCAAATTTGAGAAATATCACTCTCTTTTTATTTCCAAAGATACAATGCTAACAAAAATGAAGATCTAAATCTTTGAAATCTGATAACTTACCCTTAGCCTTTAAGATCTACATTCCTTTTTGACTTATATGACCCAACCGATTATACCACCTGCATGCATCTGAATATGAAGTAGATAATGCAGAAAAGGAATCGGTAATACAGGTAGATAAATATAACATTCCTACCTTCTTACCTCTTTCCACAACAAAAACACCCTTGGAGAATTTCCAAGAGTCTCCTATAAAAGTAACCATGCATCCAGATTCATCTAGTTGCCTTGCAGAATCAGATTTCTCTTGAGGCTTGGCACATGCCTCACATATTTCAATACACATGTATTTCTGTTCTAAAATTTTATATGAACTTCCCTTTACCAAGAATACCGCAAGGTTCGTCATCACCCAAATAAACATGCCCAACATTTCCCCAGGACATAATTTCTAAAATAACCCTTATTAGGGGTTGCATGGAAAGAAGCTCCTGAATCTAAAACCCATGATTCAATTCTATTATCTAAAGAAAGAATAAGAATATCTTGCATTACCTCTGTTGTAGCAAGATTTTCTTCTTTACCTTTGTCTGGTTGTTGGTTCTCTTTATCCTTTGACCAAAAATCTTTCTTTGCATGTCCTTTCTTTCCACATTTCCAACAAATAATTCCCTTACTTCTGGATTTAGATCTGTTGTCCCTTGACTTTGATTTTCCATTACTCTTACTCTTGGATCTCTCCTTCTGCCTACCCCTTCTTTCTACATTCAAAACATTTCTAGATGATGATTCCTCTGTACTCTTCTTGTGAATTTATTCATTCAAGATTATACTAACCATATCATCAAACTTCAAAATATTATTAGCAGATTTTGTATTACTAACAACCATTACCAAGTTGTCCCAACTATCAGGAAAAGAACATAAGAATAAAAGTTCTTTTACTTCATCATCAAAAGGTATTGCAACCAATTTTAACTGATTTACAATAGATTGGAAATCATTCAAATGACTAGAGGTAGATTCACCTTCATGCGTCTTAGAACTAAATAATTTCTTCATCAAATAAAATTTATTTCAAGCACTAGGTTTTTCATATAAATTAGCAAGAGATTTCATTAAGTCTACCGTAGAAGACACTTCGTAATATTGGAAGCCGCGGATGCTTCCAAGCTCAATATTATAGATCCCAAAGATTTTCTGTCAAAAATATTCCATTCTTCATCAACATCTTTGTAGGTCTAGACTTATCATCCAACGGTAAATATAAATATCTTTGATACAAATAATCCTCAATCTGCATCTTCCATAATTCATAATTTCAGTCACAAATTTCTCTACCTTGTATTTATTATCTTCTTCCATTGTTGTAGCTCCCACTCAATCAAAAACTTTGTGTGAGTAAATATATCAACACACAAAACCATCAAACAAAGCTCGATAACAACGATTGTTGGGGTTAGCACACCGGTTGTACAGATGCATATATATTAGATTGAGCATACATGCAAATAAAAATAGATATTCTACCGAAGAAATATAAAAAAAGAGAGACATAAATCAACACCAGATTTAATGTGGTTCAACCAAGTGTGGGCTATGTCCACCAAGAAACAAGCCAATCTATCATCCAAAGTTTTGACAAGATATAGAATGAAAATTTACAATCTTCCACACCTCTCGGATGTCTTGTACTTTCTTTCTCTCAAGATTTTGCTTCATCACCAAGAATTATCTCTCTCACCAACCTTTTCAAGTTATTTCTAATTCGTGTTAATCTCACACTTCTAAACCCTAGCTTTATGCTTATATATAGTCATTTATAGACTTAGGTCACTTAGCCATGCAATTACAATCAATAAATCTATTTTAATGCTAAAAATAGATATAATTCCTAAGATTTAATTAAAACTTCTTCGCATAGGTAACCGATTCCGGTTCTTCCTACTTGTAAACTGGTTCCTACTTTCCCTTGACCGATACTGGTCCGCCCTTAACCGATGTCGGTTACTGTGTTTTCCAGCAAGTTCCAATTGCATGTTAAAATGAAGTAATTGAGCTCCACAAATCAACACATTATGGTATCAAATGTTTTTTTGGCATCTCATGAAATGTTAAGATATATCATGGAAGTGCTCAAGAAACTCACATTACCTCTATTTTTAGTAGTTTTGTTTAACCTGTTTTTTGCATATCCTTCAAGCATGGGATTCCATGACCCCACATCTCTTTTAAGCACATTTTTTTGGTAGTTTGTGTCTAAGTCACTTATCTGTGAATGGAATCATGGCACCAAGCACATTTATCATTAGTAAAAAATCTATATAGTTTGGTCTTTCAGCAATTTCTTGAGGTTTTTAGATCTAAACTGAACCGTCAATAAAATCCCTAAATATCCTTGATCTTATTTGGAAATGTAGACACCCTCTTGGCATTTGGATTTTATATAAGTACATGTAGTGTCTATTCTTCCTAGTAATTTCACTTAACCTTTTCTTTTTTACACTTTTTCACAATTCATCTCCAACAAATCTGAAGTATTATTTAATGTCCACAATTCCATTCCAAGTAACTTAGCTTTTGACATTGCATTCTGTATTTTTATTTTTTAAGGAACCATGGCTCCATGTTGCATAGTGTACTGCTCAAAATAAATTTTCAAATTCAACAGAAATGAGGGAAATGGATTGGTTGTAGGATACATTAACAAGAGATAAATTTGGTATCTAATTATGAACCTAATTTGTATAGATTGAGTATTTTCTTTTCTAAATATTTAATCGTTTGAACTTTAATTTTAAAATATTCCACCGAATGTTGTGATGACAGACAAGAATATTCAACTACAAAATGTCTAAAGGAGTCATCTTGAACTTACAATCCGGCACTTTGATATGATTCAAATATATAAAGTCAACACCACCATTATGATTATGTGATAGGTGGAGACAATGGACAAACATAAATTACTCTTGCTATGTGATTTGGGAAGGATACTCTCCATAATAACAATAAAAAAACCTACGGTGCTTCAAACTGCTTTCCACAGATTTGACCCCACATTTCTTTCAAGAAATATCTCCATACTTCACTTAATCTTCAAGATTATTGCAATTTTTGTTATCTATATGCCTGGTTAGTAAATGTCCAGCAGCCATGGCAAACGTGGAAAGTGTTATGCACACTAGGTTCCATTTCTTCTATTTTTGCTTTTCCACCAAAATTTCAATTTTTTAAGCATAAAAAACTTCAGCAGTGTTCAACTTTGACCAGGCTACTTTATCTCCCTCAGGATTATTGATTCTTCCGTTCTAGCATGCATTATCCATTAATCTCCCATACCATAAATGAATAATTGTAAGAAGGAAAACATCAATATTTCATTCCATTATTAGTATGATGTATATTACACATAGCTGTCTAATTAGGTGCATCATTTTAACAATCAAAACCTTGAATGTCCAAAACTATCAAAGTTCCACCTCATCAAAGTAGAATTGATTAACTAATATCTCAGCTAGGTTTCATAAATCTTGTATAAGCCCTAGATATGGCATTGTTAAAAGTTTGCAATAGATACAATTTAGGCGCACAGTCAATTTGAATAGCTATTCAGAAAAAAAAGTAGGAAAACAAAGCATAATCCAAAAGAATACGTAAAAGAAAAGAACTCAAAAACCCAATACGATTCATAACATTACAATAACTTGAGATAGTACATTAAATGAATTGACTGAATTACATTCATAATAAGAGATTATAATTGACTGTGTCACATTAATAAAAGATTATGCATACGTAAATTTTTAAACTCACACTTGCTAACAAATGATCAGCACAGATTTTACCCTACCCTCCTACTTTATCGATACACATTTTTCACTTTTTCCTTGCCTAATCAAAATCAATATATATTTACAATTATCGAAGTAAAGTGAGAGCTGATGGATATTCATCCTAGGTTCTGAAGGACTAAGATGGATATCCCATTTTTGAAAAAAATAGATTGATGCCGAAATAATACAATATGTGCCACAAATTTCACAAATATATTTAAAAAATTTTGCATTATATCATTTGTATAAATATTGATCTGTATATACCTGTTGATCTTGTATATACTTGTTGATCTCATTATGACGCAACCTAGCAATGCAAATTTTTCTTTCGCTATCGTAGACATAAACGTTAATAATTCTTTTAGTTTTGGTTTCTAAAACATTTATAAATATTGTAATGTGGTTTAGGTCATTATGTAGAAGTGCACTGTGTGTTGAAAACAATCTTCGTCATGGCCGCACCTTTGACACATAGTAGAATCTTTCCTTTGATTGAGGGTTTTATAGATGCTGACCCAATTTTCCAACTTCTCAACATTTTTCCCCTTCAATATATGTTGAACACTGAGCTCCAACATCACATGGATCTCTCTGATGGTGTGCACTTTCAAAAAACTTTATTGCCCTCAAAATTTGCAAGCCAAGTTTCAGATGGACTATTAAAAGATGGAAACATTGTCTGTATGCACAAAACCATTTGCAGAATGATAAAACAAGAATTGTATGTATCCTTTTTCCTTTATTCATGGATGCTCGGCTTTCATTTCTTTTATATTCACTAATTTTTTGTTCCTTTTCATTTTTATCCTTTGCAGGACTGTTCTTGTCTCTGAAATGGAAATTGTGATAGAAACACATCCAAAATTGGTGCTCCCACTCCTCTTCCTACCCATGTCATTCACGAAAGCAATCAAATCCTGATACAAATCATGGAGATGACAGAACTTTGGTCCCACAAACACCTCCCCAAAAAAAATTGGTGTTCCTGACAGTTCAAGGTTGCCTCTAAAAATAAGTGCACTAAATCCAACCATGCGTACATGGTCTGTTGAAGGTCGTGCCCTTGGGAAAACAACACTTAAGGAATATGTGAATGCAAATGGCAACGGCTCATATTTTGGCTTTGATTTTGTGGATGGTGCAGGCGGGAAATATGCGTTACATGCTTCAATGAAATTGCAGCAATGTTTTTTGGACAAATTGAGGCTAGAAAAGTATACGCCATCGAAAACAAGGATAGGGAATGTAAAGAAAAGATATAACCACCTTAACAATGAATTTGAGATATTCCTACAAGCTTCTTCCATTGTCTCTCCACTGCTTGTCAATAATGCCACAATTCCTTTTCATAACTTTCACTTCACAGAAATCAAAGATATACGTCTGAGAGCTTGTTGGTTCTTTCATTGATGTTCTTGGCATTGTTTTAGCAATCTCTCCTTGCTCCACTATCTACAGGTGGGATTTCAGTGAAACTAAACGAAGAAGCTTGCAATTGAAGGACATGTCAGGATTTAGTGTTACTGTGACTTTATGGGGCCAACATTTACATGATCTTTCTCAAGAACTTGAGGAACTCCTTTCTATTCCACAACTCCCAGTATTGGCTGTAAAAGTAGCACGTGTATCAAGTTTCAATGGAACTTCCATAGACACTATCTCCAACACAAAATGGTTTGTCAATCCTCAAATTCCTGAAACTAAAATGCTTCAAGACTGGGTCGCCTCTGAAAATTACATTATTCAAACTCCCTCTGTAATGAATAAATTTCTAGGTCCTCCTGAGAGCTTAAAACCAGTGGCAACAATTGCATAAATACTTCAAATGGGAAATATAGAAAAAAATGAATGGGATACATCTAAATCTATAGTTACAAACATTGCAATGGATAATTTCTACTACATGGCTTGCCCCCTTGCAAATGGTGACAAACAATGTCACAAGAAAGTTAAAAAGTAGAAAATGGTTTGTGGTTTTGTGCAAGTTGTAAGTCTCATGTGCATCATTGCGACTATAGGTACGCTCTCCGCATTAACTTGCAAGATGACTCGGAGAGCTACAATCAGTTACAACATTTGACACACTCTTGAAGCAATCATGGGTGTCGTGGATTCAGAAATTCAATTGTAATGCATAGATGATGAGGCTAGAATGGAAATTATAAACCAAATAATTGGCCATGACTACAAATTCACTCTCTCCATGAAAAAGGAAACTTTCCATGGAAATACATAGCTGAAATGTGTCATACTTGATTCCCTTAAATTGAATGATTCCAAAGTTGTTGCTTGACTCTACCTTTTTTACCACCATAACACTTTCCTATATTTTATTTTCTTCGTTGTTTGCTCATATTTCCTTTGTAATATGCTTTTGTCCGCAGATACATTTGTAATATGCTTTTTTCCGCATGTTTTGATGGACTATAACTCTCAAAGTTTTCCATTTAATGGTTGTTAATATTGCTTTACTTGCGCATCTATATCACAGACACACCTTTTTGTAATTGATAAAAATGTATGGTCCAATATATATATATATATATATATATATATATATATATATATATATATATATATATATATATATATATATAGTTTATGCTAACATTATGGTGCGCTTTATTCATTTCTTGAAAGTTTGTTTATGTTTCACACGAAGTTTTTCTTCTTTCTACCTTGTTCCTTTAAAATATATGCAACAACAAATCATTTTCCTTTTGTTTTAATGCCTTTAGCTACCAAAATAGAAAACATTTAGAACAAGATAAGAATTTATGAATGGTTTTTGCATTGATTTGACAATTTACACAGTCATTGTTTTCTCCACAATGCCTACCCCAGAGCAGCGACAACGAAGAAGATATATTTATGCCTTGTGCAAAAATGAAATCAATGCTTCCCGATGAGAATTCTATTGGCAACTCCGACAGATGTTAGCAATTTTTTCATTTACCCGAGCTATTGCACATCCCCCTTTCATGTTTTCCCCTGCTAATTTCCATTGCGTATCAGAAACTTCACCTTTCCCTCTTGGCATTAACCACACCATATGTGTCAAACCTTATCTTCATCATTCCCGCGACATTGAATTACAACCCACACCATCGCTAGATTACCCTCCATCTACTTTGGCCCAATACATTTCTCCTTCCAATCATTCACCCTTCACATTTCAACTGGGCTGTCATCCGATAACAGGTTCAATTGCTTCACCTTCTCTTACTAGATAGCCTCTTTCGTATTTTTTGAACTTAAGTCCCCTTTCTCCCAAAATCATCATGAATGGCATGCCTAAGATTCCATCCACCTCATGACGCTCCCCAGATTTTTCCATGTTGCCCTTCCTGGGCGGACACCCAGTGCAGTTCCACCAAAGACTAGATCTTTTATCAAACATCCACACCTGCTCAATTTGTCTTGAAAACTACCCTGGCTTAAATACTACCTTCCATGAAGGGAAATACACATGCATTAGATGCAAGTCCGAAATAAATGGACACCATCTTCTCCTCTTGGAACAATATGGATCCTGGCCCTCAACCGACCATTCTCAAATTTTTAACCCAGGTCAAAGAAATGTTGATTGCTTGTATTAATCCTATTTTTCAAGTCATACAAATGCACAAGGGACAATATAAATATTCAGGTCACAAAATAAGTTTCCCACAAAACATTTCTTCCATTTCCAAATACCTTCCCCGTCGGCTAGGAGATTTGGATCTCCTCTTGGTTCAAAAGACTGGAATGCAACAAACAAAATACGACTTCTATGTAAGTAGGTCCCGTGTTTGGCAAGCACTTCAATATAAAATTATCCATGACCCCTACTATAAGGATGTTCTTATTGACAATGAGGCTCTTTCCTCTCTCTTTCCATAACCAACAAACATATCCTCCTCCCTTAACTCTATTCCTATAGACCTTCTAGCCTCTCACTTCTTTGAGCCACAGGATGATGACAACCCTCCTTCCAACCCCAACGAGTATCCCGAGGAGACATCCTCATTTGTTCCTTCCTACCCAAACACTGGCACAAAAGAGGAGTTGATCGAGCAATACCTGCTTTCAAATGGCCATGCTACACCTTACACCTTGGCTTGGCCTGAAGTCGACAATTTGCCAATTAATGAATACACCACAGAGGGCCTTTTCTCAATGGCTTTTCCAAGTTTGTTTCCAACTGGTGCAACATTGTTTAAAAAACAAGGAATGAAATATGTTTAAATGCATGAATATTCCCTCCACTTGATGTCATACCATGATGATCATTTTTTCTCACACCCCAAGCTCCGGTACTACTTTCTTAACCTTATTATGAGACATAGGAGCTAATCTATAGCTGCAATATTCATGAGGTTAAACCTTGAACATGGTGTCCCCCCTATTATAAGCCAACTTTGGAAAAAGCTTGCATGATTTCCCTGATGATTTCCTTCCGTAGAGTTTAATGAGGTTCAGAACCAACCTATGAGGAACACAAACATTTTGGTCGAAGAGTAGAGGGGAGGTCTCAGACATGATTGAGCAATTGGGGTGCCTACGCTCTTCTTCACTCTAAGTGCAACAGACACAAAATGGCTAGACCTGCATAACATCATGCCCGATGTTTCTCCTTGTGAGGCTCGTGCAGCGCAACACTGGAGGACCACAAACATTGTTAGCCACCCTCATCATGTCACGACTTACTTACATCAAAGATTCACCATATTTCGTGAAGAAGTGTTACAGAGACATCTCTATGCCAAAGACTACTGGTACAGGTAAAATTCTTCAATGCTCTCTAATTTTCATTTACTTAAATATAAAATGATTAACCTTCCTTTACCGCAGGTATGAATGGAAACATAGAGGTTCAACGACATGTTCATGGTTTTCTATGGCTTGAAGATGCTCCAGATGTTGATGGCATCAACTGGTCAAATAATGAATCTGTAAACAAAGCAAGACAATACTTTGATATGTACATATCTACATGGAATATGCGGCCTCCTTCCTCCCACTCAAAATTTTTCACAAGAATCTCCAAGATGACCCTTGTCATTACATTCAGCTCAGGTGCTTACAGTTTCCCCGTTACAAGATTTGGAGGAGATGATAAATCATGTTCAATGACACACAAAGTGTTCCGACCACACTTGTCTTCGAAAAAATAATCACCTCCAATGTCGATACAACGCACCTTGGGAGAATAGAACCACTTATTTATTGTTTGTTGATGAGAGTGCTTCAGTTAAATACCTCCCTTCAAGGAATGATGATAGATTGAACACACACAATCCAACAATGTTATCCATATGGAGAGCCAACATCGATTTTCAACCTGTTCTATCTCGCCATGTTGTCCTCAAGTACATTGCTAAGTATGCTTCCAAAGCGGAAAAAAGGTCAGAAACATACCACCAAATGCTTTCTAGATTATCAAGAGGTTTAGATCCTGATCTACCTGCACATTTAGCCATAAAAAAAATGTTAACTGAGAGTGTGGTTGAACATGATATTAGTGCACAAGAAACATGCCACATGCTCCTCAAATTACCACTTGTAATGTGCAGTCACACTTTTGTGATGCTAAATGTAGGTAGAAAAATCTTAAAAAGATTGGTTGAAGCAGAGTGTGAGGATGTAGAAACATCCCTCCTTTTAGATGCATATAGGGTCCGACCTTCAAACATGGAAAGCCTTCCACTCATTGAAGTTACATGCAACTGGAGTTACAACAAATACCGCAAGGGCGATAAGTGGAAGAATCATACCCATCCTGCTATTGTTCGAGTATTCCCAAATTTCAATGCATTCCTTCTAAGGATTCCCCCTCTTTTGAGCTTTTTTTTTTTGTCGAACTCCTTCTATACAAACCTTTCTACAACATTTCTACTGATATTGGTTCAACACCTCAAGAAACCATTTCTAAATGGAGCTTGTTTAGATACAATTATTGGCCCTAGCATATTACATGAGCCGCATCGATCTAACCCACACCTCCGATAGTAATAATGAGTCCAAGGTCGAGCGCCCCCTTCCCGTAGAGAAACTATTTAATTGGAAATTTTTGGCTCAAATCCACCCAGAACACATCATGCCTTGACAACTTGAAAATGTTGGGCCTTCGTGAATTTGACACCCTTCACAATTGGAGTGCACATCATCTTCCTGTTGCTCTACAAGCTATTGGCGCCACTTTCATCGAAGAAAATAAGGCACAACATGTTTCGGGTTGCATCCTAAAATGATTTGACCCTCCCGCTTAAGATTTATCTCCAAAACAAAAAAATATTTTGACATAGTTATTCAACACTTCACACACAAATCCAACCTTCCTCCAATGAGACTTATTATACAAGGGACTCAGGGCACTGAAATTCATTCCTCATTAACGTTTTAAAGTCTTCATTTTTCTCTTCATCTAGCCAAGGACTTTCACCTCTCCTTCGCTCACCCCAACAGGAGTTGTTGCTTTCAACATTTTAGCTTCAACAATACACGCAAGCCTCTCGAATTCCCATTAAAGAACTCAAACCCTTAGAGGGCCAAGCTTTATCATCTCTCCAAGACTCCCTTAAGCACATCAAATACATTTTAATTGATGAAATGAGTTTCGTCGGACCTAAGTTGCTTTCCAGAATTGACTACCGTCTTAGGGAGGCTTTCCCGCACTTCAAAAATTCTACATTTGGTGGTAGATCTATGATCCTTGTTGGAGACCTTGGTCAACTTCCTCCAGTTATGGACATTCCTCTTTATGCCAACAACTCTTACGGAGCTACCCTTTGGTGAGAATTCGACATATCTGTCTCCCTTCATTCTATCTTCCAATAACAAGGCTCTGATCTAGCACAGGCATCATTCCGGAACTTGCTGCTTAATATTCGTAACTCCGTGCCTCTCATCCAGGACTAGGAAACTCTTATGTCAAGAACCGATTCCTCCCTTTTCGAATAAGAAAGCATTGCATTTAAATATGCCCCTCATCTTTTCGCTCAAAATGACCTTGTGAACTTGCATAACCTTAGTATTTTAAAATCCCTTAACTCTCCTATAACCAGATCAATTACCGAAAATATCAAACGTTCTACATCTGGCGAAGCCAAAGATGATTAGCTGGAGCCCAAGGTTCTTCTCTACATCAACCAGAAAGTAATTCTTTCCGTAAACTTGTGGGTTGACACAGTTCTTGTCAATGGTGCTACTGGTTCTATCATCAACATAGTCTATGAGGAATCCTCCAAACCTCCAGCTCTGTCTCTTTTTTTCATCGTCAAGTTTGAGCGTTACAAAGTACCTCCACAGGGATTTAAAAACCCCTTATATGATCTTCTTCCACCCATTTATAGAGGGGGACGAAAAAATTGCTGCTCAAAATGGCTTGGGATTTTTCTATCCACAAATCTCAAGGACTTACACTACATCGTGCAATAGTTGACATTGGTGGAACAAAAAGACAAGGCCTGACATTCACTTGTTATGTCAAGAGTTCCATCTCTTTCTTCCCTTCGTATTTCTCCAGCTTTCTCTTTCTCCCGCTACTCTCGCATGTCCTCCACTCCCCTTCTGCAGTCCAGGATAAAAGAGGAATTTCACCTTCACTCCCTTCCCTCTTCTCTCCCTTATCTTGACTGCCCTAATCTTAACTCCTTTCTCTATCTACTTCTATGATGATTTCCGAACCTTCTTTATATCAATGATGCATGTATATATCATATGTTTTTGTATCAACAATCCCTTTTTGTTCATATTTAAATTATTTTCTGCTATATTATATACCATATTGGATCTATGTTTGTTTGCAGACATGTATGAAGCTTTTTTTTCATTCCATCATACAAGGTTCTTTTTTGTTTAATTCCTTCTCCTCCTTCCCTTACCTCTCTTTTGACATTATCATTGCAACATTTTAGGATGATATCATGCAATGTGTTGAAGGTTAGTATTTATTCTCTAGCATTATAACGTCTAGAAAACCAGACACACAAGACTACATAGAAAAACATAGGATAATTTTTTTTTTTACTTTCTTGACACATAACATGACACAACATGTCATCACCAAGGTTACAACTAAATCTGTGAACAACTAGATACAAGGATGACCACAAAGGCAGCATGGAAACGTTCACACCCATCAAGGAAAATTCACTCTTCTCTTTGACAAGACACCACAAAAGACCAACCACAATACATAGTTGCAGCTCAGGACGTCCCACTGAGAAAATCTTCTTAAGGTTAATTATTCACTAACAGTCTTCCAAGACTTGACTTTGGGATCTAGAAGGTTCATGTTGTGTTTCTTACAATTCTTCTTATAGGGTTGGGTTTCTTTTCTTTTATGCTATTAAGGTCTATCCTAGGATCATCTCTAATATGACAATTACTTGTTTAATTCATTTACAAAACTAGGAGGTAATCAAATCCACAAGGCTATCTATCCGAACCCACACCACTAAAACTTGATTCATACCTCCATTTGTACAAGGAGACGAGTGTAAGCTCCTATCAAGGGAGATATTTTTAGGGTTCGGATCCACAACCTCCTTGTGCAAGGGTCAACACTTATCCCTACTTAAGAGAAGGTTATAATGTACTGAGGAAAAAGCTAGAGTGAGATGGTAAAATTAATTCATCATCAAGATCTTTTTTTTTTATTAACCGGTCTCTTAATGAGACTTAAGAGTTCAACTGGATTGGGTAAAAACTTCATATAGCCTCTCTTTTTTTATTAGGTTCGACAAAGGAACACAAGATTTAATGTGGCACAATACTGAGAATAAAGTTTAATCCATAGCTTAAGGTTAGCAATGGTAGATTATTTTATACTAGTAGAAACTCCTTTCTTCTCAATTGGAAACTCTTAAAATTATTCAATAAGAAACACAACTCCATAATTGTTTTATTTATTTATTCAACTTATGAATTCATTTTCTATTCTTTTATTCTTTGATTAACTTTTGAAAGAGGATTGCCACCTACTAACATGTACATAGAACTACACTGATGTCAAGACCATGGAGAGTTATTAAAGCATGAAAGTCTTATGACTCGAAAGAAGAAGCTGCCATTGCAAATCGAGAGAGAAGAACATGGTTATAACCTTTCTATTCAACATGGCATACAACCTAAAGGTGATCACAAGATACAATAGAACTTGGCTGAGAATAAGAAGGTGCCAAACATGATCAAGCCATGCAACCACAATAGTTCATGACTGATAAATAATATTATCAAAAGAATACTCATAACAAGGAGAAGATGGAATATTATTTCTCACAAGGATTACTACAAGTTTTGCTACAAAATAACAAGACAACTATATTTCACAAATACTTAAAATCCAAGGAAAGAGGCCTTCCATACTCCATTACAAGCACCATTGCAAGAATTACAATACATTTGGCATCCGTAAAAGGAACTTCACAAATTCAATCGATGAAACCTTTAAAATATTTCCTTTATCAACACGTACAAGCCATCTGCACAAGTATGAACTTGAGTCAGTTCGCGAGAACTGAGCATGTTAAGACTACCCACTACAACAATAAGCTAACATTTAACAATAACAAGAAAGGAAATTTCTATATCAAGAACGGACCAAAGCATAACCACAAATCAAAATTCTCCACATGAGATAGATATTTATCAACCAACAAGGAGGAAGCCAAATATTCCAGTAAGAACAAAATTCAAGAGTATTGGGATTTTGATCATGTAATCCTAGCAGTTACGTGATCAAAATCTAATACTCAGTCCATCCATCACTGAAATTCTTGAGAAGCCCAAAACATACTAGATACAATCATAGATGCGAAACAGAAAGGTAAATCAGTCCTTCTAGGAGGGAGGTTTCATTGGCCTAAAAGTTAGATCAACCAAACGAGTGTAAGGAGGTTAAACCATCACGTGATCAAAGGTGTTGAAAATTAAAGTTCAACCCACGAACTAATTTCTCTCATCGAAAAGAGGCTCCACAAGGTAATGATAAGAGAAGAAGGATAGCGGACAAAACCCAAGATGGACATTACTCGACAACCAAGTCACTTGATAAACAAGGTACGGGCAGCGAAAGGCCTCCTATTTTCAAGTCCATTGAATATGAGATTACCATTTAAACCTCCTTCCGGGTTTCATAGCATAATGGGATTCGTAACCCCAAAAGAACAATTTCAAAATAGCCAAAACTGGTGATAATAATTCTCAAACAACCCTTATGGATGAGTAGTTATCTCATGTTCTATAATAGTCCCAAGTTATATACACATTCCCAGTTTCATGAAAGTTAACTAATTACTCATCCTGTAAACTGGATTAGATCAAAAATAGGAAGCTCTCATTTCTTTTAACAATAAAAAAAACTTATCTTAACAATTCTTCCATTTTATTAAGGTATGGTGGTCGTAGCACAAGGAAATCGTTTACCCTCTTACCTCAATGATTCTCAATCCAACACTGACCTATCATGAGGATTCAATTGAGGTCAAGCTAAAATGTGTTTCAACAGCCTTCTTCTCTCTCAATATTTGACATAGTCTGAGTTTAAGATAAACGTACTAGATCTACCAGAAGAGAGAATCACTCATTTCCATCACTTCAAGACCAAAATGTAGTTCTTGAAAACAATCTAATAACCAAGGAAAATATTAGTTCCCACTCGAGGTATTTGCCAGATTTTACACCATGTTTTTATTTTTTTATTTTTTTTTTTTTTAATTTTGTCATGTTCATAATGCCACATTAGCAAAATGTTTTAATTTGACTGTCAGGGGGAAACTGTTAGTCTTAACATAATTAACAATCGATATTTTAAGGTAAATACTTTTACCTAAAAAAGAAATCAATTTCCACCATTTTTACAGAACGCCCTTAATAATGGAGTCCACATAATTATAAAGCTAGTACTAGATTTGTGTGGACATAACAGGTTACTCAATTGTTACGAAAACTCTCATATTATTTAGAACTGTGTCATCCAGGCACTCTGGAATCCCGCTAAACCATTACATCATCACATATCATAAATAATAAACAGTCCAATTTTTAGGCAAGAAACTAGCCTACAATGCCAACCTATCAATCCCCATAGATTTCCATGTTTAAGCAACATGACCATTACTTGCAACCTATAAATAAATCGTTTCAAATCTCTAAGCAGAAGTAGGCATATTTAATTTTCTACAACAAGGTCAAGCAAGGTCATGGGTATTTCCAAGCTACATATAAAAATATGGCCAGCTCTGAATTCTTTAGAGATCCCTCTTCTTAAATGAAATCATGCGGAAAAAAGAACCACATACCAGATACCCAAATCGATTGTGTAGTTATTATGTTAATTCCTTCCATACCCACCTCTATCTAGGTAATCCCCCTTTTTTTAATCTAAAAAAACAACATTTTCATAATTTCGCACTTTTTCCTGGGTTATTTTCAAACCCATAATCAATAAATAAGTTGGGAACAAACTTACAATTATGATGCTAAATACCCAATTCATTTTTTATTTTTTTAAAAAATTTGGAACAAGTTGTTCCAGCCACTATTTTCTGATTAACCCATTCTATTTCAAGTATAGTTAAGTCAATTGCGCTCATATTTAGAGGGTTTCATCAAATAAAATTTGTGCAGTCACATTTCGGAAATCATACACCTATCTCGGGTTTTAAGTCAATCCCATGTAATAATAATACAGATGGAGCTGCTATATTAAATATTAATACAAACCCACGATTCCAACCATGGACACAAGCATTATTAATCAAGAAATCAGTTTATGAATAGCAATATCACAACTATACATGCCTTCAAACTTCTCATACCAGGCGTCATTCCAAGAAGAGACCATTCGTTTCATGATATTAAAAAAGTGTAGCAAAATATTGTAGAGTTTAGAATTAATATGCCTATATTTTTTTTTAAGCATCCACAAACAAACATGCCCAGTAGGGACTGCATAAGGCACATGTCCCCTGATCCACTGCTTTTAGCTTGAAAAACACCACTCTGTGCTCCTTTTGATGGCAAAGGAGGAAAGGAAAGAATAAAAATGCAAAATGCCTAACCCCTACGAACCGCACCGGGTACCGAGCTCCAATGACTTCAAAAACCCCAACAACAACCTCCCAAAATCACGTGGCCAAAGACAAGGAAGGAACATATTAAAACAAAAACAGGCGATTCCACAATTCACCTGTGTGAAAGTGATCGGCCAATAAGGAAAAGAAAGGTTTCTTCCCCCAAATGCGCCCCACCAAGAAAACATGCCAGGAAGACTACCAATATGCATTGAAGGAATAATAAATGGAGACCAAGACCATCCACCAACCACCAGCTAACAACCCAGTTAATTGCAAAGTGAGGCAAGGGATAAAGTGGCGCCCAACAGAGGATAAGGGGAAGAGTAAAAAGTTAAAATGTTTTCTTTATTTTGTTGGTTGAAATGCATTAAACGCACAAGACTAAATCATAATAACCTCCAACTTCCATATGCCCATTGAGGTGTGAAACAACACGTCCCTTAATACATTATTACATGTGGAAGCGGATTTCTTAAGGAAACTACAGTTTTGGGAAGAATTATTCATGCTATAGAAGGTGCAAAATTCTACCATAAGTTTAATATCAAAGCTACTTGATTTCTTTTACTTTTTATATGATGTTATCTATTTTTTTTTAAAAAAATGTGGAACAATACAACCCGAGAAGATAGGGTCGCACACAAACGGCCAAGCAAGAAAGAGCAAGAATTAAATTCTCCATTACTCTAAACGATAAAACAACATGATCGTAGGCTACAACGACCGACGGGAGAACTAGAGATTGTCATAAGTATGACGAGAACACAAGGCAATGACCGACTATGGCACCACAACGGAAAAACTCTTCCTTTACGTGAAACGAGGTTCATGCTACATGAAAATATGAATAATAAAATAGAACATCTTAAAGGTAATTAATAATAGTATTGATAAAAATTGACACTAAAATCAAATAATCGCCAATCAAAAATTACTTTTGTAATACTATTATTACCATATATATATATATATTCTATTATTTTTAGGATTAAAATAAGAATAATGATAATAATTAATCATATTAATAACAATCAACAGGAAAGATCGAGAAAGCAAGAACAAGATTTTCTTTTAATAGGATAATCGCGAGGAACGTTGCGCGGGCCAACAACAGAAAACATCGACACCAACACAAGCAGGAATGATGAAGAGGGAGAATTCCAATTGTTCTCTACGACAAGGGTGAAGCCAACAAAATATCAACAAGAGCACAACAACGTTAAACACTTAGCAACACAATCGTTGAAGAAGAAAAAAAAGGTAACGATGAACGGGACATTACAATCACAACATTTTTGTAATAAATTATGCAAATGCTAATTTATTATTATTCTTTAATATTCTAACCAGTAAATAAAAGAACTGTTCTTTAATAAATTTAGTAGAATAAATATCCCTTAATATTAAATCAAATAATATTTTTATTACCGAACAATTTCAATAGTTTAAAATCTTAATAAATAACTGATTGATATGATGAGTGGCGGTCAATTTAAAGCATGTTCACAAAAGGCTTTATTTAAACGAGAGATTTTAAGAAGATACTTTATTGTTGACGTGCGCATATTAACTAAAGATTTTATTTTTCACGAGCATGTTAACAAGAGATTTTATTTTTCACGTGCATATTAACAAGAGACTTGATTTTTCTCATGCTCGAAAACCCACTACTCCGAAATCTCCACTTTAATGTGAATCTACCTAAATCCGCACATTGTTTTCGATCGCGTTAAATTCGTTCCAAATCTCCTCTTCAATGTTAATGTAAGATATTTTGGCTTCAATATTCACCATGGCTTCCTCGCTGCAGAATGAAGTTGATCTTCCTTTTATCGACCTCTCACAGTTTTCTTTCGAGTCTGAGGGACTCAAAAACCTTCAAAACCATCCGGGGGTAGCCACAGTGAGAGAAGCCTGCAAAGAATGGGGATTCTTCCGCATTGTCAACACTGGAATTCCAAATGATGTTTTCCAGAAGATGGAGAGTGTTAGCCACGAGCTGTGTGCCATGCCCCAGGAGATGAAGGATAGAGCCATCACATCCAACCCGTATGACAGCTACTCTCGAACGCCTTCCAGGGAAAGCTTCTGGTTCCCAACTCCGTCACATTCGGATTCTGTCCTCGCCTTCTGTAACAAGCTATGGCCGGAAAAGGATAACCTTAAGTTGTGGTAACTTATCTTAATCCATCTCTGCTTTGCTTTTTCTGGCTCACTCTAATTATCACATATGTTTACAATTTATAATATTTGATGCCAGCGAGACAATTGGAGCATATATATTTGGCATGGCGGACCTGCAACGCAAGATAAGTATTATCATTCTAGCCAGTTTGGGGTTGGACGTGGAGACTTTCTACCATTCTGATTTTGAAAAAGGCACATCTATTTTCCGTATACACCACCATTACTCTGATGGAAAATTCGCAGCTGGCGAAGAAGCTCTGTTTGGGCATACCGATCCCAATTGCTTTACCATCCTTTACCAAGACAATGGTGGTGGGCTCCAGATTCAATCCAAGGAAGGCAACTGGGTTGACGTCAAACCTATCCCCAATTCCTTGGTTATCAACATAGCTGACTCCCTCAAGGTCTCGGCCCTATTTCCCTAATAATTTATTTGCATATTTCTTTTGGTAGATTTGTTAAGCGTAAAATCATGTGGTGAGTGCAGGCATGGAGCAATGGTAGGTACCGCAGCGCAAAACATCGCGTTGTTTATAAAGATTGGACGAATCGCATATCTGTGGCGTGGATGCTAATGTTTCCAGATAAGGAAATATGGGCTCCAATGGAACTTGTAGATGAGCAACATCCACAACGTTACCGCCCTTTTACTTACCACCCATTCCTGGAGGCTACTATGAAAGATCACGTAAATATTGATGGTTACGCAGGGCATATTTCCTACTTATTGAGAGTTATGCCGAATATTCCCTATTTACTGATAATTTGTGTGAGGAAATTTAGATACCCTGTGCTTATTGAAACTTTTATGAGGCAATTTGGCATTGATTGGGTGATAGTTAGTTTCACATATATTGTTGAAATGCACTATGTTAATAACATTATATTTCATAGTTGTATGTCGTAAACAGAATTATACATGTGCAATTGTTTTCAGGTTTAGTTTTATTTTGTTAATTCATTATTAGAAATAATGTAATGTAAGTTATTAATATTACTTATCTAAGTTAGTTATTATCATATGGTTTAGGGATAAGTGTTGTTCTTATATTTAGTATTTATGTTGGTTGTGCAATATTTATAAATATTATATTTAAGTTATTTGTTTGATAATGAATGAGTGCATCAATAAAGATAAACCACTATTTAGTCTTGCATGTTGATTTTGTGTGTTTATTATTTTTGTCAAAGCTTGATACACAAGAAAATGATTGTGAGAGGAGAGAGTAAGGAGAGAGATCTTAGAAAGTTTTTTCTGAGGCAATTATTTTTCTATGGAGTAAGACCACTAGGCACTCACAATTCGAAATACTTAATTATAAATTGTAATATGCAAATTTATCTCAATTCTAATCGACTTGGTGAGGAGATAGGTAGCATTGCTTTTGACATAGAGGTCAGCTAAAGACTTCCTCAAGCTTCAATCTAGATCCTTGTATCCTCACAAAAATAGGGAGTTTCCAATAATGTCCCACCAAGAAAATACAAGTATACTAATTAAAAAAATTATGTCAAGGGGCTAGTTGCACATTGGATTAAAGTTACCAACATGCGACACCGAGACTCTACTTTTCTTCACTCTCCTTAGAGTGTCAAGCTACTCCAATAGTCTCAGACTACGCCTTACTCTCACCTTCCATTCCCTAAGCAAATCTATCCTTATGCACAAGTTAACTCCTCAAACACCTTTCATAGCTGCCCATACAACTATTCCATCTAAGACCACTCACCGAATAACACGACCAACCTTACAACCACCGGACCTCTTAATATTTCTTCTTAGTCCACCCGAGAGAATGCACAATTCCTACCTCCTTGAACCATCACTGAACTAGCTCTCTACAATTCCACTCGTCGGCCGATTATTGAACACCCAATTGATCTACACAATGCCACTAAAGAACACCACAAGTTCTTGCTTCCATCCATCAATGAGTCTTCTTGAGTTGTCGTGTTGGTCATCTATGTGTGCACCACTGGGGGAAGTCCTCTTCATGAGTCCTTCCCATGTGTGAGTCTCCAACTCACTCTGACCTGCTGACAGTTTGCCACCCAAGTACCAACAAAAAATATCCCTACGGGGAGCACTCCAAGTTCTCCATCTTTGTAGACCACATCCCATAAAGGTGAGGTACTCTTCTCCCGTCATCTCGATCTCAACATTGATCTCACCTTGATGTCATGGCCACTGACACCTTCATGCCTACTCTTTGAGATACCCACCTGCATCTAGAATATGTTAACTCTCCACCCAAGTCTTCTGCCTTAGTTTTCAGATCTCAACATAACAACCATATCCATGATGTCCTTTTCTCACACCACCATGCCACGCAACACCATATGAACTATTATGTAGGCCAACTTTTGTGAGTCTCATCTTCTTCTTCTTCACCCACTCAATATCCACATATCCGCTACGCCTCTAATACATCTACGTGAGCACTAGGCTCATCTGCGATAATTCACCTCTACAAGGTTGAGGAGCTCGCCACTTCTTGGCTCACTCGTGTCCGAGTTACTTCTCCTCTATTTCGACCTTCGGATCCCAATCCCACTCCAATTCACTCCATGGCTGCATTCTACATGAACTTTGCTTCTAAGGACATTGCCACCTCCAAGGTCTCCCCAAGTCCACTGCCACTTCACTCTGGAGTCCCACTGCTGATCCCCGATGCACATCTCCACATGAACTTAATACGGGAGGGTAGAATATGTCTCTAAGGTCTCTTGAACACCCCTTTCCCTCTAAATGTCCAAGTCCACCAAGTGCTCCACATTCCACCTGGTGTGGGTGTGAGCTCCCCACATTGGCCACCAATGTCTGCACTGCCCTTATGGCTCCTGAGGCACTTGCGCTGCACTCTCAATGCAAGGCCTCACTTATGTAAGGTCTTCATGCTTGAACCCTCCAACTCTGCATCCACACTACACTCATGAGTTTCCCAACTCGCTCCACATACATTGGGTGTGTTCTGTGCTCCAAGACACCTTACACCACTTCTTAGTGCAACCACTCACTCATCAACCCATATCAATAGTACTTGGCTTTGGGACTTGCTTGTGCTCATATTATGGTTCATTCAATTCTCCAGAACAACTCTTACTCACAAACTATCCTCAAGAGTTGTACCAATGTGACACTAGGAATTCCCGGAGGTCACCCATCCCAAGACTACTGCGGCACCAGCCCGCTTAATTTTTCGAACTAAATACACCCATCCCTTTTGAGAGAAAACGCGTGTGAGGTCATGTAACCCCATCTAACGCATTACCAAACATCTTCCTTGGTTGGGAGAAAAATTATTTCCTGGATAGCACCTCACATACTATCCTATGCGGATGGGATCTGCCATCTTAGGGAGGTGGTCACTCTATTACCCACTCCTTTATATTCTCCCCACTCAAATCGGTGACTCCCACGACACCGTTGTTAGGTTTCATGCAACCTACACAAAGAAATCCAGGATTAAACACTGGAAATACCTTAAATGCACATCAAACACATAAGCCATGACTGACATAACACAACTCTATCTCTTCAACATCTCCTTGCGCTAAATCCTTGTGCTCGAGACCAAAAGTGCAAAATAACACAATACTTTTGTTGTTATAGCTCTTTTTAACTCCAAACTATAGTTCACCAAATATCCAACTCAATTTCGATGGAATGCCCTTTCTTCTATTCCTTCCAACACTTAGGAATTCTACACGATGCACAATATTCCCTACTAAGCTCTAAGCCCTTCTTGCACAACAACACGATATAACTTGGAGAACCGCCAACAACCTCAATGCTTGAATGACAAACCACCGTAAGGTTTTACTTCCACTGAACTGGTCACACCATACTTCCACCCACAACATGAAATTCTCCACTTGATTAAGGGGCCTACTTCACCACAATGTTTCTCTTGTTCAACTCTTCCAAAAACAACATACCACAACTGTTCCTCTAATTCTAATCTTCCAAAAAAATATTCACCAGAATATCTCATTTTGATGCAACCTAATCGATCTACTCAACACTTTTTTTGACCAACCAATGCTTCGAAAAACACCACACTACTTTACTCATGGAAGCGAGCATTTTTCACTACCGCCAAATTGAAATATTTAGGTTTCACAAAATCACCACACTAATTCTGCCAAGGGAGAGCCACTTTTCCCACTTCATGGCTCGAGTATCAAATTTGTACATCATCTCATAGTATCCGCAATTCAACCATTTTCAATGTATAAGTTCTATCTATAACTTCTAGGGAGTCGTCATGCTACTCGGTGCTTCCACTCTAACCGAATTTTCGATTTACTTTGCACCACTTCCTCTAAACTCCACCAAGTGTTATACCTTCACTCCTCTTCACGTTGGAGTTAGTTGTGCATCATCCTTAACATGAATTGTCCACCTCAATGACGTTACCCATCCCACACTGCATGCTTCCCTTTCTGCTCCTCCACATTCTCGAGTTCCGATCAACACCGGCCTTCTTCTCCCATAAAGTCTCTAGGAACCTACATTGGCTTACTTACACCGCACAAGTGCTAACCCTCGACACTTACATGGGTCTAAAACACTCTTATCACATAATTCCATTCCGGCTCTGTCGCAACTTCATGACTCGCTTTCTCATCAACCTTAGTCTAACTCGAGAAAGTTCACTAGCTTCATTCAAAGAGCCTAATATTATGCTTGATCACTCTTATCTAATGTCATTGTCTATCCTGCGCACCGAGTCTTCTTCATACACGAATAAAACTACTCCTTTTGATCAAGTTGCGTTGGCGTCCTACCATCTCGACCATTAACATGTTGATTGTGAATTGTCTCAAGACTCAACCACCTAATCTAATTCGAACAACAACCAACTCCCACATCAATCTTACGGCTCTACTCACTGTGCATTATGTTGGGTACTTCAATTTAATGTTTCTTGAATTGCCCACATCAGTCCACTTCGCATTAAACACAACTCTATTTTTCTTGGCCCAACTTCATTGATGTCTCATCCACTCGATCACAAACAATGTTGATTACATTGGATCCCTTTTCTCCCAACTTGTTCTTCCATCAAATCCCATAGCATTATCATTGGAAGCTCCTTCATCAACTCTCCATGTCGCTTTTACACTCTGCTTTCCAACTCCAACTCCACCAATGCTACAACTCTACTCACCGCACATTCTTTGGGCACTTCAACCTACATCGCTTGACTTACACACATCGGTCTACTTTTGCATTGAAAAACTCTTTGCTTCTTGTCCAAACTTCGTTGCTATTCTATCCACTCCAATCACCAACAAATTTGATTCCATAGGCTCTCTTGTTTGCCAACATTCTCTTCAATCAACTCCCATAACACTTACATTTGAAGCTCCCTTCACCAACTCTCCACATTGGTTTACACTTTGCTCTCCAACTCCAGCTCTGATCTTCTATTGCATGTCAAAGAGCACAACTTCGTGCTCCAAAGCATAAACTCTACTTTGACATAAGACTCATTGTAAATCCTTCAACTCGGATACTAGTTGTAGTACTGTGAATCATAGATTTGGAAAGGTAGAAAAGAGAAATCAAGATGAAAATTTTAAAACATTAAGAAAATGAATACTCAAACAAGTGATCCCCAATACTTTCTTTGGATCCTCAACCAAGATGACGGGGTGAGTTATTTTAAAAATTAGAAAATATTACATATAAAATAAATAAAATCCTATCATATATCCTTGGTCCTTTGGCTCTTATAAATAAAAGTCTAGATTAAAGACATTGGAAGTTTAAATTTCTTGGGTGTTGATTTTGATTCCAACATGTAATGTCCACAAATTTCTACACTTAAAACCATTATAAAACCTATTAAGTTTTAATATGGAAAATTACGGTATTTTTTTTTTTTTTTAAGGGATGTAAGGGTGGACATTATTCATAATTTAATTTTTTTCTCGAATAAGGTTTCTACCTAATCTTGAGGAAGTTGGAATTAAATTAACAACTAAATATTATTAATTTACTTCCACTAAAAATATTTATGGTTTAAAAGATTTTTCGAGTTCCATTAGTTTTTTTAATTACCATGTAACAAGTTTACTTTATTTCATATTATAAATGTTTATCTACTTTGTCTAGCCACTAAGTGGCCCCATTCCCCAAAGCCCATGCATTTTTAATTTAATTCACAATCCCATAAAATGCCACTCAATTAAGTGATGCAAGGTTTAATTTGAACCATTAGATTAAATCTATTTTATCCATTGGATTTAGGTTTCTCTAAATATCCTTATCAATTTATTTTTATTCCCATTTTCTCTAGTTTCACATTCATTTGTTCATTATCATTTTGTAGGTTTGTAGGAGGAGAAGCCATGGAGTCCTACGAAGCTTTGGAGGATTTTTTTTTATTATTATTCTTGGTTGAAATGTTTAATGCCCACTCCTCTTCAACACTTATTGAACCATGTTTTAAATTCCGAATTAATTATAATCTTAAACCTTGCTTCTTTATACTAGTTAGCATACTAATAAAATGTGTGGGACATCATGATTACTATTGTGATTTATCTATTATTTTGATTGTATGTCGTACGGTGGACCCTGTTGAGCATTTAAGGATAAAACAATTAGCTAGTTCACGGTTATATTGTCATAACTTGATTGTGATATCATTACTCTTCGATATTGTCTTATTATATTTAATCTATCATCACCGTGACCGAATAGATAGTCATCATTGCACATGGTACCTGTAAATATTAATAGATGAATGAAATTAACACATTGTGATATGGAAATCGAAGGATAGACATTACTGTAACTGAATTGATTAACTATTGATAGACATTCAATAGGGAAGACAATGATGTGTTGTCAGCTTAGATATATATTGATATTTTGAATTTTCTTCATATTGATTTTATTATGATGTTCAAAGTTATTTTGTGATTTATTTGATATTGAAGAATGGGAGAAATGGTGAACAAGTGAAAGTATTTCTTAAATTAGATGATTCAATTGGTTTATGATCTTAATTGCAAACTAATGTATTAGTGGAATCAAAATGTTGAAAATTGAGAGTAATTGTTGAATTACTTGGTCTTAGCAATAGTAGTCATGATATTTGATGTTGAAATTGATATGTAGATATAAGCATTTTTATTAGTTCAATATTGCTAATATGGCCATGAGGCCAGAAAGGTATTGTGTGATTTTGTAGGTAATTATATCACAATAATAAACTATGGGGGGTAGGAGACCAACAATGAAGGAATGTGGGGTATTGACAACTGGTCACCATGGCAACTTGTGTAATGTTGTTTTTATTTTTGTTGTTATTTGTTGTTAGGGGTCCCCATGGGGGGATGACCTCCAATTGTGACCATGGGGTTTGTGTGTATGTTCCCTTTTTATTTAATTATTGTTGAGTATGTGATTTAATTTGTGATGTAATTCCCTTTTATCATTATGGATTAATGTATTTTAATTAAGTGAACTAATCATATTAATAAGCTAATTTTGGATGTGACAAAAATAATTCATTATTAGATTATATGGTTCTTTGGTTTATGTGTTTTTAAGTTGAGTGTAAGTAACTTGAGTGTTGTACACTCTACCTCACCTTGGAAATTCGGATTTGGCCTTAAGGGCCAATTTTGGAGGCTTGTGGGACAAGCTAAGTTTGTCCCACACCTCTTAATTTCTTATACCAACCCTACCTATGGGTTGGGGGTCAAAAATAGACCCCATTATGTGTTTTGGAAGGAAAAAGGTGAGTTTTAATTGCACTTTCTTACATGTGTTTAATTTTTGTCCTTATAGGGTGTGGGTTGGAGTGGTGTGTGTAAGAGGTTTGTCATACCTCTCAACCACCCATTTATTATGCCTTGGGGTATGGGTTTGACTTGGGTGATGTGGGATGGAGAAGAAATGATGTGGCATCCTACATGGAGCCACATCATCTCCCTCTCCCTCTTTTCTATTTATTGGAGTTTTTGGGAAGTATTAGGGGTTACTTGCTCATTTTCTTTTTGGGGAATGCTTGTAATTGTTGGAGAGCTTGCTTGAGAATGGTGAATGGAGCTTGGAGTGGATGTTGTTTTCTTAGGATTTAAGAAGGATTGGATCTTGTTGTGTATTGATACTCTTCATTTGTAAGGTAGATCTTCACCCTTGTTTTTACCTTACTATTTTGGTTGTGTTTATATGTGTCGTTGATGTTTGTTATATTTCTTATGATTGTGGGAGAAATGGAAATGGGGGTAAAACTTGAGGGATGCATAGGAGAAATTTTCTTGGGTCTTTTAGGATGGAGTTGGGTTGGGATGTCCACCTTGTTGATAAATATGATTTGTGTTTATCTTATTATTTTCTTGAGGGAGGCATAAGAGTGAGGAAAACATAAGAGTGGGTTGATTTCTTGAGGGAGGCATAAGAGTGGTGTATACTCTTCGAGGGAGGCATAAGAGTGTTGTGTATATTGTGATGGAGTTTTTGGATGCTCATAGGTGAACACCCAAGCCCTTAACAAGGCATAAGAAAACTCCCATGTTCCTTTCTCCTCCATAGATTTACTATGGAGCCTTTGTGTTTTGATATTTATTGATTTGTTGTAAAATTGGTATTGAGTGTTTTATTTATTGTCTAGATTGAATGTGTATGTGGAAGACAATTTTTTGAGTTTCCATGATTTTCGAAATAACCCTCATTGATTCTTTGTTGGGGCTCGGGGGCCAATGAGGAAGTAGGATTCACTTCCTCATTGGAGTAATGGTTGGGTGGAGAGTGTTGCCTACTCCCCCATTTTTGGTTGTGTGTTTGATCTTGGAAGAAGGTGGAGTTTAGATGATGAAGGCTTCTTGTGCATTTGGAGAAAAGAAGAATGGACTCTCTTGCTATATTTTATCATGTTGCCTCCATTGTATATGGAGGGCTTGTAAACTTGTATTTGTTTAAAGTGAAGTTTTAGTTGTTTTATTATCAAATGTAATCTTAGTTGATATTGTAAATGAAAGCAAAAATTTGAAAATCATTTCATTACTTGTTGGAATGAGGAACTATAAGATTGTTAAATTGAATCAAGTCATTGAAATGTGATTGAAAAGGAAACAAACTTGTTCTCATTTTAGTTGATTTATTGTTCTTCTTTAGATGTGTTGTTCTATTTCAAAACTATGGGGAAATCTGGTTATAATTATTTGTGGGAATGGTTACAAAATACCTTTGTACGGTTGTTAATTGTTTGAAAAATAAACATTGTAACTTGTAAATTATCATTTCACATGGTTGGTAAGAAGAACACTTGAATTGAAGAAAAATGAACTCTGCTCATTGAGAAGAAGATAGTTCATTTTTGCCTTGGTTAAATTCGGATTATTGTAAAAGTAGAAGTTTATTGTAAAGTTTATTTTAAAGTTTTTGTATTGAAAAATGATGGAAGAAGAACATTGAAAGTTGTAAATTATTGAGAATTTATTCCTATCAAATATGTAAATGAATCAAAGTTACATGTGCTTTCATTTGGGAAAAATGGATGTGTTGTATTAAAATAATTTTTGAAAGTTACACTTGATGTTTCCTTGTTGAAATGGATATCATTTTATCATGGAAAGAAAAGAGACACATTTTCATTTGATAGTAAGAGTTAGTATATTGAATTTTTGGAGATATATTGGTATGGCACTACCTTTGTATGCACAATATGAAATAATGAATTTTACTTCAATATAACTAGGATACTCTATACATTTCATTGTTTATCTTGGAGTTATTTTACAATGAAGAAATGACTTAAAGTTAGAAACTAATGAATTGTGGGCACCTTAATTAAAGTTAATGTTACCTTAGAAACCAATCCATGTAGAAATCAATTTGGAAAATGCTTTAATTTGATGTTCTATTTTCAAGAAACATAACTAATTCCCTATGAAGAGTGGCTATTTCAGGACCCCCACCCTTTCCATAGCGGCAGTTTCAGGATCGTAATCTAGATAGGGGGATGGTAACATGACTGTTGACCTAATTTGGGTAAAGGTTTCGTCACTTTCGATGGAAAAATAAAAATAACAAATGGACAAAATCTGGAATGGATTTAATCAAAAATTGAGTTGTAAAACTTGAAAATGAAACTACCAATAAGTAGTGAATGAAAAAACTCATTTTTTAAGCATATAAGTACTTTTGTGAGCATTAAAATCTGTAAAATCACATAGATCTAATGAAAGGGGTTTTCCCCAAGTAAGGAACTCAAAGAATGTATATATTAGATAGAAAAACTATATTCATGGTGGTATCTCTACAATAAACAAATAGGGAGCCTTGTAATAGCAACCCATGAATAAAAAAAACTATGAAAAGAAGAAGGGATGAATATTTTACCCAATTTGTAAACTAGATCCAAGGAAATTTCTCCATGGTTTCACTTCTTGCTTCAATGGATTCCAATCCTCCAACCTGCATATTAAAATGCAACAAATGAATGAGTTAGAGTAAAAGAATGAATAAGAAGACCCCATAAGGATGTTTAGGGTTATAGAATTATAAGCAATTGATGAAATTTTTATATTTTAGAGATGATCTCGGTTATGTTATCGATGATGTGAATTGTTATGTGTATGTGCATTTTATTATTTCGATATTACGATATATAGACATGAGGCTAGATAGGAAATGTTTTGATTTTGCATGAAATTGTAACAAAACAAACAAATGGGAATAGGAGACCAACAATGAAATAATTTTTGATATTTACAAGTGGTCACTATTATCAAAAAAATTATGGCACCCCTAAATGACTTTAAATTTGAATGGGGCATTCGGTGTAATTTGTGTAACATTGGATAATCCCTCAAGATGTGAGACTTGCGGGCTTGAGATGATCTTACAAGGAAAGTTAGTTCTTACTCCTAAACTACTCCGCCACAACCTACTCTAATGTAGGTGAACTATTTATTCCTAATCTAACGTTCAAGGACCAAGGAAAGAGAGTGCATGAAAACAAAACCTACAATAAATCGGTGATACACCATAAAGCGGGGTTGTTGATCACAATCTCAACTTCCTGAAGTGGAGAGGGATGAACAATGGAGATGATGGACAAGATGCATAACAAACCAAAGATAAAGTTAAGACAGAACACCACTTCAAACCCATTAAACACAACTCCCAAAACCTGCAATAGACATTAGAGATATGCATGGTATACCCTGCAATGGTGAGAGGCTAGAAGAGACAATAAAATAAGAAAAGGATGGACAAAATCCATCACGAGACAAATTTTATTGCTCCATGAGTTCACCAATTACATCATTAATGGGAAAGAGGTAAGAAAATTCCATTACAGAGCAAAAAGAGGAGGCTTAAGCTCCAAATTCAACCCTAGGAAAGAAACACAGAGGGAGCAAGAGAGAAAAATGACCAACTCCTTTACAAATGAGCCCAGGAATTTAATTTATAGAATGAGAAAGAGAGGAAAACTTGCAATCCCAAGTTTTTATTTTCAACCACTAGAAATTTATCATAAATGAGTGTAATTGATGGTATGTTGCTTGCAAAAGGCTCCCCATGTTGTTCCATATCTTACGAAAGAAAGATAATGATTTCTATGCCTCATTAAGTGCATCCGAACTACCAATTAAAACATAGTTCTGAACCTAGACACGTTTTTAGTGAAATCAACATCAAAACTTCATCAATTTCTTCATTTATTGATTGATGTGTGTCATCCTTAGAATCATGATTCCAACAAGACAATTTTTGTGAAAATCCGTTGAGGATTGAAAAGGTTATGGTGATTCAAGTTTCACATGAAAAAATCTCTTTTTCCTTTGTTCCGCTGGATTTTCCAATTTCTGCTGACATTCCACGGATTTGATTTTTTCCACATTCGGTGCATTTTTCCGTGGCATTTGTTCTATGGCTTTCTTCTCCAACTTTTTCCGTGGACTTTTTTACTGATTTTTTGCGACTTTGTTCTACAAAGCATTTTCCACGTCTTTTTTCGCGGCTTTATTCTCGGATTTTTCCGTAGACTTTTTCTATAGACTTTTTTCTTTGGCTTTTTGGTGAATTTTTTCACAGACTTTGTTTTGCAAAATTGTCGGTGGATTTTTCAATACAATTTTCTTTGTGGATTTTTCTAAGGATTTTTCCATGGTTTTTTTGCAAATTTTTCACGGACTTTGTTTCTCATGGCTTTTTCGTGGCTTTGTTTTGTGGCTTTTGTTACGTGGACTTCTCTTTACTCAGAACTTCCATGTATTTCTATGACACTTTGATGTGTAGAATTTTTGTGGCATTTTTGTAGCTTTTTTATATGGATTTTTTTGCGGCTTTGTCAACCTTTTTAGGCCCAACTATCTAGGACACTTTTTCCACCATATCCACAATACACTATCTTGCGACCATTTAAGGTTTTTAGATCACACACGTACCTTCATCCCAATTATCCCATCGACCACACAGAAAAAATATTATGCATTTTCCACATTTGATTGTCTCCTTAGTATTTCAAGCCCGAACTTGGTACGATGAAGCTTTGTATGACCTGTATTGGTTCCGTCTGTAGCCCTCACGCCTGATTTACACTAAAATAGGCCCTTGACTTCATTTTTTCAGAATTTTACAAATTTTTCTAACTCCTGGATTTTCTTTGGATTGGGAAGTTAGAGAAAAACCAAGTTACCCCTTAAATCCTTATGTTGGGCCTCAAATCATGTATGTTCACTCAATCATGAATAAATTGTGTAAGTTATTAAATTGTGTAAGTTACCAAATATACCATGGGGGTAAATTTTGGATAATATTTTTGGAGACTCAGTGGGGTCACCTTCTTGCTAGGTGAAATGATAAGTTGCCTTGAAGTATCCATTGGGCATGGATTCATTCTTGATAAACACAATTCTGATCTGAAACTCTGAAATATGGTCCCTAAGCCACTTGAAACACTACTGAACTAGAGTTGATCTCACCAAATGTTACCTCCAATGTATTGTGCATGAGTAAAAAACATCACAACACACACTATCTATAAAAATGATAATCATATGCATCACAAGTGGGATATGCAGGTTGTGAAAAACATTTGTTCTGCTGAAAGAAAACGTACTCTACTCTATGCTAACTAGAAGAAAAGGGAACTCAAATAAATCTTGCAATCGGAAAGGGGAAGTAGCTCCCTTTCTCAAAATGGGAAGCCATGTATATGATTTGGTGTTGAACATGGCTATTATTATGAGTGAAAATGTAATGAAATTACTAGTATAATTTAGATTATGAGCAGCAATAGAACACCAAAGAACACAATATTTCAAAATAATGATCTCAATATGCACTTATAATAGCTTCGCCACTTCGAGGGGTAACCTCCAAACCATATAATAAGACTCAAATGCTCAAATGATAATGAAATACTACCTATAATCCCCTATATATATTATTCATATGCTATGGCCATCACCAAGGCCGACCTATTAAGCATGAGAAAGTATAAATGATATAATAAAATGATATGATAAGCCACAAGTCGGCTACTCATATCCTAATACAAGCAATAGGCTAAGGGCGTAGCATGCCCTTCCCCTTCAAACCAACATTGTCCTCAATGTTAAATAATCTTGGATGTTGCTGCAGAAAACCTTCATCCTCCCGGATGGTGTCTTCTATGCTCGATTCTTTCACTTGATCATATATTCCTTAATATCTCTAGTTCTCACCTCTTAAGATACGTGTTTGTAGAATCTTCTTTGGCTCCAAAATGATTCTTCCTTCCTTGTCAAGTTCGTAACTCTTTCTGGCTTCAAATTTATGTCCAATAACCTTCTTCAGGCATGAAACATGGAATACTGGGTGTATGTGTGAAGATGGAGGCAACTCTAGTTTATAAGCAACACTACCAATTTTCTATAGAACCTAATAAGGGCCATAATATTTAGGAGCAAGTTTGTTTTCCTTTTTCTGTTGCTTTAGGGACATCTATTTGTAAGGCCGGAGATGTACAAAACCCAGTCACCAATTTCAAAATGTCTTTCACTACGGTGTTGATTTGCTTGTTGTTTCATCTTGTTTTGTGCTAATGCTAAATTCTCCTTCAAACTAGCCAAAACCTGTTGTTGATGTTGAATGTGTTCCTCAACATCTTTTACCTTAGTTTGCACCCTCAAGGAGGAAGTGATAGAAGGTGGATGGTAACCATATAATGCTAAAAATGGGGTCATTTGAGAAGAGGTATGAAAAGATGTGTTATACCACCATTCTGCAAGTGGTAGCCATTTAATCCACCTTTCTTGCTTATCTGATACAAAACAATGTAAATACCCCTCTAAGCATTTGTTGACCACTTCTATTTTCCCATCAGTTTGAGGATGATAAGATGAACTGTGAGCTAGCTGAGTACCCAAACATGAAAATAATTCCGTCCAAAAATTACTTGTGAAAATAGGATCATGATCACTTACAATTATCTTTGGGGTTCCATGTAGCCTTTGAATTGTCTCCAAAAAAATAGTTGCAATCAGATCGGCTACAAATGGATGTGATAGGGAAAAAAATTGGGCATATTTTTTGAGCCTATCCACGATCACAAAAATAACATTCTTACCCTCTGAACAAGGCAATCCGGTGATGAAATCCATGGAGACCTCCTCCCATCTCTGGCTAGGAATTGGTAAGGATTGTAGACAGACCTAGTGTCTTAATCGTTTTCCTTTTGTTCTGTTGGCACACTAAACACTCTGATACAAACTTTTGTACATCCCCCTTGAGTCCTTCCCAAAATAATTCTCTTTTTATTCTATGATATGTCTTCAAAAACCCAGAGTGTCCTCCAACAGTGAGGCATGTAGCTCTACAAGAATCTTATGCTTCAACTCAAAATCTTTACTCAAGTATAACCTATCCTTGTACCATAGGGAATTACCTTTCCACTCAAATTTTTTAGATGTCATAGATCCTTGTTTGATATTATGTATTAGAGATTTTGTATCCTTATCTTGATTCCATTCCAATCTTGCTTCATCCACCCAATCGGCCGTCAACATGGACATTCCACATAGTAAGGCATCTGCGGATGTATCCCTTCTAGACAATACATCAGCTACTACATTTTCTTTACCCTTTTTGTATATGATTTTAAAATCATAACCCAACATTTTTTTTACCCACTTTTTTTGTTCCTTAGATGATAACCTTTGCTCCAAAAATTATTTGAGACTATCATGATCATTTTTACCTTGAAGTGTCTACCCATGAGATAGGGCCTCCATTGCTTGACCGCATGAAGAATAGCCATCATTTCTTTCTCATAGATAGGTTTGAGCAAATCTTTTCCTTTGAATTGGTGACTCTCAAATGCAATTGGTCTTCCTTCCTGTATTAGAACTACTCCCAATCCTGATCCTGAAGCGTCACATTCAACAATTAAGGTTTTTGAGAAGTTGGGAGTAGCCAAAACTGGGGTGCTGCACATGGCTTCCTTTAGCTACTCAAAGGATTTAGTGTCTACATCTGTCCAATGGAAGGCATCATTCTTTAGCAATGCAATGAGTGGGGTTGATATTATACCATAACCCCGCACAAATCTTCTGTACTACCCTATTAGTCCTAGGAACCCACGAAGATTTTTGAGATTTTTGGGCCTTGGCCATTCCACCATAGCTTTGATCTTCTAAGGATCAACTTTGACACCTTCATGGGATACAATATGACCCAAATACTCTACCTCTTGTACACCAAAATAACATTTGGATGGATTTGCATACAGATTATGTTTCTCCAAAACTTCTAACACATTATTTACATGTTGTAAGTGTTCTTCCCATGTCTTACTGTAAATCAATATGTCATCAAAGAAAACTAATACAAATTTCCTTTAAAATGGCCTAAAAATAGTGTTCATCAAGCTTTGAAAGGTTGAGGGTGCATTTTTAAGACCAAAAGGCATTACCAAAAACTCATAATGGCCCTCATGAGTCCTAAAAGCCATTTTATGAACATCTTCCTCTTTTATCCTAATTTTATGGTACCCAAAACAAAGATCTAATTTTGTGAAATAAACAGCACCATGTAATTCATCAAGTAAAACATAAATTACTTGAATAGGAAACTTATCTTTGATGGTGTACTTGTTGAGTTCTTGGTAATATGGACACATCCTCCATGTTTCATCCTTTTTGTGTACCATGACCACTGGTGAAGAATATGCACTCTGGCTATGCTTGATGATACTTGCCTTCAACATTTCCTCCACCATTTTCTCGATCTCACTTTTCTGGGAATATGGGTATCTGTATGGTCTTATGTTAGGTGTTTAGCTCCCTGGAATCAATGAATGGCATGATAATGATCCCTAACTGGTGGTAGTCCCTTTGGAATTGCATCAAAAATAGATGAATGAGCATCCACAATCTTCTGAAGATCGGGTGGCATTTAAAATTCTGTATTTTGTTCTTCTATGGAAAATAGCTTTGTTATAAAGCCATCCACTCCTTTTCTAAGAACCTTCTGCATCTGATGAGATTTAATAATCTATGGATACTTATCTACCATCCCATTCAATTGTATTGTCCTTCCATCTGAATGAAATCACATGAACAATTCTTGGAAATTCATATCTATAGTACCTAAGGTTGTGAGCCATTGGACCCCAAAACAATATCTACCCCTCCCATAGAAATAGAAAACATAGGTGAGTCTAACATGTAGTCTCCTATGGAAAGCTTGATACTATGGCACTTTCTGTGCACTTGATGTCCCACCATCTCGCAATCATAACTTGCATTTCGAAAGCTGGGTAAATAAAACAATAGAGTCGGGCAACTAACTTACTATTTATGAAGTTACTGAGTACTCCTCGAGTCAATCAACACCATCACCTTCTATTTTTTGAGATAAAAATAACCTTGAGTGTTTCAAGAGTACTAATACCTGACAATGCATGGCAAGAAATTGTAGGTTGGTGATCCTCTACTTCATCTTCTACTAGTTCCTCAGCCTCTCCTATAATTTTAGCTTCCTCATCATCCTCATTACCTCCATCTATATAGAACAACTTCTTCTCAACACATTTATGTCCCGATCCATATTTTCTATCACAGTTAAAACATAATCCTTTTGCTCTCTTTTCTTCCATTTGTTGAGGAGTCACTTAATTGGTGAGGAAATGAAGGGGAAGAGATACTACGGTCTCTCGTGTTAATAAAAGGTGGCCTCCTACTACAAAGAAATTTTTCCTCTGCATGACGTGCCATGATAATATAATCATAAAGCTTGATTGGATTAAACATACATACCTCATGCTCAATGTGGTCCTTAAGACCCCCAAGAAATAGGTCATTCAAATTATCTTCTAGAATATTCTCCACTCTTAAGGTTAGGTTTTGGAATTGATGTACATAATCTTTAACTAATCCTTTTTGTTGTAACTTTGCTAATTGACTAAAGTAGTTCTCTCAAACATTGGAACTATAGTGCAATTCTGACTCCTCAATAAAAACTCGTCCAAGTGACACTTAGACCATTTTTCTACCTCCTCGACCACATAACCAATGATAACAAATAAACTGGTTAGGTTCAAGATATAGGGATGCCAATGTCACCTTTTGTCCTAATGGTGTTTGATGTAACTCAAATAAGTTCTCCATTTGATTTATCCAATTCAGGGGATCCTTACCATCAAATTTGCACATATCCACTTTCGGCATCATGTTCCATGGTTGCGAATAAGTTTGATTCTGATGGGACTAGAAAAGTGATCCAATATGGTTAGTTTGTCCATGATTTTGAACTGAAGGTCCTCCTTGGTTGATATGGGCTGGATTTGGGCCATACTGGTTACCCTTTACATGTTGCATGATATCATCCAACCGATGATTGATTTGGGCTATGTCTCCTTTAGAGGCCATCTCAAATTATACATTTCACAACTCATACTCAAGTTGGCTCACCTTATGATCAACTGAGGTAAACCCTAGTGCTGAGGAATCTGTATTTACCCCTTCTTACTCCATCTCTTCAATCACTATCCCATCTTTATCTGGGTTTTTACTCGGAGTAACCGGATTCTTTTTTGCTCTTGTGGAAGGCCCCGTCATGATCTCAAACCTTAGGTTTTAGGGTTTCGATACAATTTCAGTAGAATAGGAAAAAAAATTTAAAATATACTAAAACTATTTTTCTTCGAGAGCTTTCCGAAAATGTAAAGAACTTGAAAATTTTCCACAATTTGCACCCTAGGGAGCAATTTTATGAAAAAACCTAAATTTGTAATAACTTTTTCAAAATAAATCAAAAATTGTGAAATTTTCAGGGAACCTTACTTGAAATTCTTTACAACTCTGGTAAAAATATCTCCCACCAATTTTCTCTCGTTCGTAATATGTGGTGGAAACAAAAAATTATGATTTTTGCCCTAATTTTGGCCCAAATCGCAGCTCTGATACCACTTGTAATGAAATTACTAGTATAATTCAGATTATAAGCAGAAATAGAACACTAAATAACACAATATTTCAGAATAATGATCTCAATATGCACTTATAATAGCTTCGCCACTTCGAGGGGGTAACCTCCAAAACATATAATAAGACTCAAATGCTCAAATGATAATGAAATACTACCTATAATCCCCTATATATACTATTAATATGCTATGGACATCATGAAGGCTGACGTATTAAGCATGAGAAAGTATAAATGATATAATAAAATGATATGGTAAGCCACAAGTTGGCTACTCATATCCTAATACAAGCAATAGGTTAAGGGCGTAGCGAAAAAAGGCTGATAAGAGGACGATCCTCCACACAAATCACCAAGCTTTAAACTAGAAACAAGATAACTACCTCTTTTAGTTGCTCTGCATATGGATTAAAGAGGCATTGTAGCTAATCCTTGGTACTATGAAACTCATCCTCATCTTTGAGAAGTAAGCGGACTTGTAGACTCCTCCTTTGGCTCCAATGAAGCCAAGTATTTTATTGGGCATGATTTGATCCGATGGAAGTACCCATTACTCTGAAATTCAACTCAAAACATGGAGTCTTCCTACGGACCTTATTGAAAAAATAGGCTGCTTACATTACCTATGTAAGTAGCGCATCCTCTACCTTGATGACTAGTGTGGAAATGGTGTCATCATTGTTTCTTTCCTCCTTCGAGAACATGGAAGATTGGGATCCTCCAACCTTCGTTCCAGAGGGGTTTTTATGAAGTACATGATGTTTTCCTTGAATAATTTCCTCCATGGCAAAGGGCCCTTGATGTTGGAGAATGAATGATGAGGTAGTGAAGGTGGTAATCTCCATAGGATCCTCTCCATTGAAGTAGTCCTCGAAATCGGATAGCCAATATACTTCTTGATTTTCAACTTGCTCACCATGGTTCACCTCATCCTCAAACATGAAGTTTTAAAGCTCAAAATCTTCTTTGACATTAGATCTTGAAGGGGATGAAGTGGGAGGATGAGCTGAAGGTTCTTTTGCATCCTTATTTGTGTTTGAAGCCTCTGAAACTGTATGGTTCTCCTCCATAACTGGAATGCACTCCTCCTATTTTGGATTTGGAGTAGTTCCTTCTTCCCTCGCTTGGAATGATTGTGTAACTTGAATTACATAAACATTCTCTTCAAATAAAGTTTCATCATGGACACTACATTTAGATCATATAGATTGCCGATCTTCTAGTTCGACTGCTGCTACAAAATCAGCCTTAGCCACCACTAGATCTTCAACTTTGACCTCCTCCATAGGCTTAACCAACAAGGGAATATTTTTAATTCCAAATCTAAGAGCCAAGCTCACCAAGCTTCTAATAATTTCTTCTTTTCTTGGCTCTTCTTCTTACTGCTCTCCTTGACTGGGGTTTTGAGTCTCTTCCAGACATGGACTCAAGAAAATAAGAGTGGTGGGTGGGGTTTCCACTAGTTTTTTGTTTATTTTTTGTGGAGGGGAAGACATTTATTTGGCTCTTGTGGAGCGGACACAGATTTGGAAGGAAAAAGGGTAGAGTAATTAAGATGGGATGGGAGATAATAGGTTGGAGAAAAGGATATCACAATAGAAGCAGCAGATGTGAGACTTGGAAACTGAAGCTCAAGTTGAGATGGTGTTACTTGGGGAATGAAGAGAAAAGTACTAGATGATGTTATAAGACTTACCCATTAATAAGGTTTCCTGGCACCATGTTCATAGGCCTCTATCTCCTCGGTCCACTGTGTAAGTTGAGGCAACATTTCAACCATGAAGTCAAGCTTCTCTGTGGGCTATAGTGTCTTTGAAAAGGGCCTTCCCATGGACAAGGTTCCATGTAAAAATTATGAAAGCGTTCATTTGTGTTGTAGCCTAGGATTGAACCATGTTAGCCTCCATTCTTTGAATCTTCTCCAGCAGATCAACATTCTCCATTTGACTATTGTCATTGTATGCATACCCTTGTTCCTAATATGTTTCATAACCAAACTGGTTTTGACATTGCTCATATGGGTAAGCATAATGGTTCTGAATCTGATCATAATGTTGATCTAGAGGAGTTGAGAAATACATTGGAGGTGGACTACACCGTTGCTACTGTAAGTGTGAGTTCCAAGATGGGAATGAAGTCATGATTGTACAACTTCATGGAATGGAAGAAAATGAAAGATGTGGAAAGAAGAATGGGTGGAAATGGATGGAAAGAAAGTCTGCAACTCAGAGAATGGGTTGTTGACTAGATGGAGTCGCCAGATGTGCTTTGCATGTTCCTCTAAAGGTTGAATCTCACCAAGAACACATCAAATTGATGAAATGAAGTGGTAAGGTGCTTCAAACCTATCCCACTAGGATTCCAAAACTATTATCATGAAATTATAGCCCCCAAATGGATTTAAATTTGAATGGATAACTCGGTGTAATTTTTGTAACATTGATTCATCTCTTAAGTGTGGGACTTGCGCACTTTAGATGATCTTCCTGATAAAGCTCGTTCTTACACCTAAAATACCTGCCACAATCTACTCTAATGCAGGTGAACTATCTATTCCTAATCTAACTTTCCAAGGGACCAGGGAGAGAGAGCGCATGAAAAAAAACC
This sequence comes from Taxus wallichiana var. yunnanensis, assembly GCA_018340775.1. Classification (NCBI taxonomy): domain Eukaryota; kingdom Viridiplantae; phylum Streptophyta; class Pinopsida; order Cupressales; family Taxaceae; genus Taxus; species Taxus wallichiana. The sequence continues at coordinate 346,888,847 of CM031244.1, read as the reverse complement.
TACACTAAAGCGGTGATACACCAAAAAAGGAGGGTTCTTGATCACAATCTCAACTTCCTGAAGTGGAGAGGGGTGATAAATGGAGAGGATAGACAAGATGAATCATAGAAAAAAGATAAATTTCACACAGAACACCACTTCAAACCAATTAAACATAGTTCCAAAAACCTTCAAAAGACATCATAGATATGTACGGTGTACTCTGTAATGGTGAGAGGCAATAAGAGATAATAAAATAAGAAAAGGATGGAAAAAATGCATCACAAAATAGATTTAATTACTCCATGAGTTCACACAAGATACATCATTATGGGGAAAGAAGCAAGAAAATTCCATTACAAAGAAAAGAGAGGCTTAAGCTCCACATTCAACCCTAACCCTAGGGAAGAAAGAGAGAGGGGGCAGTAGAGAAAAATGACCAACTCCTTCACAAATGATCCCAGGATTACAATTTATAGAATGAGAAAGAGAGGGAAAATTGCAATCTCGTATTTGTGTTTTTAACCACTTACAAGTTATCATAAATGAGTGTAATTGATGGTATGTTACTTGCAAAAGGCTCCCCATGTTGTCCCATGTGCTGCAACTAGAGAGATAATGATGACCATGCCTCATTAAATGCATCCCAACTACCAATTAAAACATTATTCAGAACCTAGACACGCTTTTGAGGAAAAATCAACATAAATTTTTTATCAATGTATTCATTTCTTGATTTTTGTGCATCGGTCTTGGAATTACAATTCCAACGAGACCAATTTTTTAAAAATCCGTCGAGGATTACAAATGTTATAGCCATTCTAAATTTCACGTGAAAAACTCCCATTTTCCTTTGTTCCACGGATTTTTAGTTTTCTGCAACATTTCCCATGTTTTGTTTTCTATGGCATTCCATGGCTTTTTCTATGGATTTTTAATGTGGCTTTCCTTTGTGGCTTTTTCTCAGTGGTTTTTTTTTGCCTTTTTGGGGCTTTTTTCATGCGCCCTTTTTTCTATGGCTTTTTCATGGACTTTGTTCTGCGGCTTTTTCCATAGATGTTTTCCTTTGGCTTTGTTCTATGTATTTTTCTCGTGGCTTTGTTCTATGAATTTTTTTCTGAGACTTCAATTTTAGCAGCTTCCTCGAATTTTTGCGACACTTTGTTACGTGGACTTTTACTTTGCGGCATTTTCCATGGACTTTTGTTCTCGTGCATTTTTTTGCTGATTTTTAGCCTTTTTGTGCTTAACTATCCTGGACTTTATTTTCCACCATATCCATAATAAATTGTCTTGTGGCCATTTGGGGTTTTCGGGTCCCACGTGTACCTTTGTCCCAACTATCCTGCGGACCGCGTGGGAAAAAATAGTTTGCCTTTTCCACATTTGATTGTCTCCTTAGCATTTTAGGCCTAAACATTCTATAATGAACTTTGGTACGACCCGCATTGGTTCCATCTGTAGCCCTCAGACCCAATTTACGCTAAAATAGGCCCATGACTTCATTTTTCAGAATTTTACAAATTTTTATAACTCCTTGGATTTTATTTGGATAGGGAAGTTAGAGAAAATACAAGTGACCCTTTAAAGCCTTATTTTGGGACTCAAATCATTTCTGTTCACTCAATCCTAAATAAATTGTGCAAGTTCTCAAATTTATCTTGGGGTGAATTTTGGATAACATCACTTTGGAAACTTTTGTTTTTATATTTTGTTTTGTGTTTATATTTTCTTAAGAGGTCCCCATTGGGGTTGTAGCCTAAAATGTGACCTTAGGTAGATGTGTTGTTTTCCCTTTTCATTTATTTATTTTTTGAATATGTAATTTATTATTGTATTATGTCATACTTTATTATTTTTAGTTAAATTTCTCTAATTACGTTAATTAATCTTGATTAAATAATGTAAATTGGGATCTTACCATAGGGCTAATTAATTTTGGTAGACTTTCTTTGATTTTACTTTCATTTTGAAAGAATATTTATTGGTTTAAGTTTTTTTTACTCAACCTTGCATGTTAAATTCGGATTTGAGCGTAAGATCCATTTTTGGAGGGTTGTGGGAAAAGTTAATCTGTTCCAACAACTATTAATTTTACCTACCAAGTATGTGTATGGCTTAAGGGGTCCAAAATAGACCCCTTTATGTGACTTGTAAGGTAATTTAAGGTGATATTTATTGAACTTTAGTACATGATTTTTTAATTTTGTCCTCTTGAGGTGTCAGTTTGAGTTTGTGTGTGTAAGAAGTTTATCATTCCTCAACCACCAATTTATTGAGCTTTGGGTTTGGGGTTTGACCATGTCATGTGGAGTGGAGGAAGAGTGAAGTGGCATTCTATATGGAGCCACATCAAAACTCTCTCCTCTCTTTTGTATATATACAATTTTATTTCATGGTTTTGGGGTTAGATATTTTATTTTATCTCTTGCATTTTTGGAGGAGTTTGCTTTTAGCGTTCTTGTTGGAAGCTTGGGAGATTGTTGTGCTTTTTTTCGCTTGGAAAAATTGGATCTTGTGCTTGGGATTTGGAGGCCTCGAGTAATGGAAAGGTAGGTACTTCACTCATGTTTTTCTACTTTTATTATTGTTAAAATGGTTGCAAATGTACAAATGTTGTATGTTTTGGTTTTAGGAATAGAATGACTTCGAGGTTGTGTAGGAGGAACAAAATTGGCAAATATTGAGGGAGGGATAAGATTTTATTCAATGCATTTTGAGGTATTTTTGGCGTTGGGTGTTCCACCTTTTAATAATAAGAAATATTTCTTAGTTATCTTGATATGTTTAGTGATTGAGAGATAAGAGTTGAGGGAGACATGAGTGAAATTGAGGGAGGGAAAATATTTTGTTATTGTTGTGTGAATGAAGTTTTGGAGGATTTTATGGTAGAAACCTAAACCCCTTTGGGAGCATAACTGATTCCCCATGGTTCTTCTCTCATTTCTCTTTAATTTGAGCCTTTGTTATTGGGAAACGATATGAGTGTTCTTATTTTTGTATCATGTTTTTGGGTGGAAATTTTTGTGTCAATGGTTATTATGGAATCCTTGTAAATGTTTCCTTGGGTGCTTGAGACCCTTTCTTGCATCATTGTTGGGGTTCAAAGGGACAATGGGGAGGATTGATTCTCCTTCCCATTGTATTATAGGTTGGGTGGAGATCGTTTCCTACTCCCCTAATTTTGATGTCATGCTATATTGGAACCATGATATATTGTAACCAAAGGATCACCTTTGTAATGTTGTTCAATGTTTGAAAATTGAAATTTGTAACTTGTAAATTATCTTGTCACATGGTTGGTAAGAAGATCACTTATATTTAAGAAAAAGAACTATGCTCATTGAGAAGAAGATACTGCATTGTTGCATTGTTGAAATTTGTATTATTGTGAAAGTAGAAGTTTCTTGTACAATTTATTTTCAAGTTTTTTGTATTGAAAAAGGGTGGAAGAAGAACTCTGAAAGTTGAAAATTATTCAGAATGTATTCCTCTCAATTTTGGAAATGAATCATAGTTACTTGTGCTCTCATTTGGGAAAAATGGATGTGTTTTATTGAATGAATGTATGGAAGTTACACTTAATGTTTTCTTATTGAAATGGATATTATTTTATTGAGGAAATAAAAGAGATACATTTTCATTTGATAGTAAGAGTTAGTATATTGAAAAGTTGGAGATATATTGGTATGGCACTACCTTTGTAATGAAAATAAGAAGATGTTGAAATACAATATGTTAAACTAAATTAGGAAATAATTAATTTTATTTCAATTTAATTAGGACAGTGTATACATTTGATTTCTTATCTTGGATTAATTTTAAAATGAAGAAATGACTTAAACTTAGCAACTAATGAATTTTAGTAACCTTAATTAATGTTAATGTTACACGAGAAACCAACACAAGTAGAAAACAATTTGGAAAATACTTGAATTTTAGGTTCTATTTTCCGTAAACATTGTCATCGCCATGTGAAAGTGGCAGTTTCAAGACCACCAATCTTCCCAAAGTGGTGGTTTTAGGATCGTCACCTAGAAAAGGCAGCAGTTACAGAACCACCGAAATACTTAGGGTGGCAGTTTTGTCACTTTCAATAGAAAAATAAATATAATGCCCGTACAAAATCTAGAATGGATTTAATTAAAATTTGAGTTTTAAAACTTCAAAATGAAACTACTAGCAAGTAGTGAATGAAAAAAATCATTTGTTTAAGAATATAAATCCTCTTATGGGCATTCAAATGTGTAAAATCTCATAGATCTAATGAAAGGGGTTTTCCCCAAATAAGGAACTCAAATAATGTATATATTAAATAGCAAAACCAGATTCGTAGTGAAATATCTACCATAAAAAAATAGGGAGCCTTGTAGTAGCAACCCATGAATAAACTAAAATATGAAAATAAGAATGGAGGAATATTTTCTCCCATTTGCAAACAAGATCCAAGAAAATTTCTCCACGGCTCCACTTCTTTCTTCTATGGCTTCCACTCCTTCAACCTGTAAATTAAAATGGAACAAATGAATGAGTTAGAGTAAAATAATGAATAATAAGACCCCATAAGGATGTTTTGGGTTCATGTGAAAATACGTAGACCTAAGGGTGTTTATCCATTTAATCTAAGGGTTGAGGATCAACCCTACACTTTTCAGTTAGGGCATTGTTGGGGTTGGGTAATTTTAAAAGTATGGGTATTTGAGTTGAATGGTGCCAAATAATGGTTAGGGAAACTTAGAAATTTAACCTTAGAATGTTAAGTAAATAAATCGCCTTGGTCCTTTCAAAATGAATTAATAATTGTATAAAAAAATTGTAACTTATCTAAGGAATCTCAAGGGTAGATGTTATCTCTCGAAAGTGCACCCTGTAGAGAGATGATTGCAGGTGTTCTAAGCTTGCTCTGGATCTCTCTCTTTCATAGATACAATGGAAACACCTCGTGTCCGTGGGTATACCTATTTTGAGGTGAGTCTCTAGTATCAAGGCCTATTCCTTTTTATGTATCATAAACTAATTTTTTAGGGTTTTGGGGTGAAAAGAAGACTGTAAATGAATTAAAAACTTGGGTGATACTCCAAACTTGTTTAGGGATTTAACTCGAGTACATGCACAAATAATTTGGGAATGGATTATGGATGCACAAACCAATAGTTTGGAGGACAAGATTAAGGTAAAACACTTGATGTATTGAGGGAATGATTCAAAACAATATTGTTAAGATAAACATGCACATTGATATTATGGAGAATTTACTATATTTACAGCAAGGTAAGATGATTAATCTGAGAATTTAACATTCCCAAGAAATAATAAGGTATACACAGCACTGTAAATAATTGGAAAGGTAGATATCAATTCTCATTTAAAGGGAAAAATAGGTAAAACTTGTTTAGCACTCATGTGTCCAAAAATTCCTCCTTTGTGCGTTGCGATTGCACATAATATATAGAAAGTTTATTTATACGACCCTTCCTAAAAACAAAGCAAAAATTGTACTCACCCATGCATCTTATTTTTATCCATTATCATGAATAAATAAAGGAATAAAAATAACATGGTAATACAATGAGGCATTAATAGCCTTGGTTACAAAATACATCCCAGTCAAATTGTAGTTGACTGTTCTATTTTTAACAAGGTTGGATGAATAACTTGGCTAATAATAAACTTTTCTTGATGAGTAAGTTTTCTCCAATGCATGAAACTTTTGTCTTCTAGTGCTTGATGTGACACTTGTAATTTGATCCACTTGCAATGATAAATTTGACATTCTTTAGTTCTTCCCCCTTGGATGCACATGCAAAAATTTACCTCCTGTGTGAGTAAAAATAATTCTTAACTTTTTCAAAACAAGCAATGATTTACCCCATGGAATGTTGGTGGGAACTCGCTAACCTTGGGTAATATTAGGGTTATTTTCCGGTTACCTTCTTTTGATGAGGACCATTGATCCATTCTCGATTGATTATTGGTTCTTGATTCTTGTGTACCCTCGGTTAGGGTTTCAACCTTGCAATTAATATGGTCGATGAGTATCACGCCATTGATCTTCCTGTATAATCATCACCTGCACCATTGATATCTCTTGATATTGGAGTGGGGTAAGTGAACTGTGGGTTAACTCTCCACCATCGATCTCTTCACCATGGTTGAGTATTTTCTTGTGAGTTGGTTGGTAAAAATTCTTATTTGTAACCTAAGGTTTTATCATTTCGCATGCATCTCTATTTTTGAGGACGAAGTCCTGAAGAATTTTCTCCATATTTCCATCATCAAATGCTTTCAAAGCTTGCTTTTCTGTACTCTTAAATCTACTAAGGCTCTATTTTTTTGTGTATTTGCATACCTTTTCCATTGATGAGTTTTATACAAGGAATTTGGAAGATGTTCACCATTTTTGAGATCTAATTTGAGCTAGTTCTTTATTTTCTGATCTTGGCTCCTTTATTACTACGCATTTTTGTGAGCTTCTAAGATATTTAGTTGTGTTGGTTTTCATTGTTCTGTATTTAGAGCTCGAGTTGGGTATGGGAATTCATTTGAAACTCAATATGTAAGTTCCATGCTACATTTTGTACTGAAATTGGTTCTCTATGAACTCATATGGAAGGTTGAGCTTTATCAAAAAGTCGTCAATGGGTTTTCGATCCTACTTTGTTCTATGAATTGTAAGATCTCATTTTGATTCTCAGTGGTATTTTCGCCAAACTTAAAGAAAATTTTTATGGGTACTCTTACTTGACACCATTCCTGATTATATCTATCTTTATTATTCCATCCTTCCCTTAAAAACTTTTCTGCTTCCAGTTACTTAGTTTTCTTTTGATTTTAGCCATCAATGGAGAATACTCTAGCTCTGTCTATGAAATATGTGAATCTCTTGACATATAACAACTTGTAGCCACCATTTTAGGTCTTCACTGAGTTCTGTTGGCTCAGTATGTTGTACTCAACTCTGTGCTCGTGGATTAGAGTTTGAATATTTAATTTCTTATGTAAAAGGGTCGTTGTGAACTCATTCATTTTCATGGATCGTTATTCAATAGTCTCCTTTATGTTAGGTATTTTCAAGCTCTTATTACCATTGATATTATTACTCAGGCTCTACCCAAATATGGGTCTGTAACATTTAGAGTTATTTGGGTTTTCATTTGCCATATTACTGGCTTTTGAGCTATTATGTGAACTTTTCCATGATCATTCTTTGAAAGTTCAAGATCGTGCTTTTATTCCGGTGATGAGGATCACCTCCATCCTTCTCTCCATTGGTGGCCATCATACTGCGATAGGAAGCTCTAACTCTTTATACCTTTTTCTTTTATTTGCATAATTTTTATCCATGTTTTTCTAGCTCGAGGGTTTGCATGTGATTGTATTTGGAGATTTTTGTTTTTTAATATACACAGCTTTGTATGGATATCCAAGCCATACTACACTTCGAGCTCGTATTAGCTTGGTATTTACACAGAAACCCAACTCTTATTGTTATTTGTTTTTATGGCCACTTTTTTGGTAGGCTATAACTCTAGCTATTTGGTCTGAATTACCAATGTTCTAACTCATGACTATTTTTGGATCTACAACACTTTTTTCTTTTCATTACGTTCTTCATGAGACTCTGGATTATATCATGTCTTTTAACTTTCTATACAATATGAATTGAATAATTTGTTGTAAATTGACTGTAAATCTAAAATTTATTTCTTCTTTGAGGGCTATAGTTAAATTTGAACTGTATATATTGTAGTTGGGTTGGGTTGTCCCTGTTTATGTTAATGAAAAACTGGAAAATTTGTTTTTGCAAATAGAAATTCTAATTTCTTGTACTTGTAATGATAAATTTAACATTCTCTAGTTCGCCCCGTGGATGGACATGCAAACATTAACCTCCCTGTGTGAGCAAAAATAATTCTTAACTTGTAATACTTGGCAAAATAATTCACCCATGCATTCCTCCTGATGGGGACCACTTGTTCTGATGTTGACATCTACTTGTTTACATGTAAAATACTTCTCTGTAAGTAAAGTTATTCAACCTCCAATTTTCCCTCTGTGGGGACCACATTTATGCAAAAATATGATTACTCCACACCCTTCTTAGCATGATATTTTTGATAGGATTAAGGTACTTTTGCAAAAGTTAAGGTGAAAATGTGGACCTTTGCATATAAATCATTGGTTTGCATTATGGTATATACTTTGGAATTATTGTTGTCTAACACATCATGCATAATCCTTTTTAGGATTTTCTTTATATAGCCAATGGCATATTACATAGTCCCCTTTTGAATAATTATTTCATACATGGTCTAAACTGACCCATTCTCTTATCATTTCAAACCTCATGTTGTCGGGGATCCTTTTGGCATATTCTAAGGTTTGAAAATGTAATCATTCGAACATTATAGTTCAAACCTTTATCAAAGGTCAATATAATGATTTTGTTAATCATGGGGTTGGCTCACTTTGACAATGATTTACACCATGGAATGTTGGTGGAAACTCTCTAACATTGTGTAATATTATGGTTACGGTTGGGTTACCTCCTTTTGATGAGGACCATTGATCTATTTTGATTTATTATTAGTTATTGATTATTATGTACCCTCGGTTAGGGTTTTGACCTTGCAATTAATATGGTCTATGACATGTCATGCCATTGATATCCTGTATAATTATCACCTCCACCATTGATATCTTTAGATCTGGTAGTGGGGTAGGTGAATTGTGGGTTAACTCTCCACCATCGATCTTGGTGCTAACTAATATGAACCATCGATTTCTTCACCATGGTTGAGTTTGTTTACAATGAGTTGACTATTGAAAATTCTTATTTGAAACCTAACGTATTATCATTTGTAACCTAAGGTATTTGTAACCTAAGGTATTATCATTTGGTGTACATCTCTATTTTGGAGGGTGAATCCCTAGCGAATTTTCTCCAGACTGCCACCATCATGTTCTTTCAAAACTTTATTTCTTGTGCTCTAAAATCTACTGAGGCTTTGTATTTGCATACCTTTTTCATTTCTGAGATTTATGCAAGGCATTTAGAAGATGTTCAGTTTTTTTGAGCTCATATTTGATCTAGTTCTCGTATTTTTGATGTTGTTTTCTTTATTACTATGGGTTTCATGCGAGCTTCTAAGATATGTAGTTATGTTGTCCGCCATTGTTTTGCATTTTGAGATCGAGTTTGGTATGAACATTTGTTTGAAACTCATTATGTAAGTTTTTTGATACAATTTGTACTGAAAGTGGTTCTTTGTGAACTCATATGGAAGGTTGAGCTTTATCAAACCATCGTTGATGGTTTTTCAAGCCTCCATTTTTCTATGACTGGTAAGTTCTCATTATGATTCTTAGTGGTATTTTCCCAAAAATTAAAGAAAATCTTTTATGGGTACTCTTACTTGAGCCCATTCCTAATTATATTTGTCTTTATTATTCCATCCTACCTTAAAAGATTTTTTTGCTTCTAGGTACTTTGTTTTCTTTTGATGCTAGCTGCCAATAGAGGAAAGTCTAGCTCTATCTCTACAAAATGAGAGTTTGTTGATGTATAACCACTTCTAGCCACCATTTCGGGTCTTCACCAAGCTCTATTGGCTCGGTATGTTGTACTCAACTCTATGCTCGTGGATGAGAGTTTGAGGCTTGAATTTATTCTATAAAAGGGCCTCTCTGAACTAATTCAGTTTCATGGCTCGTTATTTGAGCTTATCATTTATGTTTGGTATTTTTGATCTCTTATTACCATTAATATTTTTACTTGAGCTCTACCAAAATATGGGTCTACAACATTTAGAGTTTTTTCGGTTTTTATTTTCCATCTTACTCTATTTTGAGCCATTGTGTTAACTCGTCCATGACCACTTTTTGTAAAGGTCGATCTCGTGTTTTTCTTCTAGTGATAAGGATAGCCTCATCCTTTGCTCCATTAGTGTCCAAAGCATGTTGCGATAGGAAGCTCGACTCTCTATACCTTGTTCTATCATTTGCATAATTTGTAGCCATGTTGTTCTAGCTCGAGGGTTTGTAGGTGATTATATTTGGAGATCTTGTTTTGTAATATACATGGCTTTGTATGGGAATCCAAGCCACATTATGCTTTAAGCTCGTATTATTTGGTTATTTGCATGAAAACCCAACTCTTACTGTTATTTTTATATGGGCACTTTTTTGGTAAGGTATAACTCCCTCTATTTGGTCTGAATTACCAATGTTCCAAATCGTAACTATTCGTGGATCTAGAGCTCTATTTTTTTTTTTGCATTACGTTATTCACGAGACTTTGGATTATATAATGTATTTTAACTTTCGATACAATATGAGTTGAATACTTTATTGTATATGTAATGCCGCAAAGAGACGACGCCGCACTCACAACAACGACGACGATGACGCTGCAAACAAACAAATGTCCCGAAAATGTGACAAATATTTTTTTAAAATTGTTTTACTTCGAGAGGTGAGTCCGCATACAGACTCGAAACTAATTCAATCACGATAGAGCTTTGAGGTCAAAGAATTTTGATTTTATTTCAATCGACGTTTCACAAGGTAGAGAAGGGTCGTCCTTCGAATTAACTAGTCTAAGGTCTGATAATATCGAGACAACAATATTTCTGGAGGTTAACCCTAGAATAAGATATAATTTATTTCGAGGTGAAAACACTATCCACTCAATTTTTATTTATTTATTTATTTATTATTATTATTATTTATTTTTATTTCTATTATGTCGCGTTGTCTCCTGATTTAATACATTATAACATATATAAATATAAATATATATATGTATATATATAATTATATACAAGGGAATCACCCATTACGGTATACACTCAAGACCTTTGGTTTAATTATATTGCATTGTATGATTCTAATATGTTTCGATATACATACTACCTAGTATGAATACTATAAACAAGTTTTGTTACAATTCATACCACTTATTATTTTATATGGTATTTAATACTTTGCTGGCCTAATAAGAAGTCTTTGTTCTCCATTAACTTACAAGTCCAGCATTTCAAACTTAGTTTAAATGTTATGGTTGGGGACGGTGGGTGGCCCAACCAACACCCTGGGCACCATGAAGATTTTCTTCCAACCGCGCGCATCAACATTTAATCAATTAGATATTTAAAATCCACATCCCCACAAATACTCCGCCGCCTACAACATTGAAACACGTTATTTTGCACATGGATACACTACACAGTCTCCCTGGCCGCGTGGAAAAGAGAAAGAGGGGGCGCACAGCAGGTCGTCCAGACGTTTTCCCACTGTCCCGGCCGCGTGAAGGCAATGAGGGAAATTAGAGGTGAGTTTACAAGCGGTTCAACAGATCCATCTTTATAAATATAATTTTTTTTATTGTCCCAAAGACACGTGAGAAGTCTTGTTTCTCTCTTTTTTCTTTCACAGCGTGTGGACGAGGGTGAAGATTATGAAGGAGCTCCAGCGCGTGGGAAAGGGCGTGTTACCTCCATTTTCATTGGGTGCAGCAAGGTGAACGTGGCAGGGTCTATGGCAGCGGTCTGCACGGTAAGGAAGGTCATCCAACTGTGTTGTTATAAGTTCGATGATCGAATGCATCCTCAAAACTTGGGATTCTCTTCCGGAACTTCAACCAAAATCGATTAAGGAACAGTGAGAGTGTTAGGAGGTGACTTGAATCAATGAATCACGTGATTTTCCATTGAGGCATTTTCATTGGTGGTATAGTCTATGGGAGGGAACCACACGAGAGGTGGATCTGTTTCATATCATGAAGTTCATGAAGTTCATGAAGGTGTCGCTCCTTTATCATTCTGTTCTAATATACGCACTAGCTGAGATTTAATTATCTCTCGTCAATACTTTGTAGTAATGCGTCTCCAAGGAGTGGATGAGTATTATTATAGTCATAACGATCGTAGATTGTGCAACTAGAATAGAAGCCATCACAACTATGGACCTCTTATACCAACAACTATTGCTTGTCTATTACAACACTCTTAAATAGACGACCAAAAACTTGCTTTTGCAAGCTCTGCAACAATTTAAATATTCTCGAAGAATAATCGGTGCTTTGTGTATCAAGTTGTCTATCGATGCATCTACTAAAACATATCATCATTGTTTTTTTATATTAGCCGTTATTCTCTTAGACACGATTTAAGGGTGATTGATTGGTCTTGATTTTGAGACTAACTTTACATTTGTTTGGGCATTGCGAGGCCTACCATGCAGCTTGATATTTGTGAAGCTAAGACCACTCGTAGTGTCCTAATCAGTAAAATGTTTAAAATAATTGTAGGCATTGCTCCAGTTTATATATTCTCTGTGCGATATGTCAGAATACTCAAGAAAAGAAGAAGAAAAAAAATGCAGTTTTCTTGCCTTTTAGAAAACAAAAGAAAAAAAAAGCTCATGCGTAAATTATATTTATTTCATTTCTTTGTTGCGCTTTATACTAATACACTATGTAATATACAAGGAAATATTAATAAAGCACGTTAGTACTAATATGATCTAACATTAGTATACCCATTGCTTTTAATATTGTTCCAATAAGAATATTATTTACAATATCAATTTCTTTATTAAACATTAAGAGAATATTGGATAATACATTTAATAAGTTTATAGACTTGCATTACAATTTCCTTCTACACAATTTCATAACATAGTATGGGATTACAAAATAGGTTGATTTCATTCCCTTTATTAATTTGTAATGGATTTTGTATTAGATTCATAAATGAAGAAAGCATAAAAGAACTAGATCTTACAATGTTTCATTGTCATACTAAAAGCTATTTGAAAACTTAAGTCCTTCCATCAAGTATAAAAGAAGGGATAATGCACTATTCTTTTAACCTTTCCAACACATCACTTCCAAGTACTCAAAATTTTTTTAATATACTCACAAAACTATCACAAGCCTTTTGTACATATCATTCCTTTATTTCCTTACAATCTTTTCAATAATGTAAACATCTTCCAAGTAAAATTTGCATTCCACCATGTGACTTTTGGTGCAATTATAAATTACAATGTCCTTTATTTAAAAAAAAAAAAAAAAAAGACAAGATGATTCAACTTTCTTTCTCATACCAATTTACATCAAAATAATGTATATAAAGGAAATGGAAAGGGTCTTCACAAGCTCCAAGGTGTTCTTCATCCATGCTCCAAGTTCCAAGTAGTTCAAATCACAACCAAGATAGGGGGAGAGGCAACACTCTCCTCCCAACCAAAACTCAATGGAGAAGAGAAGCAATCTCCTCCATTGACCCCCGAGCCCCAAATACAACACAATGAAGGGTGGTATCCAACTCAAGGCAACCATACTTGCTTCCACAATACAATTTCTTCACAAAATTCAAAGCTAAAATAAAAGAAACAAAGAGACACACAAATAACACCAAACATTTCACAACAAGGCTTTTATCCAAGCCAACAAGAGAAGGAACTATGGGAAAGTTTTCCTTATGCCTCCCCATTGAGATGAGATGCCCATCCAAAACCCTCCACAATAAAACTCAAGCCCCTATGCCTCTCTTATGCCCCCTAAAGTACCCCTTTTCCTCCCATACTCTTATGCCTCCCTCCTCTTATGGCTCCCTCAAGAACAAGGTAAGAATGTGAACATTCTTACCCAAGATGGGCATCCCTCTCAAACTCCCTCCACAATATCCTATTCTACTCTTATGCCTCCCTCATGAGTTTTCCCATAGACCTCTCCTACACTACACATTAAGCACTCTATCCATTTTCACAATACACAAAAGTAAACATACATTATTCACAATTTTAGCATCAACAACAATATGAAAGAAACAAAAAAGAGAAGGTTCCCTACCTCTCCATTGGAGAAGCCTAAACCAAGAGGCTTGCACAAGTTCCCTCCAAAAGCAATCCCAAGCAAGCAAGTCCAAGCTCCTTCTTTTCTCTCCCAAAATAACAAAAGAACTCCCAAAAAAAAAACAAAACTCCAACCCCCTCAACAAGAGAGGAAGTTTCAATAAATAGACAAAAGGAAAGGGTGAGGGTGATGTGGCTCCATGTAGGATGCCACATCACACATCCTCAAACCACCTCCCAAAGTCAACTCAAATCCCAAAACACCATAAATGGGTGGTTGGGTTGAATGACAACTCTCTTCCACATCCATCCCTTCCCATGTGTCCTAAGGCACAATTAAATGCAAAAGAAGACAAGTGCACTCCAAAGTCACATTTCCCTTCCCAAAACAATAAATAATCCCCTTTTTGGATTCCCAACCCATAGATATGGTTGGTAAGGGGTTTTGGGAAGTGTGGGACAAGTTCAACTTGTCCCACAAGTCCCAAAATTGCCTAAATCTCAAATTCGAGATTCAAAGGATATGGAGTGGTCAACACTCAAAACCAAGCATTCAAAACATGAGGAAACACAAGGCTCAAGGAGCCAACCATCAAAATTAATTACACCCACTAGACTTCCCTCCAAAACTTAAAAACTAAAACAAGATGTTAATTTAATCTAAACACACTTAGCAAAAGAAATTTTAAAAAAGATATCACAAATAAAATCACCTACTAAAGTAAGTTAAAACAAGTAATTAAAATTCTTACCCCCTTGGGAACATAGGAAAATTTCCCCATGGAAATTTTCCTCAACACATAAAAGAACAAAGGTAACACAATACAATTCACTAGTTGCCTTGACGACTAAATGTTTGTAACCACCCGCCATCCTGTTGTGTTTGGTTCCCAATCCCCCTCATGGTTGTGATCATGCTGTGTTTCCTGCAAAATGCAAAATACCTTCTTCGGCCTTGCGGCCATGTCAAAATATCCAAAATAACCATATGCATGAAATTTATTAACATCTATACGTAATTCAAGCAATCATTATTTCTAGGTCTAAATCACAACTTAATTATGCATTTCATCATTATCCAAAATTATAGTAATGTAAATTTAACAACTACATTCTACTCATCATGGTGAAGAAATCCAATGTTAGAACACATGCAATATATCCATATAAAAATAATATCGGTATCCAATAGTCTGTCCATGAGTCAGTGTAGATCATACTGAAAATAAAATCCAATCATAATCCAAATGCATCTAGTCACAAAACATCATGCTAATCAACATAAGTATAAGTCATGTCCATATCCAAAGTCTGCATAACTCAAAATGATAATCAACTAGGTGTCGTAGGAAGTGGGCATTACATCCCCTCCCCTTAGACTAGACTTCCTCCTGGAAGTCTCTGAAATAAGTGTGGAAAATGAGCTCGCAATGATGTAGCATCCTCCCATGTAGCAGACCAGCCTCATCGTACATGTCCCATTAGAACCGAACCCGATCAATCTCTCTACCACGAAGGCCCAGTGTCCTATGATCTAAAATGTGCACGGGCTCCACCATCACCTGCCCCTGATCCTGCACCTGCAATGGAATCCAATCTAGCACATGAGAAGGATCAAAAACATATCTCTTAAGCACATAAACATGAAAAACATCATGGATGCGCGATAAGTTAGGTGGCAATGCTAGACGATAGGCTAAGGGACCAAGGCGCTCCAAAATCTCAAAGGGACCCACAAATCTAGGAGCAAGCTTAGAACCTTTTCCATAATGGATAGGGCTCTTATGCGGTTTGACACGAAGAAACACCTTCGTGCCTACCTCAAAACTATGATCTATCCTATGCTGGTCTGCATACTTCTTCTATCTATCCTGTGCCTCCTGCAATCTCTGTCTGATCAAGGTAACCTGCTGCTCCATATCTTGTAATAAAGCTGGCCCAAGGGAAACCCTGTCCTCAATCCTGTCCCAACTGAGAGGTGTCCTGCACTCTCTACCATATAATGCCTGAAAGGGAGCCATGCCTATAGAACTCTAAAAACTATTATTGTAGGCAAACTCCACCAAATACAGATACTCCTCCCATCTCGACTGATGATCCATCACGTACATCCTGAGCATGTCCTCCAAAATCTGATTCACCCTCTCTGTCTGTCCATCTGTCTCAGGGTGATAAGCTGTGCTGAAATTAATCCTCATCCCAAGAGCATACTTTGCATGGTGGTCCGTAAAATGGGAGGTGTATAAAGGGTCGCGTCGTAAATGATCTTCCACGGAATCCCATGTAATCTAAAATCTCACCAAGGTATACTCGTGCCACCGCACTTGCTGTATAGGTAGTCTTTACTGGGGAAAAATGAGCTACCTTCATCAATTTATCCACCGTGACCATGATGGCGTCGTGGTGGTATCTCGACGTTAGCAACCCAACAATAAAATCCATGAAATGGTGTCCCACTTCCATTCCGTATGGCGTGAGGATAGAGAAGGCCACTGGATGTTGATGCTCGAGACTTTACCCTCGGCACTCTAAACAACGGGTTACAAATGAGGCTATGTCTCTCCTAAGTCCTCTCCAAAATACAATCTGTCTCTCAGGGTGGCGTGCATCTTCTTCACCCCGGGATGGGCTGAGTAAGGTGCACGATGAGCCTCTCACAAAATGTCATGTCTCAAGCCTCCATCTCTAGGAACATAAATTCGACCTCTCTCGTGTCTCGAGAAGACCATCTCGCCTCTAATGAAAATCCATCAAATCTCCCTCAAGGGGTCTCGAGACTCAATCTCTACTCTGGCTACAAGGTAGAAACTATCCCGAGGAAGGCTACTACAAGATCCTACTCCGTAAATCTGCCCCCGAGGTGGCCATAGCCACATGTCTCCGTCTACTCAAGGCATCTGCAACCACATTCTCCTTCCCCTTCACATGTTCTATCTCCATGTCATACTCACAAGTAACTCCATCCAACGCCACTGACGAGCATTGAGATTGGGCTGCGTGAAGAGGTGGTGAAGACTCAAGTGATCAAAACTGAGTGTAAATCTTCGGCCAAGAAGAAAATGTCTCCACCGCACTAAGGCATGTACCACTGCTGCAAGCTCAAGGTCATGGGTCGGATAATTGAGCTCATAATCTTTGAGTTTGCGGGACTCAAAGGCAACTACTCTACCCTCCTGCATTAGCACTCCTCCAAGTCCTACCAAGGAAGCATCTGTGCACACGAAAAACTCTCCATGAGGATCTGGCACTGCAAGGATAGGTGCTCTCGTAAGGCATTCCTTCAGTGTACTGAAGGCCTGCTCACATCTATCTAACCATAAAAACTTCTTCCCTTTCCGCTGAAGAGAAGTGATGGGGTGCGCAATCCGGGAAAAATCCTGAACAAACCTCCTATAGTACCCTGCTAGACCCATGAAACTACGCACCTCGGTCACACTAGTGGGTGCTGGCCAATCCATGATGGCTCGAATCTTGGAAGGATCGACTGCGATACCTTCCCCAGAAATGATGTGGCCCAAATACTACACCTCAGGCTGAAAGAACACACACTTCTCCAAGTTCCCGTACAGTGTGCTTTCGCGAAGACACTGAAGAACCTGGCGAAGGTGCTCCTCGTGCTCCTCACGTGTGCGTGAGTAAATTAGAATGTCATCAAGGAAGATAAGCATGAAGCGATCAAGGAAGGTCCTGAATACCCCATTCATCAAACTCATAAACACTGCGGGGGCATTCGTCAAACCGAACGGTACCACTGTGAACTCGTAGTGGCCATATCTCGTGCGGAAAGCTGTCTTGTGAATATCTGTCTCCACAATCCTGAGCTGATGGTATCCTGACTTAAGATCTATTTTAGAGAAAACTGTAGCCCCCTTCATCTGATCAAATAAATCATCAATGCGTGGAAGGGGGTAACGATTCTTGATCGTTACTTTATTCAGCTGACGATAGTCAATACACAATCGAAGATATCCATCCTTCTTCTTCATGAAGATAACTGGTGCACCCCAAGGGGATACGCTAGGACGGATTAGGCCTTTCTCCAGAAGGTCCTCAAGTTGCAACTTGAGCTCACATAGCTCAGGAGTAGTCATCCGATAAGGTGCTCGTGAGATAGGCTCTGCGCCTGGAACTAGATCTATATGGAAGTCAATCTCACGTGGGGGAGGTAACCTGGTAGCTCCCCTGGAAACACATCAGCGAACTATGATAAGATGGGATGATCATCGAGGGAAGGTCCTCTTGACTCATCCTCGATCCACTAATCAACAACATACAACCGCAACAACCACAGCCGCACACACCGCTTAAGCTGCATAGCGGAGATGGTGTGAATAGAAACGGGTCTCTTAACCCCTGATATCACTAACTCCGCCCCAAGATCATCTATGCAAGCAATAGTCTTGTGGTAGCAATCCACTCTAGCTCTATGAGCGGACAACCAATCCATGCCTAAAATGATGCCATAAGATCCTAATGGAAGGATCCGAAGATCAGAAGTAGTGGTGAAGGGTCCCAAATCCACTACACACTCCTTGACCAAGGAGTCTATAGAAATCTTGGCTCCAGAAGCCATCTCAACGTCCCAACTACGGCCCTGCCTAATTGCCACCAGCCTACAATGCACTACTAAAGATGGTGCAATAAAAGAATTAGAAGAATCAGAATCAAATAATATAGAGGTGGAAATACCACCAACACTACCTGTCGTCTCAATCACAATACTCTGATGCTCATCCTGGTGGTTCTCGACCGCTGCGTAGATCCGATGATTCCGTGCCATATCTCCAACAGTAGGCTCTGAGCTCTGCGTCTTACCCTTAGTAGGGTTATGTGGAAATCTCTCCAAAGATGTCCAACAACTCCGCAACCATAACAAATTGCCTGGTCCTCTCCGGTGGGAAGCGCTTCACTGGTATTCTGGATGACTGAGATACAGATCCTGACGATGCGGCTATGGACTATTGAGGTCTCTGCTGACGAGCTCCTACTGATTGAGCTCTCGGTGCACCCTGTGTCTTGATGGGACCCCTAGGAGGAGGCCCCATACTACGTCCTCTCTGTGCATCAAATCTCTGAGGAGGTCGGTAAGGTGGGTGGGTCTGCTGCTTTGCTGCTGCTGTGGTGGCCTAAATGAAGCTTTCCCTGAACTCTGTCCACCCCGTGGAGGAGGAACTGACCCCTTCGACCTACTATCCTGCATCTGCTGAATATGGCTCTGAACTCTGTCTCTAGCCTGCTTTGTGTCTTCCCCCATGTCTCCTCCTCTGCAATATAGGCCTTCTCCACGGCCTTTGCTTGTCGTGGGCGGTGAATGCGCACTTGCACCGCCTAAATCCAAGTTCAAGCCCCTGGATGAACATGTGAATCCGTACCTGCTCATCTTGCATATAGTTGATGTACTGGAGTAGGTCCAGAAATCAACTCTCATACTCGGCTATCATCTGTCATCGATGCATGACGGAGGTCATGAAACTCGTCTATGCTGACTGCTTGAATAAATATCCCGGTAAATACCTACTCCTGAAACATTCCTCAAATAGCTCCCAGGTAACCGTCTCTGAGTCAACATGGAGCTTCTGCTCCTCGGTCCTCCACCAGACTCCTGCTCCATCCTTCAGAAGATGGATCGCAACATGAGCTTTCGTGTTGCTAGTACAAGGACAGAGCTTGAAGCATCCGCTCAAGCTCACCAACTAGGCCTCTGCCTGAAAACCACCTGTATCACCCGAATAGTGAGATGGTTGTAGCTTCAGGATCTCCCGATATGGTCTGCAGCTGACGTATGATGAATCCTAGATCTCTTTGTATGCTCCTCCCTCTGTCTAGGGCTCCGAGACCTGTCCCTATGTCCTGAGATCCTGTCCCCATGTCCTCTCTGTGGTGACTCTGCCCTAGACGACTCTGCACAGAAATTTTCTGCTTTGTGCTCCTCGCTGTGTCTAGGGGATGCCTGGGCATCTACTGATGGCTCCAAACTATGCCTAGCAAGTCGTCCTCCCAAGGGCTCTCCGCGTATAGCGACATTGACATCCTGGAGTGTCTGCAAGATCTGAGGCAGAAGGGCTGCTACGGCCTACTCTGGCGGTGGTATGTCTAGGTCTATGTGAAGAGACCCTTGCCCAATCCGCACCTCCTGCACAGATCAAGGCGAGAGTTAGTTCACCGTACTAGGTCTTGTGCTAGTTTTCAAAATTTGTTGTTTACTATAATTATCAACATTATGGTTTTATATTTTAAAAGAATAATGTTCTGTGCTAAGTTAAGTGTTCCTGTTTCACGTTTTCTACGTGTGCCCAAGGGTCCCAGCTTTAAACCCCTGGCTCTGATACCAAAATGTAACGCCGCAAAAGAGACGACGCCGCACTCACAACAACGACGACGACGATGCCGCAAACAAACAAACGTCCCGAAAATGCAACAATTTTTTTAAAATTGTTTTACTTGAGAGGTGAGTCTGCATACTGACTCGAAAC
Organism: Taxus wallichiana var. yunnanensis; assembly: GCA_018340775.1. NCBI lineage: Eukaryota > Viridiplantae > Streptophyta > Pinopsida > Cupressales > Taxaceae > Taxus > Taxus wallichiana. Next base: position 346,868,535 of record CM031244.1, on the reverse strand, counting down.
TACTTCAATCACGATAGAGCTTCGAGGTCAAAGAAGTTTGATTTTATTTCAATCGACGTTTCACAAGGTAGAGAAGGGTCGTCCTTCAATTAACTAGTCTAAGGTCCGATAATATAGAGACAACAATATTTCGGAGGTTAACCCTAGAATAAGACATAATTTATTTCGAGGTGAAAACACTATCCACTCAATTTTTATTTACTTATTTATTTATTATTATTATTATTTATTTTTATTTCCATTATGTCGTGTTGTCTCTGATTTAATACATTATAACATATATATAATATATATATATATATATATATGTATATGTATAATTGTATACAAGGGAATCACACATTACGGTATACACTTGGCACTGGTTTAAATATATTGCATTGTATGATTCTAATATGTTTCGATATACATACTACCTAGTATGAATACTATAAACAAGTTTTGTTACAATTCATACCACTTATTATCTTATATGGTATTTAATACTTTGCTAGCCTAACTAGAAGTCTTTGTTTTCCATTAACTTACAAGTCCAGCATTTCAAACTTAGTTTAAATGTTATGGTTGGGGCGGTGGGTGGCCCAACCAACACCTGGCGGCCATGAAGATTTTCTTCCAACCGGCGCATCAACATTTAATCAATTAGATATTGAAAATCCACATCCCCACAGTCAACCTGCCGCCTACAACATTGAAACGCGTTATTTTGCACATGGATACACCGCATGCATCTCCGGCCGTGGGAAAAGAGAAAGGGGGACGCACACAGCAGAGCAGTCATCCAGACGTTTTCCCACTGTCCTGGCTACGTGAAGGCAATGAGGGAAATTAGAGGTGAGTTTACAAGCGGTTCAACAGATCCATCTTTATAAATATAATTCTTTTTATTGTCCCGGTGCGTGAGAAGACTAGTTTCTCTCTTTTTTTGTCCCTGGCGCATGGACAGAGGGTGAAGATTATGAAGGAGCTCCAGCGTAGGAAAGGGTGTGTTACCTCCATTTTTATTGGGTGCAGCAAGGTGAACGTGGCAGGGTCTATGGCAGCGGTCTGCACGGTAAGGCAGGTCGTCCAACTGTGTTGTTATCAGTTCAGTATCGAATGCATCCTCAAAACTCGGGATTCCCTTCCAGGCACTTCAACCAAAATCGATTAGGGAATAGTGAGAGTGTTAGGAGGCGACTTGAATCAATGAATCACAACGATTTTCCACTGAGGCGTTTTCATTGGTGGTATAGTCCGTGGGAGGGAACCACACAGAGGTGGATCTGTTTCATATCATGAAGTTCACGAAGCAGGTCGCTCCTTTATCATTCTGTTCTAATATACGCATTAGCTGAGATTTAATTATCTCTGTCAATACTGTAGTAATGCGTCTCCAAGGAGTGGATGAGTATTATTATAGTCATAACGACTGTAGAGTGTGCAACTAGAATAGAAGCCATCTGTCAACTATGGACCTCTTATACCAACAACTATTGCTTGTCTATTGCAACACTCTTAAATAGACGACCACAAAACTTGCTTTTGCAAGCTTTGCAACAATTTAAATATTCTCGATACTGATCGGTGCTTTGTGTATCAAGTTGTCTATTAGACAGATCTACTGAAACGTATCATCATTGTTTTTTTATATTAGCCGTTATTCTCTTAGACACGATTTAAGGGTGATTGACTGGTCTTGATTTTGAGACTAACTTTACATTTGTTTGGGCAGTTGCGAGGCCTGCCATGCAGCTTGATATTTGTGAAGCTAAGACCACTCGCAGTGTCCTAATTTGTAAAACATTTAAAATATTTGTAGGCATTGCTCCGGTTTATATATTCTCTGTGACAGTCAGAATACTCAAGGAAAGGAGAAAAAAAAACAGTTTGCTTGCCTTTTAGAAAACAAAAGAAAAACAACTCATACGTAAATTATATTTATTTCATTTCTTTGTTGCAGTTTATACTAATACACTATGTAATATACAAGGAAATATTAATAGCACGTTAGTACTAATATGATCTAATATTAGTATACCCATTGCTTTTAATATTGTTCCAATAAGAATATTATTTACAATATCAATTTCTTTATTAAACATTAAGAGAATATTGGATAATACATTTAATAAGTTTATAGACTTGCATTACAATTTCCTTCTACACAATTTCATAACATAGTATGGGATTACAAAATAGGTTGATTTCATTCCCTTTATTAATTTGTAATGGATTCTTGTATTAGATTCATAAATGAAGAAAGCATAAAAGAACTAGATCTTACAATGTTTCATTGTCATACTAAAAGCTATTTGAAAACTTAAGTCCTTCCATCAAGTATAAAAGAAGGGATAATGCACTATTCTTTTAACCTTTCCAACACATCACTTCCAAGTACTCAAACAAAATTTTAATATACTCACAAAACTATCACAAGCCTTTTGTACATATCATTCCTTTATTTCCTTACAATCTTTTCAATAATGTAAACATCTTCCAAGTCAAATTTGCATTCCACCATGTGACTTTTGGTGCAATTATAAATTACAATGTCCTTTATTTTAAAAGAAGACAAGATGATTCAACTTTCTTTCTCATACCAATTTACATCAAAATAATGTATATAAAGGAAATGGAAAGAGTCTTCACAAGCTCCAAGGTGTTCTTCATCCATGCTCCAAGTTCCAAGTAGTTCAAATCACAACCAAGATAGGGGGAGAGGCAACACTCTCCTCCCAACCAAAACTCAATGGAGAAGAGAAGCAATCTCCTCCATTGACCCCCGAGCCCCAAACACAACACAATGAAGGGTGGTCTCCAACTCAAGGCAACAATACTTGCTTCCACAATACAATTTCTTCACAACATTCAAAGCTAAAATAGAAGAAACAAAGAGACACACAAATAACACCAAACATTTCACAACAACGCTTTTATCCAAGCCAACAAGAGAAGGAACTATGGGAAAGTTTTCCTTATGCCTCCCCATTGAGATGAGATGCCCATCCAAAACCCTCCACAATAAAACTCAAGCCCCTATGCCTCTTATGCCTCCCTCAAGTACCCATTTTCCTCCCATACTCTTATGCCTCCCTCCTCTTATGGCTCCCTCAAGAACAAGGTAAGAATGTGAACATTCTTACCCAAGATGGGCATCCCTCTCAAACTCCCTCCACAATATCCTATTCTACTCTTATGCCTCCCTCATGAGTTTTCCCATAGACCTCTCCTACACTACACATTAAGCACTCTATCCATTTTCACAATACACAAAAGTAAACATACATTATTCACAATTTTATCATCACCAACAATATGAAAGCAACAAAAAAGAGAAGGTTCCCTACCTCTCCATTGGAGAAGCCTAAACCAAGAAGCTTGCACAAGCTCCCTCCAAAAGCAATCCCAAGCATGCAAGTCCAAGCTCCTTCTTTTCTCTCCCAAAATAACAAAAGAACTCCCAACAAAAAAATCTCCAACCCCCTCAACAAGAGAGGAAGTTTCAATAAATAGACAAAAGGAAAGGGTGAGAGTGATGTGGCTCCATGTAGGATGCCACATCACACATCGTCAAACCACCTCCCAAAGTCAACTCAAATCCCAAAACACCATAAATGGGTGGTTGGGTTGAATGACAACTCTCTTCCACATCCATCCTTTCCCATGTGTCCTAAGGCACAATTAAATGCAAAAGAAGACAAGTGCACTCCAAAGTCACATTTCCCTTCCCAAAACAATAAATAATCCCCTTTTTGGATTCCCAACCCATAGATATGGTTGGTAAGGGGTTTTGGGAAGTGTGGGACAAGTTCAACTTTTCTCACAAGTCCCCCAAAATTGCCCTAAATCTCAAATTCGAGATTCAAAGGATATGGAGTGGTCAACACTCAAAACCAAGCATTCAAAACATGAGGAAACATAAGGCTCTTGGAGCCAACCATCAAAATTAATTACACCCACTAGACTTCCCTCCAAAACTTAAAAAACTAAACAAGATGTTAATTTAATCTAAACACACTTAGCAAAAGAAATTTTAAAAAGATATCACAAATAAAATCACCTACTAAAGTAAGTTAAAACAAGTAATTAAAATTCTTACCCCCTTGGTCACATAGGAAAATTTCCCCCTCATGGAAATTTTTCTCAACACATAAAAGAACAAAGGTAACACAATACAATTCACTAGTTGCCTTGACGACCAAATGTTGTAACCACCCGACATCCTGTTGTGTTTGGTTCCCAATCCCCCTCATGGTTGTGATCATGTTGTGTTTCCTACAAAATGCAAAATACCTTCTTCGGCCTTGCGGCCATGTCAAAATATCCAAAATAACCATATGCATGAAATTTATTAACATCTATACGTAATTCAAGCAATCATTATTTCTAGGTCTAAATCACAACTTAATTATGCATTTCATCATTATCCAAAATTATAGTAATGTAAATTTAACAACTACATTCTACTCATCATGGCGAAGAAATCCAATGTTAGAACACATGCAATATATCCATATAAAAATAATATCGGTATCCAATAGTCTATCCATGAGTCAGTGTAGATCATACTGAAAACAAAATCCAATCATAATCCAAATGCATCTAGTCACAAAACATCATGCTAATCAACATAAGTATAAGTCATGTCCATATCCAAAGTCTGCATAACTCAAAATGATAATCAACTAGGTGTCGTAGGGAAGTGGGCATTACAAGATATTGATTATAAATATGAAATTTGTTTATGCTTTGAGGGCTATAGTTCAATTTGAACTGTATACATTGTACTTGGGCTGGGTTGCCCCAGTTGGTATTGATGAGAAACTGGAAAATTTGTTTATGCAAATAGAAATTATAATTTCTTGTACTTGTCCCCTGAAAATGATCCCTTCATTAAAATCATAATGTAACAAGAATTCCTTCTCAAATAACTATATATTTTGGAATATATGTGCTGTTATTGCAAATATGATTTTTTGCAATTTGGAAGGGAACTTGAAACTTGAATGCTGCATTTATATCTCCCAAAACTACATAGAATAAAATTTGTAACCTTCGTATCTTCAACCATTGTATTGGTATTATTTATGTGGTTGTTTTTTAGTCAGAATCATTTTCCTTATGATTCAATTTGTAAATATAAAAAAACTTTGTGTAACACTTCTTCCACGGAATACTCTAACATTTGTTCCTGAGTTGGGATATTGTAGCATTATTGAGGCATACTTGTGTCTTTATTTCCAAATAACTTTGTCTTGATTTGTAAGATCATAACTCCTTAGAGTTAATGTCACATTATTATTCTTAATACCAATAAGCTTTGAAAAGTTTTTATTTGATGTTGAGAACTGATCTTTGAAAATTGCTCTCCTACTTGAAATCTCTTGCTCTCCAAAATTCACAATTGGTTGTTTTAGATCTGAACTCTTTATTTGTTTCTTGTAATTTTGTTTTAAGATGGAAAATATGTAACTGTATTCCATGAAAACTTGAAACCTTGAAACCATCTTTTTTAGAAACCTGATGAAAATATGCCTAGTGATGGTTTGCTTGTTCCTTGCTTTATAGTGATAGGTTTGTTTCTTCAAAAGCATATCTCTTAAAATTGAAGCTTCTTATGATCAAACCTTGTTTAAATTATATCCTTCTCAAATGCTTGAAAATAACTCTTTTGTACTCTATAGCATGTTATAGTTTTTGCTTTTATTCCATGAGTAGATCAAGGGAACATGTAGTTGAATACACATTTGATAACAAATGGTTAATACATAAATTTTTTTCTTAGTTTAAGAAATCTAGATGCCTTTTAATGCATTGATAGCTAAATCCCTAGCTGTAGACACCTTTGATTGATTATGATCTCAAATCTATAGCATGACGATACTTGTTTAACAAAACTAGAACTTAACATTTGATATAGTTATTGCTTTGATTTTTCTTTTACGCCTCTCAATATTTCATGCATTGAAATTTTTCCTTGAAATTATTTGATCTGAATTTTGATGAATCCTTACTTGGGCTAGATATTTTTGATTGACAAGAATTTCTAGAAATGTCATTTCAAGATGTAAGTGTAAATGATCTAAAACCTGTACCTTCATCTGAAGCATTTGTAATTGTTTTGAAAGGATTATTGTCATGGTAGCTATTCCCCATTCATTGATCATCCTCTTGATTCTTATCTTTAGCAACTGAAATATCTTCTTTGAAAGAAGTTACAATCTGTATTGATAATTTGAATGATTGTATTTGATACTTGTGGATTTTAACTCAAACAAATTTCCTCTCACACCTTATGTGTGCTTGTAAAAGAATGATTAACAGTTTCATTCTTTGTTTCATAACTAATCTCACATTAGTGCATGGTAATTCATGATCTCTGAATCTGAATATGTAGTTAATGTTGTTGCAAACTAGTATCTGAAGTAATTTTTTCTTGTACTACATGCTCTGCTTCAACTTGTTATTTCTTGAAAAGTTATCCAGATCTCATTATAATCACAACTCCATTAATGTTGGATTGATGCTTATTGCATAATTCATTTTGAGCTTTATCAATCAGACTGTACTTTTATCATTTGTAACTTGCAAACTATACTTTGATAGATACTTTGGACTTGACTGTAATTTGATCAAACTTTGATATCTTTTTCCTTTTGTATCTTGATCAATATGACATAATTGTAGTTGATCAACACATGATGTATTCCTTGATGTTTTAACTATCTGTAAATTCTTCTCTTCTTCTTCTGATATCAGCTAAACTCATCCCTTATGTATTGTTTTAGTACATTCTCATTACTATGTCCTTACAAATACTCCTTTGTAAATCATTTAGCTGTGATGATGATATTCTCTTGTAGACAATAGCTATGGGGATAGTATGAGACTACAATCTTATTTTCCATACTGCATAAGTGTACTTTATTTCATCTAAAACTGTACTTGATAGTTTTGTTCAAAAGAAAGTGCCCTTTTTGAAATTTGTACTTTGATCATTGTAATAGATATGAATGAATCCTTTTTCTGGAAGCATGCTAACCACTAAAATTGAGCAACTGTAACTTGGTTCTGCATCATATTTTGATAATATCTTGAATCTGTGTCCTTGACTCTACAATGTACAATATTCCTTTTCTTCAAGTTATTTTAAAGTATGATTCAGTTTGGTACTCTACCGAGGCTCAAACCGACCAATCATCATTATCTCGCACTTTTTGTATGCTTTCCATTTGTTTAAAAACCTGTAGCACTAAACTTGCATTCTTTTATGGATTAGTACAACTATATCTTCGTGATTTCATCCTTCTTCTTACTGTACGTACCAAGCACATTTGGATAAACTAGTTACAAAACATTAGGCTTTTTGCCTCTCTCATGTTCCATAGTTTTCTTCTTTAATATTTCTTTTTTGAAATAGTTCTGGGATTCATATGTACTGATGTAGAATAATGCTCTTGTCAATTTTGTATCTATCTCTGATGTATCTTATGTATGTAACTAATTCCTCTTGATGTTAGGAGATCCATTTGCATGAAATTAGATAGTATAGGAATATGGATCTAAACCTTAGATCGTGGACTGATAGTATTTATTTTTCTATTTCTTAAGTACAATGTCAATGTGGATAGCAAGGATGAAGATGGAATAATGATGGAGCCGGAAGTCGAGTAACGGAGAGAAAGAAACTCAAGGCAATTATGGGTTTTTCCATACTCCTTTACCTTTCTTTTCATACACATGTAGCTTCTACTACAGTAGTTATGACTTACTTTTTGAGTTACATCACACAACTTGTGTAGGAAACATTTAAATCCTTTATGAATAAAATATCAAATTTTGGAACTAAGTTGTGTACTTCTTTCTGTATTTCATTTTTATGTATGGATTATATAACAAACTAAGCAAATCAATAACATAATTGGACGTATTTAATCATGAAGGAAAGAACTTTAAAATAGCTACAACTTTAGTAATGAACTTTCAACTACAATAATCTGCAACTTTGTTTGTTGTTCCAAAAAATAACATTTCACTTACACTATAATTTTGGCCTTCATCAAGCTGATACATCTGTCCTTAGGGGTTTTTGTGTTCCTCTTACTGAAAACAAACATGTAATTTCAGACTATGTGATTTGTTACATTTTGTGACAACACACATAGCTGCAAATTACATGTAATCATTAATTTAGTGCAATGGAACGTATATAAAATTAAATGAACCTCCCCTAGCTTAGGTCCATTTCAGCAAGGCCATCCATCCTAATGAAGTTTCGAGTTGCCCATTCTTGCACAAGTGCAAAAATTGTCAATAGTTAACTAAGTGGAATTTAAGATGTTTAAATACACAAATTAAAGAGAGACATTATTGTTAATTTTTGTGAGAAGTAATAATTAAACTAACTTAGAAATACTTGACCAGTTGATATTTTAAATAATGGGAATTAAAAAAACTCTAGAAAGGAATTTATTCTGATATGGACTTAGTGTAAATTAATAATGTTAATCATTAATTTAATATTCAACAACCCTTCATATGTGTGAAGTTATTAAAACAAAGAATAACTAAACCTAATTGGTCCTACTTTGTTGCAACTCTTTTTAAAAAAAAATTAATTATGTGTTTTTCCCCAATTAATTATTTAGCTTTGTCTTGGGTTTTTACACGTCAAAAATGTGGGATTTACAAAATTAGTACAAGAAAATTTCCTTTGAGAGGAAACCCAAAGGGATTTATTTTTGGATGTTAAGATGTGATATGGGGTCTTCTTTGATATTGATCTTTCTACTAGATCACATGTGTTTTATTTTATATGATGAAGAGTGGTGTTTGGGTTCAGGAGGTGTTATATGAAGGATCTAATCGCTTTTGCAAAAAAATATGTGTAGGTGGACATGGTGTTGGTAATTACACTACTCCATGGGATTGGATTAAGAAGGATTCTTTAATCCACACGTACATTTTTAAGTTCGGATCTGCTCCTATTTCTTTCAAGGGGATTTTGTAGAGACACCAATCCTACGATGGGAGGCTCTACCAAATGGCATGTGTTATGCAGTGGTGTTAGTGGAAAGTTGACAAAGTATTTTTCGGTTGTTGTTGCTTTACCTTCGGAGCCCCTTTTATTTCATGAAGGACCTGTGGAGGATGGTGAGGGGGAGGTAAGTTGTACAATAGATCCCAATACTAATGAGGAGTTATCTACTCACAAGGGCGTTTAACCATTGGTATCTGGTTTTCCTATTCTAGGGATTCATCTTGAGGACGGAAACATGCCTATGAAGCCATACAATGTATGCCGAGCTTTGTGCATCCCCATCGGTGAACAAATTCTTGGTTTTAGTTCTGATTGCGCTAGCCCCGAATGAGAAGACCTTATAAGAAACGTGGTTGAAGATTATGGAAGAGCACTTCTCAAAAGGTAAATTAGAATTTTTTAAACATTAAGCCATTAAATTTCCCTAGATCGTTCTCAAGGTGCGGTGAAGTGTCGACCTCCATTCCCGTCAATCTCGATTCTCTTAAAATATTAATTTTTTGGAAGGTCATAGGTACAAAGATTACATTAGGATGAACTTTGGGTCACAAGTGTATTACGTGGATGTGATTGAAGAAAACGGATGGAATCCAGGTACACCATAAGAATTCTAGGTTTAAATGGCTTTTTATCTTTTAAACATTCGAGAAAATGAAATATATCAAGGAAAAAACCCCACAGAAATCGCATTGTTCCTCCCTTGCAAGAAAATATGTCACTTTGAATTTTTGTGTTCATGGTTATATATGGGTTTTCAGTTCTTTTTTATCATGGTAGGGACCCACCAAAAATTCCCACTTTACAATCCATCCATATATATATATATATATATATATATATATAGTAACTTAGTTTAAGGAAAAAAGGTAATGAAATAGGTAGAAGAGTAAAGATAAATTATTTACATAAAAATTTAAGAATGTGCACTCGAAATACAAATTCATTGTTGGAAATTATTTTCTACCTCATTGGGGACAAAAATATTTCTTAGAGGAGAAAATAGGATGTTAATGAGGAAGAAGATAAAACCATGAATATTTTTGGCAAAGTTCTTGTAAAATGTATATGAGATTGAAATTATATTAGGAAAGGTTTTTCTCATACGTATTTAATATATAAATCCTACACCCTTATCAAGAAGGACAACAACATGTAATGATATATAGTGTAAATGCTAAGGAATTTAAATGGGAACAAATATTGTTGACGTGTTGTATAAAGTGGTAGATATCTTGACTAACATGACGTTCATAATTACATGACATATAGTAGAATGAAATTGTTGCTTAGTAAAATTGTAAGGAACAGACATTAAATATGTTATTTAAGGGATAAGTGCAGTAGATATAAATTGGCTCATGAACCTCAAATTATATAAAGCGAGTAGATTTAGTGTTAATTATGTAGTAGTTGTTGGAAGTTATGTGAATGTTAAAATTATTTTAATAAAAGACTATAGGATGTAAGTGTATATATCTTATTAAAGGTTAATGAGGTTTTACCTTTCGATGGTTAGTCTTTATGTGAATGTGGTTCTTATTGAGAATGAACAATACCAAGACAATTTTTTCCTATGTGTATATATTTTATTATTTTTCATGCATAATCTCAAAGATATTTTTTAATTAAGGGTTATCTTCATTACTATACCCAACCATTTCCAAATTAATATTTTCAAAAATTATAAGAGTTTTAAAAAAATCCAGTATTTTGTTGAAATTTGATTTTTTTACATGTTGACCTAATTTATACATTTATTTGGGATATTCAATATTATGATAACTTAAAATAAAAATGAAATTCCTTCTACTTTCTCCAAAAGTTAGTTTTTATTTTCTTTAAAGAGGGAAAACTTAAATAATGGTTAGTAGTCCTTACTTGTAATATCCCAACCACCACACATTATCACACTATTATCCGGGGTATAACCCACATATTTATTGTGAATACTATAAAGAGGTGTAACTAAAAATATAGATAAATGTACATATAATGAAACCTATAAACTTAATTTCATAGTTAACAATATGTACTTTGATATCTTGTATAGTTTTGAATGACGTGTAACTAAAATTAGAGATAAATGTATATATAATTAAACAAATTAATTTAATTTTATAGTTAGCAATATGTAAGATTAATCATGGAATTTTTTTAAGGTTATGATATTTATGTCTATTGATTTCTAAAGAATGAAGTGACATACGTTATATGGCTAAATTAAGTTATGGTGCCTCATTAAATATAATACATCTTGTTATTTTAATATTATAAAAATTATAGAAGTCGCCTATTTAAAATTATGATAATTAGACAAGTGTACAATGGGTTCGTAAATTGTAGACATCTCTTAAGACTTAACTTGTGCTAGGACTTAAAAACCATTTAGGTGTCATAAATATCAAAATTGAAGGTTGTAAGATGTTTTTTCAATGTATATAGAGTATTTATGGGTAGTATAAGTTATTTTCATAGTATAGAATGAACACCATGAATTACCTTATTGAAATAATTGTGTTTTGAAGAGCTAAATATGTGTGATATATGTCAAATATATATTAATGGAGAAAATTTATATAAAGGTGTAGACAATATTATCGTCAAATTCATAAGAATTTTTTAGGGGTATTACATCATATTTGTTTGTATTTTAAGGACTACAATTGCTTCAATATCTTTTTGATTCTACACACAAGTTTGGTCACCATAAAGGTAGGTTCATACCCTCTTTCAACCATTTTCCCCAAATTTAGTCTCTTAAAATATGATGTTCCTAGGGCATTAGCACATGCTACGTACAAAATTATACCAACTTTGGGATATAGAAATTTATTATATTAGTTTTTCATGGAAAGAAAGGGACAAATTTATTTTCAATCATTCATCTCTTTGTGATTGTTTTCCTATTACTAAAAAAATACAATTTATTTCAAATATGACTTAAACTTGAAATACAAGAGAATAATTTTTCCTTTGATGTTATCCACTCTCTTGCACCACTTGGGTAGTATTCATCGCACTATTGATTGAGTTCCACTACATTTTGAGCCATGTTGTCTTTCATCATCTTAAGGTCTGCAAAATTCATATTATCTTAAGAGTTGATTCAACATCAATAGGAATCAATCTTATAGTAGATATTAAAGTGGATCATTTTATTTATGGCATTCCTCACTATATCATAAGTCATGGGATGGTAATGGGTTTGTTTCATCATATGCGGGTGGATTGAGAGCTCACGAGTAGGGAAATATGTCTTGTATTTCATTATAAATGTATCCTTTTAAGCATGACCTACGTTAAATATCTGAAAAGTTGAAGATCAAGAATAGTTGAGAGTTCGACTAATGGAGGTGGTTGGGGCTAGAGTGATAACTTATGTAATCCTATAGCTCTGTTAGATTTTGTATTTCTCTTATACATCTTATATTTTTGTGTCTTTTTCATTTGTATTGCACTTTAGCTTTTTTATCATACACATATATTTCTTAACTTTCGAATGGAAAATATGTAAATACCTTTTTAAAACTTATAATAAGTGATGTGTCGTGCTGCTATCAATAGTCTAGTCGTACATATATGGACTGAGCAAACCTTATAATAAATCATGATTCACATTCCTAGAGGTTTATATAATAATATGATGATGTCTATAAGCCACTTTACATTAAAAAAAAAAAAGGACGAAGAAGAATGACTATCATAATACTTGCAATGTTACATAAAGTATGTGATTTTTCAAACAATGCATTTCAAGAAGAAGTAAATATGTGTAGAAGGATCCTTGCTGTGACAAGCACACATGCATTGAATAGTTCCATTCCTCTTTGAGAGAATCATGTATAGTTAATAGAGTTTGAAACAATGAACATTTATGGACAATGAAGCTGCAAAAAGATTGAGCCATTGCTAAAAGCTAGGTAGAATTTTTATCAATGAAGACACAATAGCTATTATGGTGCATCATATTATATTTCATAGTTAGCAAATAACTACAATACTATAACTTAAATATATATATAGAATACAATGTTTAAAGGGGGTTGATGGCTCTAACTAATTTTTTACGTACATACATAAACTGTCAAAAGTATAGCTAGATTGAGGCAGTTTATCACGAAAATTAGTCTGAAATCGTTGTGATTAAGCAATTTTGGTTATAATGTTTAAATATAATATACTTTATAAAACCTATCGGGTCAAACAAAGTTTACATGATAAACTATTTCAAGTGGGACTGACTGAAGTCGCTCTCTAATTAATACAATATTGAAAACCCAATCCGCTTAGAAGAGTGAATTTGTTTTAGATTAACTTCCTGCTTTAACTTCAACTTAAACTGGGATCTTCGTAACTATAATATAAGCTGCATTCCCACTTCTTTCCTTTTTGGCTCTGTAATATAAGTGAGTGCCGTTACATATTAATAAGCATACTGAGAAACCATAATAGAAATGAGGTGGACGAAATTAAAGAATATATATTAGAAAAAGAGGAACAGTAGTAACAAACCTGCACCGCAAGTGGAGATAGTGAGACCATGTCAACAGAAAGTAATTGCAGCGGAGAAGCAGAAGCAGAAGCAGCTGGAGCATAATCAGGATTATCATCATCATTGTCGTCATCGTCATCATCATCACCATGTTTCCTGTACCAACTGGGTTTTGTGTTTGTAATCCAGAGATCCAAACCTTTCATCGTAAACATACTGCTATTGCAAACAAGCAAGATTTGAGATGACTTAATGACTGCCTAATTTAGTTAAAACCCCAAATTAATCCAGGAAAAACAAGCACAGGACCAAAAACAAAGGATGCTTAGATGTGAAGCTTAATAATAGTATTCTAATGGTATGGGAGTCTAAGGTTGAGCAATGCTGTATTTATATATGCAAAGACACGCTCTCCTTCATGTTTTCCTCACTTGTAGCACAGGGTGTAAGCGTGGGCGACCGTGCCATGCACAGTATTCGCTTTCTTCCCCTCTGGATAAAAGGACCTTACACTTTTTGAGTAAGTGGGGAAACGCGGCCAAACAGGCATAAATGTCCTTCCTTTTTTCTTTAGTAAATGTGGGCCACCTTAAATGATTTAAAACTTAATTTCACTGTTAATTTTACCTACCAATGTTAAATCGTCGAGTTGAAATCTGAATATGATTGCAATGATAGCTTCCACATCTACCAATAGTATTAATAATTCAAAAATTATCTCATAATCCATTAAAAGGTAAGATATCTTCTGACCAACCATAGAAAGTCTGCGAATTGTCTTGGATAGTTACTGTGTAGAAATAAGACACATAAAACATCAAACAACAGAAATAAAATAAAGAATTGCAAATAAAAATAGCTTATTTTTAACCACAAACAACATTGTTATACAGCGTATTTTTGACTCCAAAGAGCACTGATGTCCAATAGTAATTATTTTTCCTTCTTCTCCGAGCTTCAGCTCCTTACAATATGAGTATACAACACTTAAAATTTTCACCAAAATATAGAGGTTTTCTTCTAAAAATAAACCACAACTCTAACACAGAGCAATCTAAAAACAGAGTTTTTTAATTTTTAAAATGTTTTTTCTAAAATAGCAGTAAAGTGGACTATCCTTAATTTAAACAAGTAATGGATACTTTAAAAAAATTCTATCTTTTTCCTATTAACAAAAGGAAGATGTAGTACCCACCTTTTCCTAGTTTCAGTTATCTACTGACTCCATACTGATATTTGATGATTAAACATGAATTATAGCTCATTTTTTATATTATGTTATGATTTTTTTATCATTCGTGGACATGTATGATGATTTGGGCATGTAGAACCAACTTAGCTTTGACTAGTATGATAGTTCATTTCATTAGATGTTTTGGATACTAACATGTACGATGTCGTTGATCTTATTGGATATATGATGGACATATGGTTGTGTTACACATCTTGATTTTGTGGATTATGTGGTTATTTGAGGTTATCATACTATAGCATGGATGGATGTCGATTATATGTACTGCAATGGCTAACACATGGTGAATTTATGTGAAATTGTGCATGTTTCTCAATTACAATTCCATATTGATGATGTGTTAGCATAGTTAGCATGTTTATACCTCAATTGATTTACTTAGTAGTTGATTTATACTTTTATTGGATAAAGACGTTTAATGTTTGCAATAAGTGTGCATATTGTAGGGCACAAGAGAATGTAAGTTTCGGGGTAGCTACACGAATGTGCATAAGCGGCCCATGGACCGAGTCTTAGCCATGTTAGTTGTATGACACCTTATTGGTCAGTGCATGTACTATTTGGCCACCATGAGTGACCCTTAGATTATAATATGGTATATTTTGTAAAATTTAATTGTGCTTAGGTTGTTTATTGTTTTTAGGTAGTAGGTTAGGGGACATAATGGTCCCCACTTATATTAAGGATGCTTTTTTAAGCGTTCACTTGATTAATGAGGATTGAGGTCACATAAGCACCCTAAAGTGGGTCTCGACATCCTAAACAAATGCTTCCAAAAATGTCAAACCTGAAATTGATTTATTTCTGGCATTTTTAGAGACCCATTTTGGTTTTGGGGGTTCTCTTAGCATAAAAATGAGCCCATGGACCCTACCTATTAGGTAGGTGGACGTGAGACTTAATTTAAAGGCCAAAAGGGAGTTTCCCTCCAATTTGGTCTCTTTCTTGTCACCATTCATGTAAGAATGGTGGGGTTGTATTTTGTGAAATGTTGGATCGGATTGTTTTATTTTTTTTTGGTAATTTGGGGGAGTAATGCTTAAATAAAGATTTATCTTTTCTTCCTTTTGTTTTTGGAATCTTTGTTTGGAGGGAAGAGAGGGGTGACACATGTCACCCCTCATTTGTGAGGAAGATTACTTGGTTTTCTTCAAATACTCCCTCATGTGGGAGAAAGAGGACTTTTTGGCTTATCATTTGTGCTTGGTATGCTTTTGGAGTTGGAGCTCTTGCTTGGACAAGGATTTGGAGAAGCTTAGAGATTGGAGAGCTTTTGGAGGTAGGATCTTTGATCCTTTTTTGTGTTATTTTGCATGTTAAATTGTATATTTCTTATTGTTGAAAGTATGGTCTTGTTTTGTATGTGTTTCATGTTTGTTTGGTTGTGTTCTTTTGTTGTTTTCTCCATCCATCATATGGCTTGATGTATTTGGGAGTTTTGTTTGGGAGAGAGAGAGAGAGAGAGAGAGAGAGAGAGAGAGAGAGATTTTCCTCTTAAACCTCATGGCTTGATGAGCAAGCCATGTTGGTTTCTCTTTTATCCCCTCATATGGTTTGAGGTGGGGAAGGTGCTTCATATAGTTTGTACCCCTTCCCCAAACATGGAAAATAAACCCAATGGGTTTAAAAATCCTCCTAGGGAGAAATTTACGGGAATGAGAGGAGTAATAAGGAGGATTTTGAAGATTTTGTAAGTGTGCATCTTATGGTTGGACCACACTCTATGGAACTATTAGATGTCTCATCTACTCTTCCCCTTTTTGAGGATGAATTTGGTGTTCTCCTCTTTTTGTTTGGTTCTCATTTGTTGTGTTTTGTGGTGCATGATTTTAGTCTTGTATGTGATGTTCTTGCTATTACCTCTTCCTTATTCTCGTGCACATTTGTGGGAGCAATCTCTCTCTCCCATGGGCTTGGGGAGGCTAGTATGTCCTCAAAATTTCGGAAAGGAATGTAATTATTCCTATACATTGGGTGGTAAATTAAGTCTTTCTCTTCGTGATGAAGCCTTTATGGATGGACCTAAAATTTGGAGTTTAAAGCTTTAGGATAGTTGGAGCATTCTTTCTTACCTTGGCCTTTTGTTTTCCCAAATTTGGGAGAGTATTACTTCTTGGATTTAATTTGGTTATTGCAATGTTCATTGTAAATGATTTTATATCCTAGGAATTGAACCATGTATATTTTGTTCTTGATAAATTAGTGTTTAGCCATTCTATTGTGAAGATGTAATGGACTTTTGAATGTTTGATGTCTTCTTATTGAAAAAAATCTTATTATTGTTTTGTATGATGTAAGATCACTCTTGAATGTTATAATAAGAACTTATGTTTCTAATTTGTATTGTGGTATGTAAACTTGTTACACGAGGCTTTGAATGCTTACATCCTTCCGAAAAGAAGGTAGTTATTTTAGGACCTTGATTTCCTTCATATTGTTGGAGTTGTCATTTTCATTTTGTATTTACTTGTAAATATTATTTCAAAGGAAAGTGAGGTAATATATTCATGTTGAATGGCATTTAATCATGCCTTAGAGTATGTTGCATTCTTCCTTCATTATGTTGTATAAATTCTTCTATTTTATTTCTCTTGAAAATGAAAAATAAAATAGTAGCAAAGGAATGAGATAGGTTTGTTTGATTTTCCCTTGTGAAGAAAAAAAAATCGTTGTAGTGTAATGTTTATTCTAACATGGTATGGAAATCTTTGCTTCCAGCTTTATATGTTATCTACACTAGTTTCGATTCATCAAACTTTAATACATGCATAACCGGATACATAATTTTAAATTGGTAATCCATTTAGATATAAATATATTTATATGTGAACATAAATATTCTCTTATATAAAATACACACACACAGATATGAACCCCTGAAAACCACAGTTTGTTGGATATATGTATATTTTGATATATGAATTTGTATTCCATTTCTGGATAAAATCATAAAAAGGAAAAATCAGCCTTATAAATAATGAATATAAAAATAAAAGTTAAAAAAACCAAAAATATATATACATGTATAATTTAATTATGTGTTGGTGAAGCCATAACATATGGCTGTGGGGGATGTGCTTAAAAAACAAAAATAAATAAATAATGGTTGTGAAATCTTAAATAACAAAAAACAAAGAAAATTTCTTTATGGATATATTTGTAAAAGTCGAGCTTGGTTGTCTTTCATTGGGAGGTTGTTGTTGCACTCAACATAGAAAATAAATCAACTAAGAGTTGGGATTTGCATTGCATAAATAATATAGTAAAAAAATACATATGTATTCAATGGCTATGCCTGTGCAGAAAGTGAGATGAATAAAAATGATTATTTTGTATTTGGGTTGGGGTGGGGCGGCCAAAGCCCCACTCCCTCTGCCATACTAACATGGCTGCCCATTTTTGTATTAAAAACCATAGCCATATAATAAACCGCTACCTCCGTTAGCTAAAAAAAAAAAAGAGCAGAGGGGCTTCTTTTTCAAACTAAATCCAATATATATGAACACGAAACCACTTCTTTAAGTTAATAAAAAAATTACAGGATGAATCGATCCACCCAAAAAGGACTTCTCTCTAGTAAATAAAAAAATAAAAAAATGGTTGAAGCCGTAGCCTCCCAATAAAAATAAGGAGGAAATGGTTATAGCAAAAAAATCTTCTCCACCTAATCTTGCAAAGAAAAAAATTAAAAAACTAGGAGAAGAATCCATGCTTCCATAGTTTCCATTTTGCTTCCATAGCCTCCCCTCCAAAACCTTTAAAACAAAATAGAGGCAAATGAGAGAAAATAAAAATAATAAAGGAAGTCTTAGTTGTGAGGATAATGGAAACTCTCGAGAAACTTTAGATCAAGGGCTAAGATTGGATAGGTCAAGTGGCCCACATCTCTCCCTACATTATTTTAAGTTGTGAAATTTTGTGAGAATGTGTAATAAAATAAAGGAAAGGTGTGGGGTCAATTCAATTAAAGGGTGCATATAAACTTTCTAGTTTATACTTTATAGAATTTAAATAAAAGTGGCCATGCTTAAATAAACATCATCTTGGAATAGAGTTTGGATTTAAAAATTGAGGGGTTCGATTTTTCCATTATGGGCCAAGTTATGAATTATTGAATAGAAAACTAAGGGGTAACAAAATAGGAGTTAATGTAGTTCATTTTCTTTTTCAAATAAAAAATAAATTACTCAAAAATTTAGTGCTTCTAAGGATTTTGTTAGTGTTGTAAAATGCGGCATTACATCTTGTATCAAAGCGCAGTTCCAACATCGTACATTGGCTAGGATTATGTAATAGATTAATGAATTTTATTTGGTTTGGTTTCCGTCTTAGTGAAAATGTTTCCGCTAAACTTGTGCAATTTTATTTTTTGTTGAAAAAAAGTTTGTAATGATATGTTTGACATAGCATACCTAGGATAACCACTTTGGAGTGTGTTATTACTTTAGGATGTGTCTCACGTTTTATTTCAAGCTCAGAAAATAAAAAAAATTGAGAAATGGAACAATTAGTGGTGATTGGAATGCATGTTTTGTTCTAACTCTCTACCCTAAACACCGTGTGAAAGTTAGAAAAAGTCATTCAAAAATATAGTGCAAGTGGCTTCGTGGCTTGATAAGCGAGATCGTTTCAAACAATCATGTTCTCTACTCACATGAGAAATCACAATAGTATCTAAACCCAATTTATAAGACCATTTCATCATTTAGTTGAATCCATTTTGAGCCCAATTTATCACATTAATGTATGGGATAACAACTCAAATCAAATAAAATATTTTTTTATTTGGGCCCATGGTTTAGGAACCTCGGTAGAAAATTGAATTCTATGACTTCGACCTTTAGTATTTCTAAATTTCAATTATTTACAGGAATTAGGAGGCCTCTAGTCATTCGGCACAAAACAAAAACTTGTCAATGAGTGACATAAATTAGCTCTGAAACAAGGTCATAACTAAAGTTCTAGTTAATAAAATTATGTTTTGTAAGTTACATCGGATTCTCTATATATTGAAGAATAGATGAGAATCGATATAATGAGTTTTTGAATTGTGGTCACTTATTTTCAGGACCCATTTTGTATCCAATTTCACTAAAAATTTGTTAAAATGCAATAGCAAAACTTTAATAGTTGGCTCCGAGAAAGTGCTTCAATTTGAGATTCATTCGCCCCTTTTGAATATTGTATGTCTTGTTTGACTCCATATACAACAAATAATTTTCTAAAAGTATGTTTTTTATCCTTTGAGTACTTTTTACTTGTTTGGTAGGCACCTTTTATAGCCATTTTGGCTAGATCATAAAACAAGAGAATTGGGTCTTAACAAACTATTCGACTTCTTACAATGCACTTAAAGGGTGCAAGCTTTTGTAATATCATTATTATATTTTTAAGTGTTTTCTAGGTTGAAAGTTAAGACCCAAAAAAATTTATATGCTAAGAGGTTTTTGGAAGCTATATGTTTCGGTGTAGTTTGGTCATTTTGGACACCATAAAAGTATAGTTGTTGATTTTGGAAATAATAGTTTTTCGATTGTCCAAGTGTAGAATTGTTTCATTGGTGTAAGGAATGTGTCTACGTTGTTGGTTAGTTGTATTTTCTCTTTGAGTGATCCATTTATTTCTTAGGACACTCACTCGTAATGTTAAGGGCACCACTTTTAAACCTAACAAAACCCTTTTGGTATGGGCATAAAATAAATTGTGCTTTGTGTAGAACAACCAATAAGATAAAATTATCTTTCATTTCTTGGAATTTAATTATTATGAAACAGAATTATCTTCACTCCTTTTGTTATGTTATTAATATTAAATTGCATAACCCTCTTTAAAAGGAAGTACACCAATCGACCTTATAAAATTGGTTCCCTTTTGAAAGCGTTTTGCTAAAATTAACATACTTGTATGAAAAAAATTTAATGTAAGATCTTATAACTTGTCTCTAAGTAGTCTATGGTAAAGGGAAAAGGTTTTTAGTGTTTCTTTTCATGTGATGGCCTTATATGAAGTAATATTTCATAGTTATTTTATCTTATTCTAAGTAAACTAGATAGCCCTTGAGCTATTGGACACCGGCTCTAGCTACACAACTTAAATTCTCATCGAATCCCTTAGCATAAATTTTGGGTTAGTTTTAGTAATGTTTAAATAATTTTAATCCTCCTTGAGCTCGATAAGCCTATTTTCATTCTATGACCACTTACTAAGTTTTTTGCAATGTAACTTGGTTAAAACATTTTACCTTAGTAAGTACACTTGTGATTATAAACCTCCTCGAATTGGTTAAAATATTACTAAATAAGAATGTTTATAATGCTAAAAATCATGTGTAGAAAACATGGAATTACCCTCTCTCTCTAACCTTATCTAGTGGATCTAGAAGAACAATAATTATGAATAAATAAAATAAAATAACTAGAATATCTCATTTTATCTCTCGATAACAATTAAAGAGAACAAATTAGTGTCGATTGCGCTCTTGGTTGGGCAATATGGTGTACCCGGATAGTGTTGATCATGAAATTACAAACAATATGGTGTAAATAGTGTGGATTACAATAACTCGTGACCAAACGAAATAACATATATGCCCATGACTAACTCTATATACTTATACCTTGTAAACAACAATAAAATCATAAAATTCTATATAAATGGAAAAATTTGTTGATTATGTATTTTAAAACCACCTTGGTTTACCAACAATTTTACCTTTATTACTCCTTAAAATCCAAGATTGTGGTAAGTGTAAGTTATTGATTTAAATTGAATAAGTAATGTTTATTAATCTTAGTTTTTATATTCATATAATATGGATTGCACTCTAAATTTCAAGTTTATATCGTAACTTCAACATTATGTTTCAATCCCTAAGTTCTAGATGAAAATTAATGTGAATAGTCAAAGGTTACAATAATCTCACAAACTAAACATTCCTTTAGCTACTTGATTCTTAGGAGACTCATGTGTAAGAATTCCTTCAAATTGAAAAATCTAAAGTTTTATAAGATAAATGGTGAAAAACCTTATTGTAAGGACTAAGAATAATTATTAAGTAATATTTCCACCTACCTTGGGTATAGGCCTCTCTTTTTATCTATATAAACACTAGTTAAGCAATGTAAATTTGGATTTATTTCGAAAGCTATGTTGTTTTGGGGTATTTTTAAAACCTGGCCCATTTGTTATTATCACTTAGTAGGGTGGAAAAATTAAATTTCTTTGTGTAAAATGGAATATGTGTGTGTGTGTTTTATATCTTGAGACTGCTGATGGCGAATCACAACACCCCCGAATGTCTACAACTTGATGGGTTGAGACTCTCAGGTCTTATTGCATAACATGGAGCTTTTCCCAAGTGTGGGACCTTGCAAAATCAGAAAATCTCTCCTGGATGAAGGCCGGTTCCTATTCCTCTAATCGATGCACACGTAAAAATGCAGAGGGTTTACTCAAAACCTAAACTAACTTTCCAAGGAGACAGGTAAGAAGGTGCATAAAATAAAACCTAAACTACAAAGGTGATGCACCAAGGAATGAAGAACACATGTCTTGCCAATAAACACAAACCATTAAAATGTAATGCAAGATCATGCACGATAACCATATTTGTAGTGAAAGATCAAAAGATGCAAATGAACACAGAGAGAGGGTTTAGAATCATCCACGAGACATGCATTATTTGCTCAAAATATTGACACAATACACTACAAAGTGCCAAGAGGCAAAGTTGCATTACAGCTTTTAGATGGGAGGTTTGAACTCCACAAGTTCACTCCGCCAAAGAGAAGAAGGGAGGGGCAAAACAATAATGTCCAACCTTTAGAAAGAAGCCCCTCCTTACAATTTATAGGAAGAAAGAGAGAGAAAAGAGAGAGGAATTCCAAATCTACCCCAACCACCTCCAAGTTGCATTTAATTCATCTCATTATGGTGGTAGGTGAGAACCCTAGCAAACCCAAAAAGTGACGAACTATATTTTGCATTTTTAAGAAATTTTTCTCACCCAATTAAATATATCCATTCGTAGTTGGACAGAGGACCTCGTAAGCTTTCCGAAAAGTCCAACCTTGCATTAATCCGAGCTCCCTGTGAAAAGTTATGGCCATTTGAATATCTGGGTCAAGGTCTGCTTCCTGTCAGTGCTCAAAATGTTGCACCTCCTGAAGGTGTGCCTTGGCGCATCCATCCCTATGTCAACATACTCTTACATGCACCAAGGCACAAATTTCTTCATGTCGACACCTTATGTCATGCGCCCTTAACCTGTGCCTTGGCGCATCCTTTTTCATGTCGAAATCCTTTGTTGTGCGCCTTCTACTGCGCCTTGGGGTGTTGGTGATGCAATAAATATTGGGCTCTAAGTTTCTTTGATTTCCATATTCTTCTACTTGTCTATATCTACCCGGGGGAAGATATTTACAACAATTTTGGTGACTCAATGGGATCACCTGCCTGCTAGGTAGAAGATCAGTGGCCTTTTAGCAATCCATTGGGCATGGAGTCATAAGCAATAACTTGAAACCATCCTGATATCTAATCCCGAACCTGATACTGCAACTCCTTCTCTGACACCATGTTGGACTGTAGAAATTCAAGCTAAGAGCAACAAAACCTATGCCAAGCACTTAGGGAAATGAAACCTAACTACAACAAGAAAATGTGCATCCGCACTTAGAGAAATTGAAATCTAGGCTAATATTTACAAGGGTAAACCTTTTTATTTTAGTGGCAATGTTTAAGATAGATTCCGTTAACCGGAATCAGGAGTTCTTCTCCATCCAATGTAGATAATTGGAAGGCATTACTACTTTTACATCTTGTGACCTTGTAGGGGCCACTCCAAATGGCATCAAACATGGAATGCCTTCCTGGTTTTTCCTGATCTGCATTCCATTTCAGAACTAGGTCCCCTTCTTAGAAGGTCTTTGCTCTTGCCTTCTTATCAAACCATCTTTTTACTAAGGCCTGATCCTTTTCAATTGTCTGAACTACATATTCTCTAATTTCTTCTAATTCCATCAACTCTGCATACCTGGCCTCCATTGGTTTGAACTGAGACAACTCCAACTGCTTCATGAGCTCCAATGCAGTAATTTTAATGATGTAGGCACACGCCTCTTTCCCATAGACCAACTTGTAAGGAGAACTACGTGTAGACCTCTTTGACATTATTCTGTCAGCCCATAATGCTGATTTTAGCTTGGTATGCCATGTCCTTTGGTTTTCATCTAGAGTCCTTCTGATGATTCTTAGCAAATTCTTGTTCGTGGACTCTGCCTATCCATTACCCTGCGGGTAATAGTTTGAAGAGGTGCTCAAATAGATTCCATTATTGACAGCCCATTCTGTAATCTTGGAACCTATGAATGCTAATGCATTATCTGATATGATAGTGGCCGGCACACCGAACCTGGTCACTATTCCTTCATAAAAGTCTAGTATGTTAGACTCATTTGCTTCTTTGAGCGCTACTACTTTGGTCCACTTGGTGAAATAGTCCGTTTCCGTGAGAATCCACTTGTGACCTTGACTTGAGTTTGGGTTGATGACCCCGATGAAGTCTAATCCCCATTGCATAAATGGTTGGTCAACCAAAATCGGGTGCAATGGAAGTGTTGCTAGTCTTTCTTTGCCTGTGAAGAGTGCACATTTCTTGCACTTTCTTATCCATGTATAGCAGTCACTGAACACTGTGGGCCAATAATACCCTACCTTCATTATCTTGAGAGCTGTTACCCATGGGGCGAAATGTCCTCTAGAATCTCCATCATGAAAATCTCGTAACACCCTCTCAATTTGACCTGTCCCAATGCACCTCAATAGAACTCCATTGATGTCTTTTTAAACAAAACACCATCAACAAACACATATGGAATGGCTTGTAATCTAAAGTATCTCCTCTTTTCTTTGCTCATTTCTAGAGGGCATAGGCCTATCTGTAGGAAGTGTATCATATTCTGAGTCCAACAAGGAGCAGGCACGTCATCATCTTCCTGTTCTTGACCATCATGTAGTACTAAGACAGTCTCTTTTTCATCACCTACTTCAACTTGCCAACTCAAAGCTAGTTGTTCACATAGTCCTTTTCCACGTACTAGCTTCATGACCTTGATCTCGACGCGTCATATTCCATGACATGGGTTATCCATCCTGCACGTTTCTCGTTCAAATCCTTTTTAGAAGAAGTCCTTGACTCCCGCATGAGAGACCAAAAATTGGATCTTGTTGTTTGAGACTAAGTGCTTGAATTTCTTTAAGCTCCTGATCACTACAAGGACATGCTTTTCAATGAAAGAGTACCTATTTTCGTATTCCTCCAAGCCTTGACTAAAGAAAGCAACTGGTTGTTCGACCCTTCTTTGTTTTGTTGTACCAAGATTGCGAAATTATGTCTCCACCACCGAAGGCATATAACATGAAGTCCATGGAAAATTCTAGATTGACGAGAGTCGAGCTTGAGATATAGCCTCTTTTATTGCCTTGCCTTCATATGTCCACTTAAATGCCATGCTCTTCTTCAACATCAACGTTATTGGCTTTACGAGAGCTGCAAAGTTTGGAACAATCCTGCGGACAAAATTGATCCTTCCCAAGAAGCTTTG
This sequence comes from Taxus wallichiana var. yunnanensis, assembly GCA_018340775.1. Classification (NCBI taxonomy): domain Eukaryota; kingdom Viridiplantae; phylum Streptophyta; class Pinopsida; order Cupressales; family Taxaceae; genus Taxus; species Taxus wallichiana. The sequence goes on along the minus strand of CM031244.1, from coordinate 346,843,165 downwards.
AAGAGCCTTCTTATGAATTGGCAATGGCAATGCTCAAATTTCTTCAACTCTTTCTGGGTCAAACGTCAATCCCTCATTTGAAACAATATGGCCTAGAATTTTTCCCTCGTGAGCCAAGAATATGCATTTTTTGGGATTCAATGATACCCAAAATATTCTATACCTCTGAAATACTTGCCTTAAATGAAAGAGGTGATCCGCTGCATTTTTTGAGAATACAAAGTGATGTCATCAAGATATATCATAACTATTTTGTTGATCAACCCTTGAATGCCATATCCATTTCCCTTTAGAAAGTGGCTACAACATTTGATAGCCGAAATGGCATTTTCTTGTAGGCATAGGTGCCCCATTTGGTGGTGAAAGCCATCTTGAACTGGTCATCTTCTTTCACCATTATCTGATTATACCCCGAATAGCCATCTAGGAGAGAGAATCTCTCCGAACCAGACACCACTTGTAATATTTGTTCCATTGAAGGAAGTGGGTAATGGTCTTTGAGAGATGCCCTGTTGAGGTCTTGGAAGTCCACAAACAACCTGATTTCTCCACTCTTCTTCATGACTGGAACCAAGTTTGAAACCTAGCTTGAGTGCTTGATCGGGAATATAATGCTTGCCTCTATTAGCTTATTTAGCTCTTTCTTCATTAGAGGCTCAATGTGAGGGTTGACTAGTCTCTGCTTCTACCTGATGGGCTTAGCATCTCGATCCAATTCTATGCTATGTTGTGCCAACTTTGGATTGAATCCTCTTAATTCTTCATAGCTCCAAGCGAAGACATCTGGAAATTCTTGGCAAAGCTGTATGAAATCTGATTTCTCTTGCTCAGTGGCCACTTTACCAATTTGAAGTGTTTTGCCTTCCCTAACCTGCACTGGCTCCGAATCTTCTCTCTTGACTCGTATGTTAGCCTTTTCCTTACAGGCAGTATGTGTCGTTAGGGTTTAAGATAGACTCCAATAATACTAAACCCTTGGGAAGCTTGTTTGTCCGCACCGCACTACTTGATCCCCGTACTACCGCTCTAGTATTTCCCGATTCCTAGCCGAGAATTCAGCCTCTTCTTGTAAAAAAAAAATTGACGATCTGCATGATCGTTCTCAAACACCTACCAACTTGTTTTATTATCTCGGAACTGCCGCTGGCCTCACAAGCACATGGATATGCACGGTTGTGTTTTTCCCTTCGATGTTTTCAACCACATCAAATGTTGCTTCAATCTACTGCGAGCCTATCTCCAGCTTCATTTTTCTTCCTAGGTATGGACATGATTTTGAAAGCTTTGAAATTCTCAACGAGGTCCCATACCCTATTCTTGTAGTTCTTCAAGAGGTCATTCTTTATAGCATGTTGTCCCCTATGGTTGATGATTAGCTCACTATCCCCGAACACCTGTAAGTTCTTTATGCGCTTTTTCTTGGCCCAATGAAGTCCATGAATCAATGCCTCATATTCAGCTGTGTTATTTGAATAGGAAAACTAGAAATAGAAAGCTGAATAATATTTGATGCCTTGAGGTGAAAAAATCATAGCTCCTCCTCCTGCGCCTTGCCTACTCCTTGATCCATCAAAAATAACTGCCATACCTCATTGTCATCCTTATGGTCTAGTTTGGTGATGCTAGGAATAGACTGGTTTTCTTCATGTATGCAATAGACTCCTAGCTCAGATTCTTCTACTTCTTGGTAGGGATCAAAAGCATGTACCTTGCTTTCCCATTCATCAAGAGTCAAATTTGGGATGCTTCCAACTTTGGTGTCAGCTTCATCTGTGTTTGGATAATCTTCTTGGTCAAATGCTGAACAGTTGGCATTGATTTGTCTTGGAGTATGAGGCTCAATGTGAAATTTTGCAATTGGTTCAGATCTGATTGTGACCTTAGTACCATATCTTGTTCTAAACAACATGTGTGACCAATCAGTAGATAAGTAGCCTCCAATTCTAGCTGTGAAATCCCTTGATAAGCATAGGGCAAAGAGTGGTGGAAAATCTATCACTGACACATCTTGTAAAACGGTAACATTGGGGCATGCATGCAAGGTAAGATTCAAACCTTTAATCACTCTCACAATTGCACTACCCCCTTTGATATGACTTCATATTGGAGACCCAACTGATCAGCTATTTGCTTGGGCATGACAGAACTACTTGCCCCAGAATCAATCATGTAATTATGTACTAGTTTATCCCCAATGATTAATGAAACATAGAATGGAGGGGGCTTCAAAACTTTACCTTGTTTTCCTCCATGATTCCCTTCAGGCTGAGAAACATTTGTGAGGGCATTCTCTTGCATATGGACTTGCTGGTTCGAAGTTGACCAATTCTTCATGGCAGCTTGTAGAAGATCTCTTTGGCCTGGGATGGATAAAGATTCCCACATTGATATATTCACATTTGTCTTCTTCATTTGATCAATGATGCTAAATGGGGATGAAACATCTCTTTGTTTTCCTTTAGCCTGCACATTCCTTTCTTGCACATGGGCAGCAATGCAACAGGTTGGTATTTGAGTTGGTTTGGAAGGTGGTTTGGGCTTTCCTTGCATGTTTGGAACTATATTTTTCTTACCAACACCTTGAGGAGTGATGGAAGGTTGTAGATCACTTGGAGCCAATGACTTCCCTTCACCAATATTCATCTTCTTTGATCTTGTGTTAGCTGCTACACTCTGACAAATTATTTGATTCATGGCACAAAAATCCTCAGCTTGCCAATTCACAAGTGCGGTATAATTTGGAGCTATGTTTTGCTGAGATGTCCCTTGTTGCTGATTTGTTTCTTGACTCACTTCACCCTCTACGCTAGTAGTTGTCACCATCAAGGCTTGGTTCAAAGCACCATTGAAGCACATAGATTGGTTGTGAGGTTCATTTCATGGGAAACACCAATCATACTCTTGAGCTATGTTGTTTTGCACTGGCACTAAGGCTTTAGAAGTAGATGCAACATTGGGGTTATAGGGTTGAAATGGTCTATTGGTGGGAGGCCTTACTTGGATTTGATTTGCAATTGGATTGGGTGGCCTATTAGGCTGGTATGGTGGCCTAGACTCGGTACTATGCTTGAGGTCGATACATAGCTTTAGCACTTTGAGCTTGCTATCTTTTGATAGTAACCAGCTCATTTCCTAAATTTTACAATTGTTTCATGACCTCTTGGAGTTCATTTGAAGCACTAGAGGATGAAGTAGAAGTTTCATTTTAACTTTGATTTATAGGAGTGGGAATAGTAGCCAAAGTGGGTGCTTGACTAGTGCTTGGATTTTCTAAGTTTGGATACAAGGGCATGGGAGGCCTAGGAGCCATCTTACCAGGCTTGAATACGATAGTTTTCAGCCCTAATGGCAATGCTATAAGCAAAGTAAGTAAGGTTGTGCCTCTCATAGATTGAATTAACATAGAAATATCGAATTCAAAGCTTAAGATAATATAGAAAAGCCTTCACTTTGTTGGCCTAACGGCCACCGGAATCCTATCCCAAGAGCTTTGAAATCTGAAGTTGAAGTCGGTCACCGCTCACTAGGAGCTCTCCGATAGTTGTCAATTGTTCTAGTAGAGACAAATTGTCTCCCTTTTCTCCAAACTGCTCATGGAGAACTATGCATAAGCGATTCCAATTTTGGATAGTACCAACTCTAAGGCTCCTAAACCATTACAATGTCTTCCCTTTGAATGAAGATGCCAAGCAATTTGACAAAGAACATCCATTTCATTTATCTCATGGATTGCACAAACGTTAGCAATGTCTTTGACATGATCACCAGGAGTGGTATGATTTTCTCCAGTGAAAAATGGAATGTTCTTCAATGCTGCAATCGAACCGGATTCTCGTGCATTGAGGGCAAGTGGGCTGCTACCCGGTGAAGTTAACAAAGGGTTTTGTTGTGCCATTCTGATTGGCCTGAGAACCCTTGTTGATTAGATGAAAGGTCTACCAAGTGGAGGGGTTGATAAAGTCCTATTTGGTGGAGATGGTGATCTTTTTGGTCTTCTTCCTCTCCTTCCTCTGCCTAGTGATAGCTGCAAGTGGATAAATAACCCCTCTTCTCGAGTGTCAGACCTGGTTCGAATTCTTCTCATGTACCTAGGCAACCTGTGCTGCTATACCACTGAATTCTATCCCCTTCGGAGTCACTAGATCTGTTAGATAATGAGCCTCAAAAGGCTAGATTTTGCCAAGTTACACACCAAACATGGCAATCATAAAAATAATTTTTTAAAACCTTGAAGGACCCAGAAGATATAGTTCTTCAATTCGGTTATCGGGTTTTTTTGGGCAGCTACTAATCCCCAAAAGGTACAGGAAAAACTTAGGTCATGTAAGGTAACTTACAAAACCTAAAATACACCATATCGAAACTTGGGACATGTTCAACACACAGGAAAACCCGAAATACAAAAAAGCATGAAATTTTGAAAGTGAAAATCTCAAAAATCTAAGAATACCCTTTTGAATATTACCCCCAGATCTATTAGCTCATGAAATTTTGAATTGTTTTGAGAAAATTAAGTCCTTGAAAATCGATTTCAAAGTTCAATGGGAAGGTGAAAAATCTGAAATTGTAAAACCTGCAATTTTTTAGTCCAAATTTCTTGAAAATTCCTTCAAATCTTGTGGAATGACCTCTTGGTCCCACCGAGTGTGCCAAAACTATTGATGGTGAATCATAGCACCCTTGAATGTCTTGAACTTGATGGGTTGAGACTCTCAGTGCTATGTTGCATAACATGGAGCTTTTCCCAAGTGTGGGACCTTGCGAAATCGGAAAAGCTCTCTGGATGAAGGCTGGTTCCTATTCCTCTATTCAGATGCACACGTAAAAATGCAGAGGGTTTACTCAAAACCTAAACTAACTTTCCAAGGAGACAGGGTAAGAAGATGCATAAAATAAAACCTAAACTACAAAGGTGATGCACCGAGGAATGAAGAACACCTGTCTTGCCAATAAACACAAACCATTAAAATGTAATGCAAGATCATGCACAGATAACCGATTTGTAGTGAAAGATCAAAAGGATGCAAATGAACACAGAGAGGGTTGAGAATCATCCACAGACATGCATTATTTGCTCCAAATATTGACACAATACACTACAAAGTGCCAAGAGGCAAAGTTGCATTATAGTTTTAGATGGGAGGTTTGAACTCCACAAGTTCACCTGCCAAAGAGAAGAAGGGAGGGAAAAACAAGAATGTCTAACCTTTAGAAAGAATCCCCTCCTTACAATTTATAGGAAGAAAGAGAGAGAAAAGAGAGAGGAATTCCAAATCTACCCCAACCACCTCCAGGTTGCATTTAATTCATCTCATTATGGTGGTTGGTGAGAACCCTAGCAAACCCAAAAAGTGGCGGACTGTATTTTGCATTTTAAGAATTTTATCTCACTCAATTAAAGATATCCATTCGTAGTTGGACAAAGGACCTCGTAAGCTTTCCGAAAGTCCAACCTTGCGTTAATTCGAGATCCCTATGAAAAGTTATGGCCATCTGAATATCTAGGTCAGGGTCTGCTTCCTGTCAATGCTCAAAATGTTGCACCTCCTGAAGGTGTGCCTTGGCCCATCCATCCCTATGTCGACATACTCTTACATGCACCAAGGTGCAAATTTCTTCATGTCGACACCTTATGTCATGCGCCCTTAACTTGCGCCTTGGCGCATCCTTTTTCGTGTCGACATCCTTTGCTTTGTGCCTTCTACCTATGCCTTGGGCATTGGTGATGCAATAAATATCGGGCTCTGAGTTTCTTTGATTTCCATATTATTCTACTTGTCTATATCTACCCGGGGGAAGATATTTGTAGCAGATGACCTAATGGACCATTTACTGAACCAAAATGAATATTGAGTAAAAGTTAACATAAATTCCATACTTGAGAAGCAGTAGTCTATACCTTCCTTTAAGGGAAAATGTGTGTTCATCTCTTGTAATCTTGAGAAAGGTATGAATGGACAAGCGGTATTCTATATAAATTATAATTTCCTAGTATTTTGATAGTTTCGGGAAACGTTCACTTTCAATGGATTCTGTTTTTCCTAACTCATTCATGTTTTCTCTTGATTATAGTATTTAAGAAATGATAAAATGTAAGTAAAAAGTTGCATATATCTTATTGAATTGAAAATTCATTGTTTTTTGTTTTATTAAGGAGTTATGAATTTTTTGGGGTGTAGAAAGTTCGAAAGTTACTTTGTCATGGTGAAATTTTTTGTAAAAATTTTAAACAATAATCAATTAAACTATCTCTTATAAGTTTTCTACAACAAACTTTGTAGCAGGATTGAGATGTTCTAGAAGATGATACATGCTTTAAAACTTTGGAAACCAAATTGAATAATGATCCGTAATTTATGGTTGGCTAGATTTTTCACCCACATATTATTGGTACCATTTCTATGTGAATGTAAAATTAATGGTCAAATCAAGTCAGCACCCTTAGTTATGCTTGGTATTATGTGAATCTTTTTCCTTGACCTTAATGAATAATGTAGATGCTAGGATCATTTTTGGATAGGCTCATGAACTTTTTTTTTTCAATACTTAAAGTAATGGTGAGCTAGGGGTGAAACCACATGGAACTTAGAAACTTTTTTCTCTTTTATTGTGTGGTGTTTGTGACACCTTCTCCGGTCTCCTTGAGTGGGATCGTATGCAACTAGTAAACAAAATTTGATAACCCCTTTCAAACAACATGTATGTTCTCTTAGCTCACCCATCATTATTTTCCTTTAAATGTAGACCTTATGTTGTACATCCTCTTATATGGACACTTATAGGAAGGTTAGACGATGAGGAAAATGAATTCATTTGGAAGCTACAATTTTCCTTGATTAATGTTTTCCTATTTGAAAAATACATTTGACCTTGAACCATGTTATATTTCATGAGACACATTTGTTAAGAAAAAATAAAATAAAATAACAGAGATCCTTTAAAGTGACCTTAATGTTGGACATACACTACGTGTGACCATGTAGAGGTTTTAAACAATGATGTTGATAACAATTTCCTTTGAAGCTATAACTTTTTTAGCTAAATTACTTTAAATGAAAGAAACACTTAGTACAAAACCAAGTTTTAATTGGTGGGACATTTTTTGTAACCAAAAACTGCATGATACAATATGATATCTTGTGAGATCACATCGCCATCTCTTCCAATGACTTCCAAGAGGAAGTCTAATTTTAGAAGAGGGAGATGTAGTGCCCACCTTTTCCTAGCTTAAGTTATCTATTGACTCTATGCTCATATTTGATGATAAGACATGTATTATAACACATTTATGAAATTAAGTTATGATTTTTATCATTCTTGGACATGTATGATGATTTGGGAGCGTAACGCCAACTTAGATTTGACTAGTATGATAGTTAATTTCATTAGATGTTTTGGATACTCACATGAATGATGTTGTTGATCTTGTTAGATATATGATGGACATATGGTTGTGTCGTACACACGATTTTGTGTGTTATGTGGTTATTTTAGGTTATTATACTATAGCACCAATGAATGTCGATTACATGTACTAAAATGGCTAACACATGGTGAATTTATGTCAAAGTGTGCATGCTTGTCAATAACAATTCCATAATGATGATGTGCTGCTAGCATAGTTACCATATTTATAACTCGATTGATTTAATAAGTAGTTGATTTATACTTTTATTGGACATAAGTGTTTAATGTTTGTAATGAGTGTGTAGATTATAGGGAACATAAGAACATGGGTTTCGGGGTTCTACACAAATGTGTACAAGTGGCCCACGAGGCTGAGTCTTGGCCATTTTATTTCTATGAATCCTTATTTTTGTATGTATTGGTTGGGCACCATGAGTTACCCTTATATTATAATGTTGTATATTTTGTAAAAATTTATTTTTTCTTAGGTTCTTTATTATTGTTAGGAAGTAATTTGGGGGACCTAATGGTCCCCACTTGTATTAAGCATGTATTTTTAAAGTGTTTTCTTGATTAATGAGGATTGGTTTCACATGATCACCCTTGAGTGGGCCGCACATCCTCAAAAAATGCATGCAAAGAGGCCAAACCCGAGATTGGGATATTTTTTGTATTTTTAGAGACCCCTTTTAGTTTTAGGGGTTCTCTTAGCATAAAAATGATCCCTTTGACCCTACCTATTAGGTAGTGGGTCTTAATTTCAATGCCAAAAGGGATTTTCCCTCCTATTTTTCCTCTCTCTTGTCACCATTCATGTAAGAGTTGTTGGGGGTTGTGTTTTGTGAAAAGTTACATGGGTTTATTATATTTTCCTTTTTGGTAATTTGGATAAGTAATGATTAAATGAAACTTTAACTTTTATTCCTTTTGTTTTTGGAATATTGGTTTGGAGGGAAGAAAGGGATAACATATGTCACCCCCTCATTTGTGAGGAAGATTATTTGGTTTTTCTACAAATACTCCCTCGTGTGGGATAAAGAGAACTTTTGGGCTTGTCATTTTTTCTTGGTATGCTTTTAGAGTTGAAGCTCGTTATTGGACAAGAATTTGGAGAAGGTTAGAGATTGGAGAGATCTTAGAGGTAGGATCTTTGATTATCTTGATGTTTTATTTTTCATGTTAAACTATAGATTGCTTGTTTTTGAAAGTAGGGTCTTGTTGTACATGTGTTGCATACTTTCTTTCTTGTGTTATTTTGTTTTTTTCTCCATCCATCATATGGCTTGATGGATTTGGGAGTTTTGTTCTAGGAAGACGGAGGGATTTTCCCTCTTAAATCTCATGGCTTGATGGGCAAGGTATGTTGGTCTCTCTTTAACTCCTCGATGGTTTGATATGGGGAAGGTGGTTGATATGGTTTGAACCCCCTTCCCCATCCTTGGAGAGGAAACCCAATGGGTTTGAAAATCCTCCCAAGGAGGAATTTAGGTGAATGGGAGGAGTAATAAGGAGGGGTGATTGTTATGGAGGGATAAGGAGGATTTTGAAGATTTTGTAAGTGTGCATCCTATGGTTAGACCACACTCTATGGCACTATTGGATGTCTCATCTACTCTTCCCCTTGTTGAGGATGAATTTAGTGTTCTCTTTTTGGTTGGTTTTCTTTTCTTTGTTTTGTGGTGCATGGTTGTAGTCTTGTATGTTATGTGCTTGTTCTTACCTCTCCTTTATTCTTGTGCACATTTTTTTGAAACTAGCTCTCTCTCCCATGCACTTAGGGGAGGATAACATGTCTTTAATGATTTTGAAATACATGTAATGATGTCTATAGGTTGGGTCGTAAATCAAGCCTTTCTCTTTCTAATGAATACTTTGTGGAGTACAAGATAAGGAGTTTAAAGCTTGAGGATTGTTTGATCATTATTGGTTACCTTGGCCTTTTATTTTCCCAAATTTGGGAGAGTATTACTTCTTGGATCTCATTTGGTTATTGTAATGTTCATTGTAAATGAGTTTATATCCTTGGGATTGAACCAATTATATTTTCTGTTTGACAACTTAGTGTTAAGATATTCTATTGTGAAGATGTAATGGCCTTTTGTATGCTTGATGTCTTCTTATTGAAATAACTCCTATTATTATTTTTGAGTAGGATGTAAGCTCACTCTTCCATGTTATAATAAGAGATTCCTTTTCCTAATTTGTAGTCTAATATTTAAACTTGTTACATGATGGTTTGAATCCTTACATCCTTTGAGAAAAGAAGGTAGTTATTTTAGGACCTTGGTTTCCTTGATTTTGGAACTCTCATTTTCATTTTGTATTTACTTGTAAATCTTATTTCAGAGGAAAGTGAGGGAATATATTCATTTTGAATGGTATTTAATCATGCCTTAGAGTATGTTTCATTCTTCCTTCATTATGTTGTAGATATTCATGTATTTTATTTCTCTTGAAAATGTAAAATAAAATAATACCAAAGGAACGCAATAGATTTGTTTGATTTCCGTTGTGAAGAAAAAAATGGTTGTAGTGTAATTTTTATTCTAGCATGGTATGGAAATATTTACTTCTAGCTTATACATTAGCTAAATTGGTTTGGATTCGTCAAACTTTAATACATGCATAACTAGATACATAATTTTAAATCGGTAATCCATTTATATATAAATATATTTATATATGAACACAAATATTCTCTTATATAAATTATTAAGGGCATATATATATATATATATATATATATATATATGTATATACATATATATATGTATATATACATATATGTATATATACATATATGTATATATACATATATATATATATATATATGTATATATATAGATATATGTATATATACATATATGTATATATACATAGATATATGTATATATACATATATATATATATATACATATATATATGTATATATACATATATATATATATATATATCTATGTATATATATATATATATATGTATATATACATATATATATATGTATATATATCTATATATATATATATATATATATATATATATATATATATAAAACCCTGAAAACCACAATTTTCTTGATATATTTATATTTTGATATATTAATTTGTATTACATTTCTAGATAAAATCATAAAAAGGAAAATTGATTAACCGAGCCTTATAAATAATGAAAATAAAAAGAAAGGTAAAAATAAATAAAAATATATATACATCTATAAGTTAATAATGTTTTGTGAAGACATAGGATATATATATATATATATATATATATATATATATATATATATATATATATATATATATAACCTAGAAAACCACAATTTTCTTGATATATTTATATTTTGGTATATTAATTTGTATTACATTTCTAGATAAAATCATAAAAAGGAAAATTGATTAACCCAACCTTATAAATAATGAAAATAAAAAGAAAGGTAAAAATAAATAAAATATATATACGTGTATAAGCCAATAATGTTTTGTGGAGACATAGGATACGGGTGTAAGGGGACATTTTATTAAAAAGACACAAAAAAAGAATGGCTATGAAATCTTAAATAACAAAAAACCAAAAATCAAAGCAAATTTCTTTATGGATAGATTTGTAAAATCCGAGCTCAGTTGTGTCTTTCGTTGGGAGGTTATTGTTACACTCAACACAGAAAATAAACTGAATATGAGATGTGATTTGGATTACATCAATAATATAGTAAACAAAATACACATATATATATTCAATGGCCATACACATGCGAAAGTCAGATGAATAAAAATGAAATTTTTGGTGCATTTGGGTTAGGGGTGGGGCAGCCAAATCCCCACCCTCTTCCACACCACCGTGGCTGCCCATTTTGGTATTAAAAAATGCATCCATATAATAAACCACCACCTTTGTTAATTAAAAAACGTAGATGGTCTTCTTTTTCTAAATAAAACCATTGTATATACACACGAACACCTTCTTTAATTTTTTTAAAAAAATATGCAAAGTGAATTGATCCATCTCGAACCATACTTCTCTTTGTAAATCAAAAAGAAAAAAATGTTTGAAACCCTATCCTCCCAAGAAAAATAAGGAGGAAATGGTTATAGAAAATTAATCTTTTCTATCTAATCCTGCAAATAAATAAACAGGAGAAGAATCCATGCTTCCATAGTTTCCATTTGGCTTCCATGGCCTCCCCTCCAAAACCTACAAAACAAAATAGACACAAATGATAGAAAATCAAAATAATAAAGAACGTATTATTTGTGAGGATTAGGAAAACTCTAGCGAAACTTTCGATCATTGACTAAGATTGGATAGATCTAATGGCCCACGTATCTCCTACATAATTTAAAGTTGGGAAATTTTGTGGGAATGTTTAATAAAATAAAAGAAGGGTGTAGTGTCAATTTAATTAAAGGGTACATATAAATATTCTAGTTTGGACTTAATAGAATTTAAATAAAAGTGACCATGTTTAAATAAATATTATCCTAGAAAAGAGTTTGTATTTAATAATCGAGGGGTTCGATTTTTTTATGGTCTGAGTTCAATTATTAAATAAAAAAATAAGGGGCAATAAAATAAGATTTAATCTAGCGATTTTTGTTTAAATAAAAAAATTTACCTGAAATTTTTAGTGGTTCTAAATATTTTGTTAGCATTGTAAAATGAGGTATTACAGAAGAAAAAATTAGTCTTCCATGATTTCTCTAACACCTCCCCTTAATTTGGACTTCCAAACTTTTATTATTCTTGAACTAAGTGTTTATTTCCACATCTAACATATTCTTGATTACAAACTCTCAAAAAAATTCCCAAATACTCCAAAACTTACTTTCCCAAAGCCTTCACAAATATATCAGCAATGTGAAATGATACCCGATGTCTATTTGTTTTATCCTCTTACGAAAACATGATGATAGAACAATGATATTGTTGAGTTGTCATAAAAAATATTTATCGCATATTCTTGATTTTGTCTCAAATCATTAAAATTATCGTCATCGAAATAACTTGACATACTACTCTATGACTACTACATACTCATCTTTTTCTGAATAAGGAGTTACTATGGGTTGTTTATTTGATGCCTATAAACTACTCATGTGTTCCAAAGTGAAAAACATAGCCGGATGTTCTTTTTATGTCATTTATACTCCCAAGACTATCAATGTCTTTAGAACCTATAAGTTTAAACTAATTTCCATGTTTTCAAGTTCCACTTACCTACCTCAAAATCTTTTTCCATCTTGCCAATTTGAATCTTTTAGATATTCCATGAACCTTGAGATGAGGCTCGCACCATACATTATATCAGCCCTCGTGGTTTTCAAATACATGAGACTTCCAACTAACCCTTTGAACAATTTTGGATACATAAATGATCTGTTGTCATTATTTATCAAATTCAAACCTACTATAGCTGGTGTTGGCATTGGCTTGCAATTCAACATGTTAAATTGATTCAAAAGATCAATAGCATAATTTTCTTGTAAAATAAAATATCCATCTTCTTATTTTTGAACATCAATGCCCAAAAGATAGTGCATGAGTCCTATATATGTCATCCTAAATTTTTTTCTTCATGGGTAATTTAAATGAATCTAGATATAGGTTTTGAAGTAATTATTAAATCATCCACATAAAAAAAAAATCAAAATCTTACCTTGTTCATTTATCTTGAGGTATAAGGTAGGATCATTATTGCTTCTAGTGAAACCATTCTTAATCAAATAAGAATCAATACAAGTGTACCATGCTCTAGATATTTGCTTGATTCTATAGAGTGATTTTCTAAACCAATACACCTTTCCTTGATGACCTGTAATCTCATAACCTTATGAATTTCACATAAACTCCCTCTTTAATAAATCCATTCAAGAATGCTGATTTTTATGCATCTAATAAATAGACCATTTATTTTGATTTGCAAGTGCTAAAACGTTTCTTTTCGTGTCCAAATGTGCTATAGGTGCATATTTTTTGTTTTAATTTACTCCATATTGCCCGAAAAAATATTTTGTAACCAATCTTGGTTTATGTTTATGAACTTTTCCATCAGCACCATACTTGGTCTTATAAACCCACTTCACTCTTTGTCATGTCTTTTCCATCTAGAATATCTCATAACTTCTATTATCTTTCAAAAGTGTACCCTATAGAAAGATGACTTTTTGGGTTCTAAGCTTTCTCTCGATCTCTCTATTTCGTAGATACAATATTGGAAACACCTCAGGTCTGTGGGTATACTTATTGTTGAGGCGAGTCTCTGGTATCAAGACCAATTCCTTTTTGATGTATCCTAAACTATTTTTTTGGGGGTTTCGAGGGTAAAAAGATGACTGTAAATGAGTTGAAAACTAGGGAGATACAACAAAATTGTTGAGGGCTTTGACAGAGTACATGCACAAATATTTGAGAATGGATTTTGGATGCACAAACCAATAGTTTTCAGTAGAATATTAAGGCAAAACACTTTATTTATTGATGGAATGATTCACAACAATATTGTTAAGATAAACATGCACACTAATATTATACAGAAATAACAAAATTTACATGAAGGTAAGATGATTAATCGGGTAATTTGACAATCTAAAGAAATAATAAGGTATACACAACACTGCAAATAATTCGAAAGGTAGAAATCAATTCTCATTCAAAGAGCAAAACTGGAAAAATCTGCTTTGGCACTCCCGTGTCCAAAAGTTCCTCTCTTGTTCTTTTCTACTACACAAAATATATAGCAAGTTTATTCACCCAACACATCCTAAAAATAGACTAGAATTTGTACTCACTAATGCATCCTATTTTTATCCTTTATCCTAAATAAATAAAGTAATAAAAATAAGCATTCTAATACAATGGGGCATAATAGCCTTGATACAAAAATACATCCCACCAAACTATAGTTGTGCTGCTCTATTTTTAACAAAGTTGGATGAATAATTTGGCTAATAATAATCTTTTCTTAATGAGCAAGTCTTCTCCAATGCATGCAATCTATGTCTTCTAGCTGATGATGTGACATCTGTAACTTGATCCACTTGTAGTGATAATATTTGAACTTTTAAATCCTGCCCCTTAGATGCACATGCAAAAAAAAAATCCATGTGAGAAAAATAATTTATTTATTTGTAATACTTTGCAAAAATAATTCACCCATGCATTCATCCTCTGTGGGGACCACCTGCAAGTTCTTATGATGATACCTATTTTTCTTCTTGTGGTAACATGCAAAACTTCAACCACTGCAAGAAACAATAATACCTTTTTTATACCTTAGTAAAAACTACTCAACTTTAATTCACCCATAGTGGGGGCCACTTGTGAGATCTTTGTATTCACCATGCATCATGGTAAAATTTCCTCTCCTCATCTCTCGTGGAGACCACTCGATGCTACACTTTCCTAATATCACTCTTGTATTTTCCACCTTTTACTATTCACATGCTTAGATATGGTCCTAACCTTAATTCTATTTGGAAAGTACGAGGTATTTTTGAAAGATTAAAGTATTTCTACAAAACTAAGGTAAGGTTTTGAATCTTCTTCAATAACATGTGGTCGACCCATCATTGGCCCTTCTTTGAATTTACATGGCATGAATACTTGATTTTAATAATAATGGGGCAATTTTGACTAATTATAGAAAACTCTTAAGGTTTTTGGCCCATACAATTGTGTGGCATATATTAATCATGGTTTGAATCCTTTTGAACATGGCACGAATAATATTCGGACCCTTGAAAATAATTCATGTGGATTACGGGATAAAACTATAGTCAACACCCATAATAATTAGTTGAGAACCCCCTATCTATGATGGACTTACCCTTGCAATGTCAGTGACCATACTCTGACTGTAATGGGATTAGGGTTTTCTTGATGTTTGACACGTGTGTATTTTGATGACTCTTATTGAATTAAACTAAATCACTAGAATTTTAGGAAATAAAACACATGAAACACTACCATTTCTTAATGTGACTTCGATCTCCTTTGAAAGTGGGCAAATCCTTGGCCACTTTTCGCTAGGCCACCATTACTTTGATTCTTTGAGCTGAGAAGTCTAGTGAGAGGGTTTCATTAGAGGAGCTTGGAGGTTGTTAAATGGGAGCTTGTATACACCCTGGATTGCCATATTGAATTAGGAATTTCCCTGTTTAGACTTGTAAGGCCTTCATTTTTATGGATCTAGGATAATTGAAATGGTACTTGTCTCCATCAAGTCAAGGTGTTGATGAATCAAATTCATCTTTTCGAAATAAAGTCATCTTTTGTCTTCTTTTACGTATTCTCCCGAATTTGGAAAAATAAATAAGATCGGGTTTTCTATAGTTCACATGCAATTTCTGTTCTAAGTGAGATTTTGTGTATTGTATGAAATATGTGTACTCATTTATATTTTATCTGGTTCGAGCCATTGTTGAGAAGGAAATACCATTTTCCTAATGGCATTATTGGCTCAAACTTAATATTTTTAGCATGGATGTGTGTTTTCTTTAAAGACCATTATGGAAAGCTCCTTTGAACCTCTAATTTTTACATGTGGGGATTGGAGCTACTGTAGCTTCAAATTAGAATCTTTGTTATGTGATTGATTTTGAATGCTATGGTTGTTGTAACATATGGGTTTATATTTTTTCACACAGATGTGTGTGTTACTGGTAGTTAAACTCTAAAATTTATTCTTTACCAATAGGGTAAGTACAACAAGTTGGTGGACAAAAAGGGGTCATAAGTGGATGCCATACTGCAAAAATAGCTAAATCTCAACTTGTAGGGATTATTAGCAATACACACACTCAAAATTAGAAAAATTTATATAAATATGAATCGTAGCATGCAAAATCTAGTTTCTAAACTATTTTTTTAAATAGACAAGTTAAGCTCTACTAAACACTTAAAATTATATGACTTGTTTTTTTTTTTGAAAAAACCTATAAGATTGTAGTTCATTTGCCCACAATTTGGATGACCAAATATTTTTTTTTCATTTGGTGAAAAGTTAGATGTAGTTGTGTATCTTTGGATGCATTTTATTTTGTATTTTTTTTAGCAATATTTTTTTATGATTTTTTCCGTGAAAGTGGTCTGAAAAGATTTAGAAATTGAAGTGATTTCTATTTGCTGCCATAACTATATTAAAAATATCGAAATCAAATGTATATTTTTTTAACATGTATATAATTTCTCCAAGCTTAGGATGGTATCGGTTTATCACATTTTGATAAAGCGAAACAAAATTTTCTTTCTTAAATGTAGACATGAACATTCGCGAAAAATGTCTTAAAGAATTATTGTTAGTAAATAATTATAAAATTATATTTTTCTTATTCTATTCACTTTAAAACAAATATTTATACTGAAGCTAACAGTCTCCCTATGTGATGACACTCTTTTTGTGAAATGTTTTCGAGTTTCTGACAAAGATGTTTCAAGTCTTTGGAAGAGCAAATTTGATTTTTTTCAAAATTTTGCACTTCATAATGACCTTCCATAGCCTTGGTTGGGGAAAAAGAAAATTCCCAATGCTTAGGGTCAGATTTGATGATATAGATAGACCCGCATTGCGGTTTATAAACCGTGATCGTAGGTTTTATAATAAGAACCATGATTGTGCTTTATAAACCGCAAGTGTGGTTTGTAAAGTGTGATTTTGGTTCTTAAATAATATTTACACACATCCCAATGTTCGATTAGCATGTTATTTTTAGTGTTTGACTTTACCATATGAATTCTTTGTGAAATTCTTTCATTTTCTACACATTTTTATCATCGGAAGCAAAAATCATGGGAGGCAAGAAACAAAGTCAAAAAGGAAGTCATTAATTAAAAAATACCAAACGAATTAGAGGAAAATAGATTTCAAAATGTTGAGTGAATGGGGAATCTTCATGAATCAAGAAGAGGTTCATCTTTAACCCCTCTGTTGTAAACAACGAGGAACCAAGTAATGTTTCTACTATCAATGTTGAATTTGAATCAAATACTCGTGATGAAGATGTTTTTAATCTCAATGTTGAAGAAGAATTAAATACTCATGATGTAGCAAATGTTGAAATTGAAGGAGACAATGAAAATTTGAATAAGGAAATTTAGGTTGAAATTGTAGACAATTTCTTTTGACAAAAACACCTCCTAGGATTTTCCGTAAGAAACCTAATTATTTAATTGAAATTTATGAAAACATTTTGAAACAAATGTCCGAAAAATTTTCTAAATGAAAAATCAGAAGAAAATCCATTAAAATTTGGGATAATCATTTTGAAATTTTAAATGATTCCCAAAGAGGTTAGTTGTTGTTTAGTTTGATGAAATTGATTAAAATGAGACCTACATTAAACACCTTAGGATTGATAACATCTAAATACATGGTCAAACCTCTACAATTGTTGAAAACCTTCATGATGCATATCACTTTGTTGGTGTCGAAGAGATGCACTAGTGATAGTAATATTGTGCATCGTGTACTTGCTACTAGTGTTGTAATTGCATCAATAAAAAAACAACATTTGATTACGCAAACAAGTTGAATGTTGCAAGTTAATTGAAAAAATATAATAAAAGCAATTGAAAGACGTAATATCCTTGATCACTCAATAACACCGTTTTTAGGCATTTTACTTCACTAGAGCACCATGTAAGGACAAAGATAATTATGATGCTATAAGAGAATTTGTTATTCAATTTTGGCATGATAACACTAGAGTTTCACCTAATACAAGATATGTTGTAAAACAAAGAGTTGGTTCTTCTAATCACAAACCACATCCAAAGCATTTCTTAGATATGACTCAAACTCAATTTTTGGTAAGTTTTAACAAGAGTATCCCAAAATTTAAATTATTCAAAGTTTTTTAAAAATGTTGAAACCATTCTATGTGAAAATCAATCACGCTTGTACCGCTTGTTGTTGTAGGCAACATGTTGAATTTGCAATGCATTATGTTAATTTGTATGTATTCATTCTAATTTTCATTCTAAAACTATGTTATCGAATGTGGTGTTCAAGTTCCACCAATATCTTCTAGGGATTTCATTCTGTGATATTTTGTTAAAAAGAAGTTGGGTAATTTATTTATAGTCAAGATTTTTTAGATGGAAGTTGTGGTACATGCGGTAGATTACCTAAATTGGAAAGTTACATCCAATAGTAAATTGAAGGTGCAATAGGACATAATTTAGTTGAGTTTGATAAATATAAATATGTTGCATACTAGTTTAAAGATGGAAAAGAGTCTAAATAGTGTGAACTAGTTACACAACATATGTTTGTTTTTCAATTTATGAGAAAATTTAAGCGAAATTGTTTATGAGTATGCTAGGCATACACATAGAGCTCGATGGTTGGAGGAATAGTTCAAGATATCCAAGGAAACATTTCTTATTAGTACTACTATTTTAGTGGTTGATTTTGCAGAGAATTACACATTGCAACCACAAATGGAGGTTCAATCACAATATTACAACTTAGTACAAGTTGTCATTTTTGTGCATATAGCATTTATACATTCTCCGATGGTACAGAGAATGATAATTTTTTTAAGAGAGTACCAATTTTATATCAGTTATGATCATAATCATTCTACTAAATTTTTGCATGAGTGTTTATAGTTAGTTTATGAAAACTTTTCGATAGGGAAAAACACTTCAAACAACATTATATATGATCGAGATAATTACACGTCTCGGTTTAAGAATGAACAAGTGTTTTATTGGATGATCGGGATGTACGTCCAAGATGGGTGTACAACATATTTGAAGTTTCACTAAGGTTGGACATGGAAAAGGAGAGCATGAATGTGCGAGGGCATGTGTGAATAGATATCTTGCAAAAGAAGAGTTGAAGTACAAAGATGGTGATAAATTGAAAGATGTAAATCTAATAGTGGAATGGTTTATTAAAAACACGGCCCGAGGTTCTTAATAAAATTCCACAGACTCACGAGATATTTTTGGTTGATAGAGGAACAACAAATTGCTAACTACGAGGATTGCATGACACTCATTAGGTCCGATGATATGTACTCATTTTGTAGGTCGATGCTACTTCGTGGGCCACATGGACAAGAAATTTGACATGTTTTTTTACATCTTGTATCAAATTTTCACTCTGAGTGCGATTTACAAGAATGAGTGGATGGATGGATTTGTAAGCCACTAACTCCACTTCCTAGTTATCAACCTCCACAAGCATATGAATTTTTTTACGTAAAATAAGTTGCAACATCCAATGACTTTGATGAAATTTGGATTTTGTTGCAACAAGGTATTTATGGTTATTTACAATTTTTGTATTGAGTTATGTCCATTGAAATTTTAATATGTAATTTAAATTTGAGTTGAAACCTTTGTTTTTTTGTAGGACATATGTTTGTAGTAATTGCGACAAAGGACAATGAAGAAGGAACAAACTATTTCTTATGTCTTTGCATCAAAGAAAGAAATAAGTTGACTTCTATTATTATAGATGGAAAACATATTGAGTACCCTATAAGGTCGGTGGTAGTTGTTGACCAAAATAAGCTCACACTTATTTTGGGCCAACTAACACCATTTTTTCCCTTTTTTCCTTCAATCTTAATTAGTATATATTCCAAGTACTTAATGCCCCCTAAAAGCATTAACATCAAATAGAAAATTCCTTTCCCTTTCTAGAGATATAAATAAGTCCTTTTAGCTCTCCATTTTCGAGTTACGAGCCGATGGTCCTTAGAAGGATTTTTTGCGAAAAATGGGCCAGCGGGCCTAGGGAAGAATTTTGCCAAACTGAAATTGCGGTGATGGAGTGGCGAAGTTATTTAAACATTTTCCACTTTTTACAAAGGGACACAAGTATAATTGTGGGCCCGTGGGTCTGAGAAGGATTTATTTTTTCCAAGTGGAAAAAGCGGGCCGAGGGCCCGAGGATGATATTTTGCCAAAAGCGGGTCTGCGGGACCATGAAGGAAACTTTTCCCAAGTATAAAGAGGGTTTGTAGGTGTGCAAAGGAATTTGGAAGCTTTACACCTTTTGCAAATGGCGGAATTTTCAAGTGTGGGCTCAACAGCCCACGGGGTCTCATCGGCCGTTGAAAGTCACAGAGACCCACGGAGGGCTCCATGTGTCTCGTCAATGCATCTTCAAAGGCATGGCCCAATGTGAAGACTCAAATGAGCACAAGATCACCACGTGTCTAGATCCTAAAAATATAGAATTGGAAGTTGAAAATTCTAAATAGAGAAGAGCAAATGGAAAATGCCACGTGTCGACTTGGCGCATTTCAAACTTAAAATCTAGAAGGACAATCCCAAACAAACGCTAGGCCTCCACGTGTCTAGGATCAGATGTATGGCCCCATAAAATTCAATGGGACTTAGCCAAAACATAGAGGAAACCAAGGATCTATGGAAGCCACCAAGTGTCTCGAAAGGCATGGCCTAAAAGGCAGTATCCAAACGAGTGCCAACCCGCCATGTGGTCAAAGTCTGAAAAGGTAAGGTCGGTCATTAAAAAGTCTAAAAATCTTACGAAGATCTCCACATGTCTTATCCACGCAACTTCAAAAGTACAATGCGGGATAAATTTCCCAATGAGCGTGAAGCCTCCATGTGTCTCAGGTTAGGCACAATGTCTCCGTAAATAGGAGGAACTTAGGAAGAATACAGAGGACACCGAAGAGCCCGTAGAAGTCACCATGTGTCAATCTGGTGTAATTTCAGAAGTGAAAGGCATGGTCTAAATCATCAATATGCGAAAGGCTGCCACATGGACCCTATATGGAGAGACTCTTTTAAATATTGCATGTTCGCGACCACAGATCTTCACACAACCATATCTTTTGACCGAAGCTCCATTTTGAGCGGGAATTGACGTGATCCTCTACACCATGGAAGCATAAAAATTGATTTTTGGCTGGCTTAGGTGGGAAGAAAATTGGAAAAAGCATTTCAATCCATTAAAACAAAATCTAGTTTCTCCAACAACTAGATCAGATTTGATTTTGATCCATCGTTTTCCTTCTTTAACACATAAAAAGAACATGGGTAACAGGATTGACAGATTGTGGACAGATTTGTAGGGGAATTGATTGTTGGTGGTTGAGCATTGAGCTAGATTCAATTCTCTTCCCGGGGTGGTTGGAGAAGATTTTGAATTTACGCTCTCTCCTTCTCTCTCTTTCTTCTATATATTGTAAAGGTGGGGAATTTTCAAAGGGTTTTGGTCGGTGTTTCTCTCCTTCCCCCTTTCTCTTTTTCCTTAGGGTAGAATGTGGATTCTAAGCCTCTTCTGTGGCTCTTTAATGGTATTATCTTGCCCCTTGCTCACTAATGATGTACCGTGTAACTTTTGGAGCATAAAATCTATTTCGTGATGCATTTGTCTATACTTTCTTAGTTTGTTGTCTCTTTTTCCTCTCATCATTGTAGGGTATCCTGTGTATACTCTAATTTTATTGCAGGTTTTGGGAGCTATGTTTAATGGGTTTTGAAGTGGTGTTCTGTGTGAACTTCATCTCTGGTCCATGGTGCATCTTGTCCACCCTCTCCTATGCTCACCTCTCTCCACTTCAGCGATCAAATTTGTGATCAGCCACTTCCTTTTCTCATGTATCACCACTTAGTGTAGTTTCTCTTTCCCTCTCTCTCTCCTTGTCTTCTTAGAAAGGTTAGATTAGGATAGATTAGGTTTTACCTGCCTTTGGAGTAGCTTGTGGTAGGTAGTTTAGGAAGCGGAACCATCCTTTTCTAGAGGTCCATATTAAGTTTGTAAGTCCCACATCGTAAGAGATGGTCCATGTCTTGCAATCACACCGAATGTGCCACTCGAGATACGATGCCATTCGGGGATGCTATGATTCTGCACTAACGGTTTTGGCACGCCAAGTGGGATAGGTCTTAAACACCTTACGACTAGATCTTAGCAGGTTGGTGTGTTCATATTAAGGTTTAACCTTTTAAGGCACATGCAAAGCACATCGACAACTCCATCTACTCAACAACCCATGTTTGAAGCTACATACCTTCTCCCATCCATTTCCACCCACCACTTTTTTCCATATCTTTCATTTTCTCCCATTCCATGAAGTTATGTAATCATGACTTTCTTTCCAACTTGGGATTCACACTTGGAGCAACAGCGGTGTAGTCTAGTCCCAATGTATTCCACGAGTCCACCATATCAGAATTATGATCAAATCCAGGACCATTAGGCTTACCCATATGAGCGAGTATCAAAGCTTGGGCTATGGAGCATGCATATAATGCGAGAAAATTACATGGAAAATGCTTATCTCTTAGAGAAGATTCAAGGGATGGAGGCACACATGGTGTAGTCTAGGGCGATAACACAGATGAAGGCATTCAAAATTGGCTATAGGACACCTTGTCCATGGGCTAGCCCTATGCCAAGACATTACAATCCTCAAGAGAATCTTGACTTCATGGTTGAATTTTTCCTCAAATTACATAGTGGATTGATGATATTGAGGCATATGAGTAAAGTGCAAGATGACCTTGTCAATGGATAAGTCATTCACTAGCTCCTTATCCTTCATTTTCTATTTCTCAAGCTTTATCATTTAAGTAGTGTCAAAGTCGAGCCCCTCACTTGCTACCCCAATTGTTGATTTCCTTTCTCCATATCCTAGTCTTCCATCTCATATCAATCCTTTTGCCATTTCCCATTCCAAGTAGTCATCCACTCCAAAACAAACAAGATGTTCCACCTCCCTCTCCACCACAAACAATTACAAAGCTGGTTGAATCCCAACCTATCACTCCTCTTGCTTTCCCAAGCTCATGTTGGGAAGAGACTCAAGGAACCAGTCAAGGAAAACAATAAAAAGATGAACCCAATAGAGAAGAAATAATAGAAAATCTGAAGAGTTAGGCTGCTGTGTTTGGGTTTACAAAGATCCTCTTGATAGCTAAGCCAACAAAGGAGGTCAAGGTTCAATAGCCGGATGGTGTTTGAATCGAGTTGGCGATAGAAGAAGAATAAGAACTAGAGAAAGAAGATCAATAGTCTGTTTTCTCTCAATGTAGTTACCATAATGGCAATTTTCTGAAGAGGGCCAGATCTAATCCAAGATGCACAACCAGTTAAAGAGGAAGAACAACCAACTCCAAGTCCCATTGAAGAGGAGCAGATGGAAGAGATCAAATAATAGCTGAGGCCACTTAGTGAAGAAAGAATTATTGAAGATTTTTTGATTTCATTTGAAAGGCTTGATTTGATTAATGAACCCATAATGGAGGAGGACCATACAGTTTTAGAGGCTCCAAGTGTGGAGAAGGCCACAAATGAACCTTCAATTCTTCCTCCCACGTCATCCCCTTCAATCTCTAATGTTGAATAGGATTTTGAGCTTTCAAAATTCTTGTTTGAGATGAACGGAACCATGATGAGCTAGTTGCAAATAAGGAGGACACCATGGAGGAGGTAGAGCACATGCAACAAGAAAATAAGGAGGAAAACTTCCTGTCAGACATGGAAGATTGATTTGATAGAGAGGAGCCTAAGGATATTACCTCATTTTCTCCCCCATCATCCACCTTCCAAGCACATGAGCTTGCTTCCATGAAGGAGAGCATTCAAGTACAACAACGTGCACTTCATAATAACTCTCTGGAACCAAGGTTGGAAGATTTGAATCTTCCATGTTCTTCTCAGGAGGAAGAAGAGAAAGGGAAAGAGTATTTCATCATCTCTCTCACACCATCCATCCAGGAATGTCAACAAGAAGACTCTATTATTGGAGTTGAGTTTAAGAAAAATGGGCACATTCAAAGGACTAGACCTTTCCCAATCAGGTACTTGTCTTTATTGGAGCGAGGAGAAGCCAAAACATGTGATGCCCACTTTAGGACATGAGGATGATCTCTAAAGTACTAAGGATCAGCTGCAATGCCTCTTAAATCCAAATGAAGAGCAACTAAAAGAGGCATTTGTCTTCCTTCTAGTTGAAACCTTGATGAATTGGGTGGAGGACAAGTTTATAGTAAGTTTTTCACTCATACAAGAAGCCATATTCAGTGTCAAATAATTTGCATGGCTGCCCCTTTTGAGAAAGGGAAGCTACATCTCCCTACCTGTTGCGGGATTTGTTTAAGTCCCACTTTTTTTGTTAGTGTAGAGTAGGTTTAGGTTTGTTTTAAGAAAAAGAAGTGTTTGTGCACACTCTACATGTTCCACTTGGAGTATGTCGATTTCTGTTTTTGTATAAAGTGTTGTGGTGTTTTGTTTATCGGGCATGGTACATTGGAATCGGTATTTGGTGAGTCACCTTGGTTCCAATGGTGTTACATGCGACACTAAAATTTTCCTCCATAATTTCTATTTCATTAATGTATGTATTAGGAATAGGATGTTGTTAAGTATAATTATTAGTAGCGTCTAATAGAGATAACTTGGCGCCGTCGAACAGTGCCGCCAATAATGTGGAGTACGGTAACAATCAAAGTACAATAGGAATGTTGTAAAAAGTAAATATTTGTCGTGAGTGGTCCGGTAATGTTACAATGTCAAAGTTTGGGTAATTAGAGAAGTAGGGTCTACATGATTAGGAATTAGAAATATTATATTGGTAATAAGGACAAGGAGTGAGGTCATAAATATTTTGTGTATTTTATTTGTAAAATGTCTAAAAATGTGGAACCCATGTAAAATGATAAGGTTTATCTTATCTTAAAAGATAAGCTTACATGTACGAGATAAGAGTTAAGGTATGGAATATGATTCGTCAAAGTGGATTTCTTATCCTATCTTAGAGATAAGATGGATAAGCTGGAAGTTCTATAAATAGAGGGCCACCCCCTCATTTAGCATAGAAGGAAGTAGTGAGAAATATTGTAGGAAGTGTGCGAAGGAAGCCATCAGTTTAAAGGTGTGTTGAAGAAGCCATTAAGAGGTGTAATTGTAAAGTTTCTCCCATAGTCTTGGTGAAAGGCAAGTGAAGTCAATAACACTTGAAGTACCTCATGGGTGAGATTGTAACAATTTCATGTTAATATTATCATTTACTTTGATATTTCAGATTTGTCATCATTCCGTCTTGTCATAGTCGATGGTATTCTTGTGTTATATTTTTGTTTTGTTTCTAGATTACATCCACCAAACTAAAGGCTGTGCATTACTAAATAATCATAGCATGAGGAGTTCCCGGTGAAGAATTATCATAGTGCCAGATTGGTGATGACAGTTTCCAGTGGTTAAGGGATTAGATTTTCAAATTTTAGATCAAATTTGTGTTTAACATGAAGAATCCATGCCCAATGGATACTTCAAGGCCATTTATAATTTCACCTAGCAGGTAGGTGATCCCCATGAGTCACCAAATTGTTGACCAAAATAAGCTCACACTTATTTTTGTTCAACTAACACCATTTTCCCTTTTGTACTTCAATCTGAATTTTTAGATATTCTAAGAATTTAAGGCCCCCTAAAAGCATTTTTATCAGATAGGAAATTCCTTCCCCTTTCCACAGATATAAATAAGTTCTTCTAACTCTACATATTTTTCAAGTTACGGGCCAACGGGCCTAGGGAAAAAATTACAATAGAAAATTGCGGACCGGCGCAGCCATGGGGAGTTATTTTGATATTTTCAACTTTTCACAATGGGGCACAAGTATAATTGTAGGCCCATGAGTACGAGAAGGATTTATTTTTCTCTTAGTGGAAAAAGCAAGCCGGGTCTCGATTATGACGTTTTTCCAAAAGCAGTGCAGTAGGGCTATGGAGGAAACTTTGTGCAAGTATAAAATCAGGTTTGCGGGTCAGCAGGGGACATTAGAACCTTTACAATTTTTACAAGTGGCGAGAATTTTCAAGTGCGAGGCTCACGAGCCAGCCAGGTTTCATCACCAAGAAAAGTCACGGACCCATGAAAGTGCTCCATGTGTGTCATCGGCGCATCTTCAAGGAACGACCCAAAGAGAGACTGAAATGAGTGTAGGATCACGACGTTTCTAGAGCACGAATAGAAAAAATTGGCCGTTGAAAATTGCAAAAATGCACAACCAAGTGGAAGATGCCAAGTGTCGACTTGGCGTAATTTCAAAGGTAAAATCCGGAGGGACAATCCCAAACAAGTGCTAGGTGTCCACGTTTCCAGTGTCAGACGTATGGTCCCACCAAATCTAAAGGGACTTAGAAAAAAAATAGAGGAAACCGAGGAGCCTGCGGAAACCGCAACGTGTCTCTTGACACACTTTCAAAAGGGAGGGCCCAAAAGGTAGTCTCCCGAATGAGTGTGACACTGCCACATGGTTAGAGTTTGAAAAGGTAAGGTTGGTCATTGAAAAGTATAAAATCCTATGGAGAGCTCTAAGTGTCTTATCCACGCAACTTCAAAAGTAGAATGCGGGAAATTTCTAAATCGAGACAAAGCCTCCACGTGTCTTAGGTAAAGCACGAGTCTTCATCAACAGGAGGAACTTAGTTAGAATATAGAGGACACCGAAGATCCCATGAAAAGTCACCACATGTGAATCTGGTAAAATTTCAAAAGCGAAAGCGGGGGATGAATCATCAAGATGTGTGAGGCTGCCATGTGGACCCTATATGGACAAACTCTTTTAAATATTGCATGGCCACGACCACATCTTTATAAAGACATATATTTTGACCGTAAGCTTGGTTTTGAGTGGGAATGGATGTGTTGGAAAGGTCTCGACATCCTCTACACCATAGAAGCATGAAAATTCAATTTTGGTAGGGTTTGGTGGGTAGAAAATAGGAAAAAGGATTTCAAGCCATTAATACGGAATCTGGTTACTCTAATAACCAAATCAGATTTGATTTTGATCTGCCATCCTACCTTCTTCAACATGCGAAATGGACATGGGGAACTAGGATTGATAGATTGTGGGTAGATTTGTAGGGGCATTGATGGTTGGTGGTTAAGCTTTGAGCTAGATCCAATTCTCTTCTAGGGATGGTTGGAGTAGAATTTTAATTTTTCCTCTGTCCTTCTCTCTCATTATTATATATATTGTAAAGGAGGGGCATTTTGAAAGGGGTTATTTGTAATTTTTTCTCTCCCCCCCCTCTCTTTCTTCCTTAGGGTAAAATGTGGAGTCTAAGCCTCTGCCCATGGTTCTATAATGAAATTTTATTGCCCCTTCCCCACGGATGATGTACCGTGTAACTTTTAGAGCAATAAAATTTGTTTCATGATGCATCTGTCCATCCTTTCTTATTTTGTTGTCTCTTCTTGCCTCTCGTCATTACAGGGTATATTGTGCATACTCTGATGTTTATTGTAGGTTTTGGAAGTTGTGTTTAATGGGTTTTTAA
Source organism: Taxus wallichiana var. yunnanensis (assembly GCA_018340775.1). Taxonomy (NCBI): domain Eukaryota; kingdom Viridiplantae; phylum Streptophyta; class Pinopsida; order Cupressales; family Taxaceae; genus Taxus; species Taxus wallichiana. The sequence continues at coordinate 346,815,483 of CM031244.1, read as the reverse complement.
GTGGTGTCCCATGTGAGCTTCTTCTCTGGTTTGTGGTGCATCTTGTACACCCTTTCCTCTTCTCACCTCTCTCCACTTAAGGTAGTTAGATTTTTGATCAACCACTTCCTTTCTTGGTGTATCATCACTTAGTGTAGGCTCTCTTTCCCTCTCTCTCTTTCCTGTCTCCTTGGAATGGTTAGATTAGGATAGATTATATTTTTCTTGCATTGGAGTAGCTTGTGGCAGGTAGTTTAGGAAGGAGGAACCAACCTTCTCTAGAGGTCCATCTCAAGTTTGCAAGCCCAATAGCTTGAGAGATGGTCCAATGTTGTGCAATAACACTGAACTCTCCACTCAAATACAAGGCCATTTGAGGGTGTTTTGATTCTACACTAACAATAGTTCTTGGAACTTGGCTTTGACGGTATCCATTAAAAACTCCTCTGTTTGGGTGTTTGAAGAATTTGAGACACACGGAAAATAATTTTTATTCACATCTAGTTCTAGAGACAAATGTTGGTGTATAGATATCGAGGAAGGCCTAATAACAAGATTCTTTGGAAGGTTCGAGAGTCGATCATGAAGCAATCGTGTCCACTATTAAGAGTAGATCCGATCCTGATGGTTCATTGGAATGAATTTACAATGCTCATGCCTAGTATATATAATTTATTTGGTATATATAAATTTTTTATTTAGATAGATTTAAGTTCATCTATTTTATTAAATTTGTGTATTTTGTATATATCTAGTATTGTTTTGATTTGAAACTCAAATTACTTTGACTAACACTTTTATGTGAAGGTTAGTAGTGCCAAAAAAGCTTCCACCTTCATGTGGTTGGCAATGTTAGTAGAGAATTGTAAATTCTCGAAGCTAAGAGAAGCTTTCATTGTTTTACAAGAAAAGAGAAGCAATTAACAATGATTTATGTACCTATGGAGGGGGTTATTGGCTCTAGAGGAGGTAGCCCTGAAGCACCCGCAACTTAGATAACCAAAAAAACACCTCCCATAATGTTTACAAGACCATCCCTATGCATGTGCAAAGTCGGGTTAGTGCCATGACCAACCATTTTCAAAATATAGCATTTGACAACTTACATTGGGTCAAACTGCACTATTTCACACGTTTGCAAACCATAGGGTAGTGAGAGCACCGATTGGAGAAGGAAAAAATAGAGGAAGGCCATTGTAGATGGTCCCTATGCTAAGGTGTAGGATTATACGAGATGTCTCTAGGTGCCACAGAGTCCACATAGTCACCCATAAAAGTTGAACAATTTTTTTGGTCTTAGGGCTTTTAAGGGACTACACGTGAATGAAGTATCCTGGAGCAACGCACATTATTACACACCCAAATGATTACTACTCTAGCATTCACCTCACCACTCGACATTTTACGTAGTCGATTCGGTTGCGTGACCCACCATTTGCAAAATATAGCATTTGTGACCTTACACAGGATCAAACTACACTATTTCATGCATTTACAAACAATAGGGAAGTGAGAGCACCAATCGAGAAGGAAAAAAATTGATACATGGTATTATATAGGGTCCCTACACCAGGTGTAGGATTAGATGAGACATCTCTAGGCTGCCACGGAGTTCAAGTAGTCACTGACGAAGTTGAACAAATTTTTTTGTCTCAAGGCTCTTAAGTGACTACGCCCAGGCAAGTAGCCTGAAATTTTTGTGCACCAAAATGATACCCCTTCTAATGTTCACCTAGCTTGATAAACATGTCGGTATAGTTGGTTCGGTGCCATGAGCCACCGTTTGTAAAATATAGCATTTGTGACCTTACACTCCTCAAACTTCACTATTTCACGTGTTTGTAAACAATAGGGTAGTGAGAGAACCAATTGGATTAGGAAAAAACCAAGATATCATATTTTATAGAGTCCCTATGCCAAGGTTTAGGATTTGACGTGACATCTCTAGGTGCCACGGAGTCTGAGTAGTCACCCGTTAAAGCCGAGCGATTTTTTGGTCTCAAGCCTCTTAAGGGACTATGCCCGAATGAAGTGCCCGGAAGCTACGATGTTGTTACACACAAAATGGACACCTCCTCTAGCATGCATCTAGCCATGCAAATGTGTCGATGTAGTCGGTTTTGTGCCACGACCCACCATTTTCAAATTATAGCATTTGTGACCTTACACACTGCTCAAACCGCACTATTTCACACGTTTGCAAACAATAGGGCAGCAAGAGCACCGGTTGGAGAAGGAAAAAACCAAGAAAAATATTGTAAAGAGTCCCTACATTGAGGTGTAGGGTCGGATGGGATGTCTCTAGGTTCCATGGAGTCACGAGTAGTCACCGTCGAAGTTGAGCGATTTTTGTCTCGGACCTCTTAAGAGACTACGCCGAATGAAGTAGCCTAGAAGTAAAAATGTTGTCATGCATAGAAATGGCACTTCCTATAACATTCACTAGGCTACCCATATGTTTCGGTGCGATCGGTTTGGTGCCACAACCCACCGTTCGCAAAATATAGCGTTTGACATCCTTAACTTGGCTCAAATTACACTATTTCATGCGTCTGCAAAAAATATGACAATGAGCGCACCGATTAGAGAAGGAAAAACCTAAGACAGGCTACTCTATAGGGTCCCTATTATGTGGTGTAGGACAAGATGAGACATCTTTAGTTACCACAGAGTTTGAATAGTCACCGTCGAAGTTGAACATTTTTTTGGTCTCGGGCTTCTTAAAGGATTACACCCAAACGAAGTAGCCCGGAGAAAAATGATGTTGTTGCACATTGAAATGAAACCTCCTCTAGCATTCACCTGGCCACCCAGATGTGTCAGCATAGTTTCTTTTGTGCCATGGCTCACTATTTGCAAAATATAGTGTTTGACAGACTTACACTAGCTCAAACTGCACTATTTCACGCGTTTGCGACCAATAAGGCGATAAGATCATTGATTGGAGAAGGAAAAAAATTGAGATAGACTATTCCATATGTTTAGGTGTAGGATTTGACAAGATATCTCTAGGTGCCATAGAGTCCGAGTAGTCACTGTCAAAGTTGAATGATTTTTTTCGTGCTGAGGCCTCTAAAGGGACTATGCCCGAATGAAGTAGCCCGAGAAGCAATGAAGTTGGTGAGCACTGAATTAATGCATCCTATAACATTCACCTAGACACCTAGACATGTTGGTGCGAGTCAATTTGGTGCCACCACCCACCGTTTTCAAAATATATCATTTGGCACCCGTACGTTGGCTCAAACTACACTATTTCACACATTTGCGAAACAATAGGGCAGCGAGAGCACCGATTGCGAAAGGAAAAAACCGAGACATGAGATTATAGAGTGTCCCTACACCAATGTGTAGGATTGGATGAGACATCTCTAGGTACCATGTAGTTTGAGTATTCACCCATCGAAGTTAAACAATTTTTTTGGTCTCGGGCCTCTTAATGGACTATGCCCAAACAATGTAGCCTGAAGTAATGACATTGTTGTGCACAAAAATTATGCCTCTGTAGCATTCAATTTTCCTCCCAAATTTTTGGCACATTCGTTTTGGTTCCATGATCAACCGTTTCCAAATATAGTGTTTGTGACATTACACTAGCTCAAACGCACTATTTCGCACGTTTACAAAAATTAGGGCAGCGAGAGCACCCGATTGAAGAAGGAAAAAACTGAAATAGAATATTGTATAGCGTCCCTAGGCAAACATGTAGGATTAGACAAGACATCTCTAGGAACCATAGAGTCCATGTAGTCACTGTCAAAGTTGAGCGATTTTTGGTCTCGGGGCTATTAAGGGACTACGCTTAAATGAAGTAGCCGGAAGCAATGACGTTGTCACAAACCAAAACGATGCCTCCTCTAGCATTCACCTTGCCACATGGACATGTCGGTGTAGTCGGTTTGGTGCCACGATGTCACGAGCCATGACTTCTCACTTCTCACCTATGTTCATTTCCTAGGACTGCCTAGAAAAGACAGTTTGTAAAAATTTATGCCACGAAGACTCAAGGAATGCCAAGAAGGCTTCGGATCGGGTGGTATGACTCCAATATTTACCTCCCTAGTGTCCTCTATAGCACACAAGGTATATACCCACCCAATTGAACATGTTTGTGGTGACATTTTTACGGACATGACGTCCGGGGCATGACTTCTCGTGCTACTCGGCTAACATCAATGACATTGCAACAAGGTTAACACATTACCATGTAAATACTCTAATTATTGTTAAATGATCTCTTGAGCATGTTAATACACAATATAACTTGTTAAGAATATTTTTTGCATATCGTTTGGCAACTAAGTTAAGAACCTTCAGTTTACCATTATATAACATATAACATCATATATGATATGTGTCGATTGAACTATATCTTAGTTTCAAAATTAAATTTTAAACAAATTGATTTGTTTTAGATGTTAGGGTTTCAAATAAATATGACAAGGATACCTCTAGCATTTGAAATTCCTAAAAATTTGTGATTGTATCATCTTTAAAATGTAAGGATGTGAACTATTTGACAATATACATTACATGTACATATTTATGTGTTCTCATCTAGATTGATATGTTGTAACATATGTTCAAACATCCTAAATAAATATGTAAAGAATGTTCACAAATTTTTGATATAGCATTTTAAAATTCATTAAAGAACCTTGAAATTTTTTTCAAATACCTTGGAATGGTAAGGATGTGAATTAATTGGAAAACCCCACACAAAAATGTGTATTCGGAGAAGAAGGATTGTAGGGTATACAAAAATTGGGGTTTTTAAAGTGTGTGCTTGAATACAAAAACATATAGGACTTAATAGGAATTGGATCTACTTACGATAATCAAATCATGTGTAACTTCTTAACTAAATTATAAAGAGATAAGGTGTATCTATTGATCAATGGGATAATCCCTATTAATGGGATAATCTCTAAAACAATACAAAAATGCTTCCCTTAATTTCTTAGCAATTGTACTATGCAATGTTGCACCATAGTAACATTATATTCATATAGTTCAAGATAAACTCTACCTCACTTATTTCTAAAAATGTTCACATTGGTTGATATCCAAAAATGAGTGTTAGCTTTAAAAGAAAAAATGTTAGTTATAGAAATTCCCTCACAACCATTCTTTCAAAGATGTGCACATTGTTAGGAGGCGGGAAAATAATTAGAGTTGCACATACACCCTATGTAATTACTATGAAAAAAGTAATTACATATTTCCCTTTTGTAGTTCACCTAGCATGGTTATCATAGGTTTTGCTTAATGGAATAGGTTTTCTTAACAATTGTACCATGTAGTGCTCTAGGACGTGGTTTTTTAATTTTAAATCAAACATACATATAGAACTAATATATGCTTATGAAAACATACATAGAATGATATCATGTGCAATGAAATCAAATCAAACATAGAAGTAATCTCATAATGAAAACCAACACATGGATATATAATGTATCAAACTAAGTGTCCTGGACACGTGTTGCCGAAAATATAAGTTCATAACATGTGTACATCTCGAACTAAGTGTTCTAGATGCACGTATATGAAAATATAAGTTCATAACATTTGTACATCTCGAACTAAGTGTGTTATACATATAGGACCACATGTGGTTGCATAAGGCTATATATACAATGGACTATATGAAGAATCATGAACTAGGACTAGATGGCCCATATATATATCTATGTACATCCGTGTCCTATGAATCTAATCATGAAACATTTTATCTCTCTTCACCTTGCTAGAAGTACCATGTCCACAACCTAGGGATGTAATGGAAGGATGTCACTACAAATTTCATCTGTGTGGTCCTAGGCATCTCTAAACAGGCTCAGTAACCTAACTTGCACATTCATAAACAACAAGTTTTTAATACCCAATTTTTTAAAATACATTTAAAATTTAGAAACTTAGAATTTAGTTAAAATGTGTGTGAAATCTTACCGCAGATGTAATGATCTCTATCAATTTCTCATTGATGTGTTGTAGGGACAACAATAGACTCACGAGGGTAAGCTACATAAAAATAATTAAATTTCAAATTAAATATTTCATGTAAAACATTTGATATTGTAGATTTAAATAATAACAAATAATTCCTCTAAAATTTAACAAATTTATAAAATTTACCTAAATTAGTGGATCTGCAGATCTTTGGTAGTATCTCGTAGCAACCTCCACATTCTGCATTTATGGAGGAGTCTCTCTCGAAGTCATAAGCTATAGAAAAAACATGTACAAGTCAATATTAATCTACATGACTACCACATAATAGGCGCAAAGAATAATCCACGTGAGCTTCCACAATTAGAAACAAAGTGTAAAGAGAAACTAACTGCATAAAACTCACGTGAGGCATGCACCGTAGCCTTAGTTCCCGAGAGAAGATGATGGCCCACTGTGCTCCTGCGTATAAAACAAAAACATATATTAATAGGAACATGTACACGTGAAACATTATAATAATAAAAGTGCAATCAAATAGAATTTGAAATGTAAGTACAACTTAAAACTTATGTTTGTAACACGCCTTGACTATATAGTAGCTTTAGCATGTTGATGCCGAATGTTTCCTTCTCCAACTCTTGTTATTTAAAATAAAATAAACAATTAGTTTTTCCATGTATGTACATGACGTACAATAAAATACATATATATTAAAATATCAAACATGAATTAAACTATTATATATATATGAAATATTTATTTCACATTTACATGTGAAAGACCGAGATCATTTACACTTTGGTTCGAAAAGCATCCCCCATAATCTCATCTAGAGAAAATAAATCATGTGATCCAGCAAATTATTTCTAGCCCACGGTTATATGACACCACATGATCCACAATGGTGTGGTGCGCTAGAACTAGTGACTCCACCAACATCACCGGATGGAATCGGTCACTATCTTGAGTCAGTTGTCGGTGAGCTCCTCCACCGCATGTAGTGTGTCAATATCCACAACCTCCTTCACTATAGGAGGGATAAATGAAGGTAGTGGGGGTTTTGGGGCATGTGGGATCCTTGGTTGACCTATGCGTGCACAAGATCAACTCGTGTGTGCCACCTCCTTACCCATAAGACTCGAAAAATTCAAAATAATTTGAGACCTCATTAAGCATGAACTCATGAATATAATTTCTTCAAAAATAGAGAGGAACGTCATTGTTGTTGCATGGTGGATAGTAGAAAACCATTGACCATTGGTCTCAAAAATATTTCTTTATTTGGTCATTGTGGCACCAATGGATTGGGAACCATTTGCAAGTAGCTACGAGGGGCATTGGTTCTCAAGTTAGTAAATAATGCACAAATGTGGTCTTTTCCAATTTTTTTGTTTTTTATATCTGCATGGGATAATTTATCTACATACCACCACCTACAATCACCTTTAAAGGTATTCCATCTATCTTTTGGTTTGTTGCGAGTCTACTTCGCCAATCAATGGTTGTAATGTGTTTGCTAAAGTTATGCAAGAAGGATTTGTGGGATGATTTTATCTTATAGTCGAATAAGGTTCTCAATCAAAATTTTATTTTGTCGGATTCTTCCAATGATATCGCTTGTGTTCTGCTGGTTCCATAGGGATAAAAGGAGCCATAGGAGGTGGATCTATGTTTAGAGGAGGGTTTTGAGGAATGTTTGGAGGGTTTTGAGGAATATTTTGACATGTTGCGGGATTACGAGCTTGCCAAACAACTAAAAAAAAAAATTGTATACCTAAACAAAAAATTGAAAAAGCCATGAAAATCACAAAAATAACCTAAATGTCAAAAAAATTGATCAAAATTGAGGGCTTTCCTTTTTGTCTTGGTGGCATGGCTGAAACTATTGTGATCTAGAAGTATGAAGAGAAATTTTTAGGGGCTATTCAAAGCGTGAGTGCAAAAGGTTTAGGATAAATCATAGTTTGAAAGGAAAATGGGGGAAATGAGGAGTCACGGGCATATTTTTTTGTGTTAGATAACTATGATCACGGTTTAAAATCGTGAACATGGTAATAGGTTCAAATATCACGAAACCTATAAAAAAATTCTACAAGCACAATTTACAAACCACGATCGCGGTACCTAAATTTTGGGTTTTTATGTCCACTTAATTATTCACCAAGTTATTGCACATATCCAATACACTCAACACTTTGTTGTTGTAATCAGAAATAGGTATTCTATATTAAAATCTCATGAAACTAAAACTTGGGTGGCTCCCATTCTTGATCATTGTCGGGCTTTGGCTCTAGTTCATTTTCTCATATGGGTGTGATTTGTTTTTTTCTTTGGATTTTATCTAAAAGCTTTTCCTAGACATTTTAAGCACTAATTCTACTTTAACGGAGATCAATTTCCTTGTGCAACCCCTTACGGGTAGTAATTTTTAGTTTTTTTTTGCAAGTACAACCTTATTTTTGAGAGCTCGATGTACGCTTAAAATTTCAAAACCCATATTTTAATTATTCAGAACCAAGCTTTTGAAAAGGTAATCGATCACTTTGCTTAGTGTTCATTCTGGTTTTCCACATCTCTAAATGTAAATGAGGAATGATGCAATGGTTTTCTGATGTGGGTATTCTTTGATTTCCCCCAATCTAGGTTTGTTTTGAACTTTCCATTTGATATAATCATTGATGTTTTGGTTGTTATCTTACTTGGACCTATAATTCGACACCTCCTGAATATCAATGGCACACCATGTGCTAACCGTTTAAACTATGATCATTAGTTATCATTCAGTCATAATTTTCTTGTAAGGTTTCTTGTTTCATGTAGTATGTGTGGTGCTTTTCAATGTTTGCTAAGTGTGGGAAAAATGAGTTGAGGGTTTATTGGGATTGGCTTTGCTAAAGGTACTTTGGAATTCTGTCTTTTCTTGACATAAGAAAAATACTTTGAAAACTTTTTCTATCTTCTTGGTGATCTAGGATGATTCTTTTATAATGTATTTTTGTGCTCATTTCAACTCAGATATGGTTGTAAATATTGTTGGAGAGTATCTTGCTACATTATGTTTCAAGATTTGTAATTACATGGATGTTATTGCAATGTTAAGTTTTTGAATATTTATGAGGATATTTGTATCCATTTGTGCTTTTTTGATCTATTAGCTCTCTTTTTACATCTATAACTCATGGTATCGATTTTATTTTTGTAACTCTCCTTTGGATCTGAAGATTGTAATTATGATATTATCCTACGGGAACTTGTCATGTCTTAAAAGTATCTAACTTGGGTTTTAATAAAACTTGATATTGTTTGCACTCTTGAAGACTACAATATTTTCCTTTCTTTCATACTATGTCTGGACTATGATACTTCCTATAGGTGAGGAATGGGTGTATGATATAAATTTTATTTCTTTACAGAACAAAATTGAAAGATGAAGTTGTATCTACTATTGAATTAGTAACATAAAAACAAAATCCTACTTATGAGGATGAAAGTGCATCCTCGATGCCCGATTCCTTCATCTTTGCACTTGTATTTATAGTATTGGTTAGCGGTTTGATTTCTTTGATTCAGATAGAATCTATGTTCATATGCTAATGTCAAAGATAATTCTATCCACACTTGGTTATTCCATGCTTCAGATATCAAACCTTAAAAATACTTAGGCAATGTACATTATATGATCATGAGAGAACAATTTTTGATTGTATACCTTAGATTTCTCATTAAACCTTGATGTTTTTGAATTTAAAGATGCAACCAAATGAAAATCATAGCATAAGTAGAGTTGTGGGTTAGTATCATTTTGAGAAAGGCTGGTATTTTGGACTGTTATGCGTCAGAGTTGCTTTTTAATTTTTAGTCAACCTTTCCTTAGCTCAATGCACCCTTTTTCAGAGTTGAGTTCACTATATTCACTTAGTAATCTCTTACCAGTTGTTTTCACCGTTGTTTATGAATGGAAAATTTGATGTATACCTCTATTTTGATTGTGATTACATTGTCTCTCACCATCTTTAGCTTGGTGCAGTCTAAAATTTAGATACTAAAGTATATTTTCTTTCTAGCTAGTGTGTTTTGAAGATCTTAAGAATTATCTCTCCTACTTGAAAGCTCTTGTCATTCCAAAAATCACAAACGGTTGTTTTAGATCTGAAATCTTTATTTTCTTCATGTAATTTTGTTTTGAGATAGAAAATCTATAACTGTATTCCATGATAACTTAGAACTTGTAAGTTTTATGTTTTCTTGATTTCCCTAATTCAGCTGATAATTACACTTTTGAATGCATGTATTTATGAAGTTGAAAGTATAAAGAGTTAATTTAAACCATGAGCTTAGTATTGACATAATTTTCTTCTCTCTTTCAGGTACCATGATGTAGTTTACAGAGGACAACCGAAGCAACAATTCAAAAAGAAATGAAACATTCTCAAGGCAATGATGGGTTTCCTTTACCTCCTTACATTTTCAATTTCATAAGTATATGCATTCCTTTTCTTGATTATTTCGATGGATTGTATGAGAAGACTATGTATTCCTCATGAATAAATTAGAATATTTTCATGTAATGAGATGTATGTCCTTCCTTTCTATACTTTTCTTCATTTGTATGGATAATAAATGAACTTATACAACTCAAAACACTTAAATAATTCACTTAATCATAGAAATAAATTAATAATTAAGTGTTACTTATTGATGCTTATTGAAAATGTAAATTGCTTGTAAAACTCCACCTTTTCCTTCAAACCTGCCACCTATCTTTAGCTTCACAACATCATGTCTGATACATGCTGCCCTTCCTGCCTTCTTCAGGGCATTGCAATGGTCATTTATGGTTGTTGCATAGTTCTGACGAGGGTAAAAAAATGGAATGGCTGCATTTATGAGGCATGGTGTTCTATAATTGTACCCAAGTTGTAGTTTTGATCCAAATGTGACTTCCAAGACTGTCCAAAACCAAAAATTAAAATTTTTATCTTAATCTGAGGTGGTTGACCCAAACCTAGCCAAACTCATAACTCGACCAATATGAGAAACTTAGAATTTTTTGAGTTGACCTTTTTCGCACGGGGTGTAAAAATGTTAACATTTCTGGTGATGCTATAGGAAAGCTTCTTGCTAGCTTGTAGACCAGTGCCTTTCTCTTATCCATTGGGTATGGAGTCAAAGAATAAAACCAAAATTTTCCTTTCCGAAAACAAACTAAAGTTGGGAAAGGATATTGAAACTAGATCACATGCACGAATGCACCTTATTGAATTAAAAGCTATAATGTGCATGAATTACACTTATTGAAAGGGAAATCCTAATCTACCCTATTCTAACCAGTGTAAATCGAGGCTAAATAAAACCTGAAATAGGAAGTGAAAAATAGCTTCCTTTTCTCTAGAAATGAGGTAATGAATTTAGCTTACAAAACAAGTAACATGACAGAACTGAAAATGAGATGTGTACCTTGAATTTGTTCCAAAACTCAGCCCAAAACATGAAGAACCTTTCTAATGATCTACAAAGCATTCTAAATGGCTTTGGAACTAATTATTAAGGATATGACACTCGAGTTTTAAGCTATGATATGAGTGTGAACTTTGGTATTGTTGTGGCTTTTTGTGAACCAACAAGGTACTAAATAGGACATGGGATCTAAACATATGGTAAGCCTATTCTCTTGTTTTGTAGAGAAACATGAACCTCCTTTTCGATCACGAGCTCTCTGAAACTATTTTGAAGGTTGTTTCAAAGTTGATCTGCATCTATGAACTCCTACGTATTCTCTTTGACATTCTGAAACTGATATGAAAAGTATTTAGCCTCTTCAATCTATTGTACTTCATCAATCATAACATCATGAAGATGATGAGATGGTTGTTCTACTTTTTAAAACTATTTGAAAATATTTTCAAAATCTTCAAACTATTGTTCATCCTCTTCAATCTTCTAATCCATTACTACCATGATTGATATTTCAGTAGTATTTTCAATTTCTTCCATTCTATCCATTCTTACAATGCCCTCTAGACCTTGATTTCCCCCGAATAAAAGATTGTTGATCATGAATACTTGCGGTATAATTTGATAGTCATTTTGAAACAATGCAGGTCCCTAATAAAGAAACTATCTCCATGCATGCAGCGTAAGGTGTTCACACTCAATTTCTTGATCATTATCATTTTGAAACTAATGTTTCTCTTCTCTGTCATCAATTATAAAATCTGATAAGCTGCAAATATGGTGCTCATCCCTTAGATCTGATGATTTATCTTCAGAAATAATCTATAGACTCTCTTTAGGTTCTATTAACCAGGGTGAATAAGTAGTTCATAGGAATATGGTGACCTCGTGCATAATATGCTAAGAATATGAAGACTGGTGATCATTTTTAATGTACTTTAGGTCTACTAAAAATAAGACTCTACCTTTTGAATGGGTTGTTTCTCTAACTCTGGAATATGATCGAACTGAAATTTAGAAACCCATTTCTCTATGCTCTGCAAAAATTCCAATCTGTTGTTTTCTTTAGTTAACTGCCCCTCCTGAATGATATTTTGATCCTCTCTTTCTTGGACTAAAAGTACGGGTAAAGGAGGAGGAGTGGGGCTAATTTAAGCCTTAACTAGAAAACCTTGAACAAGGGACTAAGTCTGAGACTTTATTATTAGGACATCATCTGAATTCCAACTTGGACACTTTAATTTGGGTTCAACACATGTTTGTGGGGTAGGAAAACAAGGAATTGCAATATCCTGACAATTTTGAAACTGATTAATGGGTTGTTTTGACCCTTGAGAGGGATATATAGGCACGAAATTCTGATGAACCTAATGCCTTATATCTTTCGCTAATAATGATTTCTCATATAGTTCCTTGATAGCTAAAAATGACTGCTTCATTTTCTTAAGGTTGATCTCAAGATCTCTCCATCTTTTACAATTAGCATAACCCTCTGCATAACTTTGAACTTGAACAACATGATGATCATCATATTGATTTCCAAGGTTTGAGTCAGAAGGATATTCATTTTGGTAGGGGTTATAGAACTTGTCTTAAGGGAAAGCTAGATAGAAGGGATGCTCATTTGGCTAATAATAATGCTAAAAATGAGGGTTCATAGCTGCGGAACTTCATAAAATATTGAAACTATGAAAAATAGGTATGTTACTCACAAAACAACTAAAAATAATAGATATGATTTTCTTTAAAAATTCTGAAAAATGCATCTGAAAATTTGATGATTTTAAAAAGTGTAGTAGTGATATGAAATCAGATTTAAAGAGTCACCAAATGAGTTTTTCTTGGATCTTGAATCTTGAGCACATCAATAGTAGTTCTCCTCCCACCGGTCTTGCAAAACTATTATCTCTTGAAAGTGCACCTGTAGAGAGATGACTGCGGGGGTTCTAATATTTCTCTCGATCTCTCTTTGGGGGTATATCTATTGTTGAGGTGAATCTTTGGTATGAAGGCCAGTTCATTTTTTATGTATCCTAAAATAATTTTTGGGGGTTTTGAGGGTAAAAAGATTACTGTAAATGAATTTGAAACTAGGGTGATATACTAAACTTCTTGAGGGCTTTGACCAGTACATGCATAAATATTTTAGAATGGATTTTGGATGCACAAACCAATATTTTTCAACAAAATATTAAGGCAAAACACTTGATCTATTGAGGAATGATTCACAATAACACTATTAAGATAAACATTCACACTAATATTATGCGAAATAACAAAAATTGCTGCAAGGTAAGATGATTAATCAAGGAATTTGACATTCGGAAGAAATAATAAGGTATATAGAACACTTCAAATAATTAGAAAGGTAGAAATCAATTCTCATTCAAATGGAAAAACAGGAAAAATCTACTTGACACCCGTATCCAAAAATTCCTTCTCTTGTTCTTTTCTATTACACATAATATATAACAAGTTTATTCACCCAAACCATCCTAAAAATAGACTAAAACTTGTACTTGCCCATGCATCCTATTTTTATTCTTTATCCTGAATAAACAAAGGAATAAAATATAAACATGCTAATACAATGGGCATAATAGCCTTGGTAAAAAAATACATCCCAGTCAAACTGTAGTTGACTGTTCTCTTTTTAAGAAAGTTGGATGAATAATTTGGCTAATGATAAGTTTTTCTTGATGAGAAATTTTTCTCCAATGCATGCAATCTCTATCTTTTAGCTGATTATGTGACGTTTGTAACTTGATCCACTTGTAGTGATAATATTAGCATTTTTTTAATCCTCCCCCTTAGATGCACATGCAAAAATAAATCCCTGTGTGAGAAAAATAATTTCTTTATTTGCAATACTTTGCAAAAACAATTCACCCATGCATTCATCCTCTATGGGGACCACCAAAAGTTTTGATGATGACACCTATTTGTCTTCTTGTGGTAACATGCAAAATTTCAACCTCTGCAAGAAAAAATAATACCTTTGTTTTTATACCTTAGTAAAAACTACTCAACTTTAATTCACCCATAGTGGGGGCCACTTGTGAGATCTTTGTATTGACCATGCATGGTAAAATTTCCTCTCCTCATCTCTGTGGGGACCACTCTAATGCTACACTTTCTTGATATCATTCTTGAATTGGCCACCTTTTTTTTGCTCACATGCTTAGATATGGAGCCCACCTTAATTATATTTGGAAAGTAAGAGGTATTTTTTGGCAAGATTAAGGTATTTCTACAAAAGTAAGTTAGGTTTTGACTCTTATTCAATAACACGTGGTCGACCCATCATTGGCCTGTCATCACCAATCCAACACTATGATAATTCTTCACCGGGAACTCCTCATGCTATGATTATTTACTAATGCACAACCTTTAGTTTGGTGGATGTAATCTGGAAACAAGACAACAACATAACACAAGAATACCATCGACTATGATAAGACGAATGATGACAAATCTGAAATACCAAAGTAAATTATAATATTAACATGAAATTGTTACAATCTCACCCATGAGGTACTTCAAGTGCTATTGACTTCACTTGCCTTTCACCAAGACTATGGGAGAACTTTACAATTACACCTCTTAATGGCTTCTTCAACACACCTTTAAATAGATGGCTTCCTTCGCACACTTCCTACAATATTTCTCACTACTTCCTTCTATGCTAAATGAGGGGGGTGGCCTCTCTATTTATGGAAATTCCAGGCTTATCCATCTTATCTCTAAGATAGGATAAGAAATCCACTATGACGAATCATATTCCATACCTTAACTCTTATCTGTACATGTAAGCTTATCTTTTAAGATAAGATAAACCTTATCATTTTACATGGGTTCCACATTTTTAGACTTTTTACAAATAAAATACACAAAATATTTATGACCTCACTCCTTGTCCTTATTACCAATATAATATTTCTAATTCCTAATCATGTAGACCCTACTTCTCTAATTACCCAAACTTTGACATTTTAACATTACCGGACCACTTACGACAAATATTTACTTTTACAACATTCCTATTGTAGTTTGATGTCTACCGTACTCCACATTATTAGCGGCCCATCTTGTGGCACCGTTATCTTCTATCAGACGCTACTACTAATTATACTTAACAACATCCTATTCCTAATACATACATTAATGAAATAGAAATTATGGAGGAAAATTTTAGTGTCGACATCTTCCCCCTTCCTAGCTTCTACTCTGTCCTCGGAGTAGACTATTCTGGTGCTTGGAAAATCTTCAACTTGTCGTGGTTGACCCATTTCGTAATAGGAGTGCCATCCAATTCCTCCAGTCGGTACGTACCATTTTCATGCACAACTGCTATTTTGTAGGGCCCCATCCATTTTGGAAGAAATTTTCTCTGTCTTCTTTTTTTGTATCTGGAATCATATACTAGAACCAAGTCATTCACATGAAATGGAGACCAATGGATCTTTTGATCAAAGTATTCCTTCTGCTTCATTTTCTTCTTATGGCTTGTATCCTTTGCTATTTCCCTCATTTCCTCTAGCAAATGAAGATGTACCAACCTTTCTTTTACTGAATCACTTTCATCCATCCTTTCATTTTTCATAACTCTCACAGTGGGAATATCAAACTCAATAGGAAGAACTGGATCAATGCCATAGGCCAACCGAAATGGGGAGTATCATGTTGCTGACTTTGATATTGCCTATATGCCCACAATGTTGCATGAATCCTTTTGTCCCATTTATGTACCTGCAGGCGCATCTTTTGCTAGAATTTGACACAACACAAAATTTGTTCATTCCACCTGTCCATTTGTGCTTGGCTTGTATGTTGTTGCCTTCCTATGCTTAATAGAAAACTTATTGACTAGGGCTTCTACCACCTCATTAATGAAGTGGCTTCCTTGATCTGTTACAATTTCTAATGGACAACCAAATCTGGTGACAATGCGTTCATATATGAACCTTGCCACTTCATCCATGGAAGTTGTTTTCAATGGCCTAGCTTCAACCCACTTGGTTAAATAATCTGTGGCAACTACAATATACTTATTTTGGCGTGAGGTAGTTGGAAGTGGACCTACAATGTCTATTCCCCACTTTTCAAAGGGACCAAGTGGAAGAATAGGGCATAATGGAGCTGATGAAGTCTTACGGTTACCATGTGTTTGACAAATATCACATGTCTTACAATAATTATAACAATATTTAAAAAGAGTGGGCCAGTGATAACCTGCATCCAAGATCCTTCTTGTTGTAAGTTGTCCAGAGAAGTGCCCTCCACATGTACCATTGTGGAATTCTTCTAGTAGTTCCTTCCCTTGATCATGTCCAACTGCCCTCTTGTACTGTCCATCAGGTCCTATTCGAAATAATACTCCATGTAGAATAGAATATGGATGACTGGCTTGAGTAATCTTTCTCTTAATCTTTGCATTGGCACCATCAGGAAACTTGAATTCATTCAGATAATTCCAAATATCTATGTATTCACTAGGGATTGTGTCAAGGGATAACAATGCTACATCGGGGAAATCATCATCATCACAAGATGATCCTAAACCATCATAGGCTCGAGAGAGTGCATCTGCATTGACATGCTTCTTTCTGGCCTATCTATAATATCAAATTCAAATTCTTGTAGCAAAATTATCCATCTTGCTATCCTCCCTGATGGGTTAGGCTTATTTATAATATATTTTAGAGCCTGATGATCTGTTACAACTAGAAATTTTTCCCTAGCAAGTAATTTCTAAACTTCTTTATAGCAAAAATGATAGCGAGCCTCTTTTTCAAGATTCTGATATAATTTACCTCAAAGCATTGCTCATTTGTCTGCTCCCCAAAGTAAATTGGATGTTCATTCCCATTTTCATCCTTTTGGCTAAAAGTACTTCCTAGTCTTTGCATCCCGAGGCATCGGTGTACACAATGAATTGCTTGCTCTAATCGGATTCTTCAAAATAGGTGAAGACACCGGGGCTTCCTTGATTGTCTAAAAGCTTCATGCGCCTTATTTCTGGTTCATTAGTAACATCCTTCTTCAAGAAGCTGGGTTAGTGGGCATGAGATCTTTGAGAAATTCTTGATGAACCTTCTATAGTAACCCACATGGCCTAAAATTGATCTCAACTTACTTCTATTCATAGGAAATGGTAAATCTTTGATTTTGAAACTTTATCAGGATCAGTACCAATACCATCTCTGGATACAACATGCCCTAACAAAACGCCTTTAGAACATCCAAAGACACACTTTGTAGGGTTTAGTGAGGCTTGTGCTTCATCTAACCTTTGAAATGCTGTCTCCATTTGGTGCAGGTGGTCTAACTTGCTCCCATAGATGTAAAAATCATCCAGAAATACTCTGATGAAGGTCCCAATGTAGGGTTCGAACACCCTATTCATCAAACGATGGAATGTTTCCGGAGCATTACATAATCCAAAAGGCATAACTCTATAAGAAAACGTTCCCCAAGGAGTGGTGAACGTGGTCTTCAGCTGATCTTTCTCTACTATACGAACTTGGTTATAGCCGCTATATCCATCAGCAAAACTATAGCACTCCTGGCCAGCTACTTCATCCAAGATCTGATCTGAAAATGGAAGAGGGTAATGATCCTTCTTTGTTTCCTTATTGAGCTTCCTGTAATCAACACAAATGTGTAGCTTCCCATTCTTTTTTATTGAGATCACAATGGGAGAAACCCATTCTGAATTGTCCACAACAAATATGAATCCTGCATCAAGCAACTTATCTATTTCTTCTTTTATAGTCTTGGAAAAATTAGGATTCATTCTATATGGCATTTGCTTTATGGGCTTAGCACCATCTACCAACTCAATAGAATGTTCTACCCAACTTACTTGATGGAGTTCCTTGTAATCAAAAGTGAATAGGTGTATGTACCTTTGAAAGAGATGGAGGTAGGATTCCTTCTCACTCTCCATCACAACATCACCAATCTTTATTTGTTGGAGACGATCATCAACTTCTTCTTCAGATAATTTTATGGGGTCATGAGTTGGTGTGACTGGAAGGATATCCATGACTGAAACATCAACCTCACTTTCTTCATCTTTAGTGTCCACTTCACTGGTACTAGAGTAATTAGAGGATGTCCAATCATCAGTTTCATCACTTGAATCCACAGGTTCTACCTTATGATGTCGAGGGATCACGTTTATCTTCACCCTCTCTCTACCACGTCCAAGTGTCATGAAACCTTCATTCCAGTAGTTTCTTGCATGAACTCTCCTTAGCCATGGTCTTCCCGGTGAGCATTGGAGTACATAGCAGTACCATTTTCATCACTGAAAGTCTACCACACATACAACACCCATAACAGATATTGCCACATTTGAAACTACACCTTCTGGTTTAGTTTTTCCTTTATTTAATGACCTTAACATAAGTGTTGAAGGGTGATCAATTTTTAAACCCAACATATTCATTATAGACTCGGTCATTACATTAACTACAGCACCTCCATCAACTAAGACATCATGAATTAAAATACCAATACATAATACCTCAACTTGTGGAGCATAGGGATCTGCCTCTGCCTCCAAAACAGGGACCTCAACCTCCTTTCTTCGTCAAGCATTGAGTCCACTTCGCAGCTCCCGCATCTTCTCAGAATACATAGCCAAGAGTTGACCATATGTAATATTTAAGGGCCTTTTGGACAGATCTTCCAGGATGGAGAATGGTCCTTGCCCCTGTGAAATCAGCAAATCCTACACACCCAGCTTTCTTCTCCTATGTTTCTTATTATTTTCTCCTTTCATCTTCTTAGGATCATTTCCATCTTGATTATCTTTTTCTTTCTTTCTTTTTGTTACAAACACATCTACTTCATTATTTCTGCTCTTATCTACTACATCAAAAGAATTCACAGGTGCTTTTCCTTTATCATTATCTCCTTTACCAGATGTAGAAGCTCTATCTGGACAATTATACTTATAATGACCCTTTTTATAACAACCATAACATACAACTTCAAAAATATTTCTTTTTGGACCTCTATCTCCTCCTTGAGAACTAAATTCTTTTCCTTGAAGAAGATTAATAGTTAACTGACCCATCTTTTTGAGCAGATCTTCATACTCAGTAGATGTACTAGGAGAAATATTTGTGCTCACCGGGAGTGGTTGTGGATTATGGACCAAAGGTGCTGGTGTAGGCTCTACTTTAGCAACAATTTCTTTGGGTTCCTCTTCCATGCTTTCTTCTTGCCTTCTTGCAATCTCCTTTGCTTGTTCAATGGTAGCTGGGTGGTCATACTTCACTCATTGTCTGATCTCTGGCTTCATCCCAAGAATGAAGTGCTTACATAGGAGATTATCCACGCCGTTCATCAACCCATCCGCTAATCCTTCCTTCCGGATCTGGGCATCGAGCTTCCTCCTTAGCTCTAGAACACGAGCATGATAATCCCTTATCTTCTCCTTCTCTCCTTGGGATAGCTTTGTGATCTCGATCATGAGATCTGCATATTTCTGTTGTTCACCAAATTCTTCAAGAAAACTTTCAGTTAATAAATCCCATGAATTTTTCACATTATCACCTAGTGTTTCAAACCACCTAAGTGCTGAACCATCCAAAAAGGTAGGAAAAAATTTAGTCCATTGTTCCCTTCTTATAAGGCCATTACAAATACAAGATCGTTTAAACTCTTGAATGAAAGAAGAAGCATCTTCATTAGATTGAGCTGAAAAAATAGGAATCTTTCCCATTTTCAAAAGTAACCACCGTGAAATACCAACCCACAAGTACAATCAACAAGACTTATGTGCACAAATAATTGGAATCACTATACTAGAAAGTGACTTTACACCTTTCTATAGTAAAATAGAAATGACCACGGTAAACTATGGTAAAACTTGACTTACTGCGGTAAAAACTGACTTTACTGATGGTAAACACTATTCACGGTAAAAAGTGAAGTTACTGCGGTAAATACTATTCACGGTAAAAAGTGACTTTACTACAGTAAATACTATTCCCAGCAAAAATGACTTTACCATGGTAACTACTATTCATGGAAAAAATGACTCTACCATGGTAACTACTATGCACAGTAAAAACAAGGTTACCCTCCAATTGATTTTTGACTAAGTGGGAATATCTCTCCAGAAAATCCACCAACGAGGAATGGTCCCGGCAACGGAACCAAAATGTCATCACCAATCCGGCACTATAATAATTATTCACGGGAACTCCTCATGCTATGATTATTTACTAATGCACATCCTTTAGTTTGGTGGATGTAATTTGGAAACAAAACAACAACATAACACAAGAATACCATCGACTATGATAAGATGGAATGATGACAAATCTAAAATACCAAAGTAAATTATAATATTAACATGAAATTGTTACAATCTCACCCATGAGGTACTTCAAGTGCTATTGACTTCACTTGCCTTTCACCAAGACTATGGGAGAACTTTACAATTACACCTCTTAATGGCTTCTTCAACACACCTTTAAACTGATGGCTTCCTTCGCACACTTCCTACAATATTTCTCACTACTTCCTTCTATGCTAAATGAGGGGGGTGGCCTCTCTATTTATAGAACTTCCAGGCTTATCCATCTTATCTCTAAGATAGGATAAGAAATCCACTATGACGAATCATATTCCATACCTTAACTCTTATCTGTACATGTAAGCTTATCTTTTAAGATAAGATAAACCTTATGATTTTACATGGGTTCCACATTTTTAGACTTTTTACAAATAAAATACACAAAATATTTATGACCTCACTCCTTGTCCTTATTACCAATATAATATTTCTAATTCCTAAACATGTAGACCCTACTTCTCTAATTACCCAAACTTTGACATTTTAACATTACCGGACCACTTACGACAAATATTTACTTTTTACAACATTCCTATTGTAGTTTGTTGTTACCGTACTCCACATTATTAGTGGCACATCGTCTTGTGGCGCCGTTATCTTCTATCAGACGCTACTACTAATTATACTTAACAACATCCTATTCCTAATACATACATTAATGAAATAGAAATTATGGAGGAAAATTTTAGTGTCGACAGGCCCTTCTTTGAATTTACATGACATGAATATTTGATTTTAGTAATTATGGGGCAATTTTGACTAATCATAGAAAATTATTAAGGTTGTTGGTCCTTATAATTGTGTGGCATATATTAATCATGACTTGAATCCTTCTTAACATGGCATGAATAATATTTGAACCCTTCAAAATCATTGGTGTGGACTAAGGGAAAAACTATAGTCAAAAACAATAATGATTAGTTGAGGACCCCCTCTCTACGTTGGACTTATCCTTGCGAATGTCGGTGACCATACTTTCACTGTGATGGGATTATGGTTTTATTGATGTTTGACATGTGTGTACTTTGATGAATCTAATTGATTTAATCCAACTCATTGGAAGTTAAGGATCCAAAACACGTGAAACCCTACCATTTCTCAACCTGACTTGATGTCCTTTGAATGTGGGAAAAGCCTTGGCCATTTTTCACAAGGCCACCATTACTTTGATTCTTTGAGGTGAGAATTCATGTGAGAGTGTTTCATTATAGAATCTTTGAGGTTGTTCGATGGGATCTTTTATACACCTTGCATTGTCGTATTGAATAAGGAAGTTCCCTTTTAAGACTCAAAAGGCCTTCATTTTTATGGATATGGGATACTTGAACCGTACTATCTCCATCGAGTTGGGTGTTGATGAATTAGAGTCATATTTTGAGAAACAGTAGGTCATATTTTTTCTTCTTTTATTTATTCTCTTGAGCTTGGTAAAATAAAGAAGATCGGGGTTTCTATAGTCCACATGCCATTTTGTTCTAGGTGATCTTTTGTAAATTGTATGAGCAGGGTGTACTCATTTATATTTTATCTTGTTTGAGCCATTGTTGAGGAGGACATACTATTTTCCGTGATGGAATTTTTGGCCCCGAAACTCTATCTTTTTAGCATGGATGTGTGTTTTCTTAAAATCCACCATGGAAAGCTCCTTTGAAGCTCTAATTTTTACATGTGGGGGTTGAAGCTCACGTAGCTTCAAATTTTAACTCATTATGTGATTGATTTTTAATGTGATGGTTGTTGTAACATATGGGTTTATATTGTTTCACACAACTATGTGTGTTTCAGTAGTCAAGCTCTAAAATTTATTCTTTCCCAATGCACTCAATAATTCGTTGTTGTAATCTATAAGCTGGGTATTCTGCATTAAAATCTCCTAAAACTAAAACTAGGGGCTGCCATTCTTGATCATTCTCGAGATTTTTATTTGGTTCATTTTCTCGAGATGGGTATGATTTTTTTCTCCTTCAAATTTGATCGAAAGTTTTACCTAGATGTTTTAACCTTTTATTTTTCTTTAATGAAGATCTCTTTCTCTTTTGGAGACCACTTTTGGGTAGTAATGTTTATTTTTTTGTGAAAGTAGAGCCTTCTAGTTCGGAGCTCGGTAAGGCACTGAAATTTCAAAACCCTTATTTTCATTATTCAAAACCAAACTTTTGAAAAGTAAATCTTATTTTTTCTTAGAGTTCGTTTTGATTTTCCACATATCTAAATGGAAATGCGAGAATGATGTAATGGTTTTCCGATGTGGGTATTCTTCAATTTCCCTAATCTGGGTTCATTTTGAACTTTCCATTTTCTTTAATCATTGACTTTCTCGTTTGTTATCTTACATGGGCTTGTAATTCGATGGCTCTAGAATATCAATGACACACCATGTGTTAACCTTTTGAACTCTAATCATTAGTCGTTAGTCATCCATCATTTTATCGTAAGGCTTCTCATTTCTGTAGTGTGTGTGATGCTTTTCGGTGTTTGCTAAGTGTTGGAAAAATTAGTTAAGGGTTTCTTAGGATTGGATTTGATAAATGTACCTTAGACTTATGTATTTACTTTCCATGATTGAAATCCTCGAAACTCTACCTATCTTCTTGTTGATTTGAGATGATTCATCCATAATGTAGCTTTGTGCTCATTTCAACTCGATCTGGTCATAAATATTGTTGGCAAACACTTGCTACATTATGTTTTGAGATTTTTTATTGCATGGATGTTGTTGTAATGTTAAGTTCATGAAGATTTTTGAGGATATTTGTATCCATTTTCACTTTTGTGATCTATTTTCTCTTTTTTTGCATCTGTAATGCATGGTATGAGATTTGATTTTTGTAACTCTCCTTTGGATCTAAAGATTGTAATTGTGATATTCTCCTACAGGAACATGTCTTGTTTTAAAAGTAGCTCACTTCAATTTCTATACAACTTGATATTGTTTACACTCTTGAAAACTGCAATATTTTACTTTCTTGCATACTATGTCTAGACTATGATACTTCCTATAGCTAAGGAATGGACGTATGATATACATTTTATTTATTTTTAGAAAAAAAAAATGAAAGATGAACTTTTATATACTATTGAGTTAGTAACATAAAAAAAACTCCTTCTTGTGAGGATGCAAGTGCATTTATCCATCTTTGTTGTAACTTCATTTTTCATTCATGATGCTTTGATGTTGATGTTCAATACTCTAATGACTGACTCCTTCATAATGCAGCTTGTATTTGCGGTATTGGTTCATTTTTCGATTTATTTGCTTCACATAGAATCTGTGTTCATATGTTAATGTCAAAGATAATTCCATCCACACTTGGTTGCCACATACTTCAGATAACAAACCTTAAAAATACTTAGGCGAAAGTGTACGGTATAAGCTCCTAAGAGAAATTTTTGTAATTGTATACCTTAGAGTTCTCATTAAACCTTGACGTTTTTGAATTTGAAGATATAACCTATGAATATCAAAATTGATTCTCTTGTGAGGGTTGAGCAACATCATGGAAATGACAAGATGCTTAGAGACAGATTTAATCATGATATGTTTTGTTTTATAGGCAGGGAGGATTCAACCGACTCTGTGTCACTCAAGCATTAAAGCAATGGATAGCACCTCATTAAGGGTTTGACCTACCCTCACTACTTTAGGTTGTGCCTTGAACCGGGGTGAGACGACCCATTTTATAACCCATGTTAGTGAAGGATATCAAAATATTCTTCTCTGCACGCATTGTTTTTATGAGAACCTTGAGAAAACATGATCAATATAACACAATCTAACTCTCACGAGTTTTCACACTATAGAGTGGAGATGTTTTGTGCACAAGGTTTGGATTACTAAAGAAAATAATTGAATCTTGATTGTCCCTACATACTTTGGAAATGGATTTTTTTTATTTTTTTATACACAAGTACAAACATGGGTAGTTCATGTAGGATTCATCATTTGAGAAGTTTATCTGTGGAAGTTAAGAAAGATAGAGTTGATTATACCAGATCTTTGAGAGCCTTTACAAAAATTGGAAAACTCACATAAAAATGCTTTAGAACAATGAAAATATTCCTTCAACAATAAGGTGTGCATCAATGGAGGCCCAAAGATGCACGGTTTCACACATTCTTCAAGAATTCAACACAAAGGCTCGTGTTAAAGACTCAATTAAATGTTAGAAATCCCTGGTTCATCACGCCTAAGATACACTCATAGGATTACAAACAATATTTATCAACATAGTGAAAGTAAAGTGATTTTAAATTGTTTATTTCATTACCAGATGAAAGCTCTTCTCATAATGAAATTGAAAATTCCACAATACTATCACATGGATGAGATCTTTTGTGACTTAGAGAGATTTTAACATAATATTGCAATGGGAACAAGAAAAACTATTTGAAAACATTCTGAAATAAAAACAAACAAAATTATGTTCATGATCAACATAGAGTCATTCAAGGTTCATTAGATTCATTAGCAGAGGAAAGTTTTGTCAACAATATCAGAGCTTGTCAGAGTATATACAATTGCAACCTCCTTGATACAATTGAATCCAAAAATACAAGAAAATGAACTGGTCTCTCGACGGTCTCTCCAGGAAAAGGTCTCTCTCAAAAAATTCCAAAAAGTTAACCCCCCTTCTATGCAAGATTATTCTCATTGCATTTATACAATTTTACTCACTCACTCATCCCAAATTTTCTCCTCCAAAATTCTAAAGATTCAAAAGAATATTCCTCTATGTTTTTCTAGGTGGAAAAGTTGCGAGCTATTAACATTTCCTACATTCATCAGATATGGTTAGGGCACCATGCCATAACTTTTGAAAGTATTTTTAATCATTCTTTTATTCTATCGTGCAAGAAATCACCCTTTTTAATAATTCTCCGGTGGCTCCATATGGCTTGATCTAACAAGAAATCATTTTCACCTTTGACAAAACATAGAGATAAATGAGTGCCCTCGCATGGATACCTATTTTCGTGCCTCTTAGAAATGAGTGCCCTCGCATGGATTATATCATATATTTGTGTTATGAGTCTGAGTCGGCCAAGTGCAAAGAGGAGCCAATAGAAACCTTCCACATGTCTCCTTGGCGTAAATACAAAGGTGAAATTCAAATGTAGGTTCCCAAATTAGTGCATGCCCTTCATGTGTTAAGAACCCTAGAGAGTTGCATCGGTTGCTAAAAAATTAGAGTATAAAAAGGTCCAGCGGAAGCTTCAACGTGTATGTTCGGTGTAACTTCAAAGATGAAGTCTAGAGGCGGGACCTCAAACAACGGTAGGCTCTCCATGTGTCCTGGACCTAAGAAATTTTCCTAAGCCTAAAAAAAATATAAGTATAAATAGGAGCCAGCGGAAGCCTCCACATGTTTCTTCAGCGCACTTTTTCCATGGTTCCCAAAAGCAGGGACCCCAAACAATCATGGACTCTCCACATGTCCCATGTGTTGAAATTTTTTAAGAACTAGTGGAAGGTGCCATATGCCTAGGGTTTGAGAAAGTTTCCTTGTCCATTGAAAAGTATAAGTATGGGTAGAGCCAGTGGAATCTTCCACATGTCTCTTTGGTGATTTTTGGTATGAAGCTCAAAAGAAGGACTCCCAAACAAGTGCAGGCCTTCCACGTGTCTAGGGTCTGAAAAAGTTACACCGAACACTTGAAAAGTCTAAGTATGGGAAGATCTAGTGGAAACCTCCACGTGTCTCCTTGGCACTCTTTCAAAAGTAAAATTCAGGGCTTTTCCTCAAATAGGCGTGGGCCCTCCATGTATCCTGGGCTTAAAAAAGTCTCATCAGTGCTTGAAAAGTCTAAGTATAAAGAGGAGCCAATGGAAACCTCCACATGTCTCCTTGGCGCAACTCCAAAGGTAAGACCCGAGGCAGATCCAAAAATGAGTGGAGTCCCTCCATATGGAAAAGATTTGAGTTGAAGTAGGCCTGAGAATCTCAAAATACCCCAGTGACCCACCTCTTCACTTCTAACTTTTGATGTGGGCCCCAACGAGTTGTGGATAACTTTTATACTTTTACTTCATTTCAAAACAAAGATTAAAAACTTCAAAGTGCTCCAGTGACTGACCTCCCTACTTTGTCTTTTCAATTTTGAATCAAACATTTGACATTAATTTGTCCCCCATGGAGTTGTGGGTCATTTTATAACTTTGCTCTATTAAAAAAAAAGGCAAAAATATTTAAAATGCTCAACGATCTACCTCTCTACCTTTGACTTGAAAAACGGCCACGTGTCCATCTTCGAGGTCAAAGTAAGAAATTTTCCTTGCCACTTCATATTGTTGAATAGCCAATTAGAAACTATCGGGGTTGTGGGACCAATTTAGCATTTTTTATAAATGTAACAAAAGTGACAAGTTCACCAAATAGACATGGCGTGCCACGTCCAATTAAATATGATTACGTATCCTTAGATGTTGGGACAAGATTTAGAAAGGAGACACAATCATGGAAGATTCCCAACAACAAAGTTTTTCCCCATGGAGATGAAGACTGTAAGTAAAACCAAGACTTAATGTGATCCACGACCCAAGGAAAGGACTAACAACGAAAACTAAATGAAGGAGAAATCTTTCATGCATCCATATAGGGAAATAGATAATACTTCAAACCATGCGAGACTAAGAAATTTTGAACAAACAAGGTGAGATTAAATTAAGCACCAACATCGGCTCCTACTGGGATGGGCACTCCCTGCGAGTGCCACAAGAACAAAAGGCCATGTGCAAAAATCCATTGGGAAATGAAGTCAAGAAAAGCCTTGCAAAGTAGAAAAATAATAACCAATTCCCCAAGAATAAACTGGGAAACCAATAAAAACCAATCACCAAGGACCAAGACAAACTGAAACAGAAAAAACATGAAAACAAAACAAAAAAAAAGACTATACATTGTATAATGATGTGTGCCTTGTTTTTGAGAAATCAATCAAGGAAATGTTTCAAGTGTGTGTGATCAATAGGAAACTCAAGAAATTCCCCATCTATATCTTTTATGAGGAAGGTATGCTCCCTAATCCTAATATCAATAAAATAAGGGCCCATCCATAATGTGTCAAACTTTCCATGTTTTCCCTTATCCTCATGTCTATTATCCCATAGTAGCACCAAATCTCCCACACTTTGAAAGCTCTTGGATTCACCTTTTTATCAAATAGTTTCTTCAATTTCTCCCTGAACTTCACATGTATTTGGTGGGATTCTCTTCTCTCTTCATCTAATTCAACAATTTGATTAATACGAGCATCATAGGGATTGACCTCTTGGTCCTCCAATTGTTGGATAAATTGGTAAGAAGATAATTACATATGCAGGGGAAGTAGAGCTTGAGTTCCATACACCAACTCAAATGGAATTTTTCCAGTCATTGTTTTGACAAGATTTTCTATCATCCCAAACAACAAATTTCAATTGCTCACCCCACTTCCATTTGTTTAATTCCAATGTCGTCCTGATTATCTTCAAAAAGTTCTGGTTGTTTGATTCTGCTTATCCATTACCTTGGGGATTATAATTTGAAGCATATGCTAAATTGATCCCATACTCATGACACATGGCTACCAAGGTTTGGCTCAAAAACTCATAGCATTATCAACAACTATCTTAGTAGGCACTCCAAACCTATAAATTATATGATTCAGAATGAATTCCATAACAATTTGGTGGGTAGCTTTCTTGGTAGGGATTTCCTCCACCCACTTGGTGAAGTAATCAGTGGCCACTAATATCCACTTGTGGCCTACACTTGAAGAATATGAAATATCACCAATGAATTCCATTCCCCACTGCTTAAATGGGGCTTCAATTGATACATGATGTAAAGTGAGGGAGCCTAAAGCTTTTAATATTCTTGAAAAGCATTGACAACTCTCACACCTTCTTGCCAGCAGAGTTATATCTTTAAAAAGAGTTAGCTAGCATAACCATCCCTTAATATCTTATCAAATATGACTCTTCCAGAAAATTCCACCCACAAACTCCTCCATAGATATCAAAAATTAATTTTAGGGCTTCATCCTTAGTGATACATCTCAAAAGAACTCCCTCAGGGTTCTTCCAAAATAACCCATAATTAGTGATGATGTACTTTTGGGAGGCTAACTTAAGTGCTCTCTTTTGATTCTTGCTTAAATACTCAGGGCACTATAGATGTTTGAGATAAAAAATAATATCCTTGTACCATTCAAAATATGTCACTTTCTCAATAATATTAAATCTTTCTTCTTGAACCTCATTTATCTGAACTGTTCTCAGGTTGCTTTCTGGCATTATCTTTGCTAAGACCAATCCTATGACCAATTTTGTACTTTGTATGTCCATATCATAGCCTTGTAATTTATTTTCCCATTGACATCTTTTACTTGAAATTTCCATCTCTGATAGGATATCCTTAACCATGGTATGGGGAACATAAGCTATGAATTTAGAGCTCGAAATATATGGCCTAAAGATTTTTGTGGCTTTGACCAAAGAAAAGGCCTATTTCTCCATGATAGTATACTTCAACTCTACCCCTTGTAATGCTTTACTAAAGAAAGCAATTGGCCTTTCAGCTCCTTCATCATCCTTTTGTA
The DNA here is from genome assembly GCA_018340775.1 of Taxus wallichiana var. yunnanensis. NCBI lineage: Eukaryota > Viridiplantae > Streptophyta > Pinopsida > Cupressales > Taxaceae > Taxus > Taxus wallichiana. The sequence goes on along the minus strand of CM031244.1, from coordinate 346,786,139 downwards.
ACAACACAAATGCAATAGTATTCTCTGAAGCAAAGGAAAACATTTGGAAATCCTTTTTATAATCAGGAGCTACTAAAATAGGGGCATTCTTCAATGCTTCCTTAATCCCAGTAAAGGCTTGAATAACTTCTTCTTCCCATATGATACTCTAATCCTTCTTCAACAGATTGGTGATTGGGATAGTTAATTCAGAAAATTTGGAAATAAATCTCCTAATAAAATTTATTTTCTGAAAAGGAATAAATTCCCTTTTTGGTTCTTAGAATACAAACTTTTCTAATGGCTTCCACTCTCTTAGGATCGATCATGAATCCTTATTTGATACAATATGTCCAAGAAGATTTGCCTTTTGAACCCCAAAATGGCACTTCTTAGGATTTAGTGATATACCATATTCCCTGCATCTTATCAACATCTTTTCTAAATGTTGCAGGTGATCACTTATTTTTCTTGAAAAGATTGTCACATCATCTTGATACACAACAATGAAGTCATTTATATATCTTGAGAATGCTACATCCATTGCTCTTTGAAACGTGGCTCCAACATTCATCGGAAAAATGACATTCTAACATACACATAGGTTCCCCATGGAGTGGTGAAAGTGGTTTTGATTCTCTTTGATTGCTTCACAACCACTTGGTTATACCCAGAAAAACCATTCGAGTAGATAACAATTCTGAACCTATAACCAATTGCAACATGTTATCCATATTTGGCAAGGGATAGTTATCTTTAATTGATGCCTTATTTAAATTTATGAAGTCAACACACAATCTTATATCCCCATTTTTCTTTCGAATAGGTACCAAGTTTGCTACCCATGAGGAGTATCTTGTAGGCTGTATAATTCCTCCATCCCTTAACTTTTTCAACTCTTCTTGCATTTTTGAGGAAAGGAGGGGATTAATTGGTCTTTGTTTCTGCCTAAACAGCTTGGCATTAGCTTCTAGGGGTATTTCATGTTGAAAAAGGTCTTCCCTGTATGCTTTCAGTTTTGAATATGACCAAGCCAAGCAGTCCTGGTAATTTTTTAGCAATTGGACATATGATTGATTTTCTTCCTTACTCAAATTTCTGCCTAACCATATTTTTTGAGGTTTATCCTTTATTCCTAGGTTATGTTCTTGAACATCCTCAATACTAACATGTGTCTATTAATAATGCAATCAAGCATTATCAAAATTTGATTCCAATGCAACCAAACCTCTAGGAATAGTATTAGTTTTCAATTGGATAATGTCCTTACCAAACAGGGTCTCTTTTCCATCATTTACACAAACCATTGGTTCCCAGTCCATACTTTGATTGGAAAATTCCCCTTTATTCTGTAGAAACCTTTGGACCTGAGCATCATCTTCAAACACCTGCCAGTGCTTGATATTGTCAGGGACAGACAACCTGGTCAATATTTCAATATCATATTCATAATAGGGAGACATTGTACAATTTTCAAACCTAGATCCCAATACTACCAATTTTTCTACTATAGTATTATAGCTCATATCATGATGTATTATATTGAAAGAATCAAAAATTTCAATGAAGTCCCAAACTACATGCTTATACTATTTCATTCTTTGATTCTTTGTTGTATACATTTTTCTAACTTGCTTGACTATCATGTTTGAATCCCCTTTAACAATAATATCCTTGACACCATATTTCCATGCAATCCTTAGACCCAAGAGTAGTGCTTCATACTCAGCAATATTGTTTGTGCACTCAAAATTGAGTTTAAAAGAAAAGTTAAACTCCTCTTGGCTTGGAGATATCAAGAAAACACCAAAATCATTACCAGATCTAGAACAAGCCCCATCAAACATCAATGTACAAGGAGAACCAACCTACTCAAGATACTTACACTCATCAATTTTATGCTCCTTACAATTAGCATAGCCCACAAAGTTACCGACATCAACATCGTGTACAAATCTTCATAAGAAGCAGTGTTAGGGTCCTCAATAATATGCAACATTTTCTTCTCACCGTACACTTTCACAAGGTCCCCATTAATTGGTATGGTTATGTATGACATGTCCATTTGCACACTTCCACCCACACTAGCTTCCCATTTTCTAAAAATAACACCCCCACTTGGCAGAAATTCCACAATAACTACATTCGTGGTTAAGCATTTTCCTAGAAAATCTACCAATTACACTACTAATCCTTTGGCATATCTAATTTCTAGAACTTCTCTTGAATCCATAGCAGTAAATTTCCCAAAAGCTAATGTTACCTTAATATTTAACTCATTCATGACCTCAAGAGGCATTACATTACATGAGGCTCCTGAATCAAACATGTAGTTATGTACCAACCTATCTTTAATAATCAAAGTGGTAAAAAATGGATCCACATTAAGCTGAGATTCAACCAGAGAAGTTCCCAAATATACCTTATATGATTCACCCAGTTCCTCCAATTCTTGTGGTATTTCTGATTCTGCAATAATAGGAGGAACCTCTATATTTTTAACACTTCTTCCTTGAGTAATATTTTCTTCTTTAAATCCCAAATATTAGAATTCCCTTTTCCTATGCTCAGGAATTATAAGTAATTAAACAATGGGAATAGTGACTTTCACCTGGCTTAAGATTTGGGCTATGTCACAAGGAACATATTTGGGTAGGGCAGTGTTAGGAGGAAGATTCACAGTTTCATCTGATAGTATAGGATTTTTAAGAGTTTGGGCATGGGCAGGAGCACAGGTTTTATTTGGGGTAGTTAGGCCTTTGCCAGATGTATCTTTCTTAGGGGTCTCCTTAGGGATATTGGTAAGGATTGGAATCTTTGTCTTGGCTTGTGGCCCTCCACCTTTGACAAACTTACTTTTAGTGTTATATTCTTTCTCCTAAGCAACTACTACATTCATCAACAGTTGTATGTCCTCTTCGGAAGGGATCCCTCCATCATACTTTTTAATCATCAAGGCCCTTAAGTATTCAAAATCATGATTAGGAAGATCAAATTCTTGTACCATATCAATTTCAAAAGTATTAATATGAGCAAGAAGTAATACCTAATGAACACAATCCCAAAAATCTTTAGTAATTCTATAGCTTATTAATTCAATGAGGTTACCCCGTTGTGAGTTCGTAGGGCTCTCAATCATGCAAAGATCGTTATATGTCTCATCATCATCTCGATTCCTCAACCTATTGATCTACATCACATGGGGAGTGTGGAAAGAAACACCTATCACACCACTTGATAACATTGGCCTCCTCCACAGTAGGAACCCTGGCAGTCAAAGGATCAGGAACCAATCTATTCTCCCAGGGTTAAGGTAATTTATTCCCTGATCCCATGAGCCCTTTCTCTATGTCATCTGCTTTGTGATCACCTCTGGGATGATTTATAGATCTCTCCTGACTGTGTGGCTTGTGTTGACCCTGGGAAATTTGTCTTAGCCATTTTTCTACTTTGGCCAGTTTATAGGATATTTATTTAACTGCTCCAGCAAATTTTTACAACCTCTTCCAAATCCACAAATTTTCTTAACTCAATATTTTCAGGATTGATCAACTTAACACCTTCCCTCTTAGGAGGCTTTCCAACTACTTTAATGTTATTCTCTATTTGTAAGGCCATGGTGAAATCCTGCCTTAATGTTCATGGGTTCTTATCTCTCAAGTAATAAGCATCATTTTTATCAAAAGCATCAGAATATTTTATCAAATAGGACACATCACTTGGCCTTAGGATTATAGGTAGCCTATTCAAGGTCTTATTGATCCGAGTATTCAAATCATGAATAGATTCATTTGTATTTTTATTTATATTTTCAAATTAAGATAAAAGGAACCTAGGATCTGTCTTATCCCCATATTGTAATCTAAAGGCACTTTTCATCTCGGTCCATGAATATATTGAATTATCTGGTAAAGCCTTATACCAGTCACGTGCATCCTCCTCAAGAGTATGAATAAACGAGTTTTATATACACATCTTCAAACTCAATTTCAAAATCTTCCATCATATTGAAAAAGAGTTTTAAATGTTGGTCACTAGTGATGGCATTATTTCCTTGAAATTTTGGCAACCTATTTCTGACATCTTGTGGCACCATATTAGGATATCCATCCATACCTCTGAAATCTATAGGTCCAAAAGTGTTGACAACAAAAGGAGGTCTAGGTGGAGGTTAGGCCATATTGCCTTGAGGAGGTGATCTTATAGGAGAAATAGAATGATAGGGAACAAGGGGTCTTTGGAGCACAGGAGTATAGATTTCAAAATAGATATTCTCTAATGACTCAGCTTCTTGGAAAACCCTATCAACCTTGGAAGAAATAGGGAAAACTGAGAAGCACACTTTTCAGACACAAATGATGGCCCCTCTCTAGTTGGAGAACTCAAATTTATATAAAGATTACCTACTTCAAAATCAATTGAAGATGTATGGTATTTTTCAACCACATATTGATAACCTTTCAGAACTTATATCTCCTTTTTTGACTCATGATCTCTAACAACTTTCCAGGATTGTCTTCCTTCAAATTTTCTTTTCCCGTGATCTCGGAAATAACTTCCTAGTAGGGTCCCTAGTGAAGAAAGATCTTCTTCCCTCTAGATTTTCATAGATTAATGACAAATTTCACTTGACACAGGTTAAGACACTAGTAATCATCAAAATTTCAATTCAACACAGAGTCGCCACTAAGGATTTTCACCTTAGTTGTGCAGATGCACTATAAGTAACTTGCCAAGTGTCTATCAATGCTTAGTTTATACAAATCTTAACAGATCCGACCTTCCCTTACCAACATTTATCAAAAGATTGATGCAAATTTAGTGCAATAACCACTAGAGCAACATCATGGAACAGGCAGGATGCTTAGAGATAGACAAATCATGATATGAGTCATTTTGTAGCTAGGGAGGGGATTCATTTGATTCGTGTCACTCATGCATTGGTGAAATGGATAGCACCTCACTAAGGGTTTGATATAACCTTACTACTTTAGGTTTTTCCTTTAACAATGGTAATAGGACCCATTCTCAGTAACTCTTGTTAGTGAAGGATGTAGAACCTTGAGAAAATATGATCAATACAACACAATATAACTCTCACGCGTTTTCACATTAGAGAGTGGAGATGTTTCTGGAAAATGTTCAAGTTACTAAATACAATAAATGAATCTGACTGTCCCCCGCATACTTTCACAATGTAATTTGTTCATTTGTGGATACACAATACAAATAGGGGTAGTTCATGTAGGATTCATCGTTTGACAAGATTTTTGGTGGGAAATTAAGAAAGATAAAGTTGATTATATTAGATCTTTGAGAGACAAAATTTGGAAAACTCATAGACAAAATGCTTGAACAAGTGAAAATATTCCTTCAACTGTAAGGTGTGCATAAATGGAGGCCCAAAGATTCACAGTTTCACACATTCTTCAAGAATTCAACATAGAGGATTCTCATTAAAGACTTAATTAAATGTTAGAAATCCACAGTTCGTCATGCCTAAGATACACTGAGAGGCTTATAAATATTCTTTAACAATATAGTGAAAGTAAAGTGATTTTAAATTTTTTATTTCATTACCAGTTAAAATCTCTTCTCATAATGAAATTGTAAATGCCACAATACTAACACATGGACAAGATCTTGTGTGACTCAAATAAATTTTAATATAAGATTGCAATGGGAACAATAAATAATATTTGAAACCATTCTAAAATAAAAACAAACACAATTATGCTCATGATCAACACAAAGTCATTCAAGGTTCATTAGATTCATCAGTAGGGGAAATTTTCCTCAATAATCTCAAAGCCTATCAATGGTTGTACACTTGCAACCACCTTGACGTGATTGAATCCAAAACCATAAGAAAATTAACTGGTCTCCCGGACCGACTCTCAGGAAATGGTCTCTCTAAAAAAATTCGAAAATTTAACACCCCCTCTATGCAAGATTATTCTCATTGCATTTATACAATTTTACTCACTCACTCATCTCAAAATTTTCCCCCCAAAATTCTAAATCTTCAAGAGAATATTCCTCTTTGTTTTTTCTAGGTGGAAAAGTTACGAGCCATTCACATTTCCTACTTTCATCAGATATGATTGGGGCACCATGCCATAACTTTTGACAGTCTTTTTAATCATTCTTTTATTCTATCGTGTAAGAAATCCCCTTTTAAATAATTCTCAGGTGGCTCCATATGGCTTGATCTGATAAGCAATCCTTTTCACCTTTGAGAAAACACCTTGAGAAATGAGTTCCCTCACATGGATACCTGCATTCGTGCCTCTCAGAAATGAGTGTCCTCGCATGGATTATATCATATATTTGTGTTGTGAGTCCGAGTCGGCCAAGTGCAAAGAGGAACTATCAGAACCTTGAGAAAATAGGCACTCATAGGCAGGTTCCAAAATGAGCATGGGCTCTCCACGTGTTCATAACCCTAGAGAATTATGTATTAGTTGTTGAAAATTCTGAGTATGGGAAGGTCCAGTAGAATCTTCCACGTGTTTGTTCCATTTAACTTAAAAGATGAAGTCTAGACACAGGACCTCAAACGAGCACAGGCTCTCCACGTGCCCTGGGCCCAAGAAATTTTCCTCAACATCTGAAAAATTCTTATTATAAAAAGGAGCAAGCGGAAGCCTCCACATGTTTCTTCGGCACAATTTTTCTATGGTTCCCAAAAACAGGGACACCAAACAAGCGTGGGCTCTCCATGTGTCCTCGACATTGAAAATTTTTAAGAACCAACGGAAGGTGTCACATGCTTTTAAGGTCCGAGAAATTTTCCTCGGTTGTTGAAAAGACTAAATATGGACATAGCCGTGCAATCTTCCATGGGCCTCTTTGGCACTTTTTCGTATGAAGCTCAAAAGATGGACTCCCAAATAAGCGCGGACCTTCCATGTGTCTAGGGTCCAAAAAGTTACACCGCACACTTGAAAAGTCTTGTTGGTACCCAAATTGATTCTCCCTTAAAGTCTGAGTAACATTACAAGTTTTGGCAGGAAGCTTAGAGATAGATAGATCATGGTGAGTTGTTTTGTAGCTAGGAATGGGATCTAACTAGCCCTCTATCACTTAGAGGTGGAGAAATGGATAGCACCCTCAAGAGGATTTGATCTATCCTCATTATTTTAGGTTGTGCCTTTCAACCAACGTAAGAGAACCCTTTTGTAGCCTGTTGTTTATGGAGGAGATGTAGATGTCCTTCCTAATGAAGTTGTTAAGGAGACCTTGAAGAAAATATGAATCATGCAACAAAATCTAACTCTCACAAGTTGTCACTCTAGATAGTGGAGATATTCTCTAGGCAAGGTTCAGGCTACTAAAGACATTTGGAATCCTAATTGTTTCTGTATGTTTTGGTAATAAAATTTATGCATTTGTATACACACATGAAAAACAAGGGTAGTATGGGTAGGATTAGTTGTTTTTAAATAAGTTTTGGTGGGAGGTGAGGTAGAATAAACTTGATTTGCCAAATCTCTAAGAACTCTTACAAAATGGAAAGTCTAGATAACATAATGCTTCAGAATAGCTAAAATGTTCCTTTAACAAGAATATGTACTTCAATGGAGGCCCAAATTAGAAATTTTTCACACAATCTATGAGATTTTAACACAAAGGCTCGAGTTAGAAGACCCAATAAAACATCAAAATCTAAGATCAATCACACCTGAGGTACACCCAGAGGCTTACAAACAATATCTGTCAACAAATGAAAGAAAAGTGATTTTAAATTGTTTATTTCACTCCCAGATGAAATATCTTTTGATAAATGAGATTGTAGATGCCACTAAACTGTCACAAGGATTTAGACCTGTGTGATTAAGACATATATTGATACAAGATTGCAATAAGAACTAGAAAAATTATTTGCAGATATTCAGAAATGAAACAAACACATTTTTCTCAAGATCAACATAGAATGATTTGAGTTTGATTAAATTTATCAGTAGCTGAAAGTTTCTAGAACAATCTCAGATAGTGTCAATGGTTGTACACTTACAACCACCTTGACACGATCAAAATTAATACAAAAGAGATATACAGGTTTCTAAGATGGCTTCTCAAAAGACATGCTTTGTAAAATTTTCCTCTTGGGAATTTTCTTTGACCTTTAACACTCCAACCATTTGCATAAAAATTTGTCCCATTTATAACATTTACAATAGATCCCCTTTTCCCCCAAAATTATGACATTGAGTGATACCAAAGGTGCTCTCATGATCATGATCACAATTTGCGAGAATCGGATATGTAAAAATTCACTAGGTGATCGGGGGAAATTTTCTTCGAATATCTTCCGCATTCAACTCCTCCTTCTGGTAGATCACTCTTTCTTCAACTTGTCAACCACTTCCACCCCTAATCTATCAAATCTAGTTCTTTATGTGCTCGGGAGAAGAAAAATGGAAAATCATATCGAGCCCAGAGAGTCAGACCATTTTAATGGCGAAAGACGTCTCCATATTTTCCCCACCAAACTCAGATATCAACATTAACTCTCCCCTCTATTTGGCGTGTAGGAAATACCAAGAAATCATGAATATTCACACTTCCAGGAGCTTTGGAGTGAAAATGGTGGAAGAATCAAGATACAGATGCACAACTGCCATTGATTCCTACTTTGAATTTGGATAGTCCACGTGGAGATCTAATTTTAGAGCCGGCCTGTGGGTTCCTTTTTTCCTTTTACAACTTTTGAAAACTATAAAATTTTCACATTTTTTTCCGCACTTCCTCCCTTGAGAAATGAGCCTGACACGTGTCCTAAGGTGGGTCCCAATAGAACCACAGCCAAATTCTACTATTTTACCTAATTTTTGGAAAAGGGAAAAATTTCCAAGTTTTCCCCATAGCTCCGCCCTTGAAAAATGGGCCTGAAATGCATCCTAATGTGGGTCCCAGTGAAACCACGCTTCCTTTTTCACTTTTAAATCTTTTCTCCCAAAAGGAAATTTTTCCAAATTTCCCCCGAGAGTCCACACCTCCGCCCTTGACTAGAGCAAGTGTTGACCTTTCCTCTATCGGGCTTGTGGGCAATTTTGATGATGTTAGTCGAGTTGAACATCAAGGGGAATTTTTTTCCTCCGATGGTCTAGTTCCTGCTCCTTTGACTTTTCAAACTACCACGTGTCACAATGGTGCATCTTGAGATGATCCCCAAAGGTTGAGACCTTGAATGAGCACGGACTCACCATGTGTCGTTATGGTACAACTTCAAAAACCTTAAAGTTTCAAAATGATTTGGTGGGGTGCGCTTCCATTTTAGAATTTTATTCCATTTTGCCAAAAGGGAAAAACATTCAACTTACCTTTGAAGGCCTGCATCTCTGCCATTATCTTTACCACGTGTCCTTCTGCGGGGTCAAAGTAAGACTTTTTCCCTTCCACTTAAAATTCGGTTTAATCGAGCCTAACGTAGCCACGAGGTGAGTTCAAACCTTTTATCGAAGTAATAAAAGGAACAATTTCAAAAACAAACCCACTATGCCCCATCCAATTAGAAGAAGCCACGTAAGCACCAAAAGAACCAATAAGAAATGAGCGGAGCCACAGGGACCAAATTTTCCTTTTTACCAAAAAAAAAAAGTGATAAGTTAAAGCATTTTCCCGCCATCCTCTGACCAATGAAAAGAATCCATGTGACAAAAAAATACTTGAGGAATAACTTTGATAGGAAAAAGACACCCATTAGATTGTCAAAATACAAAAATCACCATTCACGCCCAAAACCCGATTTTTTGCTAAGGATGATTTTTTTAAAAACAAAAATAAGTGAATCATGGTTCCGAGCATCCCTTCAACCATGGATTTTGGATTTTCAAAGGCATACAAATATAGATTAACCATTCTCAAGCTTCCATGGTCAGGGAAAAATAGGAAAAATGCAAGCCCACAAATTTTGAAGAAATTAGGGAAAAAACAGGGCAAGCTCGGAGAATTTTCAAGGAGGGACATGAAAATGGATTTTGTAAACAATTCGAGGCATTTCAAGTGGAGGTAGAAAATTTCAAAACACCCACATCAAGAGAAAAAATGTTTCAGAACACGCAGATCAGAGGAAAATAATGGTAAATGGGGAAAAACAAATCTGAGCACCAACATTGGCTCCGACTCGGGGATGGGCACTCCCTGCGAGTGCCACAAGAACAAAGATAGACCAAGTGCTGTAATATCCATTGGGAAAAGGATTCAACTTGCAGAGAAAAAATCCAGGACCGTTCCTTAAAAAATGAACTGAGAAACCAACAAAAATAGGCCACCGGGGGCTAGAATGAACAAGAACACGAAAGACAGACAACAAACCAACAAACTATACACTGTACAAATGATGCCTACCTTCATTCAAAGAAAACAATCAAGGAAAATATTTAAGTGCTTGCCATCCTGGATATGATCGTGCCAAAAGTTTCTGACATGTTTTCATCAACTGGAAATATATGTCTCTTTCTTCTTTGTTTAGTTTGTAAACCATATATGTTCTTTGAAGCTCCTCGATTGTGTTTAGGTCAAATTATTTAACATTTTTCAAGGATGAATCATATAAAAATTCCTAGAGAAAATATCATACTTAAGAGCTTTGTTTTAAAAAATTTCCTACTTGTTGAAATCCACAAAATTCACAAATTTGTTAAGATCAGCAACTTCTTACAAAACTTCATAAGATGCATTTCTTGGGTCTTCAATCAAGTAAAACATCTTCTTCTCTCCATATAATTTCACCAAGTTTCCTTCAATGGGGATAGTGGCATAAGACATGTCCATTTGCACACTACCACCAACACTTGCTGCCCACTTTCTTGACAACAACATCCCCCACTTGGCAAGGCAGTCAACAATCACTACATCAATTTTTAAGTTCCTTCCAGGATAAGATGCAAGTTGCACATCCAGATATTTGACACATCCCACCACTGGCACCTCTCTGGAGTCCATGGTAGTGCACTTCCCATATGTTGTTGTTACTTTGATACCCAACTCATTCATAACTTCAAGAGGCATGACATTACATGAGGCTCCAGAATCAAACATACAGTTATGTAACAACTTGTCTTTGATAACCAGGGTAGTGAAGAATGGATCCACATTCAGCTGGGATTTAACCAAATAAGTTCCTAAATAAACCTCTGGTGGTTCCCCCAGCCCTTCCAACACTTGTGGCTTTTCCAACTCTGCAATAGTAAGGGGAATCTCAACCTTGTTTACATCTCTACCTTGTATGATCTCTTCCTCTTTGAACCCTAAACATTCAAAAGCCCTCTTCTTGTGCTCAGGGATCCTAAGCAACTCAACAATTGGGACAAGAATTTTGATTTGACTCAAAACTTGGGAAATGTCATATGGAACAAATTTGGGTAAAGCAGCACTAGGAGAAAGATTGGCAAATTCATCAGATGGAATGGGATTCTTTTTAGTTTGGGCATGGGGAGGAACACAAGTTTTGCTTGGGGAAACAAGCTCTCTGCCAGATGCATTTTTCTTTGGGGTTTCTTTGGTAAGCAATGGAAATTTTGACTTGGCTTGTGGCCCCTTGGTAGCTTTACTTCTGGTATTGTGCTCCTTTTCTTGGGCAACTACAACATTCATTAATAGCTTCCTATCTTCTTATGAAGGAACTCCTCCATCATACTTTTCAATCATAAATTCTCAAGTATTCAAAATCATTAGTGGGAACTACAAAATCTTGTACAGTTCCTCTTTCTAAAGTATGAGAGGGAGGAAGAGGAGGTACCCGGTGGATGCAATCCCAAAAAAACAGCAGTTCTAGCACTTATTACCTCAATTGAAGTTGCTTCCCTTGGCGAACTTGCAGGGATCTCCATCATGTAGGCATCATCATCAATTTCATCATTTTCTACTTCCTCAACTTCTTGTTAGTCTACCCCGCATGGAGCATGGGGCATGAAACATCTGTTACACCAATCAATGACATATATCTCCTCCACAACATCAACTCGCAGCCAAAGGATAAGGGACCATTCTATTTTCCCTGCCTTGGGGCTGCCTATTTCCAAATCCAACATGTCCCTTGCCTCTGTCATCAGATATTTGGTGATTTGTGAACCTTTCTTGGCCTTGTTGCTTGCATTGAGCTTGTGAACTGTGCCCAATCCCTTTCTCTACCCAACCTAGTTTGTATGATATTTCCTTGACAACCCCCTTAAAGTGTTCATAACTTCCACCAAATTTACAACCTTTCTTTTCTCGAGGTTTTCCCGAATTGATTAGTTTTACACCCTCCCTTTTTGGAGGCTTTCCAATTGCCTTGATGTTGTTCTCTATTTGCAGAACCATGGTGAAGGCTTGCCTCAAATTAGCATGGTTTTTGTCCCTCAAGTAGTAAGCAGCCTTTTTATCAAATGCATCTGAATATTTGATCAAACATGATTCATCACATGGCCTTGTTCTAATTGGAAATCTTCTCAAGGTATTGTTAAACCTTTTGTTGAAATCATGTACTAAATCATTAGGATTCTTTTTGATGTTTTCAAATTCTGTCAAAAGAAACCTAGGGTCATTTCTATCACCATACTGCAATTTAAATGCATTGCTCATCTTAGTCCAAGAATCAATAGAGTTATCTGGAAAATCTTTATACCAGTCCCTTGCATCCTCTTCCAGAGTATGGATAAACAACTTGATATATACATCTTCATGTTCAATCTCAAAGTCTTCCATCATATTGATAAAAAGCTTCAAATGTTGATCACCAGTTATAGCATTGTTTCCTTGGAACTTTGGTAGTCTGTTTCTTACATCTTGAGGAACTACATTTGGATAACCAACCATCCCTACAAAATTTATAGGTCCAAAGGTATTTACAACAAATGGAGGTTTGGGTGGGGGCAGGGCCATGTTGTTTTGAGGAGGTGACCCTGGAGGGGTGACAAATTGATAAGGGGCAGAGGGTCTCTGAAACATAGGGGTATAATTTTCAAAGTGGATATCCCCTAAAGGCCTTGTTTCTTGGAAATCCCTATCAACTTTTAAAAATACAGGGGTAGAATGAGAAGAAAACTTCTCAAAATCAAATGAAGGCCCCTCTCCAATTAGAGAATTCAATTCCACAAAGAGGCTACCTGATTCAGAAGCACTTGAATAGCAGTCTTCAATGATAGGCCGATCACTTTCATCAATGGAGATCCCTCTTCTTGTCTATTGATTTCCCACAACTCTCTAGGATTTTCTTCCTTCTGATTTTACTTTTCCTAGCTCTAGAAATAATGTCCTAGCAGGATCCCTAGCAAAGAAAGATATTCTTCCTTCCATATTTGTAAAGGTTAGTAACAAATCTCACTTGACAGAGGTTAAGACACTGGTATTCATTAAGAATCAGATCAACAGGGAGTCGCCACTAAGGATTTCCACCTTAGTTGTGCAGATGCACTAAACATGATCTGTCAAATGTTGTCAACACTAGAAACTGGAAATGGAAAGACTCTAACTTTTCTTTACCCAAATTTATCAATGAAAGCTAGTGCACTCGGTGTAGGAATTGAAATAATTGCACACAACACTTGGAGTATATAAGAAGTGTTTTACTAGGTCTGAACATGAACTGCAACAATTATGTCCCCGAAAACGGTGCTAGTAAGGTGTTGTTGATGGGATAAATAGATATGAACTGGCATTGAATCAGAAAATAGTCTTAGCAACTCAAATAAGTCCATGAAAACGATGCCAGTAAGGTGTTGTTACCCAAATAGATTCTCCCTCAAAGTCTGAGCAGCATCAAAAGTTTTGGGAAGAAACTTAGAGATAGACAAATCATGGTGAGTTTTTTTATAGCCGGGGATGGGATCTAACTAGCCCTCTATCACTCAGATGTGGAGAAATGGATAGCACCCTCAAGAGGATTTGATCTATCCTCACTATTTTAGGTTGTGCCTTTCAACCAAGGTAAGAGAACCCTTTTGTAGCTTGTTGTTTATGGAGGAGATGGAGATGTCCTTCCTAATGAAGTTGTTAAGGATACCTTGAAGAAAATATGATCAATGCAACAAAATCTAACTCTCACAAGTTATCACTCTAGATAGTGGAGATATTCTCTAGGCAAGGTTCAAGCTACTAAAGACATTTGGAATCCTAATTGTTTCTGTATGTTTTGGTAATAAAATTTATGCATTTGTATACACACATGACAAAAATGGTAGTATGGGTAGGATTAGTTGTTTTTAAATAAGTTTTGGTGGGAGGTGAGGTAGAATAAACTTGATTTTCCAAATCTCTAAGAAATCTTACAAAATGGAAAGTCTAGATAACAGAATGCTTCAGAATAGCTAAAATGTTCCTTTAACTAGAATATGTACTTCAATGGAGGCCCAGATTAGCACTTTTTCACACAATCTATGAGATTTTAACATGAAGGCTTGAGTTATAAGACCCAATAAAACATCAAAATATAAGATCAATCATGCCTGAGGTACACCCAGAGGCTTACAAACAATATCTATCAACAAATGAAAGAAAAGTGATTTTAAATCGTTTATTTCACTCCCAAATGAAATATCTTTTGAGAAATGAGATTGTAGATGCCACTAAACTGTCACAAGGATTGATACCTATGTGATTAAGACATATTTTGATACAATATTGTAATAATAACAAGAAAAACTATTTATAGACATTCGAAATGAAACAAACACATTTTGCTCAACATAAACACGAATAACTCAAGTTTGATTAAATTTAACAAATGGGGAGCGTTTCAAGAAAAATCTCGAGCATATCAATGGTTTTACACTTGCAACCACCTTGACACAATCAAACTTAATATAAAAGAGATATACAAGCTTCTCAGACGGCTTCTCAAAAGATAGGCTTCGTCAAATTTTCCTCTTGGGAATTTTCTTCAACCTCTAACACTCCAACCATTTACATTATTTTTTTATTGGAATTTATAACATTTACAACAAAGCCCCTTTTCCCCAAAAATCTTGACATTGAGTGCTACCAAAGTGCTTGTCATGATCATGATCATGATTTCCAGAATCGGATCTTCAAAATGTCATCAGATGCTCAAGGAGAAAATCTCTTTGAATATCTCCTACATTCAACTCTCCTTCTAGTAGATCACTCTTTCTTCAACTCGCCAACCACTTCCACCCTTAATCTATCAAATCTGGTTCCTTGTGTTCTCGAGAGAAGAAAAATGGAAAATCATATCGAGCCCGAGATTCAGACCATTTTAATGGCAAAAATGTCTCCAAATTTTCCCCACCAAACTCAGATATAGACATTAACTCTCCCGTCTATTTGGTGTCTAGGAAATACCAATAAATCATGAAACTCGCACTTCCAAGAGCTCTAGAGTGAAAATGGCAAAAGAATCATATACAGATGCACAACTGCCATTGATTCCTACTTTGAATTTGGACCATCCACATGGGAGATCTAATTTTAGAGCGGGCCTGTGGGTTCCTTTTTTCCTTTTACAACTTTTGAAAAAATGTAAATTTTTCACATTTTTCTCCACACCTCTGCCCTTGAGAAATGATCCTAACATGTGTCCTAAGGTGGGTGTGAAGGAATCGTTGCCAAATTCTGTTATTTCACCTCATTTTTGGAAAAGGGAAAATTTTCCAAGTTTTCCCCGTAGCTCCACTCTTGAAAAATGGGCCTGAGACATGTCCCAATGTGGGTCCTACTAGAACCATGATTCCTTTTTCACTTTAACTCTTTTCTCCCAAAAGGATATTTTTCCAAATTTCCCCCAAGATTTTGAACCTCCGTCGTTGACTGGAGTGAGCATTAACCTTTCCTCTATCGGGCTTGTGGGCCATTTTGTAGATTTTAGTCATTTGAACATCAAGGGGAATAAAACCAATTTTCCTCCGATGGTCCACTTCCCCACCCCTTTGACTTTTCAAACTGCCACGTGTCATAATGGCACATCTTGAGATGATCCCCAAAGGTTGAGACCTTGAATGAGCGCGGGCTTGCCATGTGTCATTATGGCGCAACTTCAAAAACCTTAAGGTTTCAAAATGATTTGGTGGGGGTGCACTTCCATTTTAGAATTTTATTCCATTTTTCCAAAAGGGAAAAACATTCAACTTACCTCCGAAGGCCTGCATCTCTGCCATTAGCTTTGCCACGTGTCCTCCTGTGGGGTCAAAGTAAGAATTTTTCCCGCCACTTAAAATTTTCTTTAATCGAGCACAGGCGGGGTTGCGGGGTGAGTTCAATTTTTTTTTAAAGTATCCAAAAGGAAAAATTTCAAAAATAAACCCACCATACCCCCATCCAATTAGAAGAAGCCACGTAAGCACCAAAGAACAATTAGAAATGAGCGGAAGCAAGGGACCAAATTTGTATTTTTGCCAAAAAAGAAAAAAGCGATAAGTTAAAGCATTTTCCCACCATCCCCTGACCAACCAAAAGAATCCATGTGACCACCGAATGCTAAGGAATAACTTTGATAGGAAAAAGACACCCGTCAGACCATCAAAATACAGAAAATCACCATTCATGCCCAAAACCTGATTTTTCACTAAGGATGATTTTTTTAAAAAACAAAAACAAGTGAATCATGGTTTGAGCATCCCTTCGACCATGGATTTTAAATTTTCAAAGGAATACAAATATAGATTAACCATTCTTGAGCTTCCATGGTTGGGGAAAAACAGGAAAAATGACAAAGCCCGTAGATTTTGAAGAAATTAGGGCAAAAACAGGGCAAGCTTGAAGACTTTTCAAGGAGGGACATGACAATGGATTCTGCAAACAATTCAAGGCATTTCAAGTGGAGGTAGAAACTTTCAAAACACCCACATCAAGAGACAAAATGTTTCAGAACACGTAGATCAAAGGAAAATAATGGCAATCAAGCGGAACAAATCTGAGCACCAACAAGTCTAAGTATGGGAATATCTAGTGGAAACCTCCACATGTCTCCTTGGTGCTCTTTCAAAATTAAAATTTAGGGAAGGTCCCCAAATAGGCACGGGCCCTCCATATGTCCCGGGCTTAAGAAATTTGCATCGGCGCTTGAAAAGTCTAAGTATAAAGAGGAGCTAGTGGAAACCTCCATGTGTCTCCTTGGTGCAACTCCAAAGGTAAGACCCAGAGGCAGATCCTAAAATGAGTGCAAGCCCTCCATATGGAAAATATTTGAGTTGAAGCGGGCCTAAGAATCTCAAAATGCCCCAGCAACCCACCTCTCCACTTCTAACTTTTGATGTGGGCCCCAACGGAGTCATGGCTCACTTTTATACTTTTACTTCATTTCAAAATAGAGCTTAAAAACTCCAAATTCCTCAGTGACCCACCTCCCCACTTTGAATTTTCAATGTTGACTCAAACATGTGACATTAATTTTCCCCCATGGAGTCGCGGATCATTTTATAACTTTTCTCCTTTTCACAAAAATGCAAAAATCTTCAAAATGCTCTGACGATCTACCTCTCTCTTTGACTTGAAAAACAACCACATGTCCATCTTCGGGGTCAAAGTAATAAATTTTCCTTGCCACTTCATATTTTTTAAAAGTCCAGTTAGATACTATCAGGACCATGGGTCAAATTTGGCATTTTTACAAATGTAACAAAAGTGACAAGTTCACAAAATAGACCCACCATGCCGCTTCCAATTAAAGACAACCATGTATCCAGATGTTGGGACATGATTTACAAAGGAGACACAGTCGTGGAAGATGCCCAATAACAAAGTTTTTCCCGTGCGGATGAAGACTGTAAGTAAAACCAAGACTCAATGTGATCCACGACCCAAGGAAAGGACTGCAATGACAACCAAATGAAGGAGAAATATTTCACACATCCATACAAGGAGATAGAGAATACTTCAAACCATGTGGACTGAGAAATTTTGAAAAAACAGGGTGAGATTAATTTGAGCACCAACATAACCAAATGAAAATCATAGCATTAGTAGAGGTGTGGGTTTGTATGATTTTGAGAAAGTTTTGTTTTTGCACTATTATGCTTCGAGTTGCGCTTCTCATTTTTAATCAACCTTTCCTTAGCTCGATGAACCCTTTCGAGTTGAGTTCACTGTATTCACTTAGTAATCTCTTACCAGTTGTTTTCACTATTGTTTATGAATGGAAACTCTAATGTATACCTCTGTTTTTATTGTGATTACATTATCTCTCACCATCTTTAGCTTGGTGCATTCTAAACTTTAGATACCAAAGTGTATTTTCTTTCTAGCTAGTGTCTTTTGAAGATCTTAAGAACCCTTTCTCTTACTTGAAAGCTCTTGTCATTCCAAAAATCACAAATGGTTGTTTTAGATCTAAACTCTTTATTTGTTGCTTGTAATTTTGTTTTGAGATAGAAAATATGCAAGTATATTCGATGATAACTAAAAACTTGCAAGTTTTATGTTATCTCGATTTACATGCTTCAGCTGATAATTACACTTTTGAATGCATGCATTTCTAAAGTTTAAAGTATAAGGAGTTAATTTAAACCTTGAGCTCAGTATTGACATCATTTTCTTCTCTCTTTTAGGTACCATGATGCAGTTTGTAGAGGACAACTGGAGTAATAATTTGGAAAGAAATAAAACCTTCTCAAGGCAATGACAGTTTACTTTACCTCCTTACATTTTCAATTTCATAAGTATATGCATTCCTTTTCTTCAGTTATTTCTCATGGCTTGTGTGAGAAAAATATGCACAATTATTCCTCATGAATAAATGAAAATATTTTCATGTAATGAGATGTATGTCCTTCCTTTCTGTACTTTTATTCATTCGTATGGATAATGAATGAACTTATACAACTCAAAAAAATAAAATAATTCACTTAAACATATGAATAAATTAAATATCAAGTGTAGCTTATTGATGCTAATTGAAAATGTAAACTTCTTTTAAAACTACACCTTTTCCTTCAAACCTCGCCACCTATGTGCATCTTAACAACATCATGTTTAATACATGTTGTGCTTCCTTCCTTCTTCAGGTCATTGCAATTGTCATTTATGGCTATTGCATAGTTCTACCGCTAGGGTAAAAAAATGGAATGGTTGCATCTATGAGGCATGGAATTCTATAATTGTACCCAAGTTGTAGTTTTGATCTGAATGTGACTTCTAAGACTGTCCAAAACCAAACAATTAAAATTTTTATCTTAATCCAAGGTGGTTGACCCAAACATAGCCAAACTCGTAACGCGACCAATCTGATAAACTTGAAAGTTTTCAAGTTGAATTTTTTCACACTGGGTGCAAAAATGTCAACATCTCCCATGTCTAATTTTTCTCAATGGTATCTATCTCATAATCCATGGATTGAGCCCAAACTTAATTTTGTATAGTCTCTTAAAAGTATATCGGATTCACTTTGAGAAAATAATACAAAAATGAAAAAAGTTTAGTTGGATCAACAATATAAATCTGATTAAGATGAAACTTTGTTTTCTACTGCAAATGGCTATTAGATGATGGATTTTTTTGTAGTAATTGAGTCTCTTCTTGTGTTCTTTGTGGTGTCTCTTTCATTCCTAAAGATGTTTTAAATCTTGGAGACCTCCTAGCTATATATGGAAGTGTAGGTTGAGATACAACTTATGATGCATGTCTAAGATTAAGAAAAGATACAATTCCATATTATTCTCTACTTTCATTATCCATAAATTCATGAGGAATTGATGTCAATATGTCAACTGTTGTATTTATACTTCCTTATAATGCCTCATTTTTAAAAAAATGTACTTCTTTGATGATAATGAATATTCTTCTAATTGGATTAAATTTGTATGTTTTAGTATTGTGTGAATATATAACAAACACACATTATTATCATTTTTGGTGTAACTTATTCCTTATATCATTAGGCACATGTGCATGTATCACACAACTAAATATTCTAAAATGAATAACACTATGTTATCTTTTAGTCCAAGCTTGTTGAGGAACCATGTTTCAAACAATATTCATTGGATATCCATTTAAAATGTAAATGTTAGTTGTTACTACTTCTTCCCAATACTCACTTGGAAGATGTTTGGCTTTCATCACACTTCTTTCCATCTCCATTATGGTTGTATTCTTCCTCTCTTTTACACCATTCAATTGTCGTGTATACATGGTCATAAACTACTTTTTGATACCATGATATTTGTACAAAATTAGAAATGTATTCAAAACATACATCCTCTTTTTTTTCCTCTAAACTTTGATGTAGTATCCTCTTTGCTTATCCACTAAGGCCTTGTACATTTGCTGAAATATATCAAAATCATATAATTTGTGTCTCAAAACTTACACCAATGTCTTCCTTGTATAGTTATCAATGAATGCCATACAATATGAGAAACCTCAAAAAAATAAATTCATAAGTCCACATAAATCCATTTGAACAATTTCATATGGTGCACTTTCTCTAGTTTTTCCCAAATCGAAGGAATCCCTTTGTTACTTCCTAAAAATACAACAATCACAAGCTCTCTTTTGTATCTTAATTGAATGAAAAAATATTACAATATTTTTCATTTGTAATAAATTCAAACTACCAAATTTTAACTGACCAAACCTAAAAAGTTCATAGCCGTGATTCCTCTTTCACAAGTGAAAGTCAAATTTATTCAATTTCAATAGCTCCAAATGTTTCTTTGAAATTGGATAGATTTAACATCAAATGAAACATTCTATTATTTGTCATCTTCATTATAGAAATCAACTGAGTACTAGAATATTTTATCCATGATCGCGCATTCATTTTCTTCATGTAAAAATTGTATAGCTTTTGTACTAATCAAACAACACTCATAAGATTATTCTTTAAACTTGCATAATAATAAACAACATTCATAATCTTTTTCTCCACTTTTTAAGTTAGAATGTTCATTGGTCCATTCTATTTACGACATTGTATTATGGTTTCAAGGGTAAAATCTATCTTTACTTGACTCATCCAAACTAGAAAATAAATCTAAGTTACCTGACATGTGATTAAATCATCTAGAATCGAAATATGAAACGTCATTGGAGATATATTAAATTCAATAGGTGATAAATAAGGTATCACTTCAACAATTCTTGTGCATGCAATAAACATTGATCTTGAAGTAGATCTCCCAACTTGGTTTTGAATCTACTCATTCTTATTATGCTAATTTGTTTTGTCATCATAGGTATAATTTCCACATCTCTTGCAATCATGACACTACACATGTGACTTATCGTGTCTTTACTAGAAAATGTGCTATGATTGTGTTCTTGACTATGTCCTCTTTCACTAGGTTTTGATGGACTATTTCACATCCTCTAGATGAATTTCTTCCTCTACCTCTAGGAATGAACCTCCTTGTTACTCTTCCATGAATTCCTTATTTTTGATGAAAAATCATGATCTACAATTGCATGTGATCTATTAAAAGAAAATTCAATATTTATTAGTGATGCATGTAACTCACCAATTGATAACTTGCTTAAATCATTAGTTTCTTTAATAGTAAAAACCAAAGGATCAAATTTTGAAGTTAAAATTCTAATAAACTTTTCTATAATCCTTTTTCCTTTAATATTTTCACCATGGGATTTAATTTGATTGACTAGGACATCTACAAAACTAAAGAATGACTCTATGGAATATAAATATTCCATTTACATATTTTAAAATCTCTTTGATGTAATTGTTGTTTGATAGTTTTTCAATTTCTCCTTACCTTGATATGCAACGTGGAGAATTTCCAATGCTATTTGTGCTTTACTTACTACTTCCACTCTAGAAAGAATGATTTCATTCATGGATTGATGAATAAATACAAATAATTTTTTTGTTTTTCTTTCATAATTCCTTCAAAGTATCTTTCTCTACCTGTGAGAGTGCATTATATATTTTGTTACATTTGTGGGCTCTATGTACAAATTCTTTACAATCTCCCATGCATCAAAGGATTTGAATAGTGACTTCATGTTAAGGACTAATACTCGTAATTATTTCCTATATATTGTGGTGTCTATAGACCTAAAAGAGATACTCTTGATGTGGAAGTCATTCAAATTGTTCTCAATTTAAAACCTTTTGAAAAAACAATGCTATGATACCAATTTGTAGAAATTAGGTAAATAAAATAGTGAACAAAAAAATTAAATAAATAATATCAAATAAAACACAATATTTGTAACCCCAAACAACACGCTTCGCATAAATAATTATTTCTCCTTCTTCCCGAGCTTCACCAATTTACAATCTATGTATACAATACTTACCACCGCTTGCTCCAATATATAGAGGGATTTCTTCTAAAAATAAACAATAGCTCTAAAATAGAGCAATCTAAAAATATAGTTTAAAAAAAAAAATCTAAAAAGAAGGAATAAAGAGGACTATCCTTAATTGAAACAACTAATGCATGCTTTAAATAAAAACCTTTTTATTCTTTATAATAGGAGGAAAAATTATACTTACATTATTTTTATAGCATATTTGTACCTTAATTCCCCAATTTGGTGGAGAAGATCCCAAAAGACTAATGTTACCTTGCAATGGGAGGGCCAATAAAAAACACGATGCCTTGAGGCCATCAAAATACTTCCTTCATTATTAGGTGTTACTAGTTGATACTACATCATATGAAATTTCTCAAAAATTATATTGGTGTATTTAAATTGTGATAAAAAGTTATGACTTTCCCTTTGCTGAAATTTAGAAGAAAGATAATAGTTAAATACTTGAAATATATCATGTAAAACAATCAATTAAGATATTTATTTTGGGAATTAATCATCTATATTGCATTTCTAATTATTGCTAGATTTTTATGTAGAATAAATAATCACTATCTTCCCCCTTTCTTTTTGAGGTAGATATGGGACTCATAAATATTTTTATGGAATCTCCGATGAATGAGATGTTAATAAATCTCAATATACCAAACCCAAGGATCTTGTTTAATACCATATAGTAATTGTATTAGTCTAGATACCTTCTCTTCTTTTATAGATATAAAAAAACCTTATGATTGAGTCATGTATAATTATTCTGATAAATATCCATTTTAAAACACACTTTTCACATCCATCCGGTGGAATTTTTCAGTCAAACTATTTAGCTAGATAAAAAATCACTCTAATAATTTTTATCTTATTAGCGGGAGAAAAAGTCTCTTTAGAGACAATGCCTTCTTTCTAAGAATACCCCTTCATTGTCATTCTATCCTCATGATTTTCAATGGTGAAATATGTTTTTACTTCATCTTGAATATCCATCTAAATTCAATAGGAATCATCCTTAGTGGGATGCTAACAAGCTGAAAAGTGTTATTCTTCATCATAGGTTGAGATTCTTCATCCATGACATTTTTCCAAGGTTTGGGTTATATGAATTCTTGAGCTATAGAGGGCTCAACACAAAAAAATTACGTTGTCTCAAGCCATATTATGTGTCCATTGTCTAGGTATGGATGTGTCTCAAATACCATGCAATATGTCATCTTCTACCACATTACTAAACAACTTAGGACTATGATTAGGGGTTATTATCAATGGTTTTCATGTCAAATCATGACTATCATTTCCATCATAATTACTTTTTTATTAATTGTAAAAGGTTTTGTGACTGGATCTTACCCGATTACATGATGCCCAAGCCCATAAATAACAATGAATAACAACAAAAACACATAAAAGCACAATAGAGGAACCGAACCACGAGGAAACAACAACTATAGTAGCAAAACCACGGATAAAAAATAAAATAATATAATCAAGGGAGAACAATATCAAGATACCTTTTTAACCTACTCTTAGTGATTATATTGGAGATCAGAACATGATATTTACGTTTATCTCTTTTGAAATGCACCTTGCTCCAACCATCATCAACTTCATCAATCATACCTCCCCAAATGTCAATTTGACAAACTCTATAAAATTCACCCTCCCAGAAGTCTAGGATTTTGAGGGATTCGGGGTCGATGGGGGCACGTCATAACTTCATGACGGGAAAAACAACTTATAACTCGTCCTTCGGGAAGCATTCAACTTCCCACTTCAAATGAATTTCTTCAAACTATTTCTTAAAATCCTTCATCCCAACTGAAAAATCCTTCACTGGTGGGGCATACGAATCGGTGTCAAGAATGGGATCCATATGTATTGCATCTATTGTGACTGTTAGGGCTATGCTGTCAGTCAACCAAGGCTCCACCTGCGTCATTTATTCTGCCTCCGTGTTCATCTGCCCTGAGGGCACTAACCGAAATCCAGAGTCTGTCTGTTGTATATCCAAAAACCCGTCCGCAACCAAATGTGACTGGATAGATTCATTTTGTATATGTTCCGCAAACTCCTCCTCGTTGTCCAGCTCTTAAGAATAATCTAATGAATCTTGATTCACGTTATTGCCTACATCTGAGCATGATTCACTATCGATTTCTAAGTCAGTATTGTGATATTCGGCAGGGTTAATATTCCCACCACTCGAATCTGCATCGGCTAAAGCTGGAAAATCTATGTCCTCAATAGGTGTCTTCCCAGAACAAGTCTCTGTGATCACTGTAAGCCCTTGTCTGGGAGGAGACCAAATTCATAACTTGGCTTGATAAAACAAGGTCCCCAATTCTGGATTCCTCCAACACTGAATCATATTTTATACTCTTGACCTTCCATTTTGGGAAAGAGGCTATTCAAACAGCTATGCCATGCCTAGCGATACGACATTCTAAACAAAACACAAAGGATCCCTCAAAGATGATTTTTGATTTCTATTTTTAACTGAGGTGATTAGGTTAATGGATTTGGGGAGAGGTCTTTCTCGACACATACTCAAACAAAATCTAGTACACACCATTCTAGTTTTAGCTAGAGTAGTAGGGTCAAACGATAGGAGGTCACAACAGGATTTAGCTATACCCATAAGGACCTCTGGATCCCAAAACTCTAGGGAGAGGGAATAAAGACACACCCAAACATGCCCGTAAGGGACCAGATAATCCACAAAGACCCCTGGCTTCCACATGCAGAAATTAATGATTATTTTTCCAAAGAACCAGGGCCCTTCTATAACATATCTAAAAGATCATCAGATTCTAAACTAAAAATGAATAAAAATGTTTCATTGTCTAAAGAAATGAAATGACCTCCACGGAACCCTTGATTCTCCATTTCTTTTACTCCATTCCCTTACCTAATCTATTATAAGTCTAAAACAAAAAAATTCCAATAAAACTTACCCCGTACCTTTGTAAGGCATTAGACATCACCAGATCAGGCACAAATGGAGATGGGGTTCATAATTATATTTTATCATGGTGAAGAGTATCATTTTTTTCACAAAAGGATCCTACTTTTCATAAGGTAAGTTTTTGGAAGAGCCTCAACTTATTTCAACTTAAAACATTTAACATCCATTGTAGTGTAGAAAATTCTATATATTGGATCCATCATTACATAACCAAGTGATTCTTCAATATGTCGTAAGAGGATTATTATTTTTCCTTTTATATCCATTTTTTTTTTTTTCTTTTTCCTTAGTAATGTGCACTATAGATCTACATATAAAATATTTGTGATGTGAAATTGAGGTATTTATGCTTGACCATGCTTCATGTGTTGTTATTCCTTCAAGAGTAACAATATGAACTCTATTTATAAGTGAGTATACTTTCACTTTGGTTACTTTATCAAAATATGTCTTTGATAAGATATAATTGTAAATCATACATTACTCAATTTCCATGATAAGACAATCTCTTTTCAACAAAACATTTTTATTGTGGTGTGTTTGGAGAATCTACTTGAAAATGAATTCCATGAGCTTTCAAGAACACTTTTAACTAATTTTTGCAAAGATTCCCTCTTGATAAAAGTAGGGTTTTTATTTTATGAAAACTCTTGTTTTTACAAAAAAATGAATTCATTTAATTTATCAAAAGGATAATCTTTATTATGAAAAACAAAATCCAAATTCTTCTTCAAAAATCATCAATGATAAGCATAAAATATTGAAAACCAACATTACTAGGTCTCATGGGTTTGTAAAGATCAATATACACTAAATCAAACTTACCTAAAGCTCAAATTGTGCTCTTCTAGAATGGTACTCTATGATTGTTTCCTTCCAAACATGGTTGACATTTATCCGAATAGTTTTTCAGATGTGTAAATCTATCACCAAATCATTATAGTGAAGTTATTCAAGATATCCAAAACATACATTGCCAATTCTTCTATGCTACTATTGTGTCAAGGTTGTGGCCTTTTCAAAATATCTTGATTTTATCTAGATAGAAAAACGCCAATATGAGATATATAACCCACATTAGAATCTTTTGAGAAAATTTGAGATTCTCAATTTATCTTGAATCATACACTAATTTATACAACTTCGGGGAAAATTTTAGTGGCAAATATTTGCAATTTGGCTAAAATAAGGAATTCTAGAATATCAATTTGGATATTTTTATGACCATGGTAGTGATCATGTTTCACCCAAAAATTCCACAAACAATAATTTTTCTGATGTGAATAGTCAATAGAACTCCAATCCCAACATATAGTTTTTATTGAATCTTCGCGTGATAGATGGGTTAGGTTTTCAAAACATTCTTGGATTTCAAAGAAATATATTGAACCTTCGTGTTCATAAGAACTTGTTCACCGACATGTTTAGGAATTTTTGAAACTTAATTCAATTCACTATATATATATATATATATATATATATTGTGTGTGTGTTGTAACACCCACTAAAACAACCCACTTGAGACCCAAGAACAACCTAGGATTAGTTAGGAAAATTATGGAATAATTTTTTTGTTTAAAAGAGTCAACAACTAGGTTACAAGACAACAATTGTCAAGCACGTTTTCGAACCAAATATTATTAATAGCTTATATTTTTATTAATACAACAATTATAAAAGATCACAAGGTCCAAACTTAGGGTTAGATTAATCAATTAGGTTAAGAGGGTAATTTCTCACTATACCACTCTCTAACAGCTTAAAATATTCAACCTGATTTTTCTCAAAATTAATGCACTCAAAACTTCCAAATGAAATTCCCATTAGATAAAAAATTTCATCACCTTTCTGGTGATATAAAGAAGTCCTCCTAACTCCTCATATTTCTTAAGATATAGGCATTTCGAATTCAAATTTTACACGTTTCAAAAGACAGAGCTCTGTGTTTTCCTCACACGCATTTCTTCCTTTCAAACAGAGATTTGAAATACATTTAAATGATCAGATTCAATACCAAAATTCAATTATAGAAAGGTAATACAATCAATTATTGATTCCTAAAAGACAACTTACAACTTCTTTCTTTCATTCTTCAAATTCATCATACATAATATAATTCTTTCTTTCAAAATAACAGAAACAAAGTATATCTCTTTCACATTTCAATATTACAACTTTCACATTCAATACAACATATTTCAATTGCAAAACATATACAAGTTCATCCACTTCAAGTGGGAAGGTTACAATAATATTTATCTCAACAAGGGACAGTCAACTATTTTATTTCATTTTCCTTTTCTCCATAACAACAACATGTAGATTTATCATTCTTCCAATTTTGATCACAACAAGAGTAGGGGAAAGGAAATGCTCTCCACCTAACCAAGACATCCAATGAAAAGGAGAATCCATCCTTCTTCATTGGCCCCCAAGCCCCAACCAAAAGCAATGGAAGATGTGACTCAACTCATGGCAACAACAGACTTCTACAAACACACTTACGAATTTCATATTTAAAACACAATAAAAACTAAATGTAGTTTGTAACTACTTTAAAGCATGAAAAACAACACTAAGGCTTCATCCAACAAGCCAAAGGAGCAAGAAACTATGGGAGATGCTACTTATGCCTCCCAAAGGGGAAATGAGTATCACCACCTAATTTCAAACTGCTAAAACATAGTATATCAAAACCTTGACATGCCCTTGTGCCTCCCCCAAGTACCCCTTATTCCTCACATTTCATTATGCCACCCCAACCTCTTATGGCACTCCATAACGAGTAATGAAATGCAAACTATTTCTTTATAAGGTGGAACCCAAATCCCAACTCCTTCCACACTTATACCTCCCCAAAACACTTGTGCCTCCTAAAAACCCATAGTCTTCTCCTACCACACCATACCTAGGCCATCTACCCAACATGTAACAAACATACCAAAACATTCACAATAATAACGATTTCATAAACAAAAAGAGAAGCATTACAAGAGCCAAGATCCTACCTCTTCATGATGGATTTGTTCCAAGTTCCAAAATAAAAAGATTTATCCCAATGCAAGCACTCCAAATCAGCCAAGCATAAGCATGCAAAAATATTTCAAAGACTTCTCCAAGCAAGAACTCTAAAATAGCAAAAATTTTCCCCAAAAGAGTTTCCAAAAGTTAAGCAATCCAAAAGAAGGAAAGCAATTCGAATTTTATAGAAGAGGGAAAAGAAGAGGATGAGGTGGATCATGTAGGATTCCACATCACACATCCTCAACCCCAAACCAAAAGTCAACTTCATTCTTAAATTCGTAATAAAAAAGGTGGGTGAATAATATGACAGTTTACTTACATACTCAAATCCAACCCACACCCCAAAGGACTGAAATTAAACCATGTAAGAAAAGTGCAATAAAAACTTACAATTTGTCTTCTAAAAAGTATTATAAAAGTCTAAATTCAACTCTCCAACCATAGGTATGGTTGGTAAATAAATTTAATAGGTATGGGACAAATTTAACTTGTTCCACAAGCCTCGAAAATCAGCTTTCAAGGATAAATTCTAATTTCCAAGAAGGTGGATTGTTTCACACTCAAAAGTTAACTTACACATCACTTACACATCTCTTACAACACTTTAATTCAAGACCAACAACTTTTTTAATTACTTTCTTATGACATATTTTTTAATTAATTAACTTAACAACATGATTACTCACAATATTACACATCATTTAATAAATAATGAAAGGGTCAATGCACCACAAAATAAACACATGCAAACATAAACAAAGGAACCAATAAATAAATACACATAACCCCTTGGTCACATTTAAAGGTGATCCCCCCATGGGAACCCCTAACAAAACAACCACACACAAACAATACAAGTTGCCATGGTGACCTTGTTGAATTCATCTAGAATTCTAATGTGGTTGGTCTCCAATCCCCCGATGTTTGTTGTGATATTTTAACCTGCAAAACACAAATACCTCCTTCGGTCTCATGGCCATATCAGAACATCCAAAATAATATAATTAAAATTTCAAAATCATCTAGATATATGAATCACAACAACATCCAAGCAACCAACAAGATCATTTGTAATTTTACTCAACAATTATATCATCATCAAATAATTTCCATTTCTAGGTCTACTCACAATATTCAAATATCACATGTCCAAACAACATCCATAATATAACCATGTCAAATAGTATATCACATCAATATCCAAAATGTCTCTAATAATCATCATGCATCATAACTGAATCAAGGTCAACAATAATCCATGATCTAACATCTAACATCATACTATAATAAAGTCCATAATCATGCCCATAATATAATCTACAATATCATGATCAGTATCAAAAGGTGTCAAAGGGAAGTGTTATGTTTGTGGAGCCTATTTTCATGCTAGAGTGTGGTACAACTTCTATGTGTTATAGTTGGGTATTTTTACGGAGGTCCCATGGGTAATGGGTAACCGTTATGGGCTGTTTTTGGGCCCATGGTTTTTTGGCACCCATTTTTTTGATACCCACGTTTTTTTGCCCATGGTTTTGATACCCACGCTTTTTCCCATAGTTTTGATACCCATGGTTTTATATCAAATCGCTTAAGCAATTGTCTATTTATATGGTCTTATGCATATGATACATATACAAGAAAATGCATTGCAGATGTGCTTTGAATTTGGGTGTGAATTCTATAGAGTTTGTTGAGTATAGCTCCAAACGGATCTGGGTATTGTATTGAGAGAGTGGAGGCTTGTAATAAAATCTGAGTAAGTGATTCTTGGTGGATGTAGACCGAATTGGGTGAACCATGTTAAATACTATCTTTCTGTGTTGTGTTATTTATTCTACACTTTTATTTAAGATCTGTAATATTTTCAACATATTAGTTTCTATTTTTGCAATTCTATAAGGGATTATTCCACATATTTTATCTCTTATTTCCTATCAATTGGTATCAGAGCCTGGTTTTGGTTTGCTGAAGTGTTGAATCATAGGGAAAGTTTTATCTTGAGTGGGAGCTATGGCAGATGATGGAAGATCTAGGGTTGATAAATTCAACGAGTAGAATTTCAGTTTTGGAAGATGCGAGATGGAAGATTACCTTTATGTATGGATCTTTATACTTCGTTGTCTGAGAAGGTGAACAAGCTCTCGAGTATGACAGATGTGGAATGGGATTTGTTTGATCTTAAGGCACTTAGAACAATCCATCATGGCTTGCATCTTCGGTATTATTTAATTTTTCAAAGGAAAAGACTATAAAATATCTAATGGATGCAATAGGGAAGTTGTATGAAAAACCCTCTTCCTCTAACAAGATATTTTTAATGAAAAAGTTGTTTAATATGAAGATGTTTGAGAATAGTTCAATAGTAGATCATTTAAATGATTTCAATACGGTTGTGAATATGCTATATTTGGTTACAATAGAATTTGATGAAGAAGTTAGGGCTTTATTAATTCTATGCTCTTGTACTGAAAGTTGGAATAGCCTGGTAATGGCGGTAAGCAACTCGGTTCCAACTAACTCGAAGTTGAAGTTTGAGGATGTTGTAGGGGTGATTCTAAGCGAGGAAATGTGAAGAAAAATATTTGGGGAATCTTCCACTTCAGCGAATGCTTTGATAGTGGAAACTAGAGGGAGACATAAGAATAGAGGAAATAATGGAAAATCAAAAGATCGGGCAAGGTCAAAATCCAAGAGCAAGATTCTATGTTGGAACTGTGGAAATTCTATGCATGCAAAGAAGGACTATTGGGAACTTCGGGACAAGAAGAAACAACAGGAAGAAAACAAGGAGGAAAATGTGGCATCGGGTAATGTATGTCAGGATGATTTGATTCTTTCTTTGCATAATATTACTGAATCTTGGATTTTAGATTCAGGGCTTCTTTTCATGCTACTCCACATAGGCATTATTTTGTTGATTATGTTCAAGGGGATTTTGGGCATGTTTTTCTTGGTGATGATGAGCCTTGCAGTATAGTTGGAAAAGGTTCTATTTAGGTTAAGATGTAGAATGGGAATACATGGCTATTAAAGGATGTCAGACATGTGCCTACATTAAGGAGAAATTTGATATCGACAGGGCAATTAGGAAGTGATGGTTGTACTATGATATTTATAGCTAACTCTTGGAAGGTTACCAAGGGTGCTCTTGTGGTGGCAAGAGGTAAGAAGGTTGGAACCTTGTATTTATCCACTGATAGTACTAATGATTATAATCTTGTGGCTTCAGATGTAGATACAATATTATGGCACAATAGGCTTGGTCATATGAGCCATAAGGGCATGGAGATCATAAGGAAGAATTTGCTTGGATATACGAAATCGGTTTGGATTTCTGTGAGAACTGCATATATGGGAAAACAAAAGTGAATAAGTTTTCTCAAGGTTAGACCTATGAAGAAAGAGAGTAAGTTAGTGTTGGTACATTCTAATGTGTAGGGGCTAGCTCGGTATCATCTCTCGGGGTTCAAGTTATTATGTTACTTTTATTGATGATGCAATAAGGAAAGTTTGGGTTTATTGTATTCGAAACAAATCTGATGTATTTGATACTTTTGTTAAATGGAAAGCCTTGGTAGAGAATGAAATAGGTCTTAAGTTAAAATGTCTCAGGTCAGATAATGGAGGGGAGTATTGTAGCAATGAATTTGATGATTATTGTTCTAAGAGTGGAATCTATAGGTAAAAGATGGTTCTAAGAACCTGCAAAGAGAATGTAGTGTTAGAAAGGATGAACATAACAATAATGGAACATGCTAGGAGCATGAGGATACATGCAAGACTTCCTCTTTATTTTTGGGCAGAAGCGGTGAGCACAGTTGTGTACTTAATAAATAGAGGACCCTCAAGTGCCTTGGATGGAGGCATACTTGAGGAGGCTTGGTATGGTAAGAAATTTGATTACTCATTTCTTAGAGTCTTTGGATGTGAGGTGTTTTTCATATTGACAAGGATGATAGGACCAAGCTAGAGGCTAAATTAGAAAAATGCACTTTTATTGGTTATGGTGGTGATGACTTTAGATTTAAATGTTGGAGTATTAAGGACAAGAAAATCATTTGGTCTAGGGATGTGGTCTTTAATGAGAAAGTCATGTATAAGAAAAACTTACAGGAAAACAGGGAAGAATCTAAGAAAGAATATGCAGTGGTAGAGGATCTTTCGGATCGGACAGTGACCCGTGAATCAGTTCAGGAACCTACTCAACAAGAACCCCAAACTCCTACAGTAAGGAGGTCTTCTAGGGTAAGAAAATAACCTGAATGTTTTTCTCCTTGTCTTTATTATTTATTACTCACTGATAGTGGAGAGCTAGAGAGATTTGATGAAGCAATGCAGGTAGATGCTAGTAAGAAGTGGGAGCAAGCCATGGATGAGGAGCATAAGTCTCTCATGGAGAACCAAACTTGGGATTTGGTGAAGCTACTAGAAGGCAAAAGAGCATTGCAGAACAAGTGGGTGTACAGAGTTAAAGATGAAGGAGGAAATAAAAGATATAAGGCCCAATTGGTGGTCAAGAGGTTTGCACAGAAACAAGGTATAAATTTTGATGAGATCTTTTCTCCTATAGTAAAAATGACTTCTATTAGAACTGTTCTTGGAATAGTGTCAATAGAAGACTTTCACTTAGAATAGTTAGATGTAAAGACTGCATTTCTCCATGGTGATTTGGAGGAGGATCTATATATGCAGCAACCAGAAGGATATGAAGTCAAAGGTAAAGAGGAGATGGTGTGCAAACTGAAGAAGAGCTTATATGGCCTGAAACAAGCTCCATGTCAATGGTATAAGAATTTTGATAGCTTCATGATGGAGCAAGGTTATATTAGATGTCATTCTGACCATTGCGTGTATACAAAGAAATTTGAAGATGGAAGTTATATTATCATGTGTTTGTATGTTGATGACATGCTAGTTGAAAGTAAAATTATGCAGAAATAAAAGTACTCGAGAAACAACTAAGTGAAACCTTTCATATGAATGATTTGGGGGCTGCAAGACAAATCCTCGGTATGAGGATAACTCGGATAGGAAGGAACGGAAGCGACTTTATCTCGGAAGAGTACATTAAGAAGGTATTGGATAGGTTTAACATGAAGGATGCTAAACCGGTTGGGAATCCTTTGGCAGGCCATTTTAAGTTATCAAAGGAGTAGTGTCCCAAGACAGAGCAGGAAAGAAACCATATGTCCAAGGTACCTTACTCATCAACGGTTGTCAGTTTGATGTATGTTATGGTATGCATTAGGCCTAATATTTCTAATGTAGTAGAAGCGTGTGTAGATTTATGAGTGATCCAAGTAAAGAGCATGGGCAAGTAGTAAAGTGGGTCCTTTGGTATTTGAGAGGGACCATGGGGATAGTTTTATGCAACATTGGATTAGTCACCACTTTATGTGGTTATGTAGATTCATACATGGCTAGAGATGTAGATAGCAGGAGGAGCACGACAAGTTATATTTACAGTGTAGGTGGGACAACAAGAAGCGGGTGGCTTTGTCAACCATGGAGGCCGAGTATGTTGCTGCCACGGAGGAAAACAAAGAGATGATTTGGTTACAAAAATTGCTTGAGGATTTGGGGCATAAGCGGGAGGAATGTAAGCTGCATAGTGATAGTCGAGTGTTATACACCTAGCTAAGAACTATGCTTTCCACTCCGTGGATGAAGCATATACAGCTTGAGATATCACTTCATTGGGACAACTTTGGAGGAAGATAAGTTGAAGTTGGAGAAGATTCATACCAGCTTAGAATCCTGCAGACATGATGACCAAGGTGGTCACAAGGATAAACTAAAGCTATGTTTAGCTTTGGTTGGTGATAGTGAAGGGTTGAGAAGCTTGCTCGGTTGAAATCAGTGTCCAGGTGGGAGATTATTATAGTTGTGGAGCCTATTTTCATGTTAGAGTGTGGTACACCTTATATGTGTTACACTTTGGGGTATTTTTATAGAGGTATCGCTCACCGGTGAGCGGGTCAAGGGGGTTCGGGGCGCGAATCCTCAAGAAAATTTTCATGGGGGTTTTATTAACCCATGGGTAATGGGTAACCATTATAGGCTGTTTTTAGGCCCATGGTTTTTCGATACCCATTTTTTGATACCCACCGTTTTTTGCCCATGGTTTTGATACCCACGGTTTTTGCCCATGGTTTTGATACCCACGGTTTTCTATCAAACTGCTTAAGCAATTGTCTATTTATATGGTCTTATGCATATGATACATATACAAGCAAATGCATTGCAGATGTGCTTTGAATTCAGGTGTGAATTATGTAGAGTTTGTTGAGCATAGCTCCAAATGGATCTGGGTATTGTATTAAGAGAGTGGAGGCTTGTAATAAAATCTGAGCAAGTGATTCTTGGTGGACATAGCCCAAATTGGGTGAACCATGTTAAATACTGTCTTTCTATGTTGTGTTATTTATTCTACACTTTTATTTGAGATCTGTAATATTTTATGCATATTAGTTTCTACTATTGCGATTCTGTAAGGGATTATTCTGCATATTTTATCTCTTATTTCCTATCGTGAATTGGGCACTATATGTGTAGAATGGAAGCCATTAAACCTTTAGAAGATCTTCCAAATTTAAAAGACTCACATCGCCTAGAAAATTGTTGAAAATTTTGATCAGCCTTGGCACAAAAGGAATAGAAAAATTTCATCCATTCCGGCACTTGAGAACAAAGGTATACCAAAGGAGCCCAAATTCCTGGAATTGATTATTGAGTGAACATGTCACAAGATTCTAGGGATCCTTAAGGAAAAGGCACTTTATGGACTCACAACCCACAAAATGAACAAATTCAATAAATTTTTAGGTCCATGGTTAGGCAAGGTAGAGTGACAAAGTGAGGGTAGCACATGGTAGACCTCCATTTGGACTTAAAATGCATTTTTGCAAGAAATATCCTTCTTTTGCCACTCTATCTATTATTTTCTTCAAAAAAATATCATATTTTTTAATGCCATGAATGTTGGTTTTAGATAATTTTTCAACCCAACAAATCTAGTTCGACCATATTCACCGTGTGATTTTTGTAAGTGTTTTTCGAGCATGTTGCTTAAAATTTTCCCTATAAAACTTTTCTAATCCAAATGAATCTTTATATTGTCCTATAATAGTGACTGACTTATAGTAGGTTTATTGTAAATCTAGGGAAATATAACACATCAATGATTTTACATATATATGTTCCAATAGGTACAAAAATGTTACCAATACCTTCGACACAATATTATCTATTATTAACTAGGGAAACATGATATTTTGTGGTAGTGTTATGAAAATTGAAGAACCAATCCATACATTTAGTGATGTGTCAATTTGCACTCAAATCAACATTCTTGATAAAATTGAGTAAAGATTATTCCTCATGTGAGTGATAATCATGTCTCCATCATCAAAATGGTCTTCATGTTCAAAAATATTTCTTTATTGTTGGGGATTCTTTTTCCAATTCCCTTGTTTCTTATTTTTCCATTCCTAATGTGATTTTTGTTGTTTAGCATCTTTCCACTTGATGATCCTTGTTTTAATTAATTATACCAACAATATTTCAATTCCTAGCCTTTTAAACCATAAATTAGACATTATTTCTACTATTTATTTCCTTACATGATGTTTTTGACTATTATAGTGTTGGGTTTTCTTTCATGAATACATCTCTCTTCCATTTATGGTCTAAATAAATACTATGATAATTTTCTTCTTTTTCTGCATAAAAGGATTCTTCATTCTTCAATTTATAAACACCAAATTTTAAAAGTTTGGTGTTTTCTCCTGACATTCAAAGTGGTCACAAAGATCCATTCAGAGGGGTAAGTACTTTCAAGATGATTGGTAGAAGAAATTAATCTGTTAATTGATCTATAAATTCTTAGAGTGATTCTCTTAGGGTTATAACATGCCATGAGAAGGCCTCAATTTTCTTACCACTTTTCAATTTGATAAAATTTAGCTCACTCTATAGGAGAAGGATCATATTTTTAGTTTCCACCTCATAAAAATAATTAATGATGTTAATTCTTACCTATTAGGTTGTTCTAAAGATCCCGAATGTGTGGTTACACCTCATTTGATATACAAAAAGGATGATCAACATAGATTTTTGATTGGCTCACAAAAACTTTATTTCACTATTTGCATCATTGTCAAGTCAAATGATATTTCCATCAACCACATTCCATATGTCATAAAATTCCAAAATAGTTTTTATTTTAGTGTTCCATGCAACATAGTTGCTTTCTCTTAGGAGATATAAATTTGGTAGCAAAAATTTAGGATTATTTACAACCATCACATAGACTAAGAATTACATAAGTGTTCCTAACCACTGTAAATTACTATAATGATTTACAAACTAAAAAAAAAATAATTCACCCCTTCTTAAAAATGTTTTTTTGTAATTTTTTTGTTTATCGGTCCTTTTCCTCTTGAAATACTCCCCTATAAAAAAAAAAAAACAAGTTTATTTTAATTTTTTGTGTAAACATAATTGAAAATATAGATGTATTATAGGCTCCCTCGCATCCTTTAGTTTTAGAATTTGTCAAATTTTGCAAAAAAAAGATTCATGCTAGGAATTTTCTTCTAAAACTTTATAGAAGATTCTCGATTCTTAATTAGTGTTCTAGAGTTAATGACACCACAAAACATTTTTTAAAATGCTAATTTTTTATTTATTTACAAAATGAAAGAGGGGATGGGGTTCTGTAAAACCCTACATCTCCACCTTCCCAACCGACTAACCACTATTCTCTAATAACTCAATTGGATTCACCATTTGAGTGTTCAAATGTTAAGATTATATTTAAATGTTTACTTTGTAGATAAATAATAAATAAAAATAGCTCTCATGACCCTATTAGGGCATAGAGGAAGAGGTTGGTGGTGGGATCGAGATGTATTAGGCCAATTATAATTAGAATTTTAATTTTTAGGAATAATCATCTCACCCTCACCTTGTTTTTATTTATCACATATTCCTTAAAGAGGATATCCCCACGTCGCTCCTCTCTTTTTTAATCATTTTAGATTTCAAACCAATATATAAAAATGATCTCATTGGTTCATGGAAGGGGTTAGGATCTAAGACTTTCTGTTATTTACAACTTTCTAATGTTGAGATTTTTAAAAAAAAAAAAACATTTATGGTTTGACCTTGATTTGAAATGAGGAGTGAAATATTCATAACACAATAACCAATCTAGAAGCTATCAAATAAAACACAAGAAAATGAATCAATTTATCTTGTTTGTAATGAAACACCTTCATATCAACCATATTAAACAACTTATAAATCACTAGCTCTATTTAATCTTGATTTGATGTGAAATATATTCAAGGAAATAATTTTCTCGCAACGAGCATGGTCAATGTAAATCATAATGAGATCCTCCTAACCATCGAGAGATAGTGCCTCCATATTTTGATGTTTCCAAGTCATAGAGATAGTTATAGGGGTCCTCTATTATTAGAGATGATTACCCTAATTCAAAGGAAGAAATAATAAAAAAATATCTTGTTTCCATTTAAAAATATTAATATATTGAAACTTGTAAATTTAAAAATATATCTTACAACAAGAAATAAAATTCTAATTTCCGTATTAGAGAAATAGATTTTGCGTAGAAAACCAAGGGGTGTGTAGAAAAGTAGAAGGGATATGAACATGAAGGGGAAAATTTTGGATCCTCCATGCTCATGTTAAACTATAAAAAAATCCTAGAACCTTCTCGGAACTTCTTACACTACAACTATAGGTTTAGAGTGTCTCGCTTTGATACCAAATGTTAAAGAAGAACGATGAAGAGGGTTAGATTTTAATTTTTTTATAATATCTAAAAGGAGGATTTTTCTAGAGACCCTACCCTGTTATAAAAGAGGATCAAGCATCAATATAAATCAATTAACAACATAAGGAAAAAAATTAGAAAAAACCAAACAATGTTGGAAAAAACACAAAACCATCATAGTTTAAGAGAAAGTTCAGCCCAAGAATAACCACAAGCTAGCTAAAACAAAAAAATAACAAGGAGATACTCCAAGACATGATAGAAGAAACTCTCGACATTGGAGAAAACTAGGAATCTACTTGAATTTAGATTTTCTATTACGTACAAGATTCCAATAAAAAGGGGCTGCAATACTTATATGTAATTTGTAAATTCTATAAAAAAACATTTTTATACATGTTTAATAAACCCACATGTATTAAAATATACAATTATGGGAAACACTATTCCAATAATAATATTAACCAAAAATAATAAAACTAAATTAACCCACTCGAGTTAAATTTAGCCACTTACAATCTACCATCATGTAATTATTCCTTACATAATTTTAGAAATTAAACTAATAAATGAATAAAGTTCGTATTGAATAGATCGTAGATGAACATGAAAATTCCCAAGTCGATGTCCCTTGATATTGGTCAATACTAGATGGATTGAATGATAAAATAAAATGTGTAATTTATTAAGTTAATCTAGCTAGAACAACAGTAAATAATATTAAATAAATTGAATGAATAAATATAGAAAATGATCCTAGAAAATAAACTAGTGAAATGTGAAACCCTGATTGACACGGAGGCATGTAGGGAGTTTAGCTTTGTTTGTAGGCTGATTTAGACTATGTACTTAAATAGGAAGAGCATCCTGGAAGTAGGAATGAACATGCAAAGGTCCTAGAAAGGACATATCTAAGTTGTTTGGATAGACTGGGGTACCTAGGAGAGGATCAAGGCACCTTTGGGCACACTAGTATGAGTTCTGGCACCTTGGTCTATGCGAAGGTCTAAAACCAAATTTTCAAGGTCGATGATGATGTGAAGCCTCATATTTTCCCATAATTAACTCATTTATCTATTTCAAATGTCACCAATGATCAATGATGAAGAATAAACCAGTAAGAAACCAAAACAAGCATCAAACCCTAAAAAAGAAAAATTCAAGTGAAAGGGCTTGGGAATGTCCTTAGTGGCCATAATGGTGGAATTACTAACTGAGTGTTTTACTACATCTTAGACCATATGTAGTTCCATGTGTGTGTGTGTGTGTGTGTGTGTGTGTGTGTGTGTGTGTTTATCCCCTAGTTTTCTCTAGTGTCAGTCGCACTTTGTGAAAGTAGCGAGAAATAACTGTGTGTAGAAGATGTAATAGAATGGTGGATGGAATAGGATAAAATTGCCTCCTATGCAGTGTGATGTAGATGAAATAACCTTGTGCCTTGTGATGGAGCTAGATGGATGCAAATGAGCTTTAGATGGATGCAACCTTAGATGATGAATGTAGTGCATATTGTTTGGTCCCTCATTATGGACTCATTACTTTATATTTATAAGGTTCTCTTATTCTAATCTCTTAATTAAACCTAAAGAAGCCGAACAAGAAAAATATAAATGGTCAAACGGATCAAAAGTCCTCAAAAAGTAGTGGGAAATCATAAAAAGGATCAGGGCACCGCGACTAGGACTAGGGCACTGTCGGTGCCATAGTACTAGCTTTGACACCCAAAGAAAATAAAAATAACACAAAATGATGAAAATCAACTAGGAAAGTATGTGGCGAAGCTCAGAATGAAACCAGATAGAAAAATAAGATGGAAAAAATATGTGGGTTAATTATTAATTTCTTTACTCAAAAATCATATGAATAGTAGTATGAGACCGCGACTAAATAATGTCTAAAGTTTATTTTTTTGATGTCTACATTTTCCCCACTTTATGATGGTAAGTGAAAATATTGGTTACATAAAGTAGATAGAGATGTGTACCTAATATCCTTGTAGATTGATCCATAAAATGTGCCAAAGGAATAGACAAAGCGTGGATTGAAAAAATATGAGAGAGTATGGAAAATAAAGTCAAAAGTGCAAAAGGTGATGAGAGTGAACTTAGAGTGGAAACACGTGTGTAGTTATTGATGTGTTTGATGTACCTGGATGGTTAGTATCATATGTCCTACCAAAAATGTTTCGTTGTTTCCCATATTTTTATAGTTGTTGTTGTTTACTACTCGCTTCTCATATATTCGAACTCTAAGCGAAAGATGATCAAATAGTCAAATAGGCATGTATATATGTAAAAATGCATGTAAAAGGCACATGTATATAATAATGAAAATACTAAAAAAGTATGAAAAGTGTAAAAAAACATGTGCACTGATCCGTGATGAGAGAAAGGGTGTAGAAAAAGGATATCATGTCTTGGGTTTTGGGAAATCCAATGCCATCATACAAAGATGTGTAGGGAGGAGTTCCACCGCATCCTCCAATGTGTAAATTCTTCCCTAAATATGTGTAAACAGATCTCTTTACTTCCTAGTTTTTGGGTGATCCGACACCACCACCAAAAGTAGTTTAGAGAGTAACTACGATGTATCCTCAAACCTATAATTGCTCCCCAAAATTATAAGGACAATCATGTCTTGTAAATGCTACTGTGTACGAGAATTGTAGACTTATTTGAAACCACTTGTTCTATAACCCATAATGCCAAGGGTGGAAACTCACTAAAATGAACCAAA
The DNA here is from genome assembly GCA_018340775.1 of Taxus wallichiana var. yunnanensis. Taxonomy (NCBI): domain Eukaryota; kingdom Viridiplantae; phylum Streptophyta; class Pinopsida; order Cupressales; family Taxaceae; genus Taxus; species Taxus wallichiana. The sequence goes on along the minus strand of CM031244.1, from coordinate 346,745,427 downwards.
GTGTAGAAGTTCTCTGTAGTATGTAAAAACACCAGATGATGTCCTCCTCTTTGGGGGTGTGGGGTGCAGGCGAGGTCACCGAGAGGAGAATTAAACCCCAAAATAAGACTAACCACATGAACTCTATAACTCTTCCCCTGTAGAGAAAAATAAATGCACTTGGTAGAAATGAAGGGGCACATAAACAAGAAGGCTAGTGAAAAATAAGTGTTAGTTCAAACAAGCATGCATGTATAAAGAAATGTGTAAGCTACCAAGAAATATAGTAATGTAAACATGAAAGAAGACAAAGTAAACCACCAAAGAGGGTTGTAAACATGGGACACCAAATCACGATGTCGTAAGACATGCAAGGCTATCATGGCCACATAGAATAAAAAAATGTGTACACCAAACAAAGGGCAATCCCCACATGTAAAAACAAGCAATAACATATAATGTAATAAAAAGGTATGGAAGAATATATCCCCGCATATCAAATGTTGCACATGAAGCACCCACTTGCATGTTAGAAAGATAAAAAATATGTAAAAAGCATGTATAAACAACAAATGAAAAGTGTTAAGCACAAAATTAAATAATAGCACTGTGAGAGATGAATGTGGATGCCCCCAACGACTAGTGTAGGAAGGGTAGAAGATGAGTATCTATGTTGCATGGAAAATACCTATACCTATAATCATAACTAAGAAAACTCATGAATGCACATGTTTGTATAGTATAGATAAATGACATACAAGATATCTATCTATAATGTGTAATAAAGTTACCATGAACAATAAAATGTAAGAAAGAATATAAGCAACCATGATATACAACATGCTTTGGATGGATAGAATGGAATGCAATATGGATGATAGGATTCACGTGCCCCGAGATTAGATGGATTTTTATGTAGTGATGTTCATTTAATTTTCCTCCTCATGAGTCAAGAATGAACTCTAAACAAGAGGTGGTTATTGTGCTTAACGGGTTGTGTTGAATGTGTATATGTGTTGTGAAGATATGTAACCTAGAGATGATGTGTGTATGAACCTTAATGTCAAATCGTATATCATGTCAAGATGATCAAAAGTGTCATCATGTAGCCTAAACCATATATCACTATGATATGAATAAAGGGAGTGGTGATGCATCCTAAAGTGTATACCACTACATGATGAATAAAGGGAATGGTGATGTAGCCTAAAGTGTATACCACTACAAGATGAATAAAGTGAGTGTTGATGTCGCCTAAATCTTATATCAATACGAGATGAATAAAGGGAGTGGTGATGTATCCTAAAACGTATACCAATACTAGATGAATAGAGGGAGTGGTGATGTATCCTAAAGTGTGTACAACTACTAGATGATGGGAAATAGGGGACCATTCAGCCTATAGCATTTTTAAGTAACCTAGGAATGGTGCATGATTAATGTATAGGAATGATACAATCCATTTGATTTTTAAACCCTCATTACTCAAGTATGGGACGATGGACTAAAACTCATCATAATGTAATGATTTTAGCATGGAGAAGATAATGTAGTATGTATGATGATAATACATGACTATATGATGTGTAGGATGTGTGATATGCAATGCATAGGTTGAAATGAAAATATGTATAGATAGTCTAATATTGGGAAATGTGCCCTATGTGATGTGTATGATGAGTAGCATGTAATGATAGATGTAATTTTGAGACATGTATGATGAGGACTAGTACAATGTATGACATGTAGATGTGTAAATGTCAAAATGATGTAAACTAACTATAGAATGTGTGATGTAAGATGCATGATGTGTGAATAGATGCAAAGTGTGTCATAACTATTATGTAATGTGTCGTGTTCATTTTTAGTAAGCCCTCAATAAACATGTGTGAACCAAAACATAAGAGTGTATCATTGGGTAATGATAATGCTAAAACATGGGTTGAGTATACCTATGTGAATATATTGATGTATGACTATACAATTATGAGAGATGTATTGACACTAAAATGATGGGGGATGTATTAGATGTTATGTCCTTGTACGATAAAAAATTGACATAGGAGCATGAGAATCTAGAAGTAACTATTCTTTGTACATGACCTCCTTAGGTCGTCGTATCGAGACAACCGGTGGAAATGGAATTTATACGGATACGCATACAATTTATTTGGGTAATCTTATATCCTCAATACGCAATAATGGGATCTGCGAATCTAAGGTGAAGAAGTCCCTCCTAACCTGAATTGGTCTAATGGATCGTTCGGATATAATATCTACTCTGGAGGCTCCAATCAATTTCAAACTCTTCTCGAGATCCTATTCATTGGGCTGTGGATACGTAGAAAGTTACCTATAGGTGCTTTGTGTATATTTCTAGACAAGGTCATGAAAATCGTGCTAAGAGGTGTAGTGGATCCTCCATTGTTTTATGGATGATTCTCTGGTCTAGTCCCGAAATCCCTAGCTTTGATTGGGTCTGCTACGTTTAATACGGAGAATTGTGTAATGATGTTTAGCGAAAATGGTGAGGACCTGAATATTAGTGTTCGTAAACCATCATCAATGTCTAATTGATCAAGAGTAGGCCCGTTAGGTTGTGGGACCTATGGATCACAACCATAAATTCATGGTTTTGGTGGACCTCTTATGGTAATATGAGGAGTCAATCTCTCCTTTCAACTATCTAATAATCATATGCTTTTTCAGCCTCTATATTTAGAAGTAGGAGTTGTGTAATTTTCTCGGAATACCTTACAAATGTTCTTGCAACTTGAATACGCAAGCTAGTATCTATGTCAATGAGGAGATCTCCTGTGTTAGGATGTGGAACTAAAGGATCGCAAGAAAATATTTGTTCTCTTTCAAGTCCTAATGAAGGAGAAATAAGAGAGATTGTTTATCTCATATTATTCTATCTAACACAAAGCTCACATACAGTATTTATAGGACAAAAATTTGTACTGGACTCCCTAAATGAATGGAGAAGATCCACAACAGAAGCAGAGAATGATGGAATAACAGAAGAAGAGATAAAGTGATAAGATAGACACCTAAGACAAATCTATTATCCAACGTATGCTAACATTCCCCCCCTTATTACATTATTCTTGCAAATGTGACCTCTGAAAGATTCAAATTTCACTTTTCCAAGGGATTTAGTGAGAATGTCAGCAACTTGTGCTTCAGTAGGACAGTACTGGAGCTGAATTTGATGGTTCAAGACGTGCTCTCGAATGAAATGGTAGTCAATTTCAATATGCTTTGTTCGTTCATGAAAGACTCAATTTTGCACAAGCTTCAACACACTCTGATTGTTGCAATAGAGAATAGGTGACTTTTTTCAGGAATTCCTAGGTCATCCATAATGCGACGTATCCATATCACTTCGCACACAGCTCCTCGTGCGGCATGATATTCTGCCTCTATGGATGAGATAGAAACAACATTCTGCTTCTTGCTTATCCACGAGATAGGTCCAGATCCGAGATGAAATATGTATCCTGTAGTTGACTTCCTATCATCAATAGTTCCAAAGTGTGGTCCGAGTCGCATATCCCCGTAGGAAGAATTGATCATTCTTTTTATATTCCAGACCATAATTAGTTGTTCCTCGAACATATCTCAAAACATGCTTTGCTGCATTCCATTGACATTTCTTTGGCTCCTGCATGAACCTGGAAAGATAGCTGATAGCATAGCAGAGATCTGGTCTGGTGTATGTCAAATAGATGAGCCCTCCAACAAATTGCCTGTAGAGAGTAGCATCTACTTGAGGTGAGTCCTGGAATCTTGAAAGTTGCAAGCCTTTTTCCATGGGAGTGGATATAGGTTTATAGTCGGACATTCTATACTTTTCCAGGATTTTCTTGGCATACTTTGTCTGGGAGACAAAGATGTGATGCTCCTTTTGCCATATTTCCAAGCCAAGACAGTAATGTAGTAGCCCCAAATCTGTCATGTCGAAGGTTCTTTTGAGATCATTCTTTACAATATCAACCTGATCTTCTGAACTACCAGTGATCACAAGATCATCTACATAAACAACCAGAATGATAATTTCTTTGCCTACCTTCTTTATATACAAATTTGAATCTGAGGGGCTACGAGTGAACCCATGCTGCAAAAGGTGATCGTTGATCTTGATATACCATGCCCTGGGAGCTTGTTTCAGTCCGTAAAGAGATTTGATGAGACGACATACCTTTTTAGGCTGATTTTCATCAACAAATCCTTCAGGTTGGGTCATGTATACTTCTTCTTTCAGATCACCATTTAGGAAAGCACTCTTGACGTCCATCTGCTGAAGTCTCCATCCTTTCTGTGTTGCAAGTGCGCAAACTACTCTGATGGTCTTCATCTTCGCAGTGGGTGCAAAGGTTTCTTCATAGTCGATGCCTTCTTTCTGAGCATATCCTTTGGCTACAAGTCATGCTTTATGTTTTTCGATGGATCCATCTGCCTTATATTTTGTCTTGAAGACCCATTTTCAGCCTATGGGTTTCTTTCCTGTAGGCAGATCGATAAGTTCCCATGTCTGATTCTTCATGAGCGAGTCATATTCTGTTTCCATAGCTTCCATCCACTGAGTTTGACTGAGTGCTTCATGAACATTATCTAGCTAAGAGCTATTCATCGCTGAACTCATGAGTGTAAATTTTACCTCATTTCTTGTTTCATTGCTTGTTTTGACTCCGATGATGTATCTCGGGAGTTTTGCAAATTTGAGTCCTCGATAGTGCTTTGTACCCACTTCGGACGAGAACTTGATTGCTTTTGAGAAGAACTATGTCGTTGCCATGAGGATTGATGTGGAGTCACATTCTGCAGTTCTCCAAGGTCAACAAATAGTTCTCCTGGTAGCATTTCTTTTCTCTGAGTAGTCTCCTCCAGCTCATCATCTGATTCAGAGACTAATCGGTGAGATGTGTTTGGAAGTGGATCTTCTGTTGATACTATTGAGTCAAAGGATGACTCGTCACAAACCACATCCCGACTCTCATATATTTTCTTTGTCTCAGGATCCATGAGACGATACGCCTTCGAGGTAGTACTGTAGCCAAGAAGGATACACGGAGTGTTTTTGGCTCTACCTTCTTTCTCTTCTGAGCTGGGACATGCATGTATGTTGTGCAACCAAATACTCACAAATGAGAAATTGATGGTTTTTTACCACTCCATACCTCTTCTGGCGTCTTGTTCAGTAGAATATTTGTTGGTGCCCTTTTGAGAAGATATACAGCCATTTGTACTGCTTCAGCCCAATAGCGATCTCCTAGCTTTGCAGTTGATAGCATGCAATGAGCCATCTCCATCACTGTGTGATTGCGACGCTCAACAATGCCATTTTGCTGGGGCGTGTAGGGAGCAGTCAGGTGCTGCTTAATGCCGTGATGGTTTAGGAAGGCCAAGAACTTCTTTGATGTGAATTCCCCCCCTCGATCTAAGTGGATTAGAAGAAGTGGTTGTCCAGACTCTTTGACAACACGATGATAAAGTTCTGAAAGTGTTGAAGAGCCTCACTTTTCTACTTTAGGAAATATACCCACATCTTGCGAGAGTGGTCATCCACGAACAACTAGAAGTATTTGTATCCTGAAAACGAAGCAGGAAATGGGCCGTTCAGATCGGTATGAACTACCTCCAGACACTTCTTGGCATGGAAGGTGCTCGCTTGAAACGGATCTCTATGTTGTTTTCCTCAAGACAAATGTGGGTAAATAGGCAAGGAACTGGACAATTTGGGTAGTCCACGACCATTGCTTTTGAACTCATCTAGTGCAATGAACCGACCAACAAGTGTCCATATCTAAAATGCCATAAGGCAGTTGATTCTATTGTTGAAGCAGATAAAGCTACTGCAGAAGATGAAACAATATCTAAAGCAAATAACTTATCTTTTACAAAAGATTTAGCAAGAACCGTACCTTGTTGGGAGATTAAGCATGATTTAATGCCATTTTGAACAAGAAATTCAACCTTAAGGTGATGATTCAAGAGCTGAGTAACTGACAAAAGGTTGCTAGTCAAGCCAGGAACATATAGTACCTTTGTAAGTGTACATTTTCGTGGCCCCAGAGGAATGGTCACATTCCCTATTCCTTCTGCAATGTACTCTTTGTCATCCGCTATCCGAACTCGATCTCCAGTTGGCTCTTCATGTAGTGAATCAAACAGCTTCTTGTCACCTGACATATGCTTGCTTGCACTAGAGTCTATCAACCAGACTTTCTTCGTGGGCTGAGAAGTTTGAGAGACGAGTACAAGATTCTTACTACAATGGGCTCCTTCTGATGTCTCCTCATCAGAGTCATCATCTTCTTGTTGGGCTGCAAGATGTCCTTTTTTCTTTCTCCAAATGGGACGCTGCTTTGGACTTTTGAAAATCTTCGCGACCCGGATGTGCTTGTATGGCTCAAGGCCCTTGTTTCAAGCATGTGTGCAAAGCGATCGATGTCGTGAGTATTGGTTCTGCAAATGTGACACCATCTCTTTGAATTTTGATCTTTCTGTTTGGGTTGCACTGGATTTGGCTTCTCTGGGGGACCTTTCCGATTCTTCTGGCCACGATTAGGCTTTGAGAACAAGGCTTTGTCCTGAGACTCCCCATGCGATGAAGTGATAGCCTCTTCCTGCTGCAACAAATTCACAAGCTCTTTGAATGTCACTGTTTGTTTAGACACATTCAGTGTTGTAACAAACACTCGAAATTGAGAAGGGAGTGCTCTCAAGGTGATTGGGACGAGTAGTTTATCGTCTACCATTTCACCGAGCGCTAATAACTCCAATCTCAACTCAGCCACGCGACGCAAGAATTCCTCCACTTTCTCGTCAGACCCCATAGAGAGGGTGTGCAGCTTCGACTGAAGATGAAGAATCTTTGTCTGATTTTTGGCTTCATAAATGGTTGCCAACTTGTCCTAGGCCTCCTTGGGTTTCTCCACATTCCGAACATGTGGTTGCACATCATCACTGATACTGAGCATTATCAGCATCAAGGCTTTAGCACAAGCCATGTCATATTTTATTAGTTCATCGGGGGCTGTGGGAGTAGGAACAGACTTTGTGACAATTCCCCATAATCCTTCAAACTGAAGGATTGTCTTCATTTTTGTCTTCCAGGCCGCAAAATTAGGCCCTTTGAGCAACTGAGCATCAGACAGAAGTAACTTCGAGCAGACATCGTAATAAAAATAAAATATTTATTTATTTGAAAAGTTATTACAATTTGGACTCACTGTCGAGAATTACTGGCTCGTAGATGCTCGCGATATTCACGTGCTGTGAGATGGCGACGCTTTGTAGGGCGTTCTTCTTCGTCGTCACAATCGGCGTCGTATCCGGCTTCTAATTCTTCCCGTACTCGCTTTGCTTGGTAGCTGACATCGAAAAGAAAGTATTCAAGGAGTCCTTCTCGAACTAGTTTGTCGAATGCAAGATTGTCGCAATTTCAAAGCTCGTTCAGCAAAGCAAAGTAGAACTTGAGCTCTTAGGAGCTTCTCCACGGTGTTCTCTGGCTGGCGAGTTGATATTGTGGCTTTCAGCATGGCGACCGTGTTATTGATGCTTTCAATCGAGTTGTCTACACTCGACATTCGACATAGTGTTGAAGAAACTGTTGTAGACTCAAAACTACCTCGACAAATAGCTTACACAAAGTTGAAGGTCTCCGCACATAGAAATAAGTTCTCTCTCCCGGTGAGATCTCCACATTTTGCTTTCCACGCAGATAGTCTTTTCTCCACCCACGTGCTGCCTTCCTTCAGCAGGTGGCTGAGTAAGTCTCCACGTCTAGCTTGTGTTTGATCCTTTGATTGTTTCCACGTCTAGCAGCAGCAGCAGTCTTCAACACACTCGGGCAGTCTCCACATCCAGCAGCAGTCTTCAACACGCTCAGGTTTCGAACATGGCTTGGCTGGCCATGAGTTCGATGTAATTGATTTTAGTGCCACTACTCGCTTTTATTGCAGTTAATCTGAGCGTCGATGAATCCAAGCAGGTTTCTCAATCTATTCTAAAGCTGATAATAGATAATCCTAGCATTTCGATCTCAAAAGATGCTCAAAGATCTTCGATAATACAATGTACGAGCTTCAGCATTCAGTCACACTATTACGGGAATGGGCTGATCCCAAATTGAAGACTCCATTAGCGAATGCTCAATTCTCAATTTCACGGATAATCCGGATACATGCGTGTTTTGGTTGAACGTATCGAGAGAACCCAAGATTGCTTCTTCTATTGATTCCTTTATGTCTCGCCTCAGAGTGTTGATAAAGCCAATCTTCTACGTTGTTTTTATCCTCTTCCTCACGCAGGCTAAAAAGAGACTCCACACGCATTTCACATACAGTGCATCTCCACGCAACAACAACAATAGGACTCCTCTAATCTCCACGCAAGACAATAGAAGACAAACGACCCTGACCACACTTTTCCACGCTCAGGCAGAAAGAGAAACAGTCTCTCCTTTCCAACGCACAGCAGAGATCTAGTTTGCTCTGATACCAAACTGAGAGACAACGAATGAAGGAGAAATAGAAGAGATTGTTTATCTCGTATTATTCTATCTAACACAAAGCTCACGTACAGTATTTATAGGACAATAATTTGTACTGGACTCCCTAAATGAATGGAGAAGATCCACAACAGAAGCAGAGAATGATGGAATAACAGAAGAAGAGATAAAGTGATAAGATAGACACCTAAGACAAATCTATTATCCTCAAATGAAATAATTTACTACTTTATTTGATATGTTGTAACTAGAACTTTGATAGCTCAAACCTAGAGTTTATAGAACTGTGGTAAATCTAGTTATGTGTGACTTTTTCCCTTCGAGTGTGATCTCGTCATTCCTTCGTGTTCTTGTGAATCTAGCAAAGAGTGTATATGATAGCGTCGGTGGAAGAAGATATTTGAATAATGGCAGCTTTGTATATAGACCGAATAGAATGCAAGTAAGAGAGGGATAGTGCAAGTGAAAAGAGCTTGACTATGCAATTCCTAGCAGGATTTACTATGGGAATACAACACAAATACACCGAGAATTCTAGGAACTATCTTTTGTGAAAAGACAAAACTTGCAACTCTAAATGGATTCAAATCTAAGAAATGAAACTACCTTATTCTAAACTGATTGTAGGGGACAAAAATGAAGAAAGATGGAAATAAGAAGATCAAATGATCTCTAAACAGCAAGGGAAATCTAATAATAGATGTAAAAACATGAAACTATTGGAACATTAAGCAAGAAACTCAAACAAAATCAATAATTAAATAGAGAAGGAGAGGGTCCTCTTGTTTAAAAACAAGTCGCTATTTATAACAATGGCAATCACTAAAACTTAACTTTGAATTGAACACCTTTACCATTAAACAAAGAGAAAACAATATTTATTGGGTGGCCAAAACATAAATGCAAAGCAAAGTGGTCAAGAATAAGGTAAGAAATTTGAATTTTATGTTTGATGAAATCGTCAGAACATTGTGCAAAACGTGCACAAGATTGTCACCCCGTGTAGGACGGTGGTTACAGGACTTCCGCCCTATCCTTGGCGGTGGTCACCGGGACCGCCACCTAGGTAGGGAGGCGCCTCTTGTCACTTAGGACCAAAATGGAAGGAAAAAGGGGGGAAAAGGGCAGAACAAAGCACATGGAGGCCGGATGAGGCACATGGGATGCAAACGTATACTTGGCAATCTTTTCTAATTTCCTAACACCTTGCGCAAATGTATCATCCTTGGGGTATGTGTAACCTCTTTCCGGTGGTGCAAGACTACAATTTTGGGTACGATACCCCCATGTTTGTGGTTATCTGTGCATTTCCCTAAAAAGATGTTGAACAACAAATAGAGAAGTGATGTATGAAGGTGGTGAAGTAGTATAGATTTTGTAAGATTATTTCAATGATGGGATAAATAATGAGAGATTGTATGATATAAGTGATTAGCAATAGATGATTGTAGATGTAGGTATGTATGAGTGGTTAGTTAAGAGATAGATATATATACGATCAAATGAGGTTATTTATTATAACATACCCTCAAAATTCATATATGAACCATAAGAATATGAGTCTTTCATCGGGGGAGAGTGACAAGATTCACCTACCAAAGACCAAGTTTGTGTTTAGCGGTGAAAGCATGGTTGGAAAAAGTAATAGGAGGACCATGCGATTGTAGTGGAATTTTTAATGTGTCATCACCACTAGTAGGATGATTGGTTTCTTTTACGAAATTAATTTTTGGAGCTTATACTTGTGAGGAATCCAAGTTGCATGTAGTTTTAAAGGAGGCTTCTAAGACAACTCTTGACTAACCGAAGAAGGCACATTTAGAAAAGATGGGAAAAAAATTATGAGCCCATTTGGGTGTAGCATTTGTAGATGGGAATGAAATTGAATGCTTTTTAGTGATTGATATAAAACCCCGATGCTCAAGAAGTTGGAATATTTGGTGTAAAGCATAGCAATCGTGTCATTATGTCCATTGATTTGATGATAATTACAATATGGAAAAGCTTTGTAGTTTACAAGCCAATAAGAAGGATAACAATGAAAAGGTTGCAAAGTGATCAACTGACAACTAAGTCCCGAGTTTTGTAAGAATGTAATGGGGCTTAGGATTATGCTCAAATATGAGAGAATCGGGTAATGTCATGACCTCAGGTTCAACTATATGACATGTAGTACACATAGATTGAAAATAAAGTGAAGGAGAACAAACATACACTTGATAAGCATCCTTAACCTATTGAGTATTAGATTTGAGAGATTAATCATAGATTCAAAAGCCATAATTTTTTCTTGAAACAAAAATGTAAATCTTAAATTCATTCCAATAGGATTTGATTAGTCAAAGGAGCAAGAGGACTAGGATCCTCGGATAAATGATAGAACATAGGACTTATTTCATGTGGTGGTGTATTGTCCTCAAGATACAAGGTTTATAGGTTACAAAACATCTCTGCAATGGGGATATATCTTAATTATATTGGAGAAAGAAACTTGAACAATTGTATAGGAAAATTGAGCTTCATAAGTGCGAAGATCGAGTTCGGTTCATGAAAACGATTAACAAAAATATGGAATTTATTAAGTTAATATAACTAGGAATAGAAATGAATAAATTTAAATAAATGTAACGAATAAATATAGAAAATGTAATAAACAACTAAAGTAATGAAAATTTGAAACCTTGATTGACAAGCAGGTTGTAAGGTTCTTATCCGGTTCATCGATGATCTAGATTGTGTCGTAAAATAGACCAAACAATTTGGAGTAGGCGAACATGTAGAGGTATGGAAATGGAAAGCTCGAGTTTTTTGGCTGTACTAGGGAACTACGGAGAGGATTGGGGCACCTATGCAAATCCTAGTCTCGAGTTTTTGGTGAACTAGTCTCAGTGCAAAGGGTCTATAATCCATATTTGTAGGTTCGAGATGATAATGTGAAGCTCTCATTGTATGTCGTGTATAACTCGTTGCTATGTGTCGAATGTTTCCAATGATCATTGATGAAGAATAAACTTGCAAGACCCCAAAAAAGAATCAAACACGAAAAAATAAAAATTCAAATGAAGGGGTTGGACTATCCTCGGTGGCCACAATGGTGGACATACTAACTCAATGATGTATTAGATCTTATACCTGATCTAGTTTTGTGTGTGTTTGTGTGTGTGTGTGTGTGTGTGTGTGTGTGTGTGTGTGTGTGTGTGTGTGTGTGTGTGTGTGTGTGTGTGTGTGATCATCCCCTATGTATCTCTTGTGCTAGTTGCACTTTGTTAAAGTAGCAGGAAATAAATATGTGTAGAAGACAAAGAAGAATGGTGGATGGAAAAAAATACACTTATATCCTATGTAGTGTTATACGAGATGAACCAACCTTGTGCCTTTTGATGGAGCTAGATGGATGCCAATTTGAAGGAACCCCTTCAAAAATTAGTTTAGAATGGTCGGTGAATCACCAAAATCAACTTTCAAATCGATGTCGAATTTCTAAAAAAATTTTGTGGAAAAGGCGACTTAGTAGGGTGTAATATTCATGTATTTCACATAGTTAGAAGGGTGTTAGAAAACCATCTATCTATAGTCGAATAAACGAGTTATATTTCCATCCTTTTAAGGTTAAAAACTATTTTGATGGCCGTTTCTCTCCGGGTAGGGTTCAACAACCATCTCTTCCATAGAAATATGCAACATTTCTCCAATAATTAAGGTACAAGAGATTTGATACATTTGAAAACAAAGAATAAAAATAAAATCATCTAAGTATATATATACATACATATATACATATACATATATATATATTCATACTACCTTCTTTTCATACTATCAACTTTCCATTACTCATTGGGAATGTAAGATCTATTCACAAAAGGAGAACCTATAATGTAGAGGAAAACCATCAACATCCTTCAGGTTTTACCCATATGTGTGAACCAAGAAAATGATTAGGAGAGAATCCTAGAGATAAAATTTAGAACCATCTAAACTAAAATGAACCAAATAAACCATTGGCAAAACAAAATTCTAAAACATATTCCTTTCTTCCGTAGTTGGAAAACCATCCATTGTCTACCATCCTCCATAGGTTTGATGACTATCAATTGCCTACCATTCAACCTAGGTTGTATGACCGTCCATTATCTGTCCTCCAACCTAGGTTGGATGACAGAAAATGGATAGTCATCCAAACCAAGTTGGATGGTCATTTGGTCTTTGTTGGACATATGTATTAAACGGGTGTCCATTTAACTTGGATGATTTTCTAGCGAGACAACCATCACTATGCATTGGATGGAATCCATTAGCATTCCATCTAACCTTGTTCTCCTTCCATCATGCATGTGTTGGATGATTGTCTCAATGAATTGGATCTACCATCCATCTCGTGTATGTTGTGTTATTAAGACAATCGTCTCTTCAAAATTAAGCACTTTATCTCCTAGAAATAGACATAAAAATGTGGCATTCAACAACACTTCCCCCAGAACCCCTAAGAACGAGATAAGCCACCAAACCCTCAAGGGGAGTACCGCCCCTTTTAATCCCCAGTGCTATGTATTAAACTAAAATGAATATTTTCACATTCTCGATTACAAATGTTTCCAAAATGCATGCATAAGTTCATTTTTAACTATAAATAATAGGCTAACTAAACCATACAAATGACTTGTTGAATGAATTTTTATGCAAACGGGTTGTAGCTCATTGCAAAAAATTCTCCGTTTCCAATTTCAAACTCTGTTATATTTGTGAGTTTACAAAAATTTGCCACTAAAATTTTCCCTATTCTTTTGTTCTAATTTCGTAACTAACCATGAAGATACCAACCACCAAAAATATGGAATGTTTAAGCGGTAGAAAGTGCCCAAAAAGTTTCGAGAAAGTGTAAAAGGGATTAGGGTTCCCCGATTGGAGACCAGGGGATTTGTCAAAACCCCAAAGACTAGCTTGGGCACCCTAATCAAAAGCAACATAACACGTAATGATGAAAAATGACTGGGAATGTATGTGGTTATGGTCGGGAATGATAGTAGATAGTAGAATAAGATGGAAAGAAGATGGGGGTTAAATATTACTTTCTTCACTCAAAACCATATGAATAATAGTATTAGACCGGGACTAAATAATGTCTAAAGTACATGATTTTTGTCGACATTGACTATTGGTTAAAAACACTCCTATAAGACTTATTTAGAATATGAATGGTAATTTTTAAGTATCCACTAATAATGAAAGGATGAATATTAGGCTAAGGGAGATTCAAGTGCTAAATATAAGTAATCGAGCTCCTAACAACTATAGTTTACTTTAGTATTGTGTTGGATTGGATATATTCTATGAAAATATGTACAATCAACATTAAATTTATTTAAATGAAATTTACGTACATGGAACTATTTATTGAAAAAACAAAATTACCACTAATATAAGTTATTTTCATACATATTTTGAAATTCATTTTAAATGAAAAAATATAGCTCTAGCTACCCTTCCCTTATTTGTGGCTCTTTTGTGGTGGTGAAAGTTTCAAAGATAGTTATTCCCGTATAGTATGACACTTTGCTAGTTTGTGCCTTACATCTCTCGTCATGGATAATATTACGGGCATTGGAGTTTATGGTCCGAGGGTGGATTTAGAATACAAACTAATTGAATACTTGGTAACATGAGTTTCCTTGATATGGAAAAATCCTCTATTCATCCACATTCCAAGCCCATGACATATACAAAGTCTTCTCCCACCATTTTTTTAGTCACGATGTCAAGGAACATGGACTTATCTTCATAATTAATAATTTATTACTGAGTCTACCTATACTCCATGAGTGGATCTCTTCTCTTTAGACAATGATTATGGAAGATAAAGTGGAAATTTACCCCAAAACTAGAGATTTTTTAATTTTCGTGTTTGATAAAACCGCTGATAGAGATTTGATTTTTGGTAGAGTTTTGGATTATTAGTCCCAATTTCGGCATATGAAGCCTCGCATCCCTCTTTTCAATCATGTTACTAAAACTCTCCAACTTAAACCTATTTAGATATGTTTTTTGTATCTTTGTTTCCAATTTTGGGATGATAAATGCTAAATTTCCATTGGGGTACTTCGAGTAAAATCGTGGATATTGAAAAAAACATGACCTTATATAGTATACCATTTATGCTTGTATCTTGATTTAAAAGAATACTTCAAAGGATTTTCTCGGTTTCTTTTGATCTTTTAATGTTGAGGACAGAATCTAGACTCTAAACATATGGTATGAAGGCTTCTACTTCAAATGTAGAACTTGTTTTTCTCTTGGTATTTTAGCTACGGATTTAATTTATGGGAATAAATAAGTCAAAATTTGAAATTTGTCTTTGGAAAAATTCGGATCCTAGTCATGTGGTGGTTTAACGTCATTCGGATTGTGAGTCCGAAGATGAATTTACGAATGAGGAAGATGTGGTTCTTATTAATGAGGAAGTCATCCCTTCCTCTACTCTTGTAGAGAAGGTTTCACTCCATAATTTAGAGATTGTGGTGAATTTTTCCCCTCCTCATGGTTCCATGGAGATCTGAAATAATTTGGATAAGAATAATTTTTAAATTATCCTATCATTTAAAAGTAAGTAATGGTTAATTCCAAACATCAGTGATGATTGGTCTACTTTGAGTAGAAATAAGAAAGGGAAAATGGTTAATGAGTCTCTTAAGATGTATTTAAGATCCCATGGGAAGGAATCTGGGGATAGTTGGTGGTTTGTGTACATTTTTTTTATGTTGTTGTTTTTGATGTGTTTTAAGTTGACCATCTTTGCTACTCGGTAGAGTCATCACTTTTTATCCTCATTTATATAGTTTCATCTCCATTGGTACATATTGTAATGGGGCGGGGGGCCCTCAACCCTCTTTTACCATTAATAAAATAAATAGATTAAAATCATTATCTAGTTGATTTTCCAATTTCTAATATTTAAAAATGATTAATAGGGTAACTAATATTGGTAAATAAATAAATAAATTTTAATCTACTACCTTTCAAAATAAAATAAACTAAAACAAATAATATTCATATATAGTAATGCCTCTTTTGTAGGCTATTGAAAAATATATAAAATATAGAATATTTGTATAAGATAGTATCAATTCTTTGAATAAATAAAATATTTTTACATAAAAACTATTCATGTTTAGCTTGTTAGGAGAAACAACTTCACATTTTCTCGTTTGATTATAAAAATAGCTACCACACAAATATTCGCTTTTAAACGAAATATAATAATACAATATTCTATCGCATTTCCAAAATTTTCCAACTAAATCCGTAAGGAGGAGCTAAGGATTCGTTATGAATACCGTGTGTTTTAAGATAAATCAAATAACTGAAATAATATGGAAGTAATTATAAGAATTAAATCGAAAATATTATAGAATGAAGATTTCCAAACACTTTTTCTACACAACCTTTAAGAAAAAGAAGAAATCTTATAGCAAGATGAATTTCCTTAATCTATGAGGTATGTTACTAAAATTACTATCTATGAAAATTATGCACATATTATTTTCAGGAATGAAATTGTTATTTCTCAAAAAAAAATTGTTAGTAAGGTTGTTAGTATTAAAAACCATGTAAATAGAGTATAATATGTTACGAGTTGTTTTAACAACTCGTTAATATTTGTGAGTGATTTTTATTTTATAGGATATGTATTTCCTATATACATGTATTGGTGTTTGAAGGAGAGAGATAATATAGAAATATCAATTATTGTTTTAACGCCTCCGTTACAATATCTTGCTCTAAACATATAATGGTGTTTTGATTACTTTTGATCTCGCATTGGTCTGTGCATTTAACGATCTATTCGAGGTTGTTTTATGCATGCTCAAAATGAAGGTTTGAAGTCTGGTCTACATTAGAAGAGGACGAAATGTAGAAATTTATATCTGCATGTACTACGGTATTTCAGTCGCTTGTTGTAATATTTTCTTATCAGAAACATTCATCCACTCACCTCCACATGGATTTATTACATCCACCTCGCATACCGATTGAAAATTTTTGCATTAAATTCATTGGCCTACGTAGCGGTTGGAGTCTTCTGTATTTGACTCAACATCTACACAGATCTCCATGCAAGTTGTTTCTAACCACGTTTAGAAAAGAATTTAACCAATAATTTCGGTGACATTTGGTATTTTTTCCTATGTCTGCGTTTTTTATCTGGGTCTACACCGTAATCTCTTTTTCTACTACTTCATGTGGAGATGACTTGCTAATTTTTAAAGTTCTTGCGGCCTTATACCATCTACCAGTGTTTCCAAATTGATAGCGGTGATCTATGTGGATCATGTTGACTGGAATTTTATTATATTTGTGGCTAGCTGAATCAAACTATTCATACAAGTGCTCAGAATAGAGATCTATTTGTTTGGCGTACAAGTGCTCACAATGTAGATCTCTTTGTTTGGTTATGTGGCTTTCATATTAATCCAAACATTTCCAATTGGATTTTCAACGTTCATGCATAGTCGACTTGATTATTGTGTTGAAAGTTTTAATGATTGGTCATAGATTTTATTCCCATGAGCTCACTAAAATTGATTATCTAGAACTTTACTTATAAATATTGTGTCAAG
This sequence comes from Taxus wallichiana var. yunnanensis, assembly GCA_018340775.1. Taxonomy (NCBI): domain Eukaryota; kingdom Viridiplantae; phylum Streptophyta; class Pinopsida; order Cupressales; family Taxaceae; genus Taxus; species Taxus wallichiana. The sequence goes on along the minus strand of CM031244.1, from coordinate 346,728,315 downwards.
ATTCAAGTATTGTAGTATTAGGTTTAGAAGACTTAAGATATCAAAATTTGTGTAGTATCTAAATGGTAATTCCTCTATCAAATTTTAATGGTCTCAACTTACACACTTGGAAAGTAAAGATCCATATGCGCTTAAACAACAATCTCTAGAGGATAGTAGATGGGAAAAACCAATACCTACAGATTTGACGAAAGTGGAAGAATGGGAAACGAGAGATGATAAAGCCAAATCCATTATTGTCTTAGATCTTTCAAATTCTGAGATACATTATGTTGATCTCGAGAAATCATCTCATGAACTCATGGGAAAACTTGAACAAAAGATTTGGTGCTAAAGAAATGAACACAAAATTTTCTTTCTTAAATTGCGCTTGTTTTCTTATCAATCTCGGTGTGTACTCTTAGAACTAGATCTCCCTCATATATTTCTCACTCATAGACTTTTTTGTTATACTGTCAGGACATCCGGTTAGCATAGGCTTTGTGATGTTGTTCGGCGTTTAGCCTGGCCTCATCAAGGGTTTCTAGTTGAGAGAGGCGTGCCTCCCTTGTAATGAGATACATAGACTGGGTATTTCAACCTCAAATGGGAGAATAGCTTCACGCCTCAAATACTAACGAGAATGGGGTTGGTGTTGTTGGTGTTCTTTTGACGTTCGATGGGCCCACAAGGCCGGATATAATTTTAGAAGCCAATCTCGTTTGTTCTCCTTAATTCTTTTGAGGAGAATAGCCTTTAATGTTTTGTTTGTTGCTTCGGCTTGTCCATTTGCTTAAGGGTAGTAAAGAGAGGTTGTATGATGGTTTATTTTTAATTTTCTCGCATAACTCACTTGACCTCATCGTTTTTAAAGGATGTTCCATTATCTCGAGATAATGACTTGTGGGACACCGTACTTGTAAATGATTTTGTTTAGAATGAACTTGGCAATTACCGAACCCGGTACGGTGGTGAGAGGCGTAGCCTCTACCCATTTGGTAAAATATTATGTGGCCATAATTATAAAATCATGGCCATTTGTCGATGAGGAGAGAATTTCCTATTAAATCTAAATCCCACGTGGAGAAAGGCCATGACATTGCTATTGGTTACGAGAGATTGTGTTGGCATGTGAATCTCGTGGGAGAATTCTTGGCATTTTTGGCACTTACATAAAAACTCTAGTGTGTCATGCTCAAGAGTGGGCCAAAAATAGCCCATTCGATGTATTTTGCGAGCAGTGGCATGACCATCGAAGTGACCTCTAGATATCGCACCGTGGGGATTCATAAATAAACATCTTCGATTCTTCGTGTCGACGTATCTTAAAAGCATTCCGTTCAACGCTTTATGATAGAGTACTTGTTTTAAAATAACATATTTAGTAGTGATAATGTGTAACTGCCTTCTTTGTTGCGATGTGGCAATTTTTGGGTATGTGTGGTTCATGATAAAATTGATGATATCGGTGTACCGAGAGACATGTAGAGATGGGGGCTTGGTTTCGATAAAGTAAATACACTCATCAGGGAAAGTCCAGATTTACCATATTGCCACCATTTAATAGATTGTCGGCTAACCGACCTGCCGCAATGATTTGTCCCTTAATGGATTTCTCGGTTTACAAATGTTAACTCAAACTCACCCATTAAGGTTATGAAACGTCCAACCTTTTTAGATAAAGACCCTTGTGTGAGGAATGTTCGTAAATGAATTTTTCTATAATGACCCTTTTTTCTTGATTTAACATGTAATGTCTTAAACATTTTATTGCAAAAGACTAGGAAAGGAATTCTTTCTCTTCCTATGTATAATGTGTTTCATAATCTAACAACGTTCGACTAATGAAATAGACAACATGTTCTCATTTATCATTGTCCTCTTGAGCCAAAGATGCGAGACTAGCGAGACATCGTGAGCCCGTGAGTATAGGATCAAAGGGCGGTCTTGTTTAGGAGGCATTAGCGTGAGCAGAGACAACACGAAGCATTTAAATGCTTCAAAGGCCTCGTTGCATTCTTATGTCCACTCAATTCTATAATCTTTCTTTAATAGATTGTTGATTGGATGAATAGAAAACCTTAAATCTGGGATGAACCTTTAGATTGCACCAAGTTTCCCAAGAAATGATCTAATACCAGACTTGTCTGATGGTGGAATCATTTCAAGAACAACCTAGATTTTGGCTAGATCAACATCAATCTCTCGTGAAGATATAATGTAACCAAGAAGTTTGCCTCCTATCACATGAAATATGCACTTCTCTGGATTTAATGTGAAACCATATTCAATCAATCGTGAGAGGATGATACAGAGTACTTCTCGATTATCATAGAAATTCTTGGCCTTGGCCAACAAGTCATCCACATAGGATTCCACAATTTTATGGATAAGATCGTGGAATATGTATGTCATTGCCCACTGATATGTAGAGTCGACGTTCAAGACCGAATGGCATGATAGTGTAGCAATAAGTTCCCGAGGAAGTTATAAACGTGGTTTTAACTTGATCTTGTTTAGATATTTTAATCTGATTATGCCCTGAGAACCCATCCATGAGGGAAAATAGTTCAAATCCAGTTGTTGCATCAATAATGACGTTAATGGATGGTAATGGGAAGTCATCCTTGGGACAAGCTTTGTTAATATCCTGAAAGTCTATGCAAATGTGTATCTTCCCATTCTTTTTGAGAACAGGGATGATATTAGATACCCATTGTGAATAGTCAACGGGTTTGATGAATCCCACTTGGAGAAGTTTCATTACTTCTTCTTTCACCATGAAAGCCACTTATGGCTTTATTGGTCTTGACATTTGTTTAATTTTTTTACATATGGTTTAGTGACAAGATTATGTACCGTGATATGTGGTGCAATGCCTATCATTTCTTTATAGTTAAATTTGAAATCCTTTTGATTCTCTTTGAGGATTTGGGTGTGTATTTCTATCTCCTCTGGAGTTAGCAAGGATCCAAATTTCAAAAAATTTGGATCTTCCTCCATTCCAATGTTTATGTAAATTGTTTCTTTGATTAAAAAGTGTTTCCTTCTTCAAATTCAAGCGGGGTTAGAGGTATTTCCAAACTTTCTCCTTTCTCTACCTCGTAGATATCGAGATCCTTTTGTGGAGGAGACTCTATCATGGGATTTCCAAAATAGGAAGAGGAATGTGGTATTAGGGAAAGATCCACTATGCAATGAGCTAAATGTAGCTTTGCATAGGCATTTAGATATTTTCCGAGACTCTATCATCAAGTTAAAGTGATCCAAGATAGCAAAATCATTCTCATCTTCATTATGAGTAAGGATTGGGTTTGTTGGTATTTTACGCACTAGTGGTTCAAGATTTAAGTGATATCGTGAAAATTGTATCTTCCAACTCATTTTTTGGAGTGAAATGGGAAGTCGAGGTTGCTTTATTGAAACAAAGTGAGGAGGTTCTGTTTTCATGGGATTGCTTCAATTGATATGAACTTGAATCCTTTGCTTAAATCTAATACCACTGTTTTGTAGAGTTTTAAATGTTCAACTCTAGTTTCATATACCTCAGAGACTTGATTTAAAACTAGTTGTGAGTCTTCGAGTACTCCAATGTTATCGACAACCATTATTTGGGCTAGGATGAGGCTGAAGGAGGAGGGCTTCATACTTAGCCCCATTGTTTGTATACTCAAAGCTTAATTTAAATGTGAAAGGTAGGATCTTTCCCTCAGGTGAAGTAAAGATCACTCCCGGCCCAACTCCAAAGTGACATCTAGCTACATCAAGTTGGAGAGTCCAATATTTTCTTGGAAAAATTGATGTTGGGATATTCATCATATCTGCTTTCTTCGCCATGGTTACTTCTACCATACAAACTTCATCCGATGGAAGAGAAGCAAGTTCCGGGGCATATCCCATACCCATAGAATCAAATGGTAGGAGAATAGGTAAATATTTCTCTAGCAACTTGAAATTTTTGTGGTAGTCCCTAATGATACCATTTATCCGACGTTAGTCTCATTTTTGAGTCCTGGAATGCCCTCGACTAGATTTGTAATTTCCAATTCTATGGTAGGTATCAACTTCTCTTCTGGTTTTGAATTAATTGGTTTGCTAAGTTGATTCACTGGGAGTTCAAACTTGGAGTGAATGCCTGGACTTTTCTTCAAATCAGCTAGATGTATATTGTTGGGTTTTGGGTCACCTTGTGCCACAAATATTTTCCCTAAGTGTAAAAATTTTATTTCTTGGAATAACGTGGAAGGGATTGCCTTAATGCATTGTATCCATGGCCGACTGAGGATGATATTATAGTTGGTTTCCCGATCTATAATATAAAATTTAGTAAGGACCGTCTTGGGTCCTAAGGTGACTAGTAAAACTATGGTTCCAATTGAAGTGGCTTTGAGGCTATCATAACCTCTTAGCGTACATTTTGTTTCTCCATATCCTAACTTTTGAAGAAAATTGAATGGGACTATGTTAACTTTTGCCCCATTTTCAATCATTGTGTGTTTAACATAATTATTGTAAACCCATACTTGTAAATGTCAAGTTAGGTCACCTCTTTGTGTAATTTCAGCGTTTGTTGGCATTTTGCTTATATCAAATATAAACTCAGTATCCCTATCCGTCTCTGCTTTAGAGGGTAGACATCAAAGTCTACATGGTTTACTTGCATTTTCAAAGGAGGAGTGATGTTAGTTAGATGACCAAGGCCTAATGCATCCTACAGACCAGCCCTATTGGTGGGAGAGTTTGTCAACAAATCCAAGAAGGAAATATGAGAGAAGGTCTTCTTTAAATAATTAATTAAATCATAAGCACCTATGGGTTTTACCAATGTTTTTTGAATGTTGTCTAGTTCCAATGGATAACTTGAACCGGTTGAGAAGAATAATCCTGTGTTCTTGTTATGGTTTCTACAAGTAGCTCGGTGTCTAACTCTACTACCGCACCAATTATCGTGGTTTGCGGTCGAGTTCCTAAATTGGGGTGCACCGTTGGATTTAGTGAAGTTGAAGATTCATAATAGTTATTTCCTGTTATAACACCCTTGTTCATTCTTCCTGGATCTAACCTATTATTATTAGTATGATTTGGGAGTGGATCATTAAAGATCTTGAGGGGTGCATTTTGAGGGGAAACTGCCCCTGTGTAAGTGTTTGGCATGGGTATTACAGAATTTGCTAAGAACATATCTATAAAGAGTTGTCTTTGGTCTTCTGGAAAATGCTGCATGAATTTATTGTAGTCACGGAAAGTCCTAGTATCATGGCCTTGGATCTTGTGGAAACCACAATACAAATTGGGATTACAATTTCAAGGTTGTTTATTTTAAACCCAAGTTGCCTTAAAATTCTGATAAGGTTGTTGGTTGTTAGAGTTAAAATTTTGAGGTTGTTGCCTTTGGTTTTGACTTTGATATCCAGTTGGGTTTCGATTTGGACCTTGTGTTTGGATTTGTCATCATTTTTGTTGTTGTTGTTGTTGTTGTGGTCATGGTGGACAATTAAAATCCACCGCGTTGATTGTTGGAGTAAAATTTTTATTTCGCTGATTATTAATGGGTGGTGAAATGTTTACAATGTTTGATCTTTTAACTTGGCGGCTTACTCCATCTGTTGTAACCCCGTAGCTTTTGTTAACGATCTTAGGTCCTTGATTGGCATTCCTGTATTAGGATAGGTTGTAGTGTCTTGATTGGGAGTGATTAATTTCCCATTTGTCCCATATCTCTTACGACCACTATCTATTGCCACTTGTTCGATTCAAAGAGCACTCTCGAGTACTTCATGATAAGTTCTTAGTGGGAACTTCTAGACTTCTTTCATTATCTCTCTATTGAGAGAATGAAGGAATAAATAACATAGTTCCATCTAATCCATGTTTGGAGAACTTGTTTATTTGTAGAGAACCATACGCCATCCGTGAATAAAATGAGCAAATGATTCATTATGTTCTTGTTTAATATGTAATAATTTCCTAATTCTTGCTCTTAACAATTTGTTCATGTCAAAAGATTTGATGAACTCAAAACGAGTTGTTTAAATGAGTGTATCAAGGTTTTAGGTATTCGTAATACTAATCAAGGGCAATAGCCTCTAAGGTTTTAGGGAATATCTTAGCAACAACCCCATACCAAGGGAGTAACTCCCATATGGCCGTGGCATAGGCCTTGATGTGTGCATTTGGATCTCCCTCCCTTTGTATTTGAGTAAATTGGGAAGAGGTCTTGGAAGCATAACATTTTGTATGATGAAGTCTAGGGATCTTTTAAATATTTTTAATAAGTTCCTACTACATAGGCTTCAACCATTGATTGTGTTTTTCCGAGGGGGTAGGGGTGGCATGGTTTTTTATATGGCATAACATATGTATTTTGAGGGACATAAGGGAATCCCCGTGGTTGAGTGAACATCCCGGAGAGGAGAACATGTCTCCTATGGTGATTTTGAATAAATGTTTAAATAGGTAGGAGCATTTCTCTGGTATGGGTTGTTTGGTGCTACGCTGGCAGGTATCATATTTTTAACTAGAGCGGCGTTTGAAAACGTGGTCCTAGTTGGTGTTTGCTGTGGATAGTTATACGAATGCTAAGGAGGCATGCCAAATGTGCCTGTTCCTATAAGGAGGTCAACCTGACTGGGGTGATGCGGAGTATTGGGGATTCCTGCTTGTCAAAAATATGAATTTTTTTTTTCTTGAGCAAGTTCCAATCCTCTAACTTTCTCAACTAAGGTTAAAATTACCTCTATTGCTTGAGGACACGGTGTTTTTCCTTAACGGAATTTGTTGTACACCTTGAATTCGTTAAGGGTATGATACCCTACTATGAATTGATCATTACCCTACCAAGCTTCACCGAGAGTATTTTCCATAGGTGGTGGAATAGGGTGATTTCTGGAGTAGGGTATCGCATTGTGTTTGCAAACTCCCTATAGGTGGGTACATGTTTTGGAAGCATTGTTCACTTCTAGCATAACATGCTAAATACTCCTCATGCAAAAATGGGAGTGGATCTAACTCGTCTATTGATTTGTGGTCTAAACAAAACTCCGAGGAGATGAAATGGATTGTTCAAGAAACATCATATTATTAGAGCTTGAGGGCTCTGGTTTTTGCGTTTGTGTAAGTTTATCTAACTCCTCAATTTGAAATGAAGATCTAGAGCTAGTTCCTTGAGGGGAGTTTGAGATGACAAGTAATTATTTGATTAGTTGTCACCATGCAGTAAAACAGAGGGTGACGGTTGTCTATTTGTTTGACCATAATTTTCTTTGAGACCTGATAGAGCTATACCATATGCGTTGTATCCTAACATATTCGGGGGGTATATGAATACCCGTAAGATAATGGGAAAGAGTGAAAGTGGATGAAAGAAACTAATATAAATTTTTTATTCACATCGGGTTCACTAACTTTGTATGATATAAAAGTGACATGCGAGCATGAGAATCTCCAAGCAACACTTTTTCATACCGGACCTCCCGACGTCATGCCGAGACAACAACCGGTGGAAATGGAATATATACGGATACAAAAAATTTAGCTGGGTAATCTTATATCCTCATTACGTAATAATGGGATCTGTGAATCTAAGGCAAAGAAGTCCCTCCTAACCTAAATTGGTGTAATGGATCATTTGGATATAATAGCTTCTCGGAGGCTCCAATCAATGTCAAGCTCTGCCGAGATCCTATTCATTGGTTGTTGGATACGTGGAAAGTGACTTGTAGGTTCTTCATGTATATTTCCAAACAAGGTCATGAAAATAGTATTGAGAGGTGTAGTGGATCCTCCAGAGTTTTATGGACGATTCTCTGGTCTAGTCTAGAAATCCCTAGCTTGATTGGCTGCTACGTTTAATACGGAGAATTGTGTAATGATGTCCATGCGAAGTGGTGAGGACATGAATATTAGTGTTCGTAAACTAGCATCAATGTTTGATTGATCAGTAGGCCCATTGGGTTGTGGGACCTGTGGATCACAACCATAAATTTGTGGTTGTGGCAGACCTGCTATGGTCATATGAGGAGTCAATCTCTCCTTCCGAGTATCTAATAATCATACACCTTTTCATCCTTTATATTTAGAGCTATGAGTTGTGTAATTTTCTTAGAATACCTTACGATGTTCCGACAACTTGAATACGTAATCAAGTATCTATGTCAATGAGGAGGTCTCCTACATTATGCTATGGAACTAAAGGATCGCAACCAAATATTTGTTCTCTTTCAAGTCCTTGTACAGTCATGTAGATATCCTATCAAGGAAATCTATAGTTAGGGTGATTTGACCAAAATGTGTATGCCTTGTCATCTTAAATATTTAAGTCTTTCAATTGTTCACTAACTGCTTGTAGGTTTAGTGTTGTTCAAAAACCTTAATCCTAAGGTCTTGATCTATATCAGCTAGTGTTGTGGGGAGATTTGGTTGAGGCACTATTGGTTCAAACACATATTCCCTGAGTTCTCTAGGTCCCATGATTGTCATGTAAAGATGGTTCAAATTTTAACTGAAACGAATAAGCTAATTATGAAAGATGTATCTACAGTATGCATATATTTTTTTATTTTTGTATTTGTGATCAAGCATTTTAACGAAATTAAAAGAGAAGCTATTCTAATATATTTATAAAATGGACAATTAATCTAATAATAGAATCAAAACAAGAAATGTAGCCTAGTGTAGCTATTTGCCTATGCAGTTGTGATTTTATCTTAAATATCTAAATAATTAACTAATTTAAATCAAAAGGCTCTCAATCCTACCTCATAAGTGAGGAATGAATCATAGTTTCTCAAAAACTATCATTCCCCACAACTTCATTAGAGATATCGAGATCGAGCTTTAACCGAAATGAAATAAATTACTACTTTATTTGATATGTTGTAACTAGAACTTTGAAAGCTCAAACCCGGAGTTTACGTAACAATGGTAAATCCAACAGGTGTCCAATTTTTCCCCTCAAGCAGATCTCCTCATTCCTTTGTGTTCTCGTAAATCCAAAAAAAGCGTGTATATGATAGCGTCGGTGAAAGAAGATAGTCGAACAATGGTAGCTTTGGATATAGACCAAATACAATACAAGTAAGAAAGGGATAGTGAGAGTAAACATATCTTGACTACACAATTCCTAGTAGGATTTATTACAGAATACAACACAAATACGCCGAGAATTCTAGGAACTATCTTTTGTGGCAAGACAAAACCTGCAACTCTAAATGGATTCCAATCTAAGAAATGAAACTACCTTATTCTAAATTGATTGTTGGGACAACAATGAAGTAAGATGGAAAAAAGAAGATCAAATGATCTTTAAACAATAAGGGAAAGCTAATAACTGATGCAAAACATGAAACTATTGGAACTCTAAGCAAGAAACTCAAAAAGATAAATAATTAAATAGAGAAGGAGAGGGGCCTCTTGTTTGAAAACAAGTTGGCTATTTATAGCAATTGCATTCACTAGAAGGTAACTTGGAATTGAACTCCTTTACCATTAAACAAAGAGAAAACACTATTTACTGGGCGGCCAAAACATAAATGCAAAGCAAAGTGGTTGAAGAATGCGGATAGAAATTTGAATTTTACATTTGACGAAATCATCAAAACATTCTAGAAATAGTGCACACGACCGCTGCCCTATCCTCGGTCGGTAGTAACGGACAACCGCCCTATCTCCGGTGACGGCCATAGGACTGCCGCCTAGGTAGGGTGGCATTCTCGTCACTTAAGACCAAAATAAAAGGAAAAAGAGGGGTAGAGGGCAGAATAATAAAGCATGTAAAGGCCGGATGAGGCATATAGGAAGAAAATGTATACTTGGCAAGCTTTTGTAGATTCCAAACACCTTGTGAGGAGACCTATATCATGATTGGGGTATGTGTAACCTCTTTCCTGGTGTAGTACCCTAAAATTTTGGGTACGTGCATGTCCCCCACGTGTGTGGTTATGTGTGCATTTCCCTAAAAGATGTTGAACAACAAATAGAGAAGTGATGTATGAAGGTGGTGAAGTAGTATAGATTTTGTAAGATTATTTCAATTATGGGATAAATAATGATAGATTGTATGATATAAGTGATGAGCAATAGATGATTGTAGATATAGGTATGTATGAGTGGTTAGTTAATAGATAGATATATATACGATCAAATGAGGTTGTTTATTGTAGCATACCCCTCAAAATTCATATATGAACCATAAGAATATGAATATTTCATCGGAGGGTAGAGTGACAAGATTCACCTACCAAAGTCTAATTTTACAGCTTAGCAAGTGAAAGCATGGTTTGTAAAAGTGATAGGAGGACCATGCGATTGTGGTGGAATTTTTAGTGTGTCATCACCACTAGTAGGAGGATCAGTTTCATTTACGAAAGTAATTTTTTGAGCTTATACTTGAGAGGAAGCCAAGTTTCATGTAGTTTCAAAGGAGGCTTCTAAGACAACTCTTGACTAACCAAAGAAGGCACATTTAACAAAGATGGGAAAAAATTTATGAGCCCATTTTGATGTAGGATTCATAGATGGGAATGAAATTGAATGTTGTGTAGTGATTGATATAAAACCTTGACGCTCAAGATGTTTGAATCTTTGCTGTAAAGCATAACAATGGTGTCATTATGTCCATTGATTTGATGATAATTACAATATGGAAGACCTTCTGTAGTTTACAAGCCGATAAGAAGGATAAAATTGAGTAGGTTGCAAAGTGATCAATTGACAACTAAGGAGTTTAGTAAGAATGTAATGGGGCTTAGCATTATGATGAAATATGAGAGGCTCGGGTAATGGCACGAGCTCAAGTTCAGCTATATGACATGTAGTACACATAGATTGAAAATAAAGTGAAGGAGAAAAAACATGCACTTGATAAACATCCTTAAGTTGTTGAATTTTAGATTTGAGAGATGTAATCGTAGATTCCAAAGCTATAATTTTTTCTTGAAACAAAAAATGTAAAGCTTGAATTCATTCCAATAGGATTTGATTAGATAGAGGAGCATGAGGACTACTATCTTTAGAAAATGATGGTACATATGACTTATTTCATGTGGCGGTGTATTGTCCTCAAGATACAAGGTGTATAGGTTACAAAACATCTCTCGCAATGGTGATATCTCTTAATTATATTGGAGAAAGATACTTGAACCATTGTACAGAAAATTGAGCATCATAAGTGTGAAGATCGAGTTCGGGTTCACGAAAAATGATTAACAAAAATATTGAAATTTATTAAGTTAATATAACTAGAAAGAGAAACGAATAACTTTAAATAAATGTAATGAATAAATATAGAAAATCACCTAAACAACTAAAATAATGAAAATTTGTAACCTTGATTGACAAGAAGGGTTGAAAGGTTCATATCTGGTTCGTCGATGATCTAGATTATGTCATAAAATAGACCAAACAATTTGGGAGTAGGAATGAACATGTAGAGGTCTCTGGAAATGGACAACTCAGATTTGTTTGGCTATACTAGTGAACTAGGGAGAGGATTGGGGCACCTATGGCAACCCTTTTCGAGGTTTTTGTGAACTGGTTTGTGCAAAGGGAATATAATCCATATTTGTAGTGTCGATGATGATGTGAAGCCCTCATTGTATGTCATGTATAACTCGTTGCTATGTGTCGAATGTTGCCAATGATCGTTGATGAAGAATAAACTTGCATGACACCAAAAAAGAATCAAACACTAAAAATAAAAATTCAAATGAAGGGTTCGAGATTGTCCTCGGTGTCCACAATGGTGGACATACTACTTCAGCGATGTACTACATCTCATACCCGATGTAGTTTTGTGTGTGTGTGTGTGTGATCATGCCCTAGGTTTCTCTTGTGCTAGTCACACTTCGTGAAAGTAGCGAGAAATAACTATGTGTAGAAGACATAGAAGAATGCTGGATGGAATAAAATAGACTTATCTCCTATGTAGTGTGATATAGATGAACCAACCTTGTGCCTTTTGATAGAGCTAGATAGTAATTTATTTTCATAATATCAACTTTACAAGATCTGTCTTGGGAATGTAAGATCCCTTCACAAAAGGAGAACCTATAATGTAGAGGACAACCATCAACATCCTTTCATTTTTACCCATATGTGTGAACTAAGAAAATGATTACGAGAGAATGCTAGAGATATAATTTAGAACCATCTAAAATAAAATGAACCAAATAAACCATCGGAAAAGAAAATTCTAAAACATATTCCTTCCTTCCCTAATTGGACAACCATCCATTGTCTACCATCCTCCATAGGTTTGATTACTATCCATTATCTACCATCCAACCTAGGTTGTATGGCCATCCATTATTTGTCTTCCAACCTAGGTTGGATGCAAGAAAATGGATGGTCGTCCCAAACCAATTTGGATGGTCATTCGGTCTTTTTGGACATATGTATCAAACAGTGTCCATTTAAATTAGATGATTTTCTAGTAAGACAACCATCACTATGCATCGATGGAATCCATTGTTATTCCATCTAACCTTGTTCTCCTTCCATCAAGCTTGTTTTGACGGTTGTCTCAAGTTGAATTTTAACTACCATCGATCTCGTATGTCAGTGTTATTAAGACAATCGTCTCTTCAAAATTAGGTAGTTGTATCTCCTAGAAATAGACATAAAAATGTGGCATTCAACAACACTTCCCCAAACTCCTACCACCGAGATAGTCCTGCAGACCCTAAGGGGGTATCCGCCTTTTAATCCCCTGTGCTATGTATTAAACTCAAACGAATAATTTCACATTTTGATTATAAATGTTTCAAGAATGCATGCATAAGTTCTTTTTTAACAATAAATAATAGGCAAAATAAACCATATAAATGAATTTTCAACCGAAATTTTAGGAAAATTGGGTGGTAGCTCATTGCAAAAATTATCCATTTCCAATTTCAAAATCCTAATATTTGTGAGTTTACAAAGATTTGACACTAAAAGTTTCCTTGTTCTCTTGTTCTAATTTCAGAACTAACCATGAAGAGGCCAACCACGAAAAATATGGAATGTTTAAGAGGCTAGAAAGTGCCCAAAATTTGTGAGAAAGTGTAAAAAGGATTACGGTTCCCCGACTAAAGACCAGGGGATCTGTCAAAACCCTAGCACTAGCTTGGGCACCTCACCAAATGCAAAATAACACACGAATGATGAAAACCAACCGGGAATGTATGTGGTTATTGTCAAGACCGATAGTCGATAGTAGAATAAGATTGAAAGAATATGGGGATTAATTATTACTTTCTTCACTCAAAAACAAAATGAATAGTAGTATTAGATAAGGACTAAATAATGTCTAAAGTGCATGATTTTGTGTCGACATTGACTATTGGTTAAAAACACTCCTATGAGATTTATTTAGAATATGAATGGTAATTTTTAGTATCCACTAATAATGAAAGGATGAATATTATGCTAAAAGAGGTTCCATTGCTAAATATAAGTAGTCTGAGCTCCTAACAACTACATTTTACTTTAGTATTGTCTTTGGATTGGATAGATTCTATGAAAATATGAACAATAAACATTAAAGTTATTTAAATCAAATTTACGTATATGGAACTATTTATTGAAAAACAAAATCACCACTAGTATAAGTTATTTTTGTACATATTTTAAAATTCCATTTAAATGAAAAAATATAGCTCTAGCTCCCCCTTCCTTATATTTGGCTCTTTTGTGGTGGTGAAAGTTTCAAGATATTTATTCCTGTATAGCATGAAACCGCTAGTTTGTGCCTTACATCTCTCGTCATGTATAATATTATGGGCATTGGGGTTTATGGTCCGAGGGTTTGATTTAGAATAAAAACTAATGGAATACTTGGTAACATAAGTTTTCTTGATACGTAAAAGTCCTCTATTCATACAAACTTCCAAGCCCATGACATATACAAAGTCTTCTCCCACCATTTTTTTGTTGTAGATATCAAGGAACATGGATTTATCTTCATAATTAATAATTTGTTCCCGAGTCTACTTGTACTCCATGAGTGGATCTCTTCTCTTTAGATGATGATTGTCGAAGATAAAGTGGAAATTTACCCAAACTAAAGATTTTTAATTTTTTGTATTTGATAAAAACCCCTTATAGAGATTTGATTTTTCATAGAGTTTTGGATTATAAGTCCCAATTCTCGCATATGAAGCCTCGCATCCCTTTTCAATCATGTTACCGAAACTCTCCAACTTAAACCTATTTAGATATGTTTTCCGTATCTTTGTTTCCAATTTTGGGATGATAAATGCTTGATTTCCATTTGAAGTACTTTCGGTAAAATCGTGATATTGAACAAAAGATGACCTTATATAGTATACCATTTATGCTTGGATCTTGGTTTAAAAGAGTACATAAGTGGATTTGCTAGTTTCTTTTGATCTTAATGTTGAGGATAGACTCGGACTCTAAACATATCAGTATGAAGGCTTCTAGTTTAGATGCGTAACTTGTTTTTCTCTTGGCAATTTAGCTACGATTTAAAGTTTGGGAATAAATAAATCAAAATCTTAAATTTGTCTGGAAAAATTCAGATCCTAGTCATGTGGTGGTTTAAATTCATTTAGATTGTGAGTCTTAAGATGAATTTATGAATGAGGAAGATGTGGTTCTTGTTAATGAGGAAGTCATCCCTTCCTCTACTTTAGTAGAGAAGGTTTCACTCCGAGTTTAGAGATTGTGGGAATTTTTCCTCCTCATGGTTCCACAGAGATCTGAAATAATTTGATAAGAATAATTTTTAAATTATCCTATCATTTAAAAGTAAGTAATGTTTAAATCGAACATCGGTGATGATTGGTCTACTTTGAGTATAAAGAAGAAAGGGAAAATGGTTAATGAGTCTCTTAAGATGTATTTAAGATCCCATGGGAAGGAATCTCAGGGATAGTTGGTGGTTTGTGTACATTTTTTTTAATGTTGTTGTTTTTGTCGTGATTTAAGTTGACCATCTTTGCTACTTGTAGAGTCATCACTTTTATCCCCATTTATATAGTTTCATCTCAATTGGTACATATTGTAATGGGGCATGGGCCCCTCAACACTCTTTTACTACTAATAAAATAAATAGATTAAAAACATTATCTAGTTGATTTTCCAATTTCTAATATTTAAAAATGATTAATAGGGTAACTAATATTGGTAAATAAATAAATAAATTTTAATCTACTACCTTTATAAATAAAATAAACTAAAACAAATAATATTCATACATAGTTATGCCTCTTTTGTAGGGTATAGAAAAGTATATAAAATATAGAATATTTGTATAAGATAATATCAATCCTTTGAACAAATAAAATATTTTTACATAAAAACTATTCATGTTTAGCTTGTTAGGAGAAACAACTTCACATTTTCTCGTTTAATTATAAAAATAGCTACCACACAAATATTTTGTTTTAAATATAAATATAATAATACAACATTCTTTCGCATTTCAAAAAAATTCCAACCAAATCCGTAAGGAGGAGCTAAGGATTCGTTATAAATACTAGGGGTTTTTTAGATAAATCAAATAACTGAAATAATATGGAAGTAATTATAAGAATTACATGAAAAATATTATGGAATGAAGATTTCCAAACACTTTTTCCATACAACCTTTAAGAAAAAGGAGAAATCTTATAAAGAAGATGAATTTCCTTAATCTATGAGGTATGTTACTAAAATTACTATCTATGAAAATTATGCACATATTTTTTCAAGAATTAAATTGTTATTTCTCAAAAAAATTGTTATTAAAGTTGTTAGTATTAAAACCATGTAAATACGGTATAATATGTTACGAATTGTTTTAACTACTTGTCAATATTTGTGATTGGTTTCTTATTTTATAGGATACGTATTTCTTATATACATGTATTGGTGTTTGAAGGAGATAAATAATATAGAAATATCAATTATTGTATTAACGCTTTGTTGCTATATTGTTATTTGGTATTAGAGCTATACTTATTCTAAACATATAATGGTGTTTTGATTACCTTTTGATCTCGCATTGGTATGTGCATTTAACGATCCAGTCGAGGATGTTTTATGCATGCTTCAAATGAAGCTTTGAAGTCTGGTCTACATTAGAAGAGGACGAAATGTGGAAATTTGTATCTACATGTGCTACGGTATTTCAGTCGCTTGTTGTAATATTTTCTTATCATAAACATTCACCTCGATATGGATTTATCACATCCACCTTGCATATCGTTTGGAATTTTTTGCATTAAATTCATTGGCCTACGTAGCGGTTGGAGTCTTCTGTATTTGACTCAACATCTACACAGATCTCCATGCAAGTTGTTTCTAACCACGTTTAGAAAAGAATTTAACAAATAATTTCGGTGACATTTGATATTCTTTCCTAATTTCGGTGACATTTGGTATTTTTTCCTATGTCTGCGTTTTTTTATCTGGGTCTACACCGTAATCTATTTTTCTACTGCTTCATGTGGAGATGACTTTCTAATTTTTAGAGTTCTCGTGGCCTTATACCATCTACCAGTGTTTCCAAATTGATTGCGGTGATCTATGTGGATCATGTTGACTGGAATTTTATTATATTTGTGGCTAGCTGAATCAAACTATACATACAAGTGCTCAGAATAGAGATCTATTTGTTTGGCGTACAAGTGCTCAGAATGTAGATCTCTTTGTTTGGTTATGTGGCTTTCATATTAATCCAAACATTTCCAATTGGATTTTCAACGTTCATGCATAGTCGACTTGATTATTGTGTTGAAAGTTTTAATGACTGGTCATAGATTTTATTCCCATGAGCTCACTAAAATTGATTATCTAGAACTTTAGTGATAAATATTGTGTCAAGATTCAAGTATTGTAGTATGAGGTTTAGAAGACCTAAGATATTAAAATTGTTGTAGTGTCTAAATGGAAATTCCTCTAGAAAAATTTAATGGTCTCAATTTACACACTTGGAAAGTAAAGATCCATATGCAATTGAACAACAATCTCTAGAGGATAGTCGATGGAAAAGAACCAATACCTACAAATTCACCAAAGTGGAAGAATGGGAAACAAGAGATGATAAAGCGAAATCCATTATTGTCTTAGATCTTTCCGATTCTAAGATACATTATGTTGATCTCGAGAAATCATCTCATTAACTGTGGGAAAACTTGAATAAAAGCTTTGGTGCTAAAGAAGTGAAAGCAAAATTTTCTTTCTTAAATTGCAGTTGTTTTCTATCAATACCGATGTTTAGTCTTAGAACTAGATCTCCCTCATATATTTCTCACTCATAGACTTTTTTGTTATACTGCCGGCACATCCGGTCAGCATAGGCTCTATGTCGTTGTTCGGCATTTAACCTGGCCTCGTCAAGGCTTTCTAGTTGAGAGAGGCATGCCTCCCTGTAAGCTTCTTCATCCAAAATCCCTTGTAATGAGATGCAGAGACTAGGTATTTCAACCTCAAGTGGGAGAACTGCTTCTGCCCCGAATACTAACGAGAAAGGGGTTGCTCCTATTGGTGTTCTTATTAAGGTTCAAAGGGCCCAGAAGGCCGATTTAATTTTAGATGTCAATCTCATTTGTTCTCATTAACTGCTTTGACGATAATAGCCTTTAATGTTTTGTTTGTTGCCTTGGCTTGTCCATTTGCTTAAGGATAGTAAAGAGAGGCCATATGATGGTTTATTTTGAATTTGTTGCATAACTCACGGACCTCATAGTTTTTAAAGGATGTGCCATTATCCGAGATAATCACTTGTGGGACACCGTGCACACTGTAAATGATTTGGTTCGAATGAACTTGGCAATAACCAAACCTAGTATGGTGGTGAGAGGCACAAATAGTCTACACATTTGGTAAAATATTATGTGGCCGTAATTATAAAATTATTGCCATCTATCGATGAAGGAGAGAATTTCCTATTAAATCTAAACCCCACATGGAGAAAGGCCACCGGGTTGCTATTGGTCAGCAGAGATTGTCTGGGCATGTGAATCTTGTGGGATAATTCTTGGCATTTGTGGCACTTACGTATAAACTCTACTACGTCAGTGTTCAATATTGGGCCAAAAATAGCCCATCAAATGTATTTTACAAGCGGTGGTGTGCCACCAAAGTGACCTCCACATATCCCACTATGGCATTCATAAAGAATCTTCTTGGATTCTTTTTTGTCGACGCATCTTAAAAACATGTCATCGAATGTCTGTATAATAGAGTACTTTTTCTAAAATTACGTATTTAGTAGTGATAATGCGTAATCGCCCTCTCTTTGTTGCGATGTGGCACTTTCCGGGTATTTGTGGTCCATGATAAAATTGATGATATCGATACCGAGACATGTAGAGATGGGGGCCTAGTTTTGATAAAGTATATACACTCATCGGAAAGTCCAGATTTACCGTATCACCTCCATCTAATGGATTTTCAACTAACCAATTGCAGTAATGATTTTTCCCTTATGATTTCGGTTTACAAATTTTAACTCAAACACACCCATTAAGGTTATGAAACATCTAGCCTTTTTAGATAAATACCCTTGCATGAGGAATGTTCATAAATGAGTTGTCTTTACAATGACCCTTGTTTTTGATATAACATGTAATGTCTTAAACATTTTGTTGCAAAGACTAGGGCAATGCATTCTTTCTCTACCTGTATAATGTGTTTTATAATCGAGCAATGTTCGACTAATGAAATAGACAACCCATTATCTTTTATCATTTTCTTATTGAGCGAGCATACAGATTGACTAGCGAGACATCAGTAGCCCATGAGTATATGATCAAATGGTGATCTGTTCTGGGAGGCATTAGTGTGGGTAGAGACAACACAAAGCGTTTAATCGCTTGAATGCCTCATTGCATTCTTCTATCCACTCAATGCTATAATATTTCTTTAATAGATTGTTGATTGGATGGATAGAAAATCTTAAATCTAGGATGAACCTTTGGATTGCACCGAGTTTACCAAGAAATGATCTAATACTAGACTCGTTTGATGGTGGAATCATTTCAAGAATAGCCCGCATTTTGGCTAGATCAACATCAATCGCTCATGAAGATATAATGTAACCAAGATGTTTGCCTCTTGTCACATCAAATACACATTTCTCTAGATTTAATGTGACACCATATTCAATAAATTGTGAGAGGATGATACGATGTACTTTTGGGTAATCACAGCGCTTCTTGGCCTTGGCCAACAAGTCATCCATATAGGATTCCACAAATTTATGGATAAGATCATGGAATATGTATATGATTGCCCGTTGATATGTAGCGCCAGCTTTCTTAAGACCGAATGACATGACAACGTAACAATAAGTTCCCCATGGAGTTATAAACGTGGTTTTGGCTTGATTTTGTTAAGATATTTTAATCTGATTATACCCGAGAACCCATCCATGAGGGAAAATAGTTGAAATCCACCGCTGTTGCATCAACAATGATGTCAATGGATGGTAACGGGAAGTTCTCCTTGGTACAGCTTTGTTAATATCACGAAATTCTATGCAAATGTGTATCTTCCCATTCTTTTTGAGAATAGGGAAGATATTAGATACCCATTGTGAATAGTCAACAGGTTTGATGAATCCCACTTGGAGAAGTTTCATTACTTCTTCTTTCACCATGAGAGCCACTTTTGGCTTCATTGGTCTTGAATTTTGTTTAATTGGTTTTACATCTAGTTTAGTGACAAGATTATGTACCATGATATGTGGTGCAATTCCTGTCATTTCTTTATAGTTAAACGTGAAAGCCTTTTGATGCTCTTTGAGGAGTTTCGTGTGTATTTCTATCTCCTCTAGAGTTAGCGAGGATCGAAATTTCAAAAAAATTGTTCTTCCTCCATTCGAATGTTTATGTAAATTGTTTCTTCGATTAAAGAAGCATTGCCTTCTTCAAATTTAGGCGTGACCAAAGGTAGTGCCAAACTTTCTCCGTTCTCTACCTTGTAGATATCGAGATCCTTTTATGGAGGAGACTCTATCATGGGATTTCCAAAATAGGAAGAGGAATGTGGTATTAGGGAAAGATCCACTATGTAATGAGCTAAATGTAGCTCTGCATAGGCATTTAAATATTTGAGAATGACTCTATCACTTTCAAAGTGATCCAATATAGGAAAATCATTCTCAGCTTCTCTATGAGTCAGGAGTGGGTTTGTTGGTATTTTACGCACTAATGGTTATGTACGAAGTGATACCATGAAACTTGTATCTTCCAACTCACTATTTGGAGTGAAACAGAAGTTGAGCTTGCTATTGAATCACCGAGGAGGTTCTTTTTTCGTGGGATTGCTTTAATTGATATGAACTTGAATCCTTTGCTTAAATCTAAAACCGTTGTTTTGTAGAGATGTAAATGTTCACTCTAGTTTCATATACCTCGATACTTGGTTCGCAACTAGTTGTGAGTCTCCTAGTACTCTAATGTTATCGACACCCATTCTTTTGGCTAGGATGAGGCCAAGGAGGAGGGCTTCATACTCAACCCCATTGTTTATATACTCAAACTTTAATTTAAAGGTCAAAGGTAGGATGTTTCCCTTAGGTGAAGTAAAGATCACTCTGCCCACTCCAAAGCGACATTTAGCTCCATCAAGTTGGAGAGTCCAATATTTTCTTAGAAAAATGGATGTTGGGATATTCATCATAGTTGTTTCTTCCGCCACGATTAGTTCTACCATAAAAACTTCATCTGATGGAAGAGAAGCAAGTCCCGTGGTATATCCCATACACAAAGAATCAAATGGTAGGATAATAGGTAAATATTTCTCTAGCAACTTGACAATTTTCGTGGTAGTCCCTAATGATACCATTTCTATGACGTTAGTCTCATTTTTGACTCGCTTGAATGCCCTCGACTAGATTTTTAATTTCCAATTCTCGTGGTAGGTATCAACTTCTCTTCTAGTTTTGAATTAATTGGTTTGCTAAGTTGATTCATTGTGAGTTCAAACTCGCAGTGAATGCCTGGTCTTTTATTCAAATCAGCTAGGTGCATATCGAAGGGTTTTGGGTCATTTTGTGCCGCAAATATTTTCCCTAAGTGTAAAAATCTTATTTCTTTGAATAACGTGGAAGGTATTGCCTTCATGTGTTGTATCGATAATCGACCAAGGATCATATTATAGTTGGTTTCTGAGCTATAATATAAAATTCGGTAAGGACCGTCTTGGGTCCTAAGGTGACCGGTAAAACTATGGTTGCAATTGAAGCAGCTTTTGAGGCTATCATAACCTCTTAGCGCACCGTTTGTTTCTCCATATCCTAACTTTTGAGGAAAAGTGAAGGGGACTATGTTAATCGCTGCCCCATTATCAATCATTGCATGTTTAACATAATTATTGTAAACCCATACTTGTAAATGTAAAGTTGGGTCACCTCTTTGTGCAATTTTAGCGTCATAGCATTTTGCTTATATCAAATATAAACTCGCATCCCTATCCGGCTGCCCTGGAGGGAATACATCAAAGTCTACATGGTGAACTTGCGTTTTCGGAGGAGGATTGATGTTAATTAGATGACCAAGGCCTAATGCTTCTAATAGAGCAGCCCTATGGGAGGGAGAGTTCTTTAAAAATCCAAGAAGGAGATGTGAGAGAAGGTCTTCTTTAAATAATTAATTAAATCATAAGCACCTATGGGTTTTACCAATGTTTGCTGAATGTTGTCTAGTTCCAATGGATAACTAGGAAATGGTTGAGAAGAATAATTCAGTGTTCTTATTATGGTTTCTATGGGTAGCTTTGTGTGTAACTCTACCAGATGAACTATCTTGGTTTGCGGTCGAGTTCCTAATTGGTGTGTGACTGATGGATTTAGTGAAGTTGAAGCTTCATGATCATTATTTGTTGTTATAACACCCTTGTTCATTCCACCTGGATCTAACCTATTATTATTAGTATGATTTGGGAGTGGATCATTAAAGATCTTGAGGGTGCATTTTCAGGGGAAACTACCCCTATGTAAGTGTTTGGGTACGAGTATTACAAAATTTTGTAAGAACATATCTATAAAGAGTTGTCATTGGTCTTCTAGCAAACACCGCATGAATTTTTTGTAGTCACGGAAAGTCCTAGTATCATGGCCTCGATCTCATGTAAACCACAATACAAATTGGGATTATAGTTTGAAGTTGTTGATTTGAAACCTACTATGGCCCAAAATTATGATAAGGTTGTTGGTTGTTAAATTTAAAATTTTGAGGTTGTTGCCTTTGGTTTTGACTCGGATATCTAGTTGGGTTTCGATTTGGACCTTGTGTTTGGATTTGTTGTCATTGTCATCATCGTTTTTTGTTGTGGTCATGGTGCATGATTAAAATCCACTGCGTTGATTTTTGGAGTAAAATTTTTATTTCACTGATTATTAATGGGTGGAAAAATGTTTACAACATTTTCTCTTTTAACTTGGTTAGTTACTCCATCTGTTGTAACCTGCAGCTTTTGTTAAGGATCTTAGGTTCTTGATTGGCATTCCTAGTATTAGGATAGGTGTAGTGTTTTGATTGTGAGTGATTAATTTCCCATTTTTCCATATGTCTTACGACCACTATCTATTGCCACTTGGTAAATTCGGAGAGCACTCTCGAGTACTTCATCATAAGTTCTTAGTGGGAACTTCTGGACTTCTTCCTTTATCTCTCTATTGAGAAAATAAAGGAATATATCTCATAGTTCCATCTAATCCATGTTTGGAGCGTTTGCTTGATGAGTAGAGAACCATATGCCATCTTTGAGTAAAATGAGTAGTAGATTCATTATGTTCTTGTTTAATATACAAGAATTCCCCGATTTCTGCTTCTTAACAATTTGTTCATGTCAAAATATTTCATGAACTCTAAAATGAGTTGTTTAAATGAGTGTATCAAGGTTTCAGGATCCTATAATACAAATCAAGGGAAATACCCTCTAAGGTTTTAGGGAATATCTTAGCAACAACCCCATCCCAAGGGATTAACTCCCATATGGCCGTGGCAGAGGCCTTGATGTGTGCATTTGGATCTCCCTCCCCTTTGTATTTGGGTAAATTGGGAAGAGGTCTTGGAAGCATAATACTTCGTATGATGAAGTCTAGGGCTCTTTTAAATATTCCGATTAAGTTCCTACCGCATAGGCTTCAACCATTGATGGTGTTTCCTAAGGGGGTGGGGGTGACATGGTTTGTTGATATGGCGTAGCATATGTATTTGCAGGTACATAAGGGAATCCCTTTGGTTGAGCAAAAAATCTTGGGAGAGGAGAACATGTCTCCTATGGTGATTTTGAATAAATGTTTAAATAGACAGAGCATATCTCTGGTATGGGTTGTTTGGTGCTAATCTGGGAGGTATCATATTTTCAACTGGAGCGGCGTTTGAAAACGTGGTCCTATTTGGTGTTTGATGTGGATAGTTATACGAATGCTAACAAGGCATGCCAAACGCTCCTATTCCTGTAAGGAGGTCAACCTGGCTGGGGTGATGCGGAGCGTTGGGGATTCCTGGTTGTCCAAAATCTGAATTTTGATTTGCTTGAGCAAGCTCCAATCCTCTAACTTTCTCAACTAAGGTTAAAATGACCTCTATTGGCGAGGACGCGGTGTTTTTCCTTAACAACATTTTTTGTACACCTTGAGGTTGTAAAGGGGTATGATACCTTGTTATGAATTGATCATTACCCTGCCAAACTTCACCGAGAGTATTTCCCATAGGCGGTGAAATAGGGGTGCTTTATCGGAGTAGGGTATCGGATTGTTTTTGCGAACTCCCTATAGGTGGGTACATGTTTTGGAAGCATTGTTCACTTCTAGCATAGCATGCTAAATACTCCTCATCCAAAAAAAGGGAGTGGATCTGAATGTCTACTTATTTATTGTTTGAAAAAAACCTAAGGAAATGAAATGAATTCTCCAAGAATTTTATATCGTTAGACCCCGAGGGCTCTGGTTGTTTCATTTGTGAAAGTTGATCTAACTCCTCAATTCGGAATGAAGAACTAGAGCTACTTCCTTACGGGGAGTTTGAGATGAAAAGTATTATTTGATTAGTTGTCACCATGCAGAAATTGAGGGTGACGATTGTCATTTTGTTTGACCATAATTTGCTTCGAGACTTGAGAGAGGTCTACCATATGTGTCGTATCCCGACATATTTAAGGGGTATATAAATACCTATAGAATAATGGGAAAGAATGAAATTAGATGAAAGAAAATAAAAGAGTTGTTTGATTCTCGCCAGGTCACCAATTTTGTACTATAGAAATGTGACATGTGACCATGAGAATCTACAAGAAACTCCTCTTTGTTCCCAACCTCCCAAGGTCATGCTTTGAGACAACTAGTTTAAATGGAATATATACGGATATAAAAATTTAGTTCAATAATCTTATATCCTCAATACGTAATAATGGCATCTCTCGTGAATCTAAGGCGAAGAAGACCCTCCTAACCTGAAGTTGTGTAATGGAACCTTCGGATATAATAGCTGCTCGGAGGCTCCAATCAATGTCAAGCTCTACCGAGATCCTATTCATTGGTTATTGGATAAATGTAAAGGGACCTGTAGGTGCTTCATGTATATTTCAAGACAAGGTCATGAAAATAGTGCTTAGAGGTGTAGTGGATCCTCCGAGCTTTATGGACGATTCTCTGGTCTAGTCTAGAAATACCTAGCCTGATTGGCTACGATGTTTAATATGGAGAATTGTGTAATGATGTCTCGGTGGAAGTGGTGAGGACCTGAATATTAGTGCTCGTAAACCAACATAAATCTCTTATTGATCATTAGGCCGATCGGGTTGTCGGACCCGTGGATCACAACTATAAATTCATGGTTGTGGCGGACCTCCTATGGTCATATAAGGATTCAATCTCTCCTTCCGACTATCCAATAATCATACACCTTTTCATCGTCTATATTTACAACTAGGAGTTGTATAATTTTCTCAAAATACCTTACAGATGTTTTGGCAACTTGAATACGTAAGCAATTATCTATGTCAATGAGGAGGTCTCTGCGTTAG
The DNA here is from genome assembly GCA_018340775.1 of Taxus wallichiana var. yunnanensis. Taxonomy (NCBI): domain Eukaryota; kingdom Viridiplantae; phylum Streptophyta; class Pinopsida; order Cupressales; family Taxaceae; genus Taxus; species Taxus wallichiana. The sequence continues at coordinate 346,703,373 of CM031244.1, read as the reverse complement.
GTTGTGGAACTAAAGGATCGCAACCAAATATTTTTTCTCTTCCAAGTCCTTCTAGAGTCGTGCAGATATCCTATCAAGGAAATCTATAGTTAGGGTGATTTTACTAAAATGTGTATGCCTTGTCATCTTCAATATTTAACTCTTTCAATTGTTCACTAATTTCTTGTAGGTTTACTGTTGTTCGAAAACCCTGAATCCTAAGGTCTTGATCTATATCAGCTAGTGTTATGGGGAGATTTGGTTGAGGCACTATTGGTTCAAAACATATTCCCGAGTTATCTAGGTCCCGTGATCACATGCAAAGATAGTTCAAATTTTAACTCAAACGAATAAGCTAATTATGAAATTTGTATCTACATTATGCATATATTCTTTTATTTTTGTATTTTTGATGAAGTATTTTAATGAAATTAAAAGACAAACTATTCTAATATATTCGAAAAAATGGACGATTAATCTAATAACATAATCAAAACAAGCAAAGTGGCATGGTGTAGCTATTTTCCTATGCGCTTGTGAGCTTATCCAAAATATCTAAATATTTAACTAATTTATATCGAAAGACTCTCAATCCTACCTCGAAGTGAGGAATGAATCATAGTTTCTCAAAAATATCATTCCCCATAGCTTCCTGGCGATATCGAGAGCGATCTTTATCTGAAATGAAATAATTTACTACTTTATTTGATATGTTGTAACTATAACTTTGATAGCTCAAAGTTGGAGTTTATGAAACAATGGTAAATCCTGTGGTATATGATAGTGTCAACGAAGAAGAAGATAGTCGAACAATGGTAGCTTTGCATATAGACCAAATACAATTCAAGTAAGAGAGGGATAGTGCAAGTGAACAAATCTTGACTATGCAATTCCTAGCAAGAATTATCGCGGGAATACAACACAAATACGCCAAGAATTGCTGGAACTATCTTTTGTGACAAGGCAAAACCCGTAACTCTAAATGGATTCCAATCTAAGAAATGAAACTACCTTATTCTAAACTGATTGTAGGGACAACAACGAAGAAAGATGGAAACAAGAAGATCAAATTGATCTCTAAACAACAAGGGAAAGCTAATAACGATGCAAAAACATGAAACTATTAGAACTCTAAGCAAGAAATTCAAACAAACTGAATAATTAAATAGATAAGGAGAGGGGCTTCTTGTTTGAAAACAACCTGGATATTTATAAAAATTGCATTCACTAGAAGGTAACTTGGAATTGATCTCCTTTACTATTAAACAAAGAGAAAACACTATTTATTGGCCAAAACATAAATGAAAAGCAAAGTGGTTGAAGAATGTGGATAGAAATTTGTATTTTACGTTTGATGAAATCATCGTAACATTCTATAAAATGCACATAGGACTACCGCCCTATGTAGTGTGGTGGTTACAGGATCGCCACCTGTCCCGGTGGTGGTCGCGGGACCACCAACTAGGTAGGGTGGCAGTCTCATCACTTAAGACCAAAATGCAAGGAAAGAGAGGGGCAAAGAGTAGAACAAAGCATGCGGAGGCCGGATGAGGCACATGGGATGTAAACGTATACCTGGCGAGCTTTTTCAAGATTCCAAGCACCTTGCGAGGAGACATGTATTATCATTGGGGTATGTGTAGTACCCTACAATTTTTGGTATGTAAAGTCCCCCATGTGTGTGGTTATGTGTGCATTTCCTAAAAATATGTTGAACAACAAATAGATAAGTGATGTATGAAGGTGGTGAAGTAGTATAGATTTTGTTAGATTATTTCAATGATCGGATAAATAATGAGAGATTGTATGATATAAGTGATGAGCAATAGATGATTTTAGATGTAGGTATGTATGAGTGGTTAGTTAATAGATAGATATATATATAATCAAATGAGGTTATTTATTGTAACATACCCTCAAAATTCATATATGAACCATGAGAATATGATTATTTCATCGTGAGGGTAGAGTGACAAGATTCACCTACCAAAGCCCAAGTTTCGTTTAGTGGTGAAAGCATGGTTGGCAAAAAGTAATACGATGACCATGTGGTGCTAGTGGAATTTGTAATGTGTCATCACCACTAGTAGGAAGATTAGTTTCTTTTACGAAAGTAAATTTTTGGAAATTATACTTGAGAGGAAGCCAAGTTGCACGTAGTTTTAAGGAGGCTTCTAAGACAACTCTTGACTAATCAAGAAGGGCACATTTAACAAACATGGGAAAAAATTTATGAGCCCATTTGGGTGTAGCATTCGTAGATGGGAATGATATTGAATGTTATGTAGTGATTGATATAAAACCTTGATGCTCAAGATGTTTGAATCTTTGTTGTAAATCATAACAATGGTGTCATTATGTCCATAGATTTGATTATAATTACAATATGGAGGACATTTGTAATTTACAAGACGATTAAAAGGATAACAATGAGTAGGTTGCAAAGTGATCAATTGACAACTAAGGAGTTTAGTAAGAATGTAATGGGGTTTAGGATTATGCTCAAACATGAGAGGCTAGAGTAATGGTACGAGCTCAGGTTCAGCTATATGACATGTAGTACACATAGATTGAAAATAAAGTGAAGGAGAACAAACATGCACTTGATAAGCATCCTTAAGTTGTTGAATTTTAGATTTGAGAGATGTAATCATAGATTCCAAAGCCATAATTTTTTCTTGAAACAAATAATGTAAAGCTTGAATTCATTCCAATAGGATTTGACTAAATAGAGGAGCACGAGGACTAGGATCTTCAGATAAATGATAGAACATAGGAATTATTTCATGTGGTGGTGTATTGTCCTCAAGATACAAGGTGTATAGGTTACAAGACATCTCTACAATGCGGATATCTCTTAAGTATATTGGAGAATGAAACTTGAACCATTGTAGAGAGAAAATTGAGCATCATAAGTGTGAAGATTGAGTTCAGGGTTCATAAAAATTATTAACAAAAATATGGAATTTATTAAGTTAATATAACTAGGAAGAGAAATGAATAACTTTAAATAAATGTAATGAATAAATATAGAAAATCACCTACACAACTAAACTAATGAAAATTTGAAATCTTGATTGATAAGTAGGGTTGGAAGGTTCTTATCTAGTTCGTCGATGATCTAGATTGTGTCATAAAATAGAGAAAATGATTTGGGAGTAGGAATGAACATGTAGAGGTCTTGAAATGGACAAAATCGAGTCGAGTTGTTTGGCTATATTAGGGAACTAGGGAGAGGATTGGGGCACCTATGGCAACCCAAGTTTGAGGTTTGGGTACACTGGTCTGTCTAAAGGGTATATAATCCATATTTGTAGGGTCATATGATGATGTGAATCCCTGATTGTATGTCATGTATAACTCGTTGCTATGTGTCGAATGTTGCCAATGATTAGTGATGAAGAATAAACTTGCAAGTCCCCAAAAAGAATCAAACACTAAAAAATAAAAATTCAAATGAAGGGGCCGATCTGTCCTCGGTGGCCACAATGGTGGACATACTAACTTAGTGATGTACTATATCTCATACCCGATGTAGTTTTATGTGTGTGTGCGTGTGTGATCATTCCCTAGGTTTCTCTTGTGCTAGTCACACTTCGTAAAAGTAATGAAAAATAACTATTTTTAGAAGACATAGAAGAATGGTGGATGGAATAAAATACACTTATCTCCTATGTAGTGTGATACGATGAACCAACCTTGTGCCTTTTGATGGAGCTAGATAGATGTAACCTTAAATTATAGTAGTACATAGTTCTTGGTCCCTCATTATGTACTCATATCTTTATATATATATGGTTCTCTTGCATCGTTAATTTCAAGGAACCACTTTGCAAATTTAGTTTATAATGGCCAAAGAATAACCAAAATCAACTTTCAAATCGATGTCAAATTTCTAAATAGACATTTTGTGGAAAAACAAATTTGGTAGTGTGTAATTTTCTTGTATTTCACATAGTTAGAAGGGTGTTAGAAAACCATCTATCTATAGTCAAATGATCGAGTTATATGTCCATACTTTTAAGGTTAAAAATATTTTGACGATCAAGCTTCTCCGGGTAGGGTTCAACAACCATCTCTTCCATAGAAATATGCAACATTTCACCGATAATCAAAGAAAAAGAGATTTGATACATTTTAAAACAAAGAAGAAAAATAAAATCATCTAAGTCGAAATATATATATATATATATATATATATATATATGTGTGTGTGTGTGTATATATATACATATACATACATATACATACATATACATACATATACATACATACATACATACATACATACATACATACATACATATATATATATATATATATATATATATATATATATATATCATAGTACCTTATTTTCATAATATTAACTTTCCATTACTATGTTGGGAATGTAATATCCCTTCACAAAAGGAGAACCCAGAACGTAGAGGAAAACCATTAACATCCTTAAGTTTTTACCCATATGTGTGAACCACGAAAATGATTAGGAGAGAATGCTAGAGATAAAATTTAGAACCATCTAAACTAAAATGAAACAAATAAACCATTGGCAAAAGAAAATTCTAAAACATATTCCTTCCTTCCCTAGTTGGACAACCATCCATTGTCTACCATCCTCCATAGGTTTTATGACTATCCATTATCTACCATCCAACCTAGGCTGTATGGCCTTCCATTATCTGTCCTCCAACCTAGGTTGATGCAAGAAAATGGACGGTCATCCAAACCAAGTTGGATGGTCATTCATCTTTGTTGGACATATGTATTAAACAGTGCCCATTTAACTTGGATGATTTTCTAGTGAGACAACCATCACTATACATTGGATGGAATCCATTGGCATTTCATCTAACCTTGTTCTCCTTCCATCGTGCCTATTTTGGATGGTTTTCTCAAAGTGAATTTGAACTACCATTCATCCCATGTATGTTGTGTTATTAAGACAGTGCCTCTTCAAAATTAGGTAGTTGTATCTCCTAGAAATTGACATAAAAATGTGGCATTCAAAAATACTTCCCCCGAACCCCTACCAACGAGATAGTCCCCTAGACCCTAGGATAGAGTACCCCCTTTTAATCTCCCAGTGCTATTTATTAAACTCAAACAAATATTTTCACATTTTGATTAGAAACATTTCCGAAATGCATGCATAAGTTCATTTTTAACTATAAATAATAGGTGAACTAAACCATACAAATGACTTTTCAAGTGAAATTTTAGGCAAACCTGGGTGGTAGCTCATTGCCAAAAATTCTCCATTTCTAATTTCAAAATCCCTAATTGTTGTGAGTTTACAAAAATTTGTCACTAAAATTTTCCATGTTCTCTTGTCCTAATTTCAGAACTAACCATGAAGAGGCCAACCAAAAATAAATAGAATGTTTAAGTGGCTAGAAAGTGCCCAAAAAGTTGTGAGAAAGTGTAAAAATGATTAGGGTTCCCCTTTTTGAGACTGGGGATCTGTCGAAACTCCGAACTAGCTTGGGCACCGCAATCAAATGCAAAATAAAATAGAATGATGAAAACCGACTGGGAATGTATGTGGTTATGGTCGAATAATAGTAGATACTAGAATACGATGGAAAGAAGATGGGGTTAGTTAGTTCTTTCTTCACTCAAAACCATATGAATAGTAGTATTAGACTACGACTAAATAATGTCTAAACTACATGATTTTTTGTCGACATTGACTATTGGTTAAAAACACTCCTATGAGATTTATTTATAATGTGTGGCAATTTTTGGGTATCCACTAATAATGAAAGGATGAATATTAGGCTAAAGGAGATTCAAGTGCTAAATATAAGTAGTCTAAGCTCTTAACAACTACATTTTACTTTAGTATTGTGCTAGATTGGATAGATTCTATGAAAATATGAAAAATCAACGTTAGAGTTATTTAAATCAAACTTACTATAAAAATTATTTAAATCAAATTTACTTACATGGAATTATTTATTGAAAAAACAAAATGACCACTAATATAAGTATTTTTGTACATATTTTAAAATTCCTTTTAAATGAAAAAATATAGCTCTAGCTCCCCTTCCCTTATTTGTGGCTTTTTTGTGGTGGTGAAAGTTTTGAAGATAGTTATTCCTATATAGGATGACACTGTTAGTCCAGTGCCTTACATCTCTCATCATGGATAATATTACGGTCATTAGGGTTTATGGTCCGAGGGTTTGATTTAGAATACAAACTAATGGAATACTTGGTAACATGAGTTTCCTTGATATGGAAAAAATCCTCTATTCAGCCACCTTTCAAGCCCATGACATATAAAAAGTCTTCTCCCACTATTTTTTTGTTACGTATATCAAGGAACATGCACTTATCTTCATAATTAATAATTTGTTCCCGAGTCTACTTGTACTCCACATTGATCTCTTCTCTTCGATAAATGATTATGGAATATAAAGAGGAAATTTACCCCATAACTAGAGAATTTTTAATTTTTGTATTTGATAAAACCGCTGATAGAGATTTGATTTTTCATAGAGTTTTGGATTATCAGTCCTAATTTCAGCATATGAAGCCTCGCATCCCTCTTTTCAATCATGTTACTAAAACTCTCCAAGTTAAACCTATTTAGATATGTTTTCCGTATCTTTGTTTCCAATTTTGGGATGATAAATGCTTAATTTCCATTGGGGGTACTTTGGTTAAAATCATGAATATTGAACAAAAGACATCCTTATATAGTATACCATTTATGCTTTGGCATCTTGGTTCCACAGAGATTTGAAATAATTTGGATAAGAATAATTTTTAAATTATCCTATCATTTAAAACTAAGTAAAGTTTAAATCCAAACATCGGTGATCATTGGTCTACTTTGGGTAGAAAGAAGAAAGGGAAAATGGTTAATGAGTCTCTTAAGATGTATTTAAGATCCCATGGGATAGAATCTCATGGTTAGTTGGTGGTTTGTGTACATTTTTTTATGTTGTTGTTTTTGTTGTGTTTTAAGTTGACCATATTTGCATGACTCGGGTAGAGTCATCGCTTTTTATCCTCATTTATATAGTTTCATCTCCATTGGTACAATTGTAATGGGGCAGGGCCCCTCAACCCTCTTTTACCATTAATAAAATAAATAGATTAAAAACATTATCTAGTTGATTTTCCAATTTCTAATATTTAAAAATGATTAATAGGGTAACAAATATTGGTAAATAAATAAATGAATTTTAATCTACTACCTTTCAAAATAAAATAAAATAAAACAAATAATATTTATACATAGTTATGCCTCTTTTGTAGGCTATTGAAAAATATATAAAATATAGAATATTTGAATAAGATAATATCAATCCTTTGAACAAAAAAATATTTTTACATAAAAACTATTCATCTTTAGCTTGTTAGGAGAAACAACTTCACATTTTCTTTTTAATTATAAAAATAGCTACCACAAGAATATTCTATTTTAAATAGAAATATAAAAATACAACATTCTACCACATTTCCAAAATTTTCCAACCAAATCAGTAAGGAGGAGCTAAGGATTCGTTATAAATACCGTGTGTTTTAAAATAAATCAAATAACTGAAATAATATGGAAGTAATTATAAGAATTAAATGGAAAATATTATAGAATGAAGATTTCCAAACACTTTTTCCATACAACCTTTAAGAAAAAGGAAAATCTTATAGCAAGATGAATTTCCTTAATCTATGAGGTATGTTACTAAAATTACTATCTATGAAAATTGTGCACATATTTTTTAAAGAATTAAATTGTTATTTCTCAAAAAAAAGTGTTATTAAAGTTGTTATTATTAAAAACCATGTAAATAGGATATAATATGTTACGATTTGTTTTAACAACTCATCAATATTTGTGAGTAGTTTCTTATTTTATAGGATATGTATTTTTATATACATGTATTGGTGTTTGAGGGAGATAGATAATATAGAAATATCAATTATTGTGTTAACGCCTCCGTTACAGTATGTTGCTATATTGTTATTTGGTATTAGAGCTATACTTATTCTAAACATATAATGGTGTTTTGATTACTTTTGATCTCGCATTGGTATGTGCATTTAACGATCCAGTCGAGGATGTTTTATGCATGCTTCAAATGAAGCTTTGAAGTGTGGTCTACATTAGAAGAGGACGAAATGTGGAAATTTATATCTACATGTGCTACGGTATTTCAGTCTCTTGTTGTAATATTTTCTTATCAGAAACATTCACCTCGACATGGATTTATCACATCCACCTTGCATATCGATTGGAATTTTTGCATTAAATTCATTGGCCTACGCAGCGGTTGGAGTCTTCTGTATTTGACTCAACATCTACACAGATCTCCATGCAAGTTGTTTCTAACCACGTTTAGAAAAGAATTTAACAAATAATTTCGGTGACATTTGATATTCTTTCCTAATTTCGGTGACATTTGGTATTTTTTCCTATGTCTGCGTTTTTTTATCTGGGTCTAAACCGTAATTTACTTTTCTACTACTTCATGTGGAGATGACTTGCTAAGTTTTAGAGTTCTCGTGGCCTTGTACCATCTACCAGTGTTTCATAATTGATTGCGGTGATCTATGTGGATCATGTTGACTGGAATTTTATTAGATTTGTGGCTAGCTGAATCAAACTATCCATAGAAGTGCTCAGAATAGAGATCTATTTGTTTGGCGTACAAGTGCTCAGAATGTAGGTCTCTTTGTTTGGTTATGTGGCTTTCATATTAATCCAAACATTTCCAATTGGATTTTCAACGTTCATGCATAGTCGACTTGATTATTGTGTTGAAAGTTTTAATGACTGGTCATAGATTTTATTCCCATGAGCTCACTAAAATTGATTATGTAGAACTTTAGTGATAAGTATTGTGTCAAGATTCAAGTATTGTAGTATGAGGTTTAGAAGACCTAAGATATTAAAATTGTTGTAGTGTCTAAATGGAAATTCCTCTAGAAAAGTTTAATGGTCTCAATTTCCACACTTGGAAAGTAAAGATCCAGATGCAGTTGATGAACAAAAATCTCTGGAGGATAGTAGATGGAAAAGAACCAATACCTACAGATTCGACCAAAGTGGCAGAATGGGAAACGAGAGATGATAAAGCCAAATCCATTATTGTCTTAGCTCTTTCCGATTCTAAGATACATTATGTTGATCTCGAGAAATCATCTCATGAACTATGGGAAAACTTGAATAAAAGCTTTGGTGCTAAAGAAGTGAAAGCAAAATTTCCTTTCTTAAATTGCAGCTTGTTTTCTATCAATACTCAAGTGTAGTCTTAGAACTAGTTCTCCTCATATATTTCTCACTCATAGACTATTTTGTTATACTACCGGCACATCCGGTCAAAGATAGGCTCTATGTCGTTGTTCGGCATTTAGTCCGGCCTCATCAAGGTTTTCTAGTTGAGAGAGGCATGCCTCCCGTAGCTTCTTCATCCAAAATCCCTTGTAATGAGATGCAGAGACTAGGTATTTCAACCTCAAGTGGGAGAACTGCCGCCCGAATACTAAGGAGAAAGGGGTTGCTCCCATTGGTGTTCTTATTAAGGTTCAAAGGGCCCAAGGCCGATTTAATTTTAGATGTCAATCTCATTTGTTCTCATTAACTGCTTTTTGACGATAATAGCCTTTAATGTTTTGTTTGTTGCCTTGGCTTGTCCATTTGCTTGAGGGTAGTAAAGAGAGGCCGTATGATGGTTTATTTTGAATTTGTCAGCATAACTCACGAACCTCATAGTTTTTAAAGGATGTGCCATTATCTCGAGATAATCACTTGTGGGACACCGCACAGTAAATGATTTGGTTCTTAATGAACTTGGCAATTACCATCGAACTCGGTATGGTGGTGAGAGGCATAGGCTCTACACATTTGGTAAAATATTATGTGGCCGTAATTATAAAATTATTGCCATCTATCGATGAAGGAGAGAATTTCCTATTAAATTTAAACCCCACATGGAGAAAGGCCACCGGGTTGCTATTGGTCACAGAGATTGTGCTAGCATGTGAATCTTGTGGGAGAATTCTTGGCATTTGCGGCACTTACGTATAAACTCTCTTCAAGCGTCAGTTCAATATTGGGCCAAAAATAGCCCATCCAATGTATTTTACAAGTAGTGGTGTGGCCATTAAGTGACCTCCACATATCCCATTATGGGATTCATAAAGAATCTTCTTGGATTCTTCCGTGTCGACACATCTTAAAAACATGTCATAGAAGGCTTTATGATAGAGTAATTTTTCTAAAATTACATATTTAGTAGTGATAAAATGTAACCTCCTTCTTTGTTGCGATGTGGCACTTTTTGGGTATGTGTGGTCCATGATAAAATTGATGATATCACCTATCGAGACATGTAGAGATGGGGGCCTAGTTTCGATAAATTATATACACTCATCAGAAAGTCTAGATTTACCGATCACCTCCATCTAATGGATTGTCAACTAACCAAATCTGCAATGATTTGTCCCTTAACGGATTTCTCGGTTTACAAATGTTAACTCAAACTCACCCATTAAGGTTATCAAACGTCTAACCTTTTTAGATAAATACCCTTGCGTGAGGAATGTTCATAAATGTGTTGTCTTTACAATACCTTGTTTCTTGATTTAACATGTAATTTCTTAAACGCTTTTGTTGCAAAGACTAGGGCAATGCATTATTTCTCTACCTATGTATAATGTGTTTCATAATCGAGCAACGTTCGACTAATGAAATAGACAACCTGTTCTTGTTTATCATTTTCTTATTGAGCGAGCATACAAGCTAGCGAAAAATCAGTAGCTCGTGAGTATAGGATCAAATGGTGATCTCGTCCGGTAGGCATTAGTGTGGGCGGAGACAACACAAAGCGTTTAATCGCTTTGAATGCCTCGTTGCATTTTTCTATCCACTCAATGCTATAATCTTTCTTTAATAGATTGTTGATTGGATGAATAGAAAAACTTAAAGCAGGGATGAACCTTTGGATTGCACCGAGTTTCCCAAAAAATGATCTGATACTAGACTCCTTTGATGGTGGAATCATTTCAAGAATATCCCGCATTTTGGCTAGATCAACATTAATCCCTCGTGAAGATATAATGTAACCAAGAAGTTTGCCTCCCGTCACATCAAATACACATTTCTTTAGATTTAATGTGACACCATATTCAATCAATTGTGAGAGGATGATACGGTGTCCTTTTTGGTGATCACAACGCTTCTTGGCTTTGGCCAACAAGTCATCCATATAGGATTCCTCAATTTTATGGATAAGATCGTGGAATATGTATGTCATTGCCCGCTCATATGTAGCGCCAGCGTTCTTAAGACTGAATGACATGATAGCGTAACAATAAGTTCCCCGGGGAGTTATAAACGTGGTTTTGGCTTGATTCTGTTTAGATATTTTAATCTGATTATACCCTGAGAACCCATCCATGAGGGACAATAGTTGAAATCCAGTTTGTTGCATCAACAATGATGTCAATGGATGGTAACGGGAATTCATCCTTGGGACAAGCTTTGTTAATATCATGAAATTCTATGCAAATGCGTATCTTCCCATTCTTTTTGAGAATAGGGATGATATTAGATACCCATTGTGAATAGTCAATAGGTTTGATGAATCCCACTTGGAGAAGTTTCATTACTTCTTCTTTCACCATGAGAGCCACTTTTGGCTTCATTGGTCTTGACTTTTGTTTAATTGGTTTTACATCCGGTTTAGTGACAAGATTAGGTACCATGATATGTTGTGCAATGCCTGTCATTTCTTTATAGTTAAACACGAAAGCCTTTTGATGCTCTTTGAGGAGTTTGGTGTGTATTTCTATCTCCTTTGCAGCTTAGTGAGGATCCAAATTTCAAAAAAAATTGTTCTCCTCCATTCCAATGTTTATGTAAATTGTTTCTTCTATTAAAGAAGCATTGCCTTCTTCAAATTTAGGCATGGACGGAGGTAGTGCCAAACTTTCTCCGTTCTCTACGTTGTACATATCGAGATCCCTTTGTGCGGAGACTCTATCATGGGATTTCCAAAATAGGAAGAGGAATGTGGTATTAGGGAAAGATCCATCAGTGCAATGAGCTAAATGTAGCTCTGCATAGGCATTTAGAAATATGAGAGTGACTCCATCACTGTCAAAGTGATTCAAGATAGAAAAATCATTCTCATCTTCTCTATGAGTCTGGAGTGGGTTTGTTGGTATTTTACGCACTAATGGTTCTCAGCATGCAGTGATACCATGAAACTTGTATCTTCCAACTCACCGTTTGGAGTGAAACGGGAAGCTGAGCTTGCTATTAAATCAGCGAGGAGGTTCTATTTTCGTGGGGTTGCTTCAATTTATATGAACTTGAATCGCTTTTCTTAAATCTAATAGCGCTATTTTTTAGAGTTGTAAATGTTCACTCTCTAGTTTCATATACCTCGATATACTTGGTTTGAACTAGTTGTGAGTCTCCTAGTACTCTAATGTTATCAACACCCATTCTTTTGGCTAGGATGAGGCCAAGGAGGAGGGCTTCGTACTCAACCCCATTGTTTATATACTCAAACTTTAATTTAAAGGTGAAAGGTAGGATCTTTCCCTCGGGTGAAGTAAGGATCACTCCCGACCCAACTCCTAAGCAACATCTAGCTCCATCATGTTTGAGAGTCCAATATTTTCTTGGAAAATGGATGTTGGGATATTCATCATATTTGTTTCTTCTACCATAAAAACTTCATCCGATGGAAGAGAAGCAAGTCCTGTGGTATATCCCATACACATAGAATCAAATGGTAGGAGAATAGGTAAATATTTCTCTAGCAAGTTGACAATTTTCGTGGTAGTCCCTAATGATACCATTTCTATGACTTTATTCTCATTTTTGAGTGCTGAATGCCCTCGGCTAGATTTTTAATTTCCAATTTTGTGGTAGGTATTAACTTCTCTTTTGGTTTTGAATTAATTGGTTTGCTAAGTTGATTCATTGGGAGTTCAAAGTCGGAATGAATGCTTGGTCTTTTCTTCAAATCAGCTAGGTGTATATCGAAGGGTTTTGGGTCATTTTGTGCCACAAATATTTTCCCTAAGTGTAAAAATATTATTTCTTGGAATAACGTGGAAGGGATTTCCTTCATGCGTTGTATCCATGGTCGACCAAGGATCATATTATAGTTGGTTTCCTAATCTATAATATAAAATTTGGTAAGGACTGTCTTGGGTCCTAAGGTGACTGGTAAAAATATGGTTCCAATTGAAGTGGTTTTGAGGCTATCATAACCTCTTAGCGTACAATTTGTTTCTCCATATCCTAACTTTTAAAGAAAAGTGAAGGGGACTATGTTAACTTCTACCCCATTATCAATCATTGCATGTTTAACATAATTATTGTAAACCCATACTTGTAAATGTAAATTTGGGTCACCTCTTCATGCAATTTCAGCGTCTGTTTGCATTTTTCTTATATCAAGTATAAACTCAGTATCCCTATCCGGCTGCCCTGGAGGGTAGACATCAAAGTATACGTGGTTTACTTGCATTTTCGGAGGAGGAGTGATGTTAATTAGATGACCAAGGCCTAATGATTCTAATAGAGCAGCCCTATGGGTGGGAGAGTTTGTTAACAAATCCAAGAAGGAGATCTACGAGAAGGTATTCATTAAATAATTAATTAAATCATAAGCACCTATGGGTTTTACCAATGTTTGTTGAATGTTGTCTAGTTCCAATGGATAACCTGGGAACTAGTTGAGAAGAATAATTCGGTGTTCTTGTTATGGTTTGTATGGGTAGCTCGGTGTCTAACTCTACCGCACTAACTATCTTGGTTTGCGGTCAAGTTCCTAATTGGGGTGCGACTCATTGATTTAGTGAAGTTGAAGCTTCATGATCATTATTTCTTGTTATGACACCCTTGTTCATTTCGCCTCGGATCTAACCTATTATTATTTGTATGATTTTGGAGTGGATCGTTAAAGATCTTGAGGGGTGCATTTTGAGGGGAAACTACCCCTATGTAAGTGTTTAGCATGAGTACTATAAAATTTTCTAATAACATATCTATAAAGAGTTGTCAATTGTCTTCTAGCAAAACACCGCATGAATTTTTGTAGTCACAGAAAGTCCTAGTATCATGGCCTTGATCTTGTGTAAACCACAATACAAATTGGGATTATAGTTTTGAAGTTGTTGATTTGAAACCCGCTATGGCCAAATATTCGATAAGGTTGTTCGCTTTTAGAGTTAAAATTTTGAGGTTGTTCCTTTGGTTTTGACTTGGATATCTAGTTAGGATTTGATTTGGACCTTGTGTTTTGATTTTTCATCATCTTCATCATCGTTGTTGTTGTTGTGGTCATGGTGGATGATTAAAATCCACCGCGTTGATTTTTGGAGTAAAATTTTTATTTCACTGATTATTAACGGGTGGAGAAATGTTTACAACATTTTCTCTTTGAACTTGGTCGCTTACTCCATCTTTTGTAACCCCGTAGTTTTTGTTAAGGATCTTAGGTTATTGATTGGCATTCCTAGTGTTAGGATAGGCTGTAGTGTTTTGATTGGGAGTGATTAATTTCCCATTTGTTCCATATGTCTAATGACCACTATCTATTGCCGCTTGGTTGATTCGGAGGGCACTCTCGAGTACTTCATCATAAGTTCTTAGTGGGAACTTATGGACTTATTCCATTATCTCTCTATTGAGAAAATGAAGGAATATATCTCATAGTTCCATCTAATCCATGTTTGGAGCGTTTGCGATGAGTAGAGAACCATATGCCATCTTTGAATAAAATGAGCAAAGTGGATTCATTATGTTCTTGTTTAATATGCAAGAATTTCCCGATTCTGTTCTTAACAGGTTTGTTCATGTCAAAAGATTTGATGAACTCTAAAACAAGTTGTTTAAATGAGTGTATCGAGGTTTCAAGGATTCTCGTAATACCAATTAAGGGAAATACCCTCTAAGGTTTTAGGTAATATCTTAAGAATAACCCTCGGATCCCAAGGGAGTAACTCCCATATGGCCGTGGCATAGGCCTTGATGTGTGCATTTGGATCTACCTCCCTTTGTATTTGGGTAAATTAGGAAGAGGTCTTGGAAGCATAATACTTCATATGATGAAGTCTAGGGCTCTTTTAAATATTTTGATTAAGTTCCTACTCCATAGGCTTCAACCATCGATGGTGTTTGCTAAGGGGGTGGGGGTGGCATGGTTTGTTGATATGGCGTAGCATATGTATTTGCAGGGACATAAGGGAATCCTTGTGGTTGAGAAAACATCCGGGAGAGGAGAACATGTCTCCCTATGGTGATTTTGAATAAATGTTTAAATAGGGAGGAGCATTTCTCTGGTATGGGTTGTTTGGTGCTAAGCCGGGAGGTATCATATTTTCAACTGGAGCGGCATTTGAAAACATGGTCCTAGTTGGTGTTTCCTTTGGATAGTTATGTGAATGCCGAGGAGGCATGCCGAATGTGCCTATTCCTATGAGGAGGTCAGCTGACCGGGGTGATGTAGAGCATTGAGGATTCTTGCTTGTCCAAAATATGAATTTTGATTTGCTTGTGCAAGTTCCAATCCTCTAACTTTCTCAACTAAGGTTAAAATGACCTCTTGGCGAGGACACGATGCTTTACCTTAAGGACATTTATTGTACACATTGATGTTGTAAAGGGGTATGATACCCAACCAAGCTTCACCGAGAGTATTTCCCATAGGTGTTGGAATGGGGGTGCTTTATCGAGTAGGGTATCGGATTGTGTTTGCAAACTCCTATAGGTGGGTACATGTTTTGGAAGCATTTTTCACTTCTAGCATAGCGTGCTAAATACTCCTCATCCAAAAAAAGGGAGTGGATCTGACTGTCTACTAAGTTGTGGTTTGAACAAAACCTAAGGAGATGAAATGGATTCTCTAGTAAATGTTATATTGTTAGACCCTGAGGGCTCTAGTTGTTGCGTTTGTGCAAGTTGATCTAACTCCTCAATTCGGAATGAAGAACTAGAGCTAGTTCCTCATGGGGTAGTTTGAGATGACAAGTAATTATTTGATTAGTTGTCACCCACATGCAGAAAGTGAGGGTGACGGTTGTCTATTTGTTTGACCATAATTTGCTTCACGACTTGAGAGAGGTCTACCTTATGCGTTGTATCCCAACATATTCGGGGTATATGAATACCCGTAGAATAATGGGAAAGAATGAAATTGGATGAAAGATAATAAAATAGTTGTTTGATTCATGCCGAGGTCACCAATTTTGTACTATAGAAATGTGACATGTGACCATGAGAATCTACAAGAAACTCTTCTTTGTTCCCGACCTCCCAAGGTCATGCGAGACAACCGTGGAAATGGAATATATACGGATACGTAAAATTTAGTTGGGTAACCTTATATCCTCAATACATAATAATGGGATCTGTGAATCTAAGGTGAAGAATGCCCTCCTAACCTCGAAGTGGTGTAATGGATCGCTTGGATATAATAGCTTCTCGAGGCTCCAATCAATGTCAAGCTCTACTTAGATCCTATTCATTAGTTGTTGGATACATGGAAAGTGACCTATAGGTGCTTCATGTATATTTCCAGACAAGGTCATGAAAACAAAGTGCTTAGAGGTGTAGTGGATCCTCCGAGTTTTATGGATGAATCTCTCGTCTAGTCTAGAAAATCCCTAGCCGATTGGCTACGATGTTTAATATGGAGAATTGTGTAATGATGTCTAGTGAAAGTGGTGAGGACCTGAATATTAGTGCTCATAAACCAGCATCAATCTCTTATTGATCATTAGGCCCATTGGGTCAGGACCTATGGATCACAACCATAAATTTGTGGTTGTGGTGGACCGACTATGGTCATATAAGGATTCAATCTCTCCTTCCGACTATCCAACAATCATACACATTTTTAGCCTCTATATTTAGAACTAGGAGTTGTATAATTTTCTCAAAATACCTTACAGATGTTCTAGTAACTTGAATATGTAAGAACGTATCTATGTCAATGAGGAGGTCTCCTACGTTAGGTTGTGGAACTAAAGGATCGCAACCAAATATTTGTTCTCTTTAAAGTCCTTGTAGAGTCATGTAGATATCCTATCAAGGCAATCTATAGTTAGGGTGATTTGACCAAAATGTGTATGCCTTGTCATCTTCAATATTTAACTCTTTCAATTGTTCACTAACTGCTTGTAGGTTTACTGTTGTTCGAAAACCTGAATCCTAATGTCTTGATCTATATCAGCTAGTGTTGTGGGGAGATTTGGTTAAGGTACTATTGGTTCAAAAACATATTCCCTGAGTTCTCTAGGTCCCGTGACTGTCATGCAAAGATGGTTCAAATTTTAACTCAAACGAAAAAGCTAATTATGAAAGATGTATCTACACTAGATGCATATATTCTTTTATTTTTGTATTTTTGATGAATTATTTTAATGAAATTAAAAGATAAGCTATTCTAATATATTCATAAAATGGACAAGTAATCTAATAACATAATCAAAACAAGCAAAGTATCCCGTGTAGCTATTTGCCTCATGCGCTGTGAGTTTATCTAAAATATCTAAATATTTAACTAATTTATATCGAAAGGCTCTCAATCCTACCTCATAAGTGAGGAATGAATCATAGTTTCTCGAAACTATTATTCCCACAATTCCTAAGCGATATCAAGAGTGAGCTTTAACTGAAATGAAATAATTTACTAGTTTATTTGATATGTTGTAACTATAACTTTGATAGCTCAAAGCTGGAGTTTACGAACAATGGTAAATCCAAAGACAATATATGATAGCATCAAAAAAGAAGATAGTCAAACAACGACAGACTTTGGATATAGACCGAATAGAATTCAAGTAAGAGAGGTATAGTGAAAGTGAATAGATATTGACTATGTAATTCCTAACAAGATTTATTGGGGAATACAACACAAATACGCCAAGAGTTCTGGGAACTATCTTTTGTGACAAGACAAAACCTATAACTCTAAATGGATTCCAATCTAAGAAATGAAACTACCTTATTCTAAACTGATTGTAGGGACAACAATGAAGCAATATGGAAACAAGAAGATCAAATGATCTTTAAACAACAAGGGAAAGCTAATAACTCGATGTAAAAACATGAAACTATTGGAACTCTAAGCAAGAAATTCAAACAAACTGAATAATTAAATAGATAAGGAGAGGGCCTTTTGTTTGAAAACAAGTTGGCTATTTATAACAATTGCATTCACTAGAAGGTAACTTGGAATTGAACTCCTTTACCATTAAATAAAGAGAAAACACTATTTACTGGGTGGCCAAAACATAAATGCAAAGCAAAGTGGTTGAAGAATGTGGATAGAAATTTGTATTTTACGTTTTAAGAAATTGTCGGAACATTCTGTAAAATGCGCATATGACTATCAACCTATGCAATGTGGCAGTTACAGGACCTCCATCTTGTCCTATGTGGCGGTCACGGACCACCGCCTGAGTAGGGCGGCGCCTCGTCACTTAAGACCAAAATGCAAGGAAAAAGAGGGGCAGAGAGAAGAACGAAGCACATGGAGGCTGGATGAGGCACATGGGATGTAAATGTATACCTGGAAAGCTTTTCAAGATTTCAAACACCTCATGAGGAGACTGTATCATCATTGGGGTATGTGTAGTACCCTACAATTTTTGGTACGTACTGAGTCCCCACGTGTGTGGTTATTTGTGCATTTCCTAAAAATATGTTGAACAACAAATATATAAGTGATGTATGAAGGTGGTGAAGTAGTATAGATTTTGTAAGATTATTTCAATGATGGGATAAATAATGAGAGATTCTATGATATAAGTGATGAGCAATAGATGATTCTAGATGTAGGTATGTATGAGTGGTTAGTTAATAGATAGATATATATATACAATCAAATGAGGTTATTTATGGTAACATACCCCTCAAAATTCATATATGAACCATAAGAATATGATTCTTTCATCGAGGGTAGAGTGACAAGATTCACCTACCAAAGCCCAAGTTTTTATTTAGTGGTAAAATCATGGTTGGAAAAAGTAATACGATAACCATGTGATTCTCGTGGAATTTGTAATGTGTCATCACCACTAGTAGGAGGATTAGTTTCTTTTACGAAAGTAATTTTTGGAGCTTATACTTGAGAGGAAGCCAAGTTGCATGTAGTTTTAAAGGAGGCTTCTAAGACAACTCTTGACTAACCTAAGAAGGCACATTTAACAAAGATGGGAAAAATTTATGAGCCCATTTGGGTGTAGCATTCGTAGATGGGAATGATATTGAATGTTATGTAGTGATTGATATAAAACCCTAATGCTCAATATGTTTGAATCTTTGTTGTAAATAATAACAATAGTGTCATTATGTTCATTGATTTGATGATAATTACAATATGGAGGACCTTTGTAGTTTACAAGCCGATAAGAAGGATAACAATGAGTAGGTTACAAAGTGATCAATTGACAACTAAGGAGTTTAGTAAGAATGTAATGGGGTTTAGCATTATGCTCAAATATTAGAGGCACGGGTAATGGCATAAGCTCAGTTCAACTATATGACATGTAGTACACATAGATTGAAAATAAAGTGAAGGAGAACAAACATGCACTTGATAAGCATCCTTAAGTCATTAAATTTTATATTTGAGAGATGTAATCATAGATTACAAAGCCATAATTTTTTCTTGAAACAAAAAATGTAAAGTTTTAATTCATTCCAATAGGATTTGATTAGATAGAGGAGCACGAGGACTAGGATCTTTAGATAAATGATAGAACATAGGACTTATTTCATGTGGTGGTGTATTGTCCTCAAGATACAAGGTGTATAAGTTACAAAACATCTCTACAATGCGATATCTCTTAAGTATATTGAGAATGAAACTTGAACCATTGTAGAGAGAAAATTGAGCATCATAAGTGTGAAGATTGAGTTAAGGTTCATAAAAATGATTAACAAAAATATGGAATTTATTAAGTTAATATAACTAGGAAGAGAAATGAATAACTTTAAATAAATGTAATGAATAAATATAGAAAATGACCTAAACAATTAAACTAATGAAAATTTGAAACCTTGATTGACAAGCAGGTTTGGAAGGTTCTTATCTCTGGTTCGTCTTGATGATCTAGATTGTGTCATAAAATAGAGCAAATGATTTTGGAGTAGGAATGAACATGTAGAGGTCTGGAAATGGACAGCTCTGAGTTGTTTGGCTATACTAGGGAACTAGGGAGAGGATTGGGGCACCTATGGAAACCCTAGTCCGAGGTTTGGGTGCACTGGTCTGTCTAAAGGGTATATAATCCATATTTTTAGGGTCATATGATTATGTGAATCGCTTATTGTATGTTGTGTATAACTCGTTGCTATGTGTCGAATGTTGCCAATGATCAGTGATGAAGAATAAACTTGAAAGTCCCCAAAAAAGAATCAAACACTAAAAAATAAAAATAAAAATGAAGGTGTCAGACTGTCCTCAGTGGCCACAATGGTGGACATACTAACTCAGTGATGTACTAGATCTCATACCTGATGTAGTTTTACGTGTGTGATCATGCCCTAGGTTTCTCTTGTGCTAGTCACACTTCATGAGAGTAATGACAAATAACTATTTTTAGAAGACATAGAAGAATGGTGGATGGAATAAAATACACTTATCTCCTATTTAGTGTGATACAAATGAACCAACCTTGTGCCTTTTGATGGAGCTAGATGGATGTAACCTTAAATTATAGTAGTACGTAGTTCTTGGTCCCTCATTATGTACTCATATCTTTATATATATATATATATATATATATATATATATATATATATGGTTATCTTGCATCATTATTTTCAAGGAACCGATTCAAAAATTAGTTTATAATGGCCGGTGAATAACCAAAATCAACTTTCAAATCGATGTCGAATTTCTAAATAAATATTTTGTGGAAAAGGAGATTTGGTAGGGTGCCATTTTCTTGTATTTCACATAGTTAGAAGGGTGTTAGAAAACCATCTATCTATAGTCAAATGAGCGAGTTATATGTCCATACTTTTAAGGTTAAAAAAACTATTTTGACGACCGTTTCTCCCGGGTAGGGTTCAACAACCATCTCTTCCATGGAAATATGCAACATTTCACCGATAATTAAGGTAAAAGAGATTTGATACATTTGAAATCAAAGAAGAAAAATAAAATCATCTGCATAGAAATATATATATATATATCATAGTACCTTCTTTTCATAATATTAACTTTCCATTACTATGTTGGGAATGTAATATCCCTTCATAAAAGGAGAACATGTAACTTAGAGGACAACCATTAACATCCTTTAGTTTTTACCCATATGTGTGAACCAAGAAAATGATTAGGAGAGAATGCTAGAGATAAAATTTAGAACCATCTAAACTAAAATGAAACAAATAAACCATTGGCGAAAAAAATTCTAAAACATATTCCTTCCTTCCCTAGTTGGACAACCATCCATTGTCTATCATCCTCCATAGGTTTTATGACTATCCATTATCTACCATCCAACCTAGGTTGTATGGCTGTCCATTATCTATCCTCCAACCTAGGTTGGATGCAAGAAAATGGACGGTCATCCAAACCAAGTTGGATGGTCATTCATCTTTGTTGGACATATGTATTAAACAGTGTCCATTTAATTTGGATGATTTTCTAGGGAGACAACCATCACTATACATTGGATGGAATCCATTGGCATTCCATCTAACCTTGTTCTCCTTCCATCGTGCCTATTTTGGGCGGTTTTCTCATTGAATTTGAATTACCATTCATCCCATGTATGTTGTGTTATTAAGACAGTCGTCTCTTTCAAAATTAGGCAAATAGTATCTCCTAGAAATTGACATAAAAATGTGGCATTCAAAAAAAATTCCCCCGAACCCCTACCAACGAGATAGGCCCCTAGACCCTAGAATGGGAGTACCGCCTTTTAATCAAGAGGCTATTTATTAAACTCAAACGAATATTTTCACATTTGGATTAGAAACATTTCCAAAATGCATGCATAAGTTCATTTTTAACTATAAATAATAGGTGAACTAAACCATACAAATGACTTTTCAAGTGAAATTTTAGGCAAACTGGGTGGTAGCTCGTTGCCAAAAATTCTCCATTTCTAATTTCGAAAATCCCTAATAGTTGTGAGTTTACAAAAATTTGTCACTAAAATTTTCCCTGTTCTCTTGTTCTAATTTCGTAGAACTAACCATGAAGAGGCCAACCACCAAAAATATGGAATGTTTAAGTGGCTAGAAAGTGCCCAAAAAGTTGTGAGAAAGTGTAAAAGGATTAGGGTTCCCCGTTTGGAGACCGGGGATCTGTCGAAACCCCGTAACTAGCTTGGCACGGCAAAATGTCAAATGCAAAATAACATAGATTGATGAAAACCGATTGCGAATGTATGTGGTTATGGTCGGAATAATAGTAGATAGTAGAATAAGATGGAAAGAAGATTGGGTTTAATTAGTACTTTCTTCACTCAAAACCATATGAATAGTAGTATTAGACAGGACTAAATAATGTCTAAACGCATGATTTTTTGTCGACATTGACTATTGGTTAAAAACACTCCTATGAGATTTATTTAGAATATGAATGTTAATTTTTGGGTATTCCCTAATAATGAAAGGATGAATATTAGGCTAAAGGAGGTTCAAGTGCTAAATATAAGTAGTTTGAGCTCTTAACAACTACATTTTACTTTAGTATTGTGCTAGATTGGATAGATTCTATGAAAATATGAATATTCAACATTAAAGTTATTTAAATCAAACTTACTATAAGAAATTATTTAAATCAAATTTACGTACATGGAACTATTTATTGAAAAAAAAAAAACCACTAATATAAGTCTTTTTGTACATATTTTGAAATTCCTTTTAAATGAAAAAATATAGCTCTAGCTCCCCTTCCCTTATCTATGGCTTTGTTGTGGTGGTGAAAGTTTCAAGATAGTTATTCTGTATAGCATGACACTATTAGTTTGTGCCTTACATCTCTTGTCATGGATAACTTTACGGGCATTGGGGTTTATGGTCCGAGGGTTTGATTTAGAATACAAACTAATGGAATACTTAGTAACATGAGTTTCCTTTATACGGAAAAAATCCTCTATTCATCCACCTTCCAAGCCCATGACATATACAAAGTCTTCTCCCACCATTTTTTTGTTGCAGAGATATCAAGGAACATGGACTTATCTTCATAATTAATAATTTGTTCTTGATTCTACTTGTACCCCACGAGTGGATCTCTTCTCTTTAGACGATGATTATGGAAGATAAAGTGGAAATTTACCCCAAAACTAGAGATTTTTAATTTTTGTATTTGATAAAACCCCGATGGAGATTTGATTTTTCATAGAGTTTTGTATTATCAGTCCCACTTTCGGGATATGAAGCCTTGCATCCCCCTTTCCAATCATGTTACTAAACTCTCCAAGTTAAACCTATTTAGATATGTTTTCGTATCTTCGTTTCCAATTTTGGGATGATAAATGCTTAATTTCCATTGGGGGTACTTTGGTTAAAATCATGGATATTGAAAAAAGACGTCCTTATATAGTATACCATGTATGCTTGCATCTTTGTTTAAAAGAATACTTTAGTGGATTGTCTGGTTTCTTTTGATCTTAATGTTGAGGACATAACTGGACTCTAAACATATAGTATGAAGGCTTCTAATTCAGATGCGTAACCTTTTTTTCTCTTGGTATTTTAGCTACGGATTTAAAGTTTGGGAATAAATAAGTCAAAATTTGAAATTTGTACTTGGAAAAATGTAGATCCTAGTCATGTGGTGGTTTAAAGTCATTCGGATTGTGAGTGTGAAGATGAATTTATGAATGAGGAAGATGTGGTTCTTGTTAATGAGGAAGTCATCCATTCCTCTACTCCAGTAGAGAAGGTTTCACTCAAGAGTTTAGAGATTGTGGGGAATTTTTCCCCTCCTCATGGTTCCACAGAGATCTGAACTAATTTGGATAAGAATAATTTTTAAATTATCCTATCATTTAAAACTAAGTAAAGTTTAAATCCAAACATCGGTGATTATTGGTCTACTTTGGGTAGAAAGAAGAAAGGGAAAATGGTTAATGAGTCTCTTAAGATGTATTTAAGATCCCATGGGATGAATCTCGGGGTTAGTTGGTGGTTTGTGTACATTTTTTTTTATGTTGTTGTTTTTGTTGTGTTTTAAATTGACCATATTTGCGACTGGTAGAGTCATCACTTTTTAATCCTCATTTATATAGTTTCATCTCCATTGGTACATATTGTAATGGGGTAGGGGTCCCTCAACCCTCTTTTACCATTAATAAAATAAATAGATTAAAAAGATTATCTAGTTGATTTTCCAATTTCTAATATTTAAATATGATTAATAGGGTAACAAATATTGGTAAATAAATAAATGAATTTTAATCTACTACCTTTCAAAATAAAATAAACTAAAAAAATAATATTTATACATAGTTATGCCTCTTTTGTAGGCTATTGAAAAATATATAAAATATAGAATATTTGAATAAGATAATATCAATCCTTTGAACAAATAAAATATTTTTACATAAAAACTATTCATCTTTTGCTTGTTAGGAGAAAAACTTCACATTTTCTTTTTAATTATGAAAATAGCTACCACAAAAATTCTGTTTTAAATAGAAATATAATAATACAATATTCTATCACATTTCCAAAATTTTCCAACCTAATTTGTAAGGAGGGAGCTAAGGATTCGTTATAAATACTAGGTGTTTTAAGATAAATCAAATAACATAAATAATATGGAAGGAATTATAAGAATTAAATGGAAAATATTATAGAATGAAGATTTCCAAACACTTTTTCCATACAACCTTTAAGAAAAAGGAGAAATCTTATAGCAAGATGAATTTCCTTAATTTATGAGGTATGTTACTAAAATTACTATCTATGAAAATTATGCACATATTTTTTCAAGAATTAAATTGTTATTTCTAAAAAAAAATTGTTATTAAGGTTGTTAGTATCAAAACCATGTAAATAGGGTATAATATGTTACGATTTTTTTTAACAACTCGTCAATATTTGTGAGTGGTTTCTTATTTTATAGGATATGTATTTCTTATATACATGTATTGGTGTTTGAAGGAGATAGATAGTATAGAAATATCAATTATTGTGTTAACACCTCCATTACAAGATGTTGCTATATTGTTATTTTGTATTAGAGCTATACTTATTCTAAACATATAATGGTGTTTTGATTACTTTTTGATCTCGCATTGGTATGTGCATTTAATGATCCAAATCGAGGATGTTTTATGCATGCTTCAAATGAAGCTTTGAAGTCCGGTCTACATTAGAAGGGGAAGAAATGTGGAAATTTATATCTACATGTGCTACGGTATTTCGAGTCTCTTGTTGTAATGTTTTCTTATCGAAAACATTCATCCACTCACCTCGACATGGATTTATTACATCCACCTTGCATATCGTTTGGAATTTTTGCATTAAATTCATTGGCCTATGTGAGCGGTTGGAGTCTTTTGTATTTGACTCAACATGTACATAGATCTCCATGCAAGTTGTTTCTAACGTTTAGAAAAGAATTTAACGAATAATTTCCATTTAGACACTACACAAATTTTAATTTCCAATCAAAATATCGGAGGTTGGATACTAGAGGAGGGAGGCATACTTTGGAGGAGGGAGGCATCGGAGGTTGGAGTATGATGAACCTCTCATTAGTCACCTGCGATGGGGCCACATAATGGTTTGGTAACATTTTTTGTTATTTGTTTGCTTCCAGTGTGGTACAGTTCATAGTTTTTAATAATTGGAAATTTCACATTGAGGGGGGGAACATGATCCAATGTACCATTTCCAGTTTTTAGTTTGTTTATGAGTAATCGAATTCAAGTAAATTTCCTATTTTGGTCCCTATGGTGAAATGTGATGAGAGATGATAATAGTTCTTGGCACATTATGATCTAGTTTTAGGTAAACCACTTGAAAAACTTCATTTTTTGTTTGTGGTACCCCAATTGAAAACCACCATTTTCGGTTCATGGTTAACCATTTGAAAACCATACAATAGGTTTGTGATCATCGTATGGTAAAAGTCACCTAATCGTGAAAGCGGGTGCAAGAATTAAGATATGATTTCCCCATGTTTGCCTTTGACCGGGGTGATGCTAGGAATTAAATTGTTATTGCTCACATTATTTTTGTTAGTAAGCTTGTTAGTATTAACAATCATGTAAATAGGATTTAATATGTTATGAGTTGTTTTAACAAACTCGCCAATATTTGTGAGTAGTTTCCTTTTTATAGGATATGTATTTCATATATATGTGTATTGGTGTTTGAAGGAGATATATAATATAGAAATATCAATTATTGTGTTAAATCCTCAATTATATTCTCATGTTATTTTATTAAATTTAAATGATTTATAGTATATATTCTAATCAAAAATTTATTTATAATTTGTAGTTGTAAATGCAGAAAAATATTTTTTTAATGTTTTAAATAAACTAAAAAAATAACTCATAAGAAAACTAATAAACCTCTATCATGATTAACCAATCTTGTGACAAATGTTTCTCTAGGATATTGATGGTATTTTGATATCTCCTCAAAATTCAATCCTTCCAAATGTAGAGTCCATAGTATTCAATGTTATATCATATGGATGAAGCAACAAGTAGTAGTGAACTACTATGAAATTATGTAGGCTTGATATAGACATATGACTCAAGTTTGTGTGGAAAAATATCACATGTACATAGTACCAAATGTCTTTTAAGAATACATCTATCAATAGTTTGGAAACATGAATTTTAAGGAAACTAACAACCAAACAACCTATCAATTAACTAAAATATCCTAAATCGTAATTCCTTGAGAGTGGGAAATCAAGTTATATTTATTAATTATTACTAACTAAATATAACTATAAAATAAAGCTAGAATTGAATTTCATGTTGAAAATATGTGTTTTTGTAATCGCATGGTGATGGAACCATCTATCTAAGAAGATCATATCTTACAAAACCATCATTCTTCATATAATGGTATTTTTGCATATATTTAAGAAAAAAAAATTTCAGCACTAAAAAAATAGAAATGAGATTCAAGTTAAGTTGGCAAGGTATACAAATTTGATGAGGAAATGTAGGGTGGATTTGAAATTTGTTATTTTTATAGGTGGAACCTTATCATCAAAAAATATTTCTCCATCGCGTTTTACATAGTGTAAATATTTGGTACGTCTAAACACCTTATTGAAGATGATTGTAATATTTTAATTTGATGATTATAATAATAAGGACATCTTTATGTGCCTATACCTAAAATTATTCCATTAAATAATACTCTTATCCTTCTCTACATTAAATATATTGCCTCTTAGAGATGGAGGTTGATATTTTCCCAATACCTAATCACTCTCGTACCAACTCATATAGTGACAAAGGTAGTATTTCATATGTTTCCACTAGAATGACTAATGAAGATATAAAATCACGTAGTTTAAGTAATTATCTTTTCGTGATTGGATACTAATATTCATATGAATACTAAGTAATAAAAGTACTAATTAATTAAAGTCTTCGGCCACCTTTCTTGCTTTCATTACTTCTCTTATTCTAACACCCTTAATTTCTCAGTCTTCCTTTTTATACAACGACTTCTATCATCCTTGATACCACTTCCCAACCAGGATGCCATTTCAAAAACCCTCATCCCCTTTGGGTGCCCCTAAACTCAATATAAATTGTTGACACTTTTGGGTCCTTTCTAGCAGTTTGAGCATCTTATATTTTTTTAAGTTGGCCTTTTCGGGATTAATTATGAAATTAAAGCTAGGGAATAATTTAAATATAAAGTTATTTCCACATAAGGTTGCATCCATCTACAACCATCCAAAGGAAAAAAGGGTTAGTTATTATGCATACACTTCACATGAGGTAAGTTCATTCTATTCCATTCACACATCTATAACATTTCTTTACATTTATCTTACTTGCATGCTATCAAGTGTGGCAGACACAAAAGCCACCTAGGGCACAATTAAAAAGACACAGAGAGAGAACTACATTAGGTCCGAGATGTAGTGTAGTGTTCATCATAAATTCACCATTGTGATAGGTAACGACAATCCAAACCCTCATTTTACATCTTTAGTTTATAGGATTTGATGTCTATTTGAGTGATCTACATTTCAATACTTCATTTTAGGTTTCTCGTGACTTCGGTGATCAATGTGCGATCTCATGATACTAAATGAGAATAAATAGTGACAATTTAGAGGAGGTTTACAGAGCAGTTTTATAGATATTGGTGCCTGAAATAGGCCTAGGGTTCCCGTTGTTACCTCGGTCTATCTCCAGGCACCCTAGTATAGCTTATTCTTTCATATCTACATATTTCGAGCTTCAGGACAATGGTTAGTGATTCATATTTTCCATATTTGTAGCTCTATACACCTATGGGATTTCCATGAATTAGCTAAGGCTTATGACCCTCTCTTTGCACTTAAGGTTTTTAATTTAGTGCTTAGTACTTATTATGATTCTTTATAAAGGCCTTGTCCTACCATAAAACATCATTCCACCTCATAAACCTTCTCATTTATCATCTTCATTATTCCAATGTCCATTTACATACACATTTTTCATGAATGATTCTTATTGGTAATATATTCCGTTTTATCCTAATTGAGATGACACTATATACACACATGATGGTTTGGATTGACTAGGATTTAGGATTGCTGAAATCTTTCCTTCACACTATGCTCCTTATAAATATCATAGTTTCATCGGCATCACTACTACGTATGGGCTTCATGTTTTTAATCTAGAGGGTTTCTTTCACGATATCCTCATGTTTCTCTGTTCACAATTAGACAATCCTTGATTGACTATATCAGCCACCCTAGATCCCGATCATATTGAAATTTCAGTTCATATGCCTTTCATCTATGTTTTCATTTGTAATGATTTTTCCCTCACTATTCACAAAATCTTACATGTTGGTATGCACATAGTCATCCACTACCCCGTTTCATTGATGAATAATAAGAAAAGGGTATGTACAACCTCTTCCATAATGGATCACTATTTAATCAACATGAAACTATTTATTATCATGTATATGATGCTTTACCTTTCGGTTTTGATCATGAATATGATGAACTCCTAGATAACGTTACTTTATCTCTTTTCTCATCACAAAATCGGAGGGCATAACACCTCTTTCTCCCCCCTCTAGCACAAACAAGTGTCTTATTTTCTCATCATGCCACACTTACATATCTCTCGTACACAATCATATCTTCATTTCTGTTGACACACTCATTTTCTTGTGGTTATTATAAGACTATTGAGGGATCTCCTCCAATACGAACCCATTCCATTTTTCCACTATATCTATCTACTACATACTCATTCATTCATGTATACATTTATCACCATCTATTTGTACATTATGTAACCAAAAATAATTAATCAACAAACACATTTGTAATACACATTTCAATTCACTTGCATCTTCATTTCTTGATGATGCACTCTTGTCTACAATTCACACATTACTATTGAGATCATACTATACCCATAACACTCACACACACATTATACATTCAAATTTACACACTACATGCTTCACACATCATGCATCATTGTAGACAAAAATCATGAAATTTGGGCATTATTTAGCCCAATCTTATACTACTATATAGAAGGTTATCAAGTGAATAATGTACTAATTAATCCCACCGTTTTCCACCTTCATTTTATATTTTATTTCATCATTCCCACACATTTCCTCCCAAATATCCATGTATTTCACAATTTTCTAGGAATTTTATCCTAAGCTCGGTGCCCATGCTTGTCTTGGTAGCCCCAAGGCACCCTTATCCCACCTAGTGTGCCCCTATCCATGTTCCACTTTCCCTCTTCTTGTTGGGGTTTTTATAGGCATTTTTCATCCTTATATTTTTCCCGATCGTCCATGTCGAGTTAATTACAAAATTAAAACAAGAAAACCCTATAAATATAAAATTATATGACCATAATAAGGGTCCTAGCATCACATACTACTATCAATCCATCTAGAGTTACATCCATTACATCACATAGTGTCATTGATCAAGGCTAGGAGATTTGCATCAACACACACAACATAGGGCGAAAAATTCTATTATATTTCATGCACACATGCTACTGCATTTTCTATAGTTATTATTTCTCGCTATTTCACAAATTATGACTATCACAAGAGGACCTAGAGGGGACGACATGCACACACACACCAGAACTACATCCAAGTCCAAAATGTATTGTAGCGCTCGGTGATAAGACCACTAGTTTGGCTGATGAGGTCAGTCCAATCAATTCATTCTGCAAATTTTATTTTTCTTAGATTTTGATACTTCTTTCCTTCTTTTAGATCATCATATGATTATTTGACACATCATGCCCAACTTAGCGAATCCAAAGTCTGCAATATACATGCAACATTCTAAGATACCTTATGACCATTTAAAATTCATATATGGAGCTTTTACATAGATCAAGGCACTTAATTTGCAATCCATTGCGCCCTAGAGTGCCCCAGTACCTTCCTACGCACCTCGATCAATTTAGATATTTCAGATCCAACCTTCACGGAATTTATGGGTGGCCATTCTTACTCCTAGATTTTATTATCGGACTGCAACAACCTCTTACGGTCTTCTTTAATAATCAAAGTCATTTCTCTTACTCGACTTTCATATTTAGGGTTTTATTCCACTTTTTGTAATTATTCCATACTGTCCTTAGTTCATATACTACAATATTTTATTCATGTTATTTAGATTAACTAGTGATTATACTTCTTATTAGTTTAGTTTTAATTTCAGTTAATCATTTTAATGAACATCACGTTCTTTCATAACACCTTTTATTGTTTTGCATTTGCATTTATCCATCATGAGTAAGTGTCATATGAAATATTCCTCTTATAATTCTATAGCTACTTTGGAATTTGATAGCCATGGGCATTCTTTTGTTGATAATATTACTACTCCTTACGGGTATAGACCTTCACCTTTGTTCATTCAGCTTCCATCTTCAAGAATGGATCCTCACACTATTGAAGATGATGTTTTCACTTATCTGTCCACCATTGACCATATTATTTTAGCACAACTCGTAATAAAGGTCAAAGCTCTCCCCCGATCCTATAGTCCCACCTGCTACCATTAGTGAACCATAAGACCATTCACATTCACTTGTTAATTCTCCTACATTAGGCATAGATGATTTTAGTGATATAATAGTTGTCCCTACATCTCCTTCTCCTCCTCATACAGTTGAATCTCAACCTCATGAAGCTCCACATGAATTAGCTCCTACTATCTGTATGATTGATATGGTCTCTTTTTCTTTACAACTTACTCCGGTTGTTACCAATTCTCTGATATTTCATATCGAGCATACTCCATAATACTCAGTTGCTTTACCTATTCCCCCACTATCTCCTTTTCTATACAAGATGCCACTTTGACGACCACTATTCACATGCTTGACTTAACCCCCTTCACGAATTTCACCACTACTTGTTATGGTACCATATAAGGGATCTTTCCTTTCTACGAATGTACTTCCACTAGGTACACCTCCATCATCTTCTTTAGTATGCCTTCCCTTTACCCGTAATCTTTTCATGAATAATTCTTACCGGGAACGCATACCCTTTGATATGTAAAGCATGGCCAATGTATGTTCACTTGGATGACATCTTTTGGCTTGGGTTTCAATTTTATGACTATCGCTTATGGCTTGAGTGTTTCCCATCTTGTTTTCCATCTCACACGTTATCCTACTACTTCTCCACTCACACTTAGCCAGTCTTGGTTACATTATATTACAGAAAACTTTTTCTTGATCGCATTGATACCACATTCCCCATGACATTCGACATGGTACCCATTTGTAGTATTTCATTTCTTTTTACTGATCCAATTTCACTATTTGGTATGTTGAAGGATGTCCATTACCTCCCTTCATAGATGAACAATATGCCATGGTCATGTATATTTTGCGCACTCACATTTATCTCTGTATGACTAACCAAATACCGTTGTTTATCGGGTTTCCCATGGCATTCCACATGAGTTTAAGAATAGTAATGATAATATTTATGATGATTTTGATCCTTTATTACCCTCTTTTATTAATGATACTCTGTACCGCATCCAATAAGTCCTTTATTAATGCGCTTAGTTTGCCACTCTCGCTATCATACTTCCCCATCTTATACACACCTATGGGAAGCCATACATGCTTTGCAACATGAGTGTAATTCCATGGAAGTGATAATTACGTCTTTCCTTACTCAACTTAAAAAACTTAAGGATGCCTCTCCGTCGCATGGTCATACCCCTCTTACCCATCATACATTGTCTACGACCCTACTTGTAATCTTATTAACCCTCCCGGTATACTACTACCCCACCCCTTATCTTTCCCGTCGATGCTACACTAGATGACATTTTTCAGCATCTTCTTAATCATCAAATGATCATTTTGCCTCCCAATCATTATTATCCTCCTTCCTAACTAGTAAAATATTGTGATCGTCCCTTTTTCACTACCATCGTATTTTAGGAAATCATACTAATTCTTCTTGCACTATAGCCCATATTATTAGAGAGCTCCAACAACTAGGCCTCCTTTAATTTTCTACACAACCTCCTTCTAATCTACATTTAATCCATCGACTTATTCGACTCATGTGTTCCAAACTAGAACTACCCATGAACCACCTTTGAGGCATCCTTTCATTAGTCATTCACCATCTTCCCCATTGAATTCATTGCTCCCACATGTTTTTATATCTCATTCTTCATCCTCCATTCATCCTTCAAACACACATAGATTACATTCACTAACGCCAATTTTATCTATTGTATCCTTGTAAGTATATTATGGACCTCCACTTTCATCATCACGGAACCAATCGAGGGACCTTCCACCCTCAACCTTATTGGTTGAATTTTTCTTCATACATGCTTGGGGAAAATAACCTTTAGACAATCCCCACTTTTCTCATGTTAGCATAGTTGTTTCTATCATCTTTACATTCTCATACATTCATTTCTTTACATACACTTATGCATGACATGTTATAACAACGTCATTACCCAATGATGCAATCTTTTTCTTTGGTTCGCACTAAATTTTTGAGAGATTACCATTACACTCGAACCCCACACATTGCACTATAGGTTCTATTGGTGCTCAATTTAATCTCGCCCCGTTTGCTCAAAAAAATTCTCAATCTTCTTGGTTTGTCATATTTTCTATCCCCCGTATTGATGCGTGAAATATCTTTACTTCATTTAGTTTCCATGATCAGTCCTTTCCTTTGATCGAGGATCACATTAAGTCCAGATATTTTTTTCATTTCTCTATCCATGAGAAAGAATTTTTAATTTGAGCATAAATTCAGTTTTTCCCTTCCTTCTATTTTTCCACAGTCATGTTTTGTTTTCCCTATCAATTTTTGTCCCAACATATGGGGAAACGTGGTCCTTTCGATTCAACGAGCTTTGACAGGTCTTTTTGGTGAAATTTTCCACTTTTGTCAAATTTGTAAAAAATACCAAATTAGCCCCATGGCCCCGATAGCCTCTGATTGTATTCAACAAATATGAAGTGGTAGGGAAAAAGTCTTATTTTGACCTTAAAGAAGGACACGTGGTATCTTTTCATGTTACAAGTGGGAAGGCGAGTCAGCAGAACATTTTTAAGTTTTTTGACCTCTTTGTACAAGGGAGAAAAGTTATTCAATAACCTGCAACTCCTTCGCGGACCACATCAAAAATTAGAAGTAGAAAGGTGTGTCACCGAGGCATTTTGAAACTCTAAAGCCCACTTCAACTCAAAATCCTAGACACATGGAGGGTCGGTGCTCATTTGAGGATCCACCTTTGAGATTTACCTTAGCAGATTGTGTGCGGGAGACATGTGGAGGCTTCCGTTGGATCCTACCCATACTTATACTTTTTCGGTGGTCGATGAAACTTTCTCAGACCCTAGCCAGGTGGAACCTTCCGCTAGTCCTTAAACTCTTTCAAAAAAATTTCCGGACTTAGACACGTGGTGAGCTCCGCACTTTTTAGGCTCTCCGATTTTACACACCATATCAAAAGTGCACCAAAGAGACACATGGAGGCATCCACATTCTCTTTTTTATACTAAGAATTTTTCAAAGGCCAAAAGATAATTTTTTTGGGCCTAGGACACGTGGAGAGCTTGCACTCATTTAAGGTCCCACCTCTAAACTCCAACTTTGAAATTGTGCCAAACAAACACATGGAAGGCCCATGCTCATTTGGGAACTTTCCTCTAGTACTTCACCTTTGCAGTTGCGCCAAGGAAACACATGGAGGTTTCCACTAACTCCTCTTTGCACTTGGTCAAATCAAACTCACAGAGTAGGTATGTGGAATAATCTATGAGATGACATTCATTTCTAAGAGGCACAAATGTAGGAATCCATGTGAGGGAACTCATTCCTTATGGTGTTTCCTTGAGGGTGAAAAATATTTTTTTCAGATCCAGCTATACAGAGCCACCTGAAAATGATTAAAAAGGGGATTTCTCGCATGAAAAAATAAAAGAATGATTAGAAGGATTGTCAAAAGGCTATGGCATGGAATCCCAGTCATGGTTGAAGGTCTGAGAAATGTGATTAGTTCATGATTTGTCCACCTGGTAGCTTTGGGTGTAAATTTGTTAAACATCACTTTTTGAGACAAATTGGTAACAAGCAAAGGATTCCTCGAATATTCTTCTTTTTGGGGGAAAATTTGGGATGAGTGAGTGAGTGAATTGTATAAATGCAATTAGGATACTCTTGTAAATGTTGAAGGGTTTGATTTTTACGAGAAGTTTTGAAAAATCCCATATTCCTTAGAGACCATGTGAGAAACATGTTAATCTCTTGTGTTTTATATTTGATCGCGTCAAGATGGTTGCGAGTGTAAATCCATTGACAAGCTCTAAGACTATTTAAGAAACTTTCCCTATGAGATAAATCTAATAGATTTCAAATTTATCTGTGTTGATCTTAGGAAAAATTGTGTCTACTTTTATTTCATAATGTTTTCAAATGGTTTTGATGTTTTTGTTGCAATATTATGATAAAATCCTCCAAATCACACATGATCTCTTCCCTGTAATAGTTTAGTGGCATTTACAATTTCATTACGAGAAGAGCCTTCATCCCGTAGTGAGATAAATAATTTAAAAGCACTCTCTTGTCATTTTGTTGATAAATATTGTCTATAAGCCTTTGATAATATCTTAGGTGTGAGGAATCATGGGTCTTTATTGTTTAATTTAGTCTTTACTTGAGCCTTCATGTTGAATTCTAAAAGATTTTGTGAAATCGTGCATCTAGGACTCCATTGATGCACACCTTCCGGTTGAAGGAAAATTTTGGCTGTTCTCGAGGCATTCATGCATGTAGTCTTCCAATTGTTGTAAAGGTTATCAAAGATCTGGTTAAAACAACTTCATATCGCTTAATCCCCACTTTGAAATTTTCAAATAACCATGAATCCTACCTAAATTACCCATGTTTTTGCCATGTATCAACAAATGAAAAAAATCCTACTGCAAAAATATACGAGAAGAAAGAAGGTTTTAAGTGTCTTTAATAACCTAAACCATGTTTAGAAAACATCTCCACTCTTTAGACGTGACAACTCATGAGAGTTAAATTGTGGTGCATTGATCATATTTTCTCAAGGTTCCCTTAAAAATTATGCAAAGAAGGATCTCTTCATTTTCCTTCACCAACAGAGGTTACAAAATGGGTCCTCTCACCCTGGTCGAAATGCATGACCTAAAGTAGTGGGGATAGAAAAATTCTATTATATGGTACTATCCATTTCTCCATCGCTTGAGTGAAAAAGAGCCACCGTATCCCTTCCCCACTACAAAATGACTTATGATTCATCTATCTCTGAGTTTCTTGTTAAATTTTTGATGTTGCTTGCTTCCAAGGAGAATCAATTTTGATACCAACACCATTCCGCACCACTACCGGGATCTTCAAAGGCATTCTTATATTTCTCATTGGTAATCTTTCTTACATGCTATAAGTGGAAATACATTGTTTAAATGTCATCTTGTGTTGATATTTGTAAGAATTGTGCGAATTTATAAGTTTGTGTTGAATATTTCTAGTTTCTAGTAGTTATTGCACTAAATTTGTATCATTAGTGGTAAATATTGGTAAAGGAAGGTATGATCTGTTAAGCTTTGTAGGAATTAAGTGTTGGGAGATATTTGGTAAGTCATTTATAGTGCATTTTCAAAAATAAGCTGAAAATCCTTAGTGGTGACTCTGTGTTGTTTTAAATATTGATAAATACCGAGTGCCTTAACCTTTGTTTTAAGTGAATTTGTCACTAATATTTGCAAAGATGGAAGGAAGAATATCTATCTTCACTAAGGACCATACTAGAAATTTGTTTCTAGAACTAGGAAAGACAAATTTACAAGGAAAAAGAGTCTGGAAAATAGTTGGAGATTAGGAATCAAGAGGAGAGTTATCCATTATGGAATGTGATCAACCTGTGGTAGAGGATTACCATTCTTCTTCAAATGATTTTGAATCAGGTAATATTTATATAGAATTGAATTCTCCAACTATAGAGGGTCCTTCATTTGTGTCTGATAAGTGTATTCCTCAATGCATCCGGTATTTTCTAAAGTTGATAAGGGTTTCCATGAGATAGAGTTTTTAGAGGACATTCATTTTTAAAATTATACTCATGTGTTCTAAATACCCCTTGTCCCTAATCATTTTGTTTCTCCCGTGAGATCACCCCCTCAAGGTAATATGGCCCAACGCCCACCCAAACCTCAATTTGTTGTCAATACTTTTGGTCCTATAAAGTTTAGAGGTATGGCTAGATATCCATCTCGTAGTTCCACAAGATTTTAGAAATAAAATTCCTAAATTTCATGGAAATAATTCTATTACTGGTGATCAAAACATAAAGCTTTGTGTCAATATGATGGAAGTGCTCCGTTTAAGAGGCCTATTTGAATATCTGTTACCGATATTCATCTGAAATCCTGCTTCTTAAACTAGGTGATTTAGGACAACACAACCAGCAGCTTGCAATACTTTGGCCAAAGATTCTCACATGCTTAGCATGATCATATTCCTAGATGGCATACTCATCAATGGAATATGTCCTTCACCCCACTTCATCTGTTACCTAGAATGGTCTTTTCTGACTTCTGTCAGTCCTCTTGTCCAAGGTTGAACTTTAACCCAAGATAGCAATATGAAAGAGTATAGAAAGGCACTCGTGATGACTAAAGGTACACAGACATACCTTATCGACCCTAGTTGACTGTGTGTGTCTAGTTACCTTTAGTCTTCATGAGTCACTCCGTATACAAGGTCATATTCCTAACTTGGTCCAAAGTAAAACTGAGGCCAAGTCCAAGCTTATGTAAACCTAGATGATTCAATTTGGAAGGGTGTTGCAACATGTCAGTTGCAACATTGTGTTGTCATGAAGGCCCAACCTTCATGAAGACACCTTATTGTAGCTAGTGTGTACCAAAATCCTATGGAATCCTCCCATCTATTGTTACACATCCAGCTAAAAGTTTGATTAGATTCTTATCTTTAGTATTTTTAAGAATAAGTTTCATAACCTTGCTGATCCTCTAACCTCATAGTTCATTATAGTTGCATAGCTATGAATGACTTGAATTATCTCATAGCTTAATATGCATTCACTCCTCCTTACCAAAGGATTGCATATTCCTTTCTTAGTTCATTAATTAAAGCTTCTGACTTATAGTCCTCTACAGCTTAACGATGTAAGATTAACTTACTGAGCTTAATCAAGTCCATTTGCAAATAATTTTAAATTCAGGTTCCCTTTACATTAGACATCATTTGAATGAGGTCTATTTCCCAAATGAATGTACTCATTTATTTAAAATTACCTTACTTTAGTTTAAGGTTTGTTAAGAGGGGATATGATTCCTCCTTCGAATATCCTTTGGGTAAGACACCCCAAGGAGTTTTATCGAAATTTGAATACATAATTCATTTGTCCTTTCCTTAGTATTCATTAGTTTAGAATCCAATTCCGTATTTCATTTATACAAGAGTTCATATGTATTTTACTCTTTTACTAATGTCAATTTAAAAGCCCATATTGACCTAAGTATTAAGCAATTGCACATTCCAACTTAAAAGTTGTATTCAAGTGAAGAATAGACGTTATGTCCTTTTAAATCTAACAGCCATCATTTGAATAAGTACAAATTCAATGAATAAGAATATGTTCTCGATTATATTTCAACAATTCAATAATGGTACAACATTTAAAATAACACACCATTCCCTTCTCTCATTCCTCAAGGTAAAATATATACATTTTACAAGTCCAAACAACCGGACTTCATTCATGCCAATCAACATTGATAACTCAAAAGAAAGAAGAATACAACTTTTCCTTTTTCCATTTCCTTCGAGAAGAATAATAAAAATCTCAGAAAAGATCCATCCTTTAGTTAATCAGAAGAAGCATCATAAAACAACATGTCTTCATTATTACTCACGGAATCCATCTGCAAAATTTACTAGCACGGGTCAGTTCATCGAACTGAGCATATTAAGCACTTATCATTAAAATGAGGTGCTCTTGACTAACTGTCTCAATAAATAGCATCAAAATCAGAAAATGCTATTAACGAATAATTCCTCAAAATAATTACAGCAAACATGCAATTATATATCACCATTTCCTTAATCAAGCTTCCTTTAAAAATGAAAAGATTTTATTGCATATTTAGACAAATATTACAAAGAATATTTTCTCTAAATAATCTCATATTAGAAATATTTATAAAATCTGATATATATATATATATATATATATATATATATATATTATATATATATTACTTGTTCAATGCAATCACTTTGTCAATCTCATTCCATCATTATAAATGGGATTCATATAATGACTTGACTAGAAACTTAAACATAACTCCTTCATCTTTATACTACTCACTTGATTTCAACCAAATCAAATGCGAAGAGAAAGGCAAGTCACATGTGGATTCCATATCTCTTTAACATAATTTTAGATAGGATACGAAGGAAAAAATACTTCCAGCTTACCTACTCTTTAATCCCTTTTATTTAATTACAACCGAACTGGTTGATCTTATACAAGAAGAGAACAATTAGAGATAACAGTCAAGGAGAGAGAGAGAGTTGTTTAAAAGTCAATAATCGAATGAAAGAAAGGAGATTCACATTACTTATTTCCAATATATATAAATGAATATCAAACTATGATGTGCAAACCTGTTTTAAATAGGATAATTCTTCCCACGCTAGACTATTACAGTCTTAATAGCTTACTAACTACCATTGAAGAAAAGCATTCTGAATTCATTTTTACAACTAAGCAAAAATATTAACAACAACTGAGCTTCCAATTACAACAAACGTTAGTGGTTGTATATACTAACAGAAAACATATTCCATCTAAATATAAAATGATTAAGAGTTTATAACCAAGCATACATGGTCCCAAATCTTCCAGGCTGAGAAGTCATTTTTCAATCACAAGAGTAAGGAGTCTACTCAGGTTTAGTTTTTAATGGAAACAATGAAGAAGTCTAACTCCACTAAATATATAAATATTCATCATTGAGTTTAAAGGAAAGTAAAAATTGTACGCTTTACTCCAATCCATCAAATAGACAGATTACTCTATTCCAAGTTTGATAAGAATTTATTTTCAAACAGCCATACATGGGTACCGAGAACAAAATAGGAGGAACATTGTATCAATTTAAAACAAGCAAATGTAAAGATGATACGATAAACCTATTATTCCTACAAGAACCCACTTCACAATTTAAATCTGTATTATGAACAAGGAAGAACAGTTCACAAAGTTCTGTCATAGCATTCTCACGAAATCCATAACCTTTGAGTATATATATATCTCAGAAAATAGTATATGTATCACTCATTGCCTTCAGCAAGTT
This sequence comes from Taxus wallichiana var. yunnanensis, assembly GCA_018340775.1. NCBI lineage: Eukaryota > Viridiplantae > Streptophyta > Pinopsida > Cupressales > Taxaceae > Taxus > Taxus wallichiana. Next base: position 346,663,320 of record CM031244.1, on the reverse strand, counting down.
CAAACCAACAAGAGTCAACAAAACTGAATACCCATTACTTTTGAAATCAAACAGCAGAGACGAAATTCATTTCATTTAATATTTCAACAAAGGAACATCCACTACCTTCAAAATCAAAACAACAGAGATGAAATTCATTTCATTTACTATTTCAACAAAGGACACCCATTTACTCATGTATGCATCAAGAAAATACCCAAATCGCATTTGTTTTCAAACAACTCAAGAAAAATATCACATCTAAACATATCAACATATTTTCACAAGAACACACATTTATAAGAGCAGAGTTCTTTTAATGAAGACACTTAATAAAGAGAAAAAATATTTAAAGAAAAGAGCCTAACATGCCTGTATAATTTCTTGTTAGCTCGTGGAAGGTCACAACCAAGCTTCTCCAAAGTTTCTTCCCTCCAAACAATGTTATTCACCAGTCCTTCAACTACTTCCATGTTTCCATAGGTCCAGAAACCACTCGGAGGAAGTCGAAACAACAATGGCCGAAAACAAACTTGCAGGCTCAAAAGAGCAACAAAATGCAGAGAGAGAAAACTGAAACCCAAATGAATAACAATAGCTCACAAAAAATTCCTCTTTCCTCTTTCCTAGGTGGCTGGTTACCAAAACCAAGGCAAATAAATGCATTGAATGCATTTTCTCCCTCTTTCTCCACGCCACCACCGACTCAGATTTGGTGAGTTCTTTCTTATAAATTTGCATGTAATTCAAATTTAGTTGTATTGCTAGTTAGATGCCTCTAACTTCCTTGCTCCCGCCAAACTTGGCATTTAAAACTACAAGGACTGCAATTAAAGTCCTTCATTTAAGTTTAAACCTTCCCCCTTATCCTCCCACTTGACATGTATCCTTAGGTCCCTTTTAGGACTAGCAATAGTTTAGGTCACAATTAAATAGTTAGGTTTCCTTCTAGGTCGTAGGTCCTTAGGATCCACCTTAGGTTAGTTTACAAACCTTTTTAAATTAAAATCCTTATAGGATAAAATATTATTTCATAGGTTAACACATAACCCTTACCAATTCCATAACAGGTTCCTAGTAGATTTTACCACCTTAGGCTTAAAACCGATATAGTGCAGGACATTCCATCCAAGGCCAAATATATGCCTTAATATCCTGTATCAACCCTTTTTCTATCTTACGCTTTCCAGTGTTACAACTCATATGTATCCAGGAAATCAAACCTTACCATTGGTAGCATGGTGCTAAGCAAGTATACCTAGTAACTGGGTTCTTTAAAAATGTACAACAATCTCTAGCTCGGTTCCAGACTTTATTTTATTGGAAAGTCACCGACAAGATGACAATAAAGAAGGCTGAAGCATACCTTGGATCAATGGAATTGATTCAAGGTGTGCTGTCACATAATTATGAGTTCATCAAGTACAAAAGCAATTCTGCAGGTTCACAACTTTGCAAACACAAGTTATAATGACCTCAGTCCCAAGTAAACAGAGTTACAGTATGCAAGGGTTCAAAACAATAATACATGATTTTCAAGATTAAAGGATACACCTTCACATGACAATTTTCATTTCCACAGTTACAGCATCACAAAAATAAGTTATCATAGTAACTACCAAGATCAAGACATTACATACCTCCCTTCTTAAAAGAATCATCATCCCAATGATCAAATTAGTCAAATCATAGAGTTTTAGGACAAAATTCAGTTATCGTCCTTCCATTCATATGTTCATAACAGAACAAAATTTAAGTCTTCAAAATAGTATTTTAAAATAACCATCAAATAGTTTAGTAACTACCCAAGTTTGGCAGAATTATCAGTTTTTCGAACTTAATTTCGATCAAACAAGTATGGAAAAGTAGATCTCATTTCTTTGAGGTTCTCCCAAGTTACACTTTCTTCGCTAAACTGGTCCCACTGGACCTTACATTGTTCCACTTCACGATTTCTTAAGTGCAAATGGAAATTTCCCAAAGACTCAAATGGGCTTAACCACGATTATTCTGGGGTCTTCAAACTACAAGGAATCCCAATTCAACACATGTGATCAATCTGACACGTATTTCTTAAGCAAGGAAATATGGAAAACATCATGCATTCGTGATAAAGTAGGGGTAAAGATAAATTATAAGCTACGGGATTGATTATTTCAACAATTTCAAAAGGTCCCACATAATGAAGTGATAACTTGGCAGCCTTGCCAAAAGTTATAAAACTCTTTTTCAGCTTAACTCAAGAAAGACCTTCTCACCAAGTTTATAATTCCTATTAACCCACTTTAAGTCTGCGTATAACTCTTTTTCCCCTGTTGAAATGTCCTTTAAATGTTCATGAATCATTTTAATTTACTATTCCATTTTCGTGAGGATTTCTGGCCCAATTATTTCTCTATCCTCTACGTTGTCCCAACTAATAGGGGTTCTGCATTTCCTTCCATACAATGCTTCGAAAGGTGTCATCTTTAAAGAGGTGTGGTATGTATTATTATAAGAAAATTCAACCAGCGGGAGGTACTCCTCCCATTTATACTGCTGGTCCATGCAATACATTCTTAACATATCCTCTAAAACTTGATTGACTCTTTCAGTCTGTCCATCCATTTCCGGATGATATGCAGAACTGAAATTTAGTTTAGTTCCCAAGGCCGCATTAAGCGTTTTCGAATCTTGATGTCATTCTTAGATCTCTATGTCCGATATGATCAATTCGTATTCCATGTAACTTGAAAATCTCATGTACAAACCTTCTTGCTAACACTGGTGAATCATCTTTCAGATTACCAGCAATAAAGTGTGCCACTTTGGTTAGTTTGTCAACAACAACCAGGATGATATCATGTTTATTCCTAGACATAGGTAATCCTTGAATGAAATCCATAGTTATCACTTGCCATTTGTACTGCGGAATGCTATGGGGGTACAGTAATCCAACGGATGCATATGTTCTACCTTAACATGTTGACATTCCAAGCAGTGTGTCACAAATTCCATCACATCCTTTTTCATTCCCTTCCAGAAATATTGTTGCTTTATATCAACAAGCATTTTCGTAATGCCAGGGTGTCCAGAAAAAGGTGAATTATGAAATTCAGCTAATAATTTCTTTCTTAAATCATTTTCCAAGGGTATATATACCCTATTTTCAAACCGCAAAATTCCTTCATTGTCAAAACGAAAACCTTTATACTTTACATCTTTTGGATCTCAGCAAAGAAGTGTTGTTTTAACTTGCTGAAAATAAGAGTCAGATTCCATGACACTTTTCACCTCATCTTTAAACTGAGTTCTTAATGTTATAAGAGTAAAAATGTGCTTCCTACGGCTCAGAGCATCTGCTACCCTATTTTCCTTTCCTTTAATATAGCTTATATCAAAATCATATTGAGATAGAAATTCTAACCATCTTCGTTGTCTTGCATTCAGGTTTGGTTGAGTAAAAATATACTTCAACCCCAGATGGTCAGTTTTTAGCTCAAAAGGCTTACCAAGAAGGTAGTGCCTCCACATTTGAAGTGCATGAATGATGGTAGTGAGCTCTAGGTCATGTGGAGCATAATTCTATTCATGTAACTTGATTTTTCTACTTTCATATGCTATGACATGATCATTTTGTAATAGAATACCTCCGAGACCCTCTCTAGATGCATCTCATTACGACTGTAAAATCTCCATTCGAATCAGGTACAATCAAGATAGGTTTTGTAGTTAACTGATCCTTTAAAATATTAAAGGAAAATTCACATTTGTGATTCCAAACAAATTTCTTATCTTTCATTTGTAATGAATCGATTGGTGCAGCAATCTTAGAAAAGTCCTTGATTTAACTTTGTATAGTACCTGCTAGGCCCATGAAGCTTCTAACTTCATGCACATTCTTGGGTGCAGGCCACTCAGTTATAGCTATGATCTTTGAAGGATCTACAACTATCCCATTCTTGCTTATAACATGTCCTAAATAATGCACTTCTGCATCATAAAAGGAACATTTAGACAATTTACCATACAACTTTCTCTTTCTCAAGATTTCTAGTACTATCTTTAAATGCTCTTGATGCTCTTCGACATTTTTGGAGTATATAAGAATGTCGTCCAAGAATACAAGCACAAATTTGTCCAAGTATTCTTGAAAAATATTATTCATCAAATTCATGAAGGTGGCAGGTGCATTCGTCAACCCAAAAGGCAACACTGTGAATTCATAATGTTTGTACCTTGTTCTAAAAGTTGTTTTATGAATGTCTTCCTCTTTTATTCTCAACTGATGATATCCAGATCGAAGATCTATTTTCGAATAAACTGATGCTCCACGCATCTGATCGAACAGATCATCAATCCTAGGAAGTGGATATCGGTTCTTAATGGTTGCCTTATTCAACATTCTGTAATCAATGCACAATCTAAGTGTGTCATCCTTCTTCTTTACAAAAATTACCGGCGCTCCCCATGGTGAGACACTCGGTCTTATCAACCCTTTGGTCAAAAGTTCCTGTAACTGAGCCTTAAGTTCCACCAACTCAATGGTGGTCATTCTATAGGGTGCCTTGGATATGGGCTCAGTTCCTAGTTTGATCTCAATTGCAAAGTCAAACTCTGCTTTTTGGCGGAAGACCTGGTAATTCTTCAGAAATACATCACTGAAATCTCTTAACAATGGATATTTTTCCATAAATTCATTATCTTCCTCGGCAATTTCTGTCATTTTTATAGCATACAAAGTGCAGCCTCTATTTTTAGCCCTTTTTAGTTGCATAGTTGTTAGTTTCCTAACTGTAATCCCACGTTTTACACCCTGAATGACTGTTGTTTTTTGTAGGTCATCAAAACAACAAATCTATTTTTCATAGTAGTCAACCTTCACCTTATGTTCCACCAACCAATTAACACCTATAATTACATCATATGACCCCAAAGGGGTAACATACAGGTCAACTTCTGTGGAGAAACTAGGCAAGTCAAGGACTGCCCCAAAAAGACACATATCAACTGTATGGACAACATTATTTCCATAATGTACCATCCATGTCTTATCCATTCGTTCAGCTTTTATTTTTAATTTCAATGCCAAATTAGTAGGTATAAAACATTCAATAGCTCCAATATCAAAAATTATAACCACAGTATACCTTGAATAACTTACCCGAAACTTCTATGGGTGTGACTTGCTTTTCAGCTTGTTTGTTAGCCACCGCAACATGTATCCTATGCTACTAATCATGATTGTCCTTCTTCAAAGGACAGTGACTCATGTAATGGTCCTTTCCATAGTTGAAAAACCTCCAACAGCCCCTTCCTAGGCTCAAATTTATTTCTAGCCTTGAAGTTATCATTCTAGCTTCCATAGGACTTTTGTCCATTACCACTATTTTTGGTAAAGTCATTCTGCATACTAGTAATAGGTTTGTTCATTCCTGTTTTCTTATTGTTATCCACAAAAATATTGTTTTTCATGTCGAACCTCTTCCAGGGTCCCTTTTTAGGTGCAAGAGATGAAAAAGAGTTGGGAATCTTCTTCCTAACCTCCTCCCTATGAGCAGAGATTGCTCTCAATTTTTGTTCTTGTCTTATTACATTTTTGTCAACTCCTTCTATAGTGGTCGGGTCATGGACATCCACCTCGCCACCAATGATGGGATTCAGCCCCATTATGAACTTTCGTATCCTAAACTTCTCATCATCTTGGTACTACGGTACATACTTAAGGAGTTTAGTAAATCCTTCCCAATATTCCGCATCACAAATCGCTTTTCCTTGAGACAAGTTTTGAAATTCAGTCATTTTCTGATCAAAAAAGAGTTGAGGCAGCCATTGTTTCCTAAAGTAACTTTTAAATTGATCCCAAGTTATTTCTATTTTGACAATGTTTAACTTAGCCTTACGGTTGTCCCACCATGACAATGCTTCATGAGAAAGTTGATATGCTCCCCATATCACTTTTGTCTCCTCGGAGAAGTTTCTTGTTGCAATGTAATTCTCCATTTCACTGAGCCAATTTTCAGCCCCGTCCCTAAGTGTAGTTCCATCAAAATTTGGAGGACTTATTATTTTTATATCATTTGTGAGTTCAGCCACTAATCTTGCCCTTTTATTTTCAGGCTGATTAGGAACGTTCATGTTACTATTATCAACACCCAGATTTCCTCCATTGGTGTTGTCCACAAGAGGTGGCTAATCATTAATATCAACATCTTCTTCCTCCTCCTCATTTCCCATTTCTTGTTGTTCCAAAACAGTCAGATGATCCCTCATATCTAGCAAGGCAGTGAGGATCTCATCTAGGTTGTTCATAGCATTCCCTCTTATTCTAACCATTTTCTATTCAATAAGAAAATGTAAACCTTATCAAATTGTGGACTCATTAGGTCCAAGAGCTGCAACCTTCAACTCTGATACCAAGATGTAACATTCCCATTTTAAGACATTAGAACAAGGGAATTTTTTTAATTTTTTTATAACGTTCTCTGCTCTAAATTACGTAATTCAAAACACATGTTCAAGTTTTAATAATTGTTCTCTATTATAAATGATGTAATTTAGAACACACAATGTTCTCTATTTGCATATTCATAATACGGATCACACATTCCATGCCATTCAATCATATAACAAATAACCATATGCTGCTGTAATGACTCGAAGAACTACCGATCTCCCATTTCATGGCTCGAGTTTCATCGATCTCTCATTTCATGACTCGGCTACTTACCGATCCTTCATGTTAATCCATGCATTGTATACTAAGTATACTTGGTTCCCTTTACCTTTTCGGTTATTGAAGTGCTCCGTTTAAGAGGCCTATTTGAATATCTATTACCGATATTCATCTGAAATCCTGCTTCTTAAACTAGGTGATTTAGGACAACACAACCAACAACTTACAATAATTTGGCCAAATATTCTCACATGCTTAGCATGATCATATTCCTAGATGGCATACTCATCAATGGAATACGTCCTTCACCCCACTTCATTTGTTACCTAGAATGGTCTTTTCTAACTTTTGTCAGTCCTCTTGTCCAAGGTTGAACTTTAACCCAAGATAGCAATATGAAAGAGTATAGAGAGGCACTCGTGATGACTAAAGGTACACAGACATACCTCATCGACCCTAGTCGACTACGTGTGTCTAGTTACCTTTAGTCTTCGTGAGTCACTCCGTATACAAGGTCATATTCCTAACTTGGTCCAAAGTAAAACTGAGGCCAAGTCCAAGCTTATGTAAACCTAGATGATTTGATTCGGAAGGGTGTTGCAACATGTCAGCTACAACATTGTGTCGTCATGAAGGCCCAACCTTCATGAAGACACCTTATTGCAGCTGGCGTGTACCAACATCCTACGGAATCCTCCCATCTAGGGTTACACATCTAGCTAAAAGTTTGATTAGATTCTTATCTTTAATATTTTTAAGAATAAGTTTCAGCAACCTTGTTGATCCTCTAACCTCATAGTTCATTACAGTTGCATAGCTAGGAATGACTTGAATTATCTCGTAGCTTAATATACATTCACTCCTCCTTATCAAGGATTTCATATTCCTTTGTTAGTTCATTAAATAAAGCTTCTGACTTAGAGTCCACTACAACTTAACAATGTAATATTAACTTACTGAGCTTAATCAAGTCCATTCGCAACTGATTTTTAATTCAGGTTCCCTTTACATTAGACGTCATTTGAATGAGGTCTATTTCCCAAATGAATGTATTCATTTATTTACAATTACCTTACTTTAGCTTAAGGTTTTTTAAGAGGAGATATGATTCCTCCTTCCAAATATCCTTTGGGTAAGACACCCCAAGGAGTATTAACAAAATCTGAATACATAATTCATTTGTCCTTTCCTTAGTATTCATTAGTTTAGAATCCAATTCGTTTTTCATTTATACAAGAGTTCATATGTATCTTACTCTTTTACTAATGTCAATTTAAAAGCCCATATTGACCTAAGTATTAAGCAATTGCACATTCCAACTTAAAAGTTGTATTCAAGTGAAGAATAGACGTTATGTCCTTTTAAATCTAACAACCATCATTTGAATAAGTACAAATTCAACGAATAAGAATATGTTCTCGATTATATTTTAACAATTCAATAATGGTACAACATTTAAAATTACACACCATTCCCTTCTCTCATTCCTTAAGGTAAAATATATATGTTTTACAAGTCCAAACAGTGGACTTTGTTCATGTCAATCAAAATTGATAGCTCAAAAGAAAGAAGAATACAACTTTTCCTTTTTCCATTTCCTTCTAGAAGAATAATAAAAATATCAGAAAAGATCCATCCTTTAGTTAATCAGAAGAAGCTTCATAAAACAACATGTCTTCATTATTACTCACAGAATCCATCTCGCACAATTTACTAGCATGGATCGGTTCAATCCAGCATTTTAAGCACTTATCATTAAAATGAGGTGCTCTTGAATAATTGTCTCAATAAATAGCATCAAAATCAGACAATGCTATTAACTAATAACTCCTCAAAATAATTACAGCAAACACACAATGATATATCACCATTTCCTTAACTGTTTCCTTTAAAAACGAAAAGAGTTTATTCCAGATTTAGAAAAATATTACAAAGAATATTTTCTCTAAATAATCTCATATTAGAAGCATTTATAAGAACTGATATATATATATATATTACTGTTCGAATGCAATCACTGTCAATCCCATTCCATCATTATAAATGGGATTCATATAATGAATTGACTAGAAATTTAAACAGAACTCCTTCACCTTTATACTACTCACTTGATTTCAACCAAATCAAATGCAGAAGAGAAAGGAAGTCACATGTGGCTTCAATATCTCTTTAACAGAATTTTAGATAGGATACGAAGGAAAAGAAAATACTACTTCCAGTTACCTATTCATTAATCCCTTTTATTTAAATACAACCAAACTGGTCGATCTTATACAAGAAGAGATAACAATTAGAGATAATAATCAGTGAGAGAGAGTTGTTTAAAATTCAATAATCGAATGAAAGAAAGGAGATTCACATTACTTCTTTCCAATATATATAGCTGAATATCAAACTATGACATGCAGACCTGTTATCAATAGGATAATTCTTCCCACGCCAGACTATTACAGTCTTAATAGCTTACTAACTACCATTCAAGGAAAGCATTCCCGAATTCATTTTTACAACTAAGACAAAATATTAACAACAATGAGCTTCCAATTACAACCAATGTTAGTGGTTGTATACACTAATAGCAAAGATATTCCATCTAAATACGAAACGATTAAGAGTTTATAGCCGAATACATGGTCCCAAATCTTCCACGTTAAGAATCCATTTTTTAATCACAAGAGTAAGGAGTCTACTCAGGTTTAGTTTTTAATGGAAACAATGAAGAAGTCTAACTCCACTAAATATATAAATATTCATCATTGAGTTTAAAGGAAAGTAAAAATTGTACGCTTTAGTCCAATCCATCAAATAGACAAATTTCTCTATTCCAAGTTCAATAAGAATTTATTTTCAAACAGCCATACATGGGTACCGAGAACGAAATAGGAGGAACATTGTATCGATTTAAAAAAGAAAATGTAAGGATGATACGATAACCTATTATTCCTACAAGAACCCACTTCACAATTTAAACTATATTACGAACAAGGAAGAATAGTTCACAAAGTTTTGTCATAGCATTCTCATGAAATCCATAACCTTTGAGTATATATATCTTAGAAAACAGTATACGTATCACTGTCGCCTTCAACAAGTTCAAACCCACAAGGGTCAACAAAACCAAATACCCATTACTTTCAAAATCAAAACGTAGAGATGAAATTCATTTCATTTACTATTTCAACAAAGGAACACCCATTACTTTTGAAATCAAAATAGCAGAGATGAAATTCATTTCATTTACTATTTCAACAAAGGACACCCATTTACTCATGTATGCATCAAGAAAATACCCAAATCGCATTTGTTTTCAAACGACAACTCAAGCAAAAGATCACATCTAAACATATCAACATATTTTCACAAGAACACACATTTATAAGAGCAGAGTTCTTTTAATGAAGACACTTAATAAAGAGCAAAATTGTTTAAAGAAAAGAGCCTAACATGCCTATATAATTTCTTGTTAGCTCGTGGAAGGTCACAACCGAGCTTCTCCAAAGTTTCTTCCCTCCAAACAACGTTATTCACCAGTTCTTTCAATTGCTTCCATGTTTCCATAGGCCCAGAAACCACTCGGAGGTGGTCGAAACAACAATGGCCGGAAAACAAACTTGCAGGCTCGAAAGAGCAACAAAATGTAGAGAGAGAGAAACCCAAAACCCAAATGAATAACAATAGCTCACAAAAAATCCTCTTTCCTCTTTCCTAGGTGGTTGGATACCAAAACCAAGGAAAATAATTGCATTGAATGCATTTTCTCCCTCTTTCTCCACGCCACCGCCGAATCAGATTTGGCAAGTTCTTTCTTATAAATTTGCATGTAATTCAAATTTAGTTGTATTGCTAGTTAGATGCCTCTAACTTCTTTGCTCCCACCAAACTTGGCGTTTAAAACTACAAGGACTGCAATTAAAGTCCTTCATTTAAGTTTAAACCTTCCCCCTTATCCTCCCACTTGACATGTATCCTTAGGTCCCTTTTAGGACTAGCAATAGTTTAGGTCACAATTAAATAGTTAGGTTTCCTTCTAGGTCGTAGGTCCTTAGGATCCACCTTAGGTTAGTTTACAAACCCTTTTAAATTAAAATCCTTATAGGATAAAATATTATTTCATAGGTTAACACATAACCCTTACCAATTCCATAATAGGTTCCTAGTAGATTTTACCGCCTTAGGCTTAAAACTGATATAGTGCAAGACATTCCATCCAAGGCCAAATATATGCCTTAATATCCTGGTATCAACCCTTTTTCTATCTTACACTTTCCAACGTTATAACTCATATGTATCCAGGAAATCAAACCTTACCATTGGCAGCATGGTGCCAAGCAAGTATACCTGTAACCAGGTTCTTTAAAAATTTACAACAATCTCCAGCTCGGTTCTAGACTTTATTTTATTGGAAAGTCAACCAACAAGACGACAATAAAGAAGGCTGAAGCATACCTTGGATCAATGGAATTGATTCAAGGTGTGTTGTCACATAATTATGAGTTCGTCAAGTACAAAAGCAATTCTGCAGGTTCACAACTTTGCAAACACAAGTTATAATGACCTCAGTCCCAAGTAAACAGAGTTACAGTATGCAAGGGTTCAGAATAGTAATACATGATTTTCAAGATTAAAGGATACACCTTCACATGACAATTTTCATTTCCATAGTTGCAACATCACAAAAATAAGTTATCGTAGTAACTGCCAAGATCAGGGGCGTTACAAGAAGAGGTTATAAAAACATTGGCGAGTTGTTAAGGAAATGTCCTATAAATTGGCAAGAGTAGAGAAGGGGATTAGACAAGGTTCCCAAGGTCAGTACAAGCCACAATGTCAAGAAATATTTGAAAATTATCTCGATATGATCATAGATTGGATGACATGGGTAAAGGGCCATTGGGATTAGGAACTAGACAGCCCCAACCCCGCGAAAATAGATTGGTGCACGATCCGATAGCTACAAGAGTTGATACATGGAAGAAGACAATGAAATTGAGTGGTGTGGCGGATGTTTCTTGCCACATGCCTCATGTGATGAAGACAAATAAGTTGAGGAAGCTTATGATGACACTAATGATGATGTGTGCATGATGGAGTCTTGTACAAGCTCATGACAAGGAGTAACTTTGACTAAATTAATTAGTATCGAACTCATCAGAGATTTCGTGATTGCATTCACTTTACTACCGCTTCCTCCCTCTCATACTTTTGAAATATATATGGTACAATCTTTTTAGTTACCTAATAATGATTTTGAATACTTAAGGGCATTAATGATTAAAAGTATGATGGAGGAATCCCTTACGAGGAGGATAGGCGAGTTGTTAATGAATGTTGTGGTTACCCAAGAAAAAGAATATAACACTAGGAGTAAATTTGTCAAAGGGGCAGGGGCCTTAGGCTAAACCAAAAAATCCAGTTCTCACCAATATCCCAAAAAAACTCCTAAGAAAAATACATCTGGAAAAGGCCCATTTTCCCGAATAGAATTAGTATCCCTACCCATGCTCAAACTGTGAAAAATCCTTTGTTTTTAGGAATCCTCCAAATTCTGCCTTGCCCAAATATGTTCCTTATGACATTTCCCAAGTCTTGAGTCAGATCAATATTTGTGTTCCGATTATTGAGCTGCTTAGGATTCCCGAGCACAAGAAAAGGGCCTTTCAATATTTGGGATTGAAATAAGAAAACATTACCAAAGGCAAAAATGTAAACAATGTTGAGACTCCTCCTACCATTGCGAGAGTTGGAAAAACCCCAAGTCTTTGGAAGAACTAGGTGAGCCACCTAAAGTATATTTGGGAGCATCCTCGGTTGAGTCATAACTGAATGTAGATCCATTTTTCACTACTCTTATTATTAGGGACAAGTTTTTACACAAATATATGTTTCATTCTAGAGCATCATGCAATGTTATGCCTCTTAAGGTCATGAATGAATTAGATATCAAAGTGACAACAACTTATGGGACGTGCACTACCATGGATTATGGAGAGGTGCGAGTGGTTGGATGTGTCAAGGGTTTGATAGTGCAACTTGTATCCTACCCAGGAAATAACTTAAAACTAGATGTTGTTATTGTTTATTTCCCTCCCAAATGGGGAATGTTGTTATCAAGAAAATGGGTTGGTAGTGTGGGTGGGAGTGTGGAAATGGATATGTATTTTGCCACTATACCTATTGAGGGCATCCTTGCAAAGTTGTATGGTGAAAAGAAGATGCTACATCTCATTGCCCAATAATGTTTCTTATGAAGTGTTATACACTAACATTGATGTTGATAACTTTGTTGGATTTGTTGATCGTAAAGAGCACAAAACTTATCAATGCAAGTCTTTTAAACAAGTGGGTTCTCCTTGGACTTTGTTGTTTGATGGGACTTCCTCCAAATTTTGAAATAGTTCTGCTATTATTGTGATATCTCCAGGCCATGAAGAGTTTGTTTTTTCTTTTAAACTCAACTTCGAGTGCACTAACAATATTGTAGAATATGAAGCATTGTTATTGGGTTTAAGAATTGCTTGGAAATATGGTGTTAGAGACATCATTGTTAAAGGACATTCAGAGCTAATTATCAAGCGGAGTTATAAAAGCGTATGCAACAAAAAATCAAAGAATGAAGCGGTATAAGCATGTAGTCCGGATTTAATTGAAATGTTTGAATCCTTCAACATAATACATCATGATAGGAAGTACAATACTCTAGCGAGATAAATTGGCCGTATTGGGGTCGGTGATTTTGAAAATTATAAGAATTGAAGAATAAAGCAGTGTGAAAAAATTATTAGAAGGAAGTGGTAAGTAGAGCTAGGCCATAGAGCATGTTTTCATAGGGAAAAGCAAGCCTAGACAAACATGAAAAAGACAGGAACTAGTAAGCACAAGGCAAGGTGAAAAAACTATCTAAAAGAACCAAGGTAGGTAGATTTGGGCCACAAAGCATGTTTTTGGGGCAAAGGAGGTTGGAATGACATGAAAAAGACAATATTTGGTCGAAGACATAAGGACTGAACAATCCTGCAATAAAAAAGGTGCACATTTAGTATAGTATATGTTGTTGATAAATAACTGATTTAGATATGATATTATTTCATGCTTGGTGATACCATCCAAACCACCATTTTTTGGATCTAACTAACTATCTACACTATTTTTTCACAACCCCTTTCACTTCATAGTGTGTTTGCATCCTTTTTGTTACTACTTGATTGTTCCCTTTCACTTAATACACAAAAAAGATTATAATAATTTTCTAATTTTCCCCTGGCCAAAATGAATGGGATTCTTCCATTTGGCCTTGAAATATTCAGTTTGCTTGTATTGTTCTATGATTTCACAATATGTTTTTCAGCATGACCAAAAAAATAAAAACCCTAAAAAATAGTTCTCTAAGATATTTAATATTTTTTCTGCTATAGTCAACATTAAAAAATTTAAAACTACAAAAAGTACGGGATATGGAAATTTGAAAATTAGAGCGGGGAATTTTTGTTAATATTTAAATTTCAAATTCTCAAAAATGCGGGGAATTCACAATTCAAAATTTTAATTTACCACTCATTAAGAAAAGGTACAGGATATCGAAAAAACAAACAATATTTAAAACAACACCTTTTGTTATTTGTTATAGCTTAAAATAGTTAAAATATAATAAAAAGATAATATTATAACAAAATAAAATAAATGAATTGTATGAATGTAAAGGCACAATTATTTTTCATTTTTATCAAAATTGACCTAGACAATGTTAGATGTAGTGTGCTAATGGAGAATAATTATTCAATTACGTTGTGCCATGTGGCATATTTTGAACCTAATAATTAGAACACATTATAATTAACACATTTATCATGAAATATCTATATAAATAAATGATTATAAAATATTTCAACACTATATGAAATTTTGATATTAGAATATAAGTAGGTACAAATAAAATGATGACACGTGGTATGAAAATTCTGAAATCCTAGAAGAAGTTTTTTGCATTAAAACAACAAAAAATGGTAGCTTCTCAAATATGCAAAGATAGTGTTTACAATGAAAATAGGTATTGGTATGTAGCTAGCAGCCGCTAAGCTATATCATGAATTTTTATTCTAGAATTATTTCTAAATTAAGTAATTCTTGTGCCCAGTGGACCATATGTCATTTCAATAAATAAATAAATCAGCTTAACGGTCAATATGCATTTTCTTTTATAAGAACCGATGTGAATTGTATGTTGCAATGATTTATCTTATCAAAACTACAAAAAATATCACTTACTCTTAAGGTTATATATCTATTCCAATTTACAAAGATATATCTTATACGAGATAAATATGTAATGTAGCAATTGGGGATGCCATGTAATGTCCACCCAAAATGATACGATTACAATCATTAAAAAACAATATCGATCCAAAGTAGAACAAATAGTGATTATAATGACAAGAAATAATGATAGGAGGCTAGGAGTGGCTTAGCTAGACCATTATTTGTTATTATATAACTATTCATAAATTATAAATTGTTGATCTTAGTAGTTGTAACATTATTCCTTTTCAACTAGTATTAGAGCTTAGTGGTTCCTAAACATATTATTTGATACAAACTAAAATTATTGATCCCTCTTGATGGGGCGTAGTCAAGGAATTAGCTCCACTAGGTAACATGAAACCAATTAGATACAATTATAATCAATGCAAATTACAATCAATTTAAATATGTAAAGATAGTGATTTCTACAACAAGAGGTAATGAAAGAGTCCTAGTAGCCTCTAAGCTAGACCATGAGTTGTTAATCAATAGCTACTTGGAAATTGAGAAATTGTTAATCCTAATGGCCGCTAGGATTTTTATTTAATACGAATGAATATGGATTATAATTTACAAATATATATCGTAGGATAAATAAATAAGTCTTAAATCCTCTCGACACAATTACAATCAATGAAAAACACTACCGATCCAAAGCAGAAAAGATAGTGATTGCAATGAAAAATGGTAATGATAGGATCCAATTAGACGTTAAGATAGACCATTGTTTGTTATTATATAGTTATTCTCAAATTTAAAACTGTTGAGCCTAGTGGCCACTATGTTATTCCTTTCAACTAGTAATGAAGGTTGGTAGTCGCTAAAAATTTCATTGATAAGAATAGAAAGTCTTAATCCCTCTCAATGGAAAATATTAAACAATTTTGTTCCACCAAATAATGTGCGAGACAATTTGATAACATTATAATTATTTACAGTCATAATCGATCTAAATTTGTATGAGATAGTGATTTTTATTACAAGAGGTAATTATATGATTGTAATAATCGATAAGTTAGACCATGATTTTTTATTCAACGGCTATTTTGAAATTAAGAAATTGTTGAGCCTAGCAGTTGATACCATTTTTATCAGATACAAATGAATATGGATTATTATTTTCAAGGATGTAACTTAGGATAAATAAATAAGACTAGATGCCTCTGGATGGAATGTAGTGCAACAATTGGGTCTGCCATGTGATGTCTACCCAATATGTTACACATACAATCAATGAAAATTACAAACCATCTAAGGATGAATAGATAGAAATTACAATGGAAAATGATAATGATACGAGCCCATCGGCCACTAAGTTAGACCATTATTTCTTATTATATATCTATTCTCAAATTAAAAAAATTTGTTCTTATTGGCCACAACGTTATTCCTTTCAACTAGTAATGGAAATTAGCACTTTAAGAATTTTATTTGATGCGAAGAGAAAGTCTTGATATTTATCAATGGAAAGTAGTGTAACAATTGGCTCAGCTAGGTAATGTGTGACTAATTTGATATAATTAGAATCATTGACAATTAAAATCGATCCAAATATGTGTAGTTAGTGATTGCTAGTACAAGAGGTAATGAAATAATTTTAGTACTTGTTAAGCTAGACTACAATTTTTCATGCAATAGTTATTTTGAAAATAAGAAATTTTTAAACTGCGGGTCGCTAGGCCTTTCTTTGATATGAAAAATATGGATTATAATTTACAAAGATAAATTTTAGGTGAAATATATAATTCGTTATCCATATTGTTGAAATGTAGTTTTGCAATTGGGTCTAACATGCGAAGTCCAACCAATATGATATAATTACTATCATTGTAAAAATAATATCAATCCAAATTTGAACATATAGTGCTTACAATGAAAATCAGTAATCATAGGAGCTTGGTGGCTGATAAAGATAGACCATTATTTGTTATTATATAGTTATTTTTAAGTAAATCAATGTTAATCCCGACGGCCACTACATTATTATTTTCAACTAGTAATGGAGATTAGAGGTCCCTTTTTAAAATTGATATACTATTGATCCTAGCTACCACCATGTTATTCCTTAAAATTAGTAATGCAACTTAGTGGTATCTACGTATTCTAGAATATAATAACTTTGACTCGCTTATAATACATAAAGAATATATCTTATGAGAATAATATAAGGCTTCATCCCTCTCAAGGGTTTGTAGTGGAGCACTTGGCTCCATCAGGAATAGTCAAGCCAATATCATAAATTTATATTCATTGAAAAAAATATATATTCAAAAGTATAGAGATAGTGGTAATAACCACAAGAGATAATGTGGGGAACCTTGAGGCTGATAGGTTAGATAACGACTGGAAAAGCCTAACAATCTATATGTCATTCATTTCAATTAGTAATGGATCTTCATGGCCATGTAGTGTTTTATTTTATACAAATGGATGTGAATTATGAAATACTCCAATGCTCCATTTGAAATAAAAAATGTTAGGTGTTAGTAGGCACCACGTTATTCTGTACAAAAATGTGTTATGGAATAACTAAATAGTTTTATGTTTAACAAATTCTACATAGCGACCGTTGGACCCATTATTTTGTTTCTTTTCTCACACATTCTACTCAAAATTTAAAAAATTAAATCATAATGGCCTTTACGTTAGTCCATTCAATTGGTGTTAATTACCAACAAGTAATTTTAAAAAAATTCCATTCATATGTTGACTTAAATCCTCCAACTCGCTAGCATCTATGTTTTCAAATGTTCCTTTCGCAATCTACGTAATGTGGATGGTTGTCAAACCATGGATACTCCTTCCAAAATATATTGTGTGTTAATTATAAGGAAATTTTTTGCATAGTTTCTCATATTAATGATGTGATACACAAAATATGATTTACTGTAACCAATTGAAGGTTAGATATCATGTCCGGTTGATGCCTATTGGTCACTAATGTTTACGTTGATTACTCACCAATGATAAAAAGTAATGTATTATAGAGATTGGTGATCACAAAGGCTAATACTTATATTGATATAATGGAAAAAATTACTCTATATGTGAACTAATTATTATTATTAATAAATACTACTCCAAATACAGTCAATGTCTTCCATTTCTCTTAATTCATTCTCGTCAATTCCATTCATTGAAGGGTGTAATCCCCACTCATCTTCGAAATTTATCTTACTCGATTTTATTATTATGGACTAGAGATATGGACATTGTTGTTATATTTGATTAGCATACATTGATAGATGGATATTATTATCATATTGTGAATTGCAAACATTGATAGATGGACATTATTAGTATGTTATGATTTATATTACAGGTGATATGGACTATGGGAAGATATCTTGATAGATGGTGATCTAGTATTGTTTCATGGTATACTGACGCTCTAGATTTTGATGTTGATGATTATTTTGATGTTGGACTAACCTCATGATCTTATTGATGACTTAGAAAAAATTGAGATGTTCAGTGGTTTCAATTAATTGATAGAATTCCTAATTTTGATGATGATGGCCTAATTACATATATGATGTTGTTGGATGATAAGTATGTATGTTTTATTTCTTGATGTATTTGATGTGGCCTTGAGGAGAAGGTATATTTTTTTATTGGTTGGGAAATTATATCACAATAACAAGAAGGGGGTTAGGAGACCAACAACGAAGGAATATGGGATATTGGAAACAAGGTCACCTTGACAACTTTGTGTCATGTATATTCCTGGGTTCTTGTTTAAGTTGTTAGGAGGTCCACACGGGGATGGCCTCAAAATGTGACCATGGGTTATGTGTGCTTTCCTTTTTCATTTTAATTATTTTTTGAGTATGTGTATTCTTTTATTGTGATGTATTTCCACTTTATTATTGTTAGTTAATGTGCTTTTTTAAAAAGATAATTAATCTTGTTAAGTAAGTTAATTAGGGATGTGACAAGGGCATATTTAATTGGGGTAGATAGTCCTTGGGATATTTTGATTTGAGTGAGATTTTAATTTATTTTGATGTGTACACTCAATGCATCCCTCAAATCCCGAGATTTGACTTTGGAGCCAATTTTAGAGGCTTTTGGGACAAGTTAAGATTTTCCCATGCCTCTTAAAGTCACCCACAAACTATACCTATGATTTGGGGGTTGATTTTAGGATTCATTATGTTTTTGAGGGAGAAAAGAGGCAATTAATTTCACTCTCTTCCAAATTATTTTATTATGTCCTTTGAGGCATGTGGTAGTGCTTTGTGTCCAAGTTAATTTTTTCATATCTTCACCAAACCTATTGATTGGTCTTGGTATTTTTGTTTGAGTAAGTGAGGTGGATTGGAGGAGAGGGGATGTGGCATCCTACAAGGATCCACCTCACCTCCTCTCCTCATATTTCTATTTATTGATTTTGTGTTGAATTTTTTAAGGTTACTCATTTTTCATTTTGCACGCTTTCTCTTCTAGAATTGGCTAGATTTATTGCTTGGAGATTTTGGAGGATTGTTTTGGTGAATTTCTTGATTTTTAAAGGGATTGAAGCTTGTAGATTGAATATTGTGGAAGCTAAAATGGAAAGGTAGGGTCTATACCCTTGTTTTTCATTTACTTGTTTATGTGTTTTACAAATGAATGTGTGTATGTGTTTGTGTATGGGGTTTGGTGTAGTATGGCCTTAAGGAAGGTGTGGAAGAAACAAAATGGGGTAATTTTGGGAGCGAAAATGGAGTTGTAAGGCATTTTAGAGGGAATATTAGTAGGGAATTCCACCTATGGGGAGAGAAAAGGATAAAATTCCAATAAATTTTGTATTTTCCATTGGGAGGGAAAAGGGATATGTTGAGAAGTTGGATGTGCACTTGGAGGTATTTTCGTGGACGTCCTAACTCATTGAGAGATAAAAGGATATGTTTTTCAATATTCTCTTCTCTGTTGGATTATAATTATAAGCCTATGTATTGAGACGTGTATTTTTTGCTATTGTGTTTTTGGTGTTCTGAATATATTACATATATCATTGGCATGAGTGTTGTAATGTTGAATCCCTTTTGATGTTGCATGGTTGTTTAATATCCTTTATTTATCTATTATTGGGGATTGGGGTTAAATGGTTAGGATGGATTCTCCTCCTCATTGGAGTATGGTTGGGAGGAGAGCGTTTCCTACTCCCCCTTCCTTGTTGTTGGAATGTGAAGATGAAGATTTTGATGGAGCTTAAAGTGAAGTCTTGCATGGAGTTATTTTTATGAAACCAAGAAAGAGAAAGAGTTGTAAAATTTAAGTTATTTTTCCTCCTTGTGTTGAGCGTATTGAAACTCTATTGTAAAATGGGACTCTTACAAATGTATTATCCCAACTTAGTTGCATTATTGAGTTGGAAATATATATGATTAAAGAGGGAGCTACCTTGTAATATTTGAATATGTTATTCCCATGTTTTAAGAGGTTTTCCAACCTAATTTTTAAATATTACCATTTTGTAAATGTATTATAGAAATCAGATTTGTATTGATTTTTTTTTAAAAATACGTAGGTTGCAAAAGAGGCATATGATGGTTGTAACTTGGTTGTTATAGTGTCTCCTTCATACTTGTAGCTTAAATCAAGTGTGCATTATTTATCAAGGGAAATTGTCCTTATTGAGATGGAACTACAAAGGAGTGTATGTTGGCTCCCTTTTAAAAAAAAAAAAAAGAAGAAATATCTTATTGTAATTGATTGTATTAAAAAAAATGGGTTTGGAAATGTTTGAGTTCTTATATTTGTTCTTCTACTTTTTCGATTGCTAAAATTTGTAGGAGATATATTATGGCTGCTACACTTTTCCTATTATTATAAGTTTGGATTGTGTGGACATTTAAGTACTCTTATAAAATTTAAGAAACATATTTTCTTCCTTACTTGCATTTAGTTAAATGAAAAAGGCTATTAATCCAACTATTTTCACATATGTGAATATATATATATATATATATATATATATATATATATATAAACTAAATTTACTTATATGTTGCTTAATGAAGAACCTACTTAAATTTATTTTGTTGAAAATAACACAAAAATTAATGTTTAGATATATAAATGTGTGTGTGTATGTGCATATTAACCAACTAATACAAAAATCCACATAATCGGTTTAGTGGTGTTATAAAAAAATATATTACATATAAAAAAGAAAACAATGGTTTACAATTTGTTGAGGCTTGTCTAGTGTCATGGCCCTTGTAATATTTTAGCGGGTTTATGGGGAGGGGGAGGGGGCGGCCTCCCCACCTTAACCCTTATTATTAATAAGGGATGGGATGCGCCCCCTTCCTGCGCCATATTAATAAAACCTCTACTCCTTTATCAAAACGCAATTCATTCTATTCATAGTGCACTATGTGTTTTTTTCTAGTGGAACCTATAAACATTTCTACATTAATAAAAAACCAATTTTATATATATTATATATATATATATATATATATATATATATATATATATATATATATATATTTGGACTATTCGAGCTTTATTTCTCATCTTTTATAATAAACTTGATTTTACTTTAAAAACAAATAAAAGATATATATATATATATATATATATATATATACTCAAACCTTAGACCCGAGAATGCATCTCATTTTAACAAAAATAGAATGGGGAAAACTATACCCATAATAGAAATAAGGTAGATCTTCCATTTAACACAAAATGTTACAAAGAATAGAGTTGTGCACTACTCCTTAGCTTTCATGGCATCCATGGCCTCCACTTTCTCCCAAGCCTGCAAAACAAAATGGTGCAAATGAGAGATTAGGGAAAGAAAAAGTGAATAAAAGAAAACTCATAAGGATTTTTAGGGAAACCTATATCTAAGGGTTGAAAATTATTCAATCTAAAGATGGATATTTAATCCTACAATTTTCGGTTAGTGGATTTTTCATGGGAATGGAAATTAAATAAAAGGTTATGGGTATTAGGTAAATGGGGCCACTTAGGGGTTTAGAGAAAGTTATGACCTTTCACTATAGTTAAGTAAATAGATAAAGGGCATTTTAATAATGGGTTAAACAATAAGTTTTACGCATGGGTAAATTAGATAATGAGTTAAGTGGATTAATTTTATTAAACGTAAAATTGCATCATTAAAAGACTAAATGATGGATAATGGTGTAAGTCCTTAAGGGAAATAATCTTAAATCAACTTAGTAAATGATTAAATCATGACCTTAAGAATAAATCTTAAGGGTTAAATAATGTCATCAATGTTGGCATTGTTTAAATAAAAATTAAGGCAACCTTAGAAGGGGATTATAGTCCGAGAAGGATTTAGTAAAGTAAACTAATAATAATTAATCACTTGTTTTAGTTACGACTAACTTCTATATGTGTAGAGATTATTAAATGAAATTACTTAAACGTAGTTGATACAAATAACTCTTACAACCTTTTAAAAAAAAAAATTTCCTACAAATTTTTCCAATAAATTATTAGATTTTGTTATGGTTTTGAGCATCGCAATTATGGGCATTAGAAAGGAGGTGAGTGCTATAAGAAATTAGACAAGGAATTGTTTATTGAAATCCATGGCCTGACAACTACTACAACGACATGTGGTTGTATTTTATAGATGACGAACATGAGGAGGTCGAATAGTTATATTATCTGTAGTTGTTGATTTGAGTAAACTATGTGTTCAATTTGAACATGTTGACTACAAAAATAATAAGTGTCTTATTGGATAAGGATTTGGATGTTTTGTTATTCAAGAAACAATAAATGGGGTCCTCAAAAGAAAAAACAAAATGTTCATGTTCAATTTATGGTTGGGATTTGGGGTTGTTAGCGGATAAAGATAAAACTGGTTATTCAAATGTAGAAGGCAATCACGGTGGCATGATTTCGGTACTTAGAAAATTGTAAAGAGCTGACATAACCTCTTTTGTTTGTCATTTTTGAATTAAAAATGTTCTCTTTCACCACCTAAACATGTAAATTTGTTTAATATGTTAAGGAGAACATATTTTTCTAAATTGGAGCTCGATCCATCCAAATAAAAGTTTCATGGGTTGAAAAATAATACCAAATCAGTTTGCATTTGCTGAATAAAGCAACCACTATATTTGTGAAAACCATACCTTCAACTATTCGACGTTTTATTAATTTTTGTTTGGTGGTGAATTATTTTCAATTGATGTTTCCAAGGGCCATGTAGCACCTTCATAGTATCGTATGGTCTGTAGATGATGAAATTGATGACCTTCTTATGCACTCCATGTTGATAAATATTATTCCTAAATAAAGGGACGCGGTTATTCTTCCCTTATTGGAGTCTATGAATAAGGTTTTGGAGCTCCAAGATCCAAAATAATTGGAAATGGATGACATTAAATTTTATATACTTGATAGAAACATACACGGTATGTGCACAAAAAAATATTATGGGCTCGAGATACTTATAAGTAATTACATAGAAGGCTACGTTTTTGAAGGGCTCACATTCTTTACTGCAAATGAAACTAACAAAGAAATTAATAATATTTGCAAACAACAATATTAATTAAAAATAACTTGGATAGAAATTAAGTTTATTGATTTGTT
Source organism: Taxus wallichiana var. yunnanensis (assembly GCA_018340775.1). NCBI lineage: Eukaryota > Viridiplantae > Streptophyta > Pinopsida > Cupressales > Taxaceae > Taxus > Taxus wallichiana. The sequence goes on along the minus strand of CM031244.1, from coordinate 346,639,817 downwards.
GTGCAAAGCTAGATCGGTTTGGAAATCACTTGGATGTGCTCAATGTCCCGATTGGAAAAAAAAAGAGGAATGGAGGGTAATTTATTTCAATTATATTTCATTTTTTATTAACATTTATCTTCCTTATATTAAAATATAAATCATATGATTGTCTTTTAATGCATAACTTTGAGAATCAATTCATTTCAATTTTCAAATCGATTACAACCAACAATTTATACAACAAATGGATGTTTCTATTATTGTTGGATGATATATGGACTATGTGGACTAAAAAAATTGAGTTGTATAGATATGGTGACCTTTCTTGTTCACCTATTAAATGTAATCGGGTTACCTATCAACCTAATTTATTTGCAAGATTCACAACCAATTCATTCAGGGATGCTAGAGGAATGAATGATGAAGAACTATCAGTACTAGTAGATAAATAATAATCAGGGGATCTATATTTAACTATACCCCTTCACGTAGGAGTAATATTAGAGACATCTAATTCTTACTTTTGGAGAATAAAAAGAGATAGAATAATGAAAGAAAAATTACTACAATATTTTAAATACAAACATCTAGACATTGAACTATTGGCATTTTATAGTGAATCCAATGTAATTTAAAAAGTTAAAATACATGAATCACACTACCAATACTTTATTATACTATTGGGTGAAGAGAGAAAAAGAAAGAGAAAATATGATGCCCACATAGGGTAAAAAACCTAAACGAAAAAAGGACCACGTGGTGGAAGAAGTTCTTCCTATCGAGGCTTAGAAAATATTAGACAACTATGTGGTGCTCATGGAATACAATATACCGTGAAAGAATGGAGGACCCAAATAATTTACTTTTCAATGTGCATACCCATTTCAGCTTTCATCAACTCTAGCATTTATTCAAGCCAACAATCCTTTCAATGCGGTATGTGTTATTGCTGATTTTTTAAATTTGTCTAGCAATATTTCTTCTAAAATAATAATGGATCTTCTAACAATTATTAGAACCGTTGCTTTGGATTGTATTATTATTGTTATCATACAAATTGAATATTCAAAATTTTGAGATAAACAAATGAAAACAATACATGCAAAAGGTTAAGTACAATGAAGAATTGATTACGGATGGATGTTATAATCAGTATGGTAGCGGCAAAGGAAAATTAAATTTTTTTGTATTACGTACACAATAACTAGATTCCACAACTACAATGATAAGAATGATGAAATAAAATAAGTCACTAGGGATTGGATGGAAAAATTTCCACAAGAATTGATATCTCAAGAAAAATTGTGCTAAAAGGAAAAAATATCTTTTTCCTTGCAAGCGATCATATGAGTTCTACTTTGAGATATTCACTAGATCAATTTCCCAAAAGTATTTAGCATTAGTTCTTTACAATGACAATTTCATAATGCGGCATTAGTTGAATCTAATCTATTTATTGTTTTATTGTTGAGACACATTGTCGGGAAATGTTTTTGAAACATTACTATACTCATATGAAGAAAGGTTTCTACTAGAATATAATTCTAACATGTGATTGTGTTAAGTGTCTTTCAACTTAAAAATGTACTTACACATTTCTTATTTATGAATACAAGCAAAGAACAATAGGATTTGATGTAAAAACCTTTCCACTTAACACTACACATCCAAATCAACATGGTTATTGACCTTCAATCATTTTATGTTTAATGAGATCTATTTTCAATTTCCATTGTTTTCATTTTTTTGACAGTACTCTATGATCACCAGCTCTGATGATAGATGAGGAGAATGTTATCCAAAATTCACCCCTCAAGGTAATTTTGATAACATGCATCAGATTATTCAATCCCGAGAAAGTATATTGATTCAAGGAAAAAAATCATGTTTCTGGGGTCCCCTCGGCTTCTTTCTAACTCTCCTGTCCAAGAAGAAAACCCAGCAAGTTTTAAAAATGTGAAAAAATTGCAAAAACCAAGCTTGGTGCCGAAAAATGAAGAAAATCGGCTAAGTCCTAGTCTGCGCAGCAAGTGGGACAGTTGGAATGTCGGGCGCGAATCGGCTGAAAAGCCGCCAGGCGGTCCACACAGTGGTGGGATAGTTGGAACATCCGGACGTGAAAAGGTGAACCGACCGAAAGTGGAAAAAATCCCCAAGTTCTGTTATCACGCGGATTGGGACATTTGGGCCGTAGGTACGCACGTGCCACGAACCGGCCGAAAATCGAAGACACCCATATCGGGCGGTTCGAGATATTTGTCCCAGCAGTGATCCAGGGACATTTGGGACAAAGGTACGCGTGGGATGTGAGCCGACTGAATCGGCCAAGCAGGAGATTTTTGTCTGGGACAGTTGGGCCAAAAGTACGTGTGGGACGTGAAAAGCTGGAAGAGCCGAAAGTGAATGGAATCTCGCCACGTGTCTTCACCTAAAAAGGAACAAGGAAGCCCGAATCGGCCAAGCGGAGATTTTCGTGCAGAGACAGGTTGGGACAAAGGTACGTGTGGGACGCGAGGGACACGAAAAGCCGAAGCGGCCGAAGGCAAAGAAGAAAAGTCAATGTTTGACCCGTGAAACTTCAAACGGCCATAACTTTTGACTCCGAGCTCCGATTTTCACAAAATTGGACTTTCTGGAACGAGCACGACGTCCTCTACGCCACAAAATTGGATTTCTTATTTTTAATGAGGGTAGATATATTTAATTAAGAGAAACATATTCGGCTCCAGTCAGTTAATGCTCATTCCCGTCAAATGACAAAAAATGCCTGCTAGACCCAAAATAGCTGCCCGCACTCAGAAGGCCATAACTTTTGCATTTCTCAACAAAATCACACAAAATTGGTACCATTGGAATCATGGCTCCAAGCCCAATGCACAACAATCAAGAAATTATAGATTTTGTGAGAGATCGATGGAATTTTTATAAAACGTGGCCAAGTTCATAACAATATTTCATTTGGTGGTTGGGAGTGCAATTAAGAGGCATGGTCATCATTCTTTCTCTGCTGCAGCACCTGGGACAGTATGGGGAGACTTTTACAAGTAATATATAATCATTTTACTCCATTTAATGCCTCTTACAAGTGGTTGAAGGACAGATTTCGGGATTTTTATTTTTCCTCTCTTTCTCTTCTCATTTCTTCTATAAATTGGAGTGTTGGGCTCATTGTAAAGGGGAGAGTTTTCAGATAGCAAAGCTCAGTCAAAATTGCTTTGTGAAGCCAATGTGTTGCAGGCCCTTGTAGTGGACTCCTTGCATGGTGATCCAGGCCCTTATCTTGTGATAGATTGAACTGTGCATATCATGAAGCAATAAAATATCAGTTTGTGGATATATCTTCCCCTGCTGTGTTTTCTTGCATTCTTCTTTCCCCTTTAATCTTTCTACAAGAATATTGTGTCTATTATTATGTTCTTTCAGGGATCCATTATCATTGTGTATGCTTGGAATATCGTTGTGAATTCATTTTGCTAGATTATGGAGAACTTTCATCACCTCTTCTAGTGTGCATTTTGCTTCTGTATTTCACACATTTGGAGACTACTCTCACACCCTCCTTTTCTGGTGTATCACCGCTTTAGTGTAGGCTTTCATTTTATGCATTCTCTCTCCCTGGTCCCTTGGAATTTTAGATTAGAATAGTTATTTTCCCCTGCATTAGAGTAGATTGTGGCAGGTGGTTTAGGAGCAAGAACCAGCTTTCTCTGGAGGTCTATCTCAAGTAGCAAGTCCCACAACTTGGAGATAGTACCCATGTTATCCAATCACACCGTGAGTTCAAGTATATACACTTGTATAAACACAGGGGTGATGTGATTTGGTGATAATAGTTCTGGCACGCCTGATGGGACCTTTAGAGGTCTTCACTTAACTTCGACAAGATCGATGTGCACTTGTTGTATGTTCCAGCTTTGAAGGAGCTTTAAAATCACACATCTGGCGACTCCAAAAGAGGTATAATCCACTAGTTTCAGTAGTCCAAGCCTGGAAAATTTATGAGAAGAATACAGACCAGATCAAGAACTAGGGAGGAAGGATTGTTTGTTTATCTACACCTATCTCCAGGTAGAGAAAGAAGGGGAAGAAGAGCTCAAAGATCACCATCTCCACCTAACTGGACTTTCTCTACACCTCCACCTGGTAGACCTTTCATCCAATCAACAAGGGTTCTCAGGCCAATCAAAATGGCGCAACCACCGAATCCCTTTGTCAACTTCACTGATATCAGCCCACTTGCCCTCAATGCACAAAATCTAGTTCCAATTGCAGCGTTGAAGAACATTCCATTTTTCACTGGAGAAAATCATACCACTCCTGGTGATCATGTCAAAGAAATTGCTAACGCTCATGCAATCCATGAGATAAATGAAATGGATGTGGCTGTCAAATTTTTGGCATCTTCATTCAAAGGGAAGGCATTGCAATGGTTTAGGAGCCTTAGAGTTGGTTCTATCACAAATTGGAATCAGTTATGCATAGTTCTCCATGAGCAGTTTGGGGAAAAGGGAGACAATTTGTCTCTACTAGAACAATTGACAACTATCAAGAGAGCTCCCAATGAGCAGCTGACTGACTTCAACTTCAAATTTCAAAGGTCTTGGGAGAGGATTCCAGTGGCAGTAAGGCTAGCAGTAGAAGGTGCTTTTCTATACTATCTTAAGGCTTTGAATTCTGATATTTCTATGTTAATTCAATCTATGGGAGGCACAACCTTACCTGCTACTTATAGCATTGCCATTAGAGCCGAAAACTGTCTTATTCAAGCTGGTAAACTGGCTCCTAGGCCTCCCATGCCCTTGTATCCAAACTTAGAAAATCCAAGCACTAGTCAAGCACCCACTTTGGCTCCTATTCCCACTCCTAGAAATCAAAGTTCAAATGAAACTTCTACTTCATCCTCTAGTGCTTCAAATGAACTCCAAGAGGTCATGAAACAATTGCAAAATTTGGGAAATGAGCTGGTTACTATCAAAAGATAGCAAGCTCAAAGTGCTAGACCGTATCAGCCTCAAGTGCAGTACTGGGCTAGGCCCCATACCAACAAAATAGGTCACCAACTCAGGCTGCAAATCAAAATCAAAGCCAAGTAAGGCCTCCTGCTAATAGACCATTTCAGCCCTATAACCCCAATGTCGTATCTTCTTCTAAAGCATTAGTGCCAGTCCAAAATAACATGGCCCAAGAATATGATTGGTGTTTCCCGTGCAGTCAGCCACATAACCAATCAATGTGCTTTAACGGTGCATTAAATCAGGATCTTATGGTGTAAACCATTGGTGGGTCGCAAGAGTCTAGCCACGAAGAGGATCAGCAATAGGAAGCACCTCAACAGGGAACATCTCCGAATGAAACTACTCTTGTCAATTGGTAGGCTAAAGATTTCTGTGGTATGAATCAAATACCCTCTCAAAGTGTTGCAGCCAACACAAGGTCAAAGAGGAGAAATTTGGGTGAAGAACAGCCATTGGCCCCAAGTAATTCATGACCTTCTGTCACTCCACAAACTATTGGCAAACAAAATGCAATCCCAAGCACGCAAGGATTGCCTAAAACAGCCCCTAGGCCAACCCAAATGCCAGTTGTTGCTGCCCATGTGCAAGGAATGAATGTGCAGGCCAAGGGACAATAGAGGGATACTTCATCTCCATTTAGTATCATTGATCAGATGAAGAAGACAAATGTAAACATATCAATGTGGGAATCACTATCTATCCCAGACAAAGAGATTTGCTACAAGTTGCCATGAAGGACTGGTCAACTTCAAATCAACAGGTCCAAATGCAAGAGAAGGTACTCACAAATGCTGCCCATCCTGAAGGGAATCATGGAGGACAGCAAGGTAAAATGTTGAAGCCTCCTCCTTTTTATGTCTCATTAATCATTAGAAACCAATTGGTTCACAATTGCATGATTGATTCCGGGGCAAGTAGCTCAGTGATGCCCAAGAAAATAGCTGATCAGCTAGGACTCCAATATGAAGTCATCTCCAAGGGTGTAGTGCAATTAGATGGGACGGTGGGAGTAATCAAAGGTTTGAGCCTCACACTACACGTATGTCCCAACGTAATAGTGTTACAAGATGTGTCAGTCATAGACCTGCCACCACTCTTTGCATTGTGCTTGTCAAGAGACTTCACTGCTAAAATTGGAGGCTATCTTTTGGTGGATTGGTCACACATGTTGTTCAGAACAAGATATGGAACCAAAGCCACAATCAGGTCTGAACCTATTGCAAACTTTCACATTGAGCCTTACACTACAAGCCAAATCAATACCAATTGTTCAGCGTTTGATCAAGAAGATTATCCAAGCACTGATGAAGCTGACACCAAGGTTGGAAGCATCCCAGATTTGACTCTTGATGAATGGGCAAGCAAGGTGCATGCTTTTGATCCTTATCAAGAAATAGAAGAATCTGAGCTAGGAGTTTATTGTTTACATGAAGAGAATCAACCTCTCCCCAACATCACCAAGCTAGATCATAAAGACAAGAATGAAGTATGGCAATTTTTCTTTGATGGGTCAAGGAGTAGACAAGGTGCAGGAGGAGGAGCTATGCTCATTTCACCGCAAGGTATAAGGTATTACTCAGCCTTCCGTTTCCAGTTTTCCTGTTCAAACAACACAGCTGAGTATGAAGCCTTAATTCATGGACTGCACTGGGCAAAGAAGAAAGGCATAAGGAATTTACAAGTATTTGGTGATAGTGAGCTGATCGTAAACCAAGTCAAAGAAAAAAATGCTGCCAAAAATGATCTGTTGAAGAACTACAAAAATCAGGTATGGGATCTTATTGAAGATTTTGAAGCTTTTAGCATCAAATCCATTCCTAGGAAAGAGAACCAAGCCGCTGATAGGATGGCAGGAATTGGGGCTGCGTTTGATGTTGTAGAAAGTATCAAAAATAAAAATCTCAGCCTCATATCAAAGTGGTTGTGAGACTAGCCGTTCCGGATAACAACACAAGTTGGCAAGTCTTCGAGAATGATCAACAAATTGTTAATTTCCTACAAGAAGAAGCTGAGTTCTCCGCCAGAATCAAGACAAGCTGGAGCAGCAGTATGGTGACCAAGTGGTATAGCTAAGAACTAACAAATTACCAAAAGGCCTCATAACCTTGGAGTCAATCTTCAACCCGAATGATCAGTTCCGGAAGGAGAAAGCGAACATTCAAGTAAAGGGTGAAGATTCAGAGCCTATTTTAGTGGAAGAAGGCAAGACATTGCAAATTGGCAAAGCAAGTACTCCACAAGAGAAATCTGATTTTGTTCAGCTTTGTCAAGAGTTCTCAGATGTCTTTTCTTGGACTTACAAAGATTTAAGAGGTTTTAACCCAAAATTGGCACAACATACTATTGAGCTAGATCCGGAATCCAAGCTTGTCGGGAAAAGAAAAGGCCGATAAATCCTCATATCGAACCTCTCATGAGAAAAGAGTTAAGCAAGCTCATTGAGGCGGTATCATCTTCCCCATCAAACACTCAAGTTGGGTTGCAAACTTGGTGCCGTAAGAAAAATAAATGGAGAAATAAGATTGTGTGTGGAATTTCGCGATCTAAATAGAGCATCACTCAAAGATCATTATCCACTTCCATCAATGGAACAAATATTGTAGGTTGTAGCTGGTTCAAAAAGGTTTTCATTGCTAGATGGATATTCAGGCTATAATCAGATAATGGTAAAGGAAGAAGATCAATTCAAGATGGCCTTCACTACAAAATGGGGCACGTATGCTTACAAGAAGATGCCATTTGGGCTGTTAAATGCCGGAGCAACATTTCAGCGAGCTATGGATATGGCATTCAAAGGCTTAATCAATAATATAGTGCTGGTATACCTATATGATGTCACTGTCTTCTCAAAGAATGCAGCAGACCATCTCTTTCACCTTAGACAAGTGTTTCAGAGGTGTAGAAGGTTTGGAGTGTCGTTGAATCCAAAGAAGTGTATATTCTTGGCACACGAGGGCAAATTTTTGGGTCACATCTTCTCTAAGGAAGGGCTAACAATTGATCTGAAAGGGTTGAACCCATCCGAACACTTACATTGCCACACCACAAGAAATCTCTTCAAAGCTTCTTAGGAAGGATAAACTTTGTCCACAGATTTGTGCCTAATTTTGCCACTCTTGTGAAGCCTTTAACAATGATGTTGAAGAAGAGTCTGGCATTCAAATGGACAGCAGAACGCAAAGAGAGTTTTGAAAATATCAAGCATGCAATATCACAAGCTCCGACTCTTATCAACCCAGACTTTTCAAAAAGACTTCATGTTGTATGCATTTGGATGATCGAGATACAATCTCAGCTATCTTGACACAAATGAATAGAGAAGGTTCGAACAGCCCATAGCATTCTTCTATCAAACCTTGGAAGATTATGAAATAAAGTATTCTTTCATCGAAAAGCATGTCCTTCTTTGTCATCGAAGTTTGAAGAAGTTCAGACACTTGGTCTCAAACAATAAGATTCAACTCGCTAGTATCTCATGCTTTGGTGTCAAGGACTTCCTCCTAAATAAGGATTTAAATGAGAAGAGAGCAAGTTGGATCACTCGGGTGATGGAATATGATATTGAAATCAAAGTGACCAAGCTAGTTCGTGGCAAAGGCTTGTGTGAGCAGCTCGCTTCCAAACAACCAGACGGGTCAAAAAGTGAAGAGGATGTTGTCCTACTACTACAGAATGATCAAGAACAACCAGCTGATGATGCACTCATCCCATGTTGGACTCAAGACTTGGTGCATTACCTCCAGACAGGCTTGTGCCCTCCAGAAGTGAGCAAGGCAAAGAGGAGATACTTTAGATTACAAGCTATCCCGTATGTACTCATTAATGGTATCTTGTTCAAGAAGGACATCAATGGTGTTCTATTAAGATGCATTGGAACATGTCAAGTTGAGAAGATCATACACGAGTTCCATGATGGGGAAGTAGGAGGCCACTTTTCTCCATGAGTAACAGACTCTCAAAATCATGAAAGCTGGTTACTATTGGCCTACTGTGTTCAATGATTGCTACTCATGGGTCAAAAAATGCAAGAGATGCGCATTCTTCATAGGGAAAGAGAGGTTAGCAGCGCTGCCTCTTCGTCCAATTTTAGTAAATCAGCCATTCATGCAATGAGGATTGGACTTCATTGGGGTTATCAATCCCAATTCGAGTCAAGGTCACAAGTGGATACTTACAGCAACAGACTATTTCACCAAGTGGACCGAAGCGGTAACACTCAAAGAGGCAAATGAATCTAATATCTTAGATTTTTATGAAGGGATAGTCACAAAGTTTGGTGCCCCTTGCCACTATCATATTAGACAATGCATTGGCACAAAGATCACTTAATGGGTTGTCAAGAATTGTGTGTATCTCAGCACTTCATCGAATTATTACCCTCAGGGTAATGGCCAAGCCGAGTCTACGAACAAGAACCTACTAAGAATCATCAGAAGGAATCTTGATGAGAATCAAAGAACTTGGCACGCAAAGCTCAAATCAGCCCTATGGCCGATAGGATCACACTCAAGAGGTCTACAGAAGCTCTCCATACAAGCTTGTGTATGGGAAAGAAGCGGTTCTACCTATATCACTCGAGTTGCCAGCATTGGAACTCATGAAACGATTGGAACTAGCTGAGTTTGAACCCATGAAGGTTAGATATGCAGAATTAGTGGAGCTCCAAGAAATTAGAGAGCATGCAGCCCAGGTGATAGAGAAGGATCAAGCCTTGATCAAGAAGACTTTTGATAGGAAAGCCAAGGCTAGAACCTTCCAAATTGGAGATCTAGTGTTGAAATGGGATGCAGATCGTTCAAAGCTAGGAAAGCATTCCAAGTTTGATGCGATCTGGAGTGGCCCATACATGATCATTGAATGCAAAGGTAGCAATGCCTTCCGATTGGCTAAGTTGGATGGTGAAGAATTGCAGATTCTGGTCAATGGGATCTATCTCAAATGTTGCTACTAGAAAGAAAGATTCTCACCCTTGTAAATATTAATTTAGAATTTCCATTCCTCTAAGTGCTTATGCACATTGTACTATTATTAGAGTAGTTTTTATTTCCCTAAGTTCTTGTGCACATTTCCTATTGCTTCTACTTTGTGTGCATGTTTGTAGTTCATTGAGCCTTCGGAAAAGAATTTGCAGCCGCAGTGAAAACCAACTCAACAAATGTTTCAATGGCTCAAGGATACAGGTTTTCAATTTCACAATCAACCGAGATATTATCAAATGGACTCCATGCCCAATGGATTGCTACGAGAAGCTGGTCGTTCTTCATCTGATAGGTAGATAACCCCGCTGAGTAGCCAAAATTGTTATCCAAAATTCACCCCTCAAGGTAATTTTGATAACATACATTAGATTATTCAATCCCGAGAAAGTATATTGATTCAAGGCAAAAATCATGTTTCGGGTCCCCTGCTTCTTCTTTCGACTCTCCCATCCAAGAAGAAAACCTAGCAAGTTTCAAAAATGTGAAAAAATTACAAAAGCTAGGCTTGGTACCGAAAAAATGAAGAAAATCGGCTAATTCCTAGTCTGCACAGCAAGTGGGACAGTTGGAATGTCGGGGTGTCAATTGGCCGAAAAGCCGCCAGCGATGCACACTGCATGCAGCTTGGGATAGTTGGAACATCGAGACGCGTGGGACGCGAAAAGGTGAACCGGCCGAAAGTGGAAAAAATCACCAAGTTTTGTTATCGCGCGGTTTGGGACATCTGGGTCAGTAGGTACTCGTGTGCCACGAACCAGTTGAAAATCGAAAGGTAGTCCATATCAAGTGGTTCGAGATATTTGTCCCTGGCGATCCGGGACAAGCGCTTGGGACAAAGGTACGCGGGGACGCGAGCCGCCAAATCGGCGAAGCGAAAGATTTTCATCCAGGACAGTTGGGACAAAAGTACGTGCGGGACGCGAGGGACGTGAAAAGCCGAAGCGGCCAAAGGCAAAGAAGAAAAGTCAACGTTTGACCCGTGAAACTTCAAACGGCCATAACTTTTGACTCCGAGCTCCGATTTTCACAAAATTGGACTTTCTGGAACAAGCACGATGTCCTCTACACCACAAAATTGGATTTCTTATTTTTAATGAGGGTAGATATATTTAATTAAGAGAAACATATTCGGCTCCAGTCAGTTAATGCTCATTCCTGTCAAATGATAGAAAACGCCTGCCAGACCCAAAATAGCTGCCCGCACTCAGAAGGCCATAAATTTTGCATTTCTCAACAAAATCACACAAAATTGGTACCATTGGAATCGTGGCTCCAATACCGATGCATAGAAATCAAGAAATTTTAGATTTTATGAGAGATCGATGGAGATTTTTTATAAAACGTGGCCGAGTTCATAACAGTGTTTCATTTGGTGGTTGGGAGTGCAATTAAGAGGCATGGTCATCATTCTTTCTCTGTTGCAGCACCTGGGACAGTATGGGGAGCCTTTTGCAAGTAATATATAATCATTTTACTCCATTTAATGCCTCTTACAAGTGGTTGAAGGATAGATTTTGGGATTTTCATTTTTCCTCTCTTTCTCTTCTCATTTCTTCTATAAATTGGAGTGTTGGGCTCATTGTAGAGGGGAGAGTTTTCAGATAGCAAAGCTCACAAAAATTTTTATGAAGACAATGTGCTGCAGGCCCTTGTAGTGGACTCCTTGCATGGTGATCTAGGCCCTTATCTTGTAATAGATTGAACTGTGCATATCATGAAGCAATAAAATATCAGTTTGTGGATATATCTTCCCCTGCTATGTTTTCTTGCATTCTTCTTGCCCCTTTAATATTTCTACAAGAATATTGTGTCTATTATTATGTTCTTGCAGGGATCCATTATCATTGTGTATGCTTGGAATATCATTGTGAATGCATTTTGCTAGATTATGGAGAACTGTCATCACCTCTTCTAATGTGCATTTTGCTTCTGTATTTCACACATTTGGAGACTACTCTCACACCCTCATTTTCTAGTGTATCACCGCTTTAGTGTAGGCTTTCATTTTATGCATTCTCTCTCCCTGGTCCCTTAGAATTTTAGATTAGAATAGTTATTTTCCCCTGCATTAGAGTAGATTGTGGTAGGTAGTTTAGGAGCAAGAACCAACTTTCTCTGGAGGTCTATCTCAACTAGCAAGTCCCACAACTTGGAGATAGTACCCATGTTATCCAATCACACCGTGAGTTCAAGTATATGCACTTGTATAAACACGGGGTGTCTGTGATTCGGTGATAACAAGAACTTAACCACATCATGCATGAATATGCAATAAAATATTGGTATGTTAGTCATGTGCATTTATAAATAAGAACCGCTACTCAGCCCCACAAATTTATTAAAAAATTAATGGTTTATCCATAAGACCAATAATTGGAGAAATCAACAATGGAGTGCGTGGTAGTAACTAGCATGAATATGCAGACATAACTAGCTATGTTAGCCATGCGTATTTTAAAACATGACCATTTCTAAGTCTTGGAAAGTTATAGAAAAAAATATGAACTAACTCTAGAAGTGGAACCATTTTCAAAGAAGGAATTACCAAATAATCTATTTCAAAATTTCATGGTGGCATCCAATGCTATAAAGTTTGTAGCTACCAGGTTATTGGTTGTCTTCATAAACCATTACTATTACATAATGATACAAATAATATAATCGATGCTTATTCCATCCAATGATGACATATCCTAACACTCTCTAATCTACATTAATATATCAAAACTAGTGTCTTTCAATGGGTGGTTCAATGGATATAAACAAACCCCAATAGCCGCTACAATTCATTTAGAAGATATATAACATTCGATTTGTACTTACCATATTACCATGTAGACCAGTATGCTTTTCAATTATGATTTCATTTTCCATAACATGAATTTTTTATGAATTGATTACTATTGTTTGCAATACATCTTGCATCAAAAACCAACAACTAGTAAGGTTTATGCAAGCCAAACCGGAAGCTCAATCAATGAGTGGTAGCTAAGTGTTAATATTGAATTTACCATTTTACCACGTAGATCACTATGTTTTTTTCAAATACACTTTCATTTTCCATAGCAATAACTATATTAATAATGAATAGATTGATGTCTGTTTGAAAACAGATCTTGCATCAAAGGATTTAGTTGTGAGTAAAGAAGATGCAATCCTACATATAAGGCACACCGGTAAATGGTAGCCTTAAGCTAGAATGTTTATTTTTTTAATTCGTTAGAATTGATATGATATCAATTAAAATATATATATACTTCCTTGCAGTTAGCCACAAGAATTATTCTCTTATTTTAGATTTGGAGGGTTTGTTGTATGAGAAAAAAAAATCACCCTCTAGGGACATTTCATTCAAGTTCAACAAGGAGACTATCAACGTGTGAGGTGGACTGAAAGATTTTATAAAGTCATTATAAAAAAAATTTAAAATGGGATTCTAGTAAGACAAATCACTTCTACTAATGTTGAAAAGTTGAAAAAACGTTCAATAAAAAATTATCGATTGACTTGAATTCAGTACACACCTAGGGAAAAGAATAGTGCAATATAGTCGATGGAATTGCAATAAAATATCTAGAAAAGGGTTGGAGTAGAAACGATGTTCCCTACAATTATGAAGACACAATGTGTATTACATTAGGTGTAAAGGGAAACCCTCTAGTAACTTTTATAACCGGGATGACAAGCGAGGAGAAAATTTCTCAAAATATATGTGGTTGATGATCAATTTGTACAAAGACTTATCACTAATAGTGTTAAAGGGATTGAATGCGGTAGAGGGCATCAAATATTTAGAATGAATAAATGATAAATAAAAAGTTAGCATTTAAAATTTTTATTGTTATGATACAACTTAACATTGTAAATATAATACATTCTTATGTTTTAGTTATGGTTCTACAAAACAATTTAAATTATGATTGAACGGTTATAAGTTGCAAGAATATAATTTTTCCTAATTATAAGTCCAGAGTGTGAGAGTATAAGTTGCAAATGCCAATTAACATAAAATATTTAATGTAACAAATCTCTTAGAAGTATTTATTAATGAAATGTGTATTCTTAAATTAATTCTAAGCATGTTTAAATACTAGTTTTTGATTCGATATTATAAAACATATACCAATTTCCAATGTAATGAAATAACTACAATATAGTATGTAAAGACTCATCATGGAGAAACATTATAGTCTATTCAAATAAATTTTGTACAAAAATATATCATTGTATAAGAGTAAGAAATGAAGAATGCCTTTAGATTTTTCCTTCATCATCACCTATAACAATTTAATTTTTTTAAAATAACAATTTTGAAAGGAAATTGAATTTTATTTTTCAATTGATTCACCACTCTCACCCATTTGATTTTTTTCATTTGCAGATAAGAACACATGTAACATGAAACTAATCATATTTGATATAAATGGTGTTTTGACACACACCCTCCAAAAGGCTGATTGAACATTTAAATAGTTAAAAATATTTGGTGGCATCGAGCTTAAAAATATTATTTTCTTAGACCTAATGTGAAAGATTTCTTGCAACAATACAAAAACATTTCAAAATAGCAATATGGACATCGGCGAGAAAGTCAAATGTTGATGACACGATGCCTTCATTCCTTCAAAACATTGGCTTGAGGTTTGCAAGCTTTGAGTTCATATTTACACTGGAAGATTGTGTCGAGACCAAATGATCCAATTATGAAGGTTCTGGGAATCCCAAATTATATCTCAAGAATCTTAACTCGCTTTTGGTGGCGATTTAATACATTGTAAAATTGTAGAAATATAGTTCCTGTAGATGAATCTTTTGAGAAAAACAAGTTCAAAAATGTTGCGAACTACATAATTTTTGAAACATTTAACATAGATTCTAAGTCAAAAGTCAAATAATTATTAGACATGTTGTGGCTCTTGTTGCAACTAGTGAAGGACGTCGAAGATGTTTGGTATTATATTAGATCACTAACACAATTAGAGGGATATTTTTATTGGAGCGTTACTATGATTTGTATTGTTGATTTGGAAGCCCAACTTTGGGAATAGTGTTAAATTATAAATTTAAATTATTAGTCAAATTTTTACTATAATTCTAGCTACCTTTACTAAATTAATTTCAAGTTATTTCATAACTATATTTAAATACTAAAATATATATGGGATAGTTTTACAATTATTTTAAATAAGTTCATATCCATATTTGAATATGAAAAATTTTATGCCATGTCTCTTACAGTTGATTTTATATCTAAATTGAAATATAAAAATATATTTGCTATGGTTTTACAATTAATTATAATCTCCTACACTAGATCATCACCCTCTATTAATTTCCTTATAACATCTTAAGAAATTCTCTAGTCACCGAGGTTTAATCACACCATAATAAATGAAGTAAATTTCAGATCTAAATTTAAATATGAAAATATATCGAAATGGTTTTACAGATTAATTACATTCTCCTAAATTGAACCGTCATCCTCGTTAAGTTTCTTCATAACATCTTGAGTAATTTTGTGATTTCCCCAAGATTCAATTGAACCATATTAATTGAATCTACAAGTGTCCCACATCTCGTGAATGTCATTATCCTAGCATTCGCTTGTCTAATTTCCTTCGAAATATTCAAATTTGTAAATTTTAATCTTAAAAACATCTAAAAATTGATAAGAACATCATTCCAAAGAAATCATTAAGCATAGCAGCCACTAACCCTTATAAATCAAAACATGTCTCAGTTCTAAATGGGCTAGTGGGTGTCAGGCATTATTTCTGAGATCAATATTGGATTACTTGAAATCATTAAAAAAAAATCAGATATTCATAAATTTAAATCATGACTAGATATATTGGGCTCCTAAAGGAGAATTAGAGGATTCCAATATATGTGATTTTGGAGTACATTTGATTCGAATATAGGTGATTTTAGATTCCAATATATGTGATTTTGGAGTACATTTGATTTGAATATAGGTGATTTTGGATTCCGATATATGTTATTTTAGACTCCAATATATGTTATTTTGTAGTCCAATATGTGCGATTTTGGAATCCAATATGTGCAATTTTGGAGTGCAAATAATTCGATATTTGAAATTTTGGAATCCAAAACTAATAATATTGGATTCCAATATTAGCTATATTTTTATTGCTTGGAATGGAATAATTCCATATATAGTGAAATAAGCATTGTACCCTTAGGTTCCAAGTAGCTACCAAGTTTAACGAACTCTTAACTATGTGTAACATTTCAAGAATCATAAGGATATATGCGGTGGTACCGACAATAGGATTATTTCTAAGTACAAATTGAGTATTACACCACACATTGAACTTGATCCTAAAATTGAATGGAGCATATGAACTTGACGTGTAAAAGTAAAAGTATTTATTAGCTTAAGAAATTAGAAATACATAAGACACTTGTGTCCAAAGTGCGGCCAAGCATATATGAAGCCACGATGACAAGTATTTCCCATTAGACTAGAGTAGTGGTTCAATTAATGGATCATAATGTAATCAAGGTGAAAATATCATAGGAAGGGATTTAGGAAGCAATCTCATTTTGATAGATTTAGAACTGGCCATTCTACCACACATGACAAAATATCATAATAGGAAATAAACTAACCAAGACCATCACTTTTTGAGAGTATAATGAAACAATAAAAATTCAATACCTAACCACACTGTTTTGATTAATTTCCAAAAGAATTTAGTTGGTTTCTTCTATTAAGTACAAGAACATAAAAATTCATTTAATAAAAGTGACTAATTTGTTTATTTCTTACGAGTAGTAGTATATGTTAAATTATAGTTTTCTCGATTAAGTGATTTACATAAAACTTCATACCATTTAACATGGGATATATTTTACAAAACATATTCATACATTCCTTATGAATTTCTCAAAGTAAAATGATATATTATAATACAACTACACATTCTTTAATTTTAGGATGTGCATGAATAAACTACATGTCACGAGGATAGAAAAAAGTTCATCCACCATGTCATCCCACCCGCATCCATATGGTGTCGCACTAAGCTAGCATGGAATCACACCCCCATCTATCTAGTTATGAAATCATACATCTTACAATTTTTTTCCCAAACATAGTAATTTTTTTCCATTCGAATTAAGAGGTTTGTGAGGAGAAAAAGATGAGGAGAGAGAAACATCAATCCATACAATTTTATATAACCATAATTTCTCGTAGTTTAGGAGGAACAAAGACATTAATAGAAAATAAATCCATAACTTTCCATGTCATACAACATTTCATTTAAAATTTATTCTTAGAGAGAGAAAGGAGAGAGAGAGAGATGCAATAGTATTATTATTTCTTTCACATTAACCTATTTATTAATACCATTAACAAGCTAATGTGAACTATATGGAAACAATATTCTTTAGAAAATAAAAAAATCCTATTTTAAATGGAGTGGCTAGATGGTAAAAAGGGTGACCCAAGATCAAAAATAAAATGCAGCGAAAATATCCAAAAAAGGAGTGAAATGGCCTCTAAAAGGGTGAGTGTTAAGTGAAAGAGGCAAAGGTCTCTCCTAACCTCTAGTACTATAAACCAAGAATACTCGAGAATTAAGGATGGTAAGAATAGATGCACAATGCACATTTTGGAGGTGTAACTCCAAGGCAAAATATCATAGTTTAAAATCTGCATTATAATTTCAACGTAGTTCAACTAGCCAAAAATGGCCTCATATAAATTTTATATGGGTGACCAATTTTTTTGGATATTTCCAACCTATATCCATATATAACAAGATCTCAAGGAACCAAATGAAAGTAAGATCAAATTAACCTAACTCATTTTTCGAGCTTTGTTCAAGTAGGCCTAGAAATAGGCATGCAAAGCATATTTTCCAACCGTCATAGTGAATACCAAACATGCCTCGCCATTATTCATATAACGGGAAGGGATATGAGGTAACAACCAATGTTTTTGTGACCCGTATTTTAGTTTTACAAGGCAATGCTAAATCGAGCTCACAACCATACGAGTATGCATCTCCTTCAGTTGAATCATTCTAAATGTGAGATAATGCATAACTAGAAGACTCAAGATCATAGATTTGATATTTTTTTAGATCTAATCAATTTTATCTAATACACGGGAAATTTTATTGAGTTGTAAATGCTACTCTCATGGGGTAAGGGTTTTGGCATACTAATAGAAAATTAAAGTAAAATCAATGTTTAAATTTTTTTAATTAAAAACACTTATAATATCATATTCTAGTATAACATGAGAACAAAAATAGATACGGAGAGGAATCATCCCATGCCTTTTTTTGGTGACGTAGAGAAGGAGAGGTGTTTAGTTGTCTTGTGGGCTTCCTCAACATTTCATCAAACAGTTTGTGTGCGTTGCAAAACCTTCACATTCAACATTGATGGTTGTCGATTCTTACTCTACGCCCTCCAAAATTATTTTCTTAAACTCTCCAAATCCTTTTCAACGGACTCTTTTTAGCATATCTCACAATCTACGCATTCCAGGAATCTACATTGATTTGATGCATTTTGAAAAACTATTTGTGGCCCTTGTGAGGTTGCATTCCTTCAAGGCATTTTTTCAAACAGTTTGCATGCCAAGTTCATGTTTCCAAATTTTGCATACATATCTTCCCAACACCTACAAATATAACATCTAAAAAGAGACTTGTTCTAAATATCTATTATAATTTGGTGTAATATATGCTCTATTTTAAATATCCCATCTTAATAGTATGAGAGGTTGCTAGAACAACCCATGGAACCTTGGCTTTACCTTAACTAGTCACGTTTACTTTTATAGGTTCCAAGATATCGAATGAATCCATATTTCTAATATCCTGATACCACTGAATACTATGACTTTTTCATCAATAACAAGAAATAAATAAAAAATTGTTTTGATGGATTTCTTTATTCTACTATCAACATATTCATTATGATCAAAATCAAGATGAAATGTTGGTAAAATACGTGGGGGTTGTCCCTATTCCTTCCACTACATCTACACACCCAAGAAATAGTAAAACAATATTAGAACCTAAACAACGATTTGCGCTCCAATTTATCCAAATGTGTGCAACATAAACAAAATATGAAAATTCCCTTTTACGCATTAGCACAGAATTGAAAAACAGATGGTTTCAAGCAGAGGAAGAGTGAAAGAGAAAAATCGTGTAGAGACATAAGTGGGATAGTAGGAAAGGGAACTTTGAATGTCTTAAAAAATATAACTACTCAGAATAAAAGATAAAAAGAAAGAAAAATGAATTGGTAACCATTATCTACCCCAATAATGGTGTTACAAAGGTTACAATGCATGTAGCATAGGTAGGCAGAAGAAGAAGAAGTAAAATTAATACATCTAGACAATATGCCTAAATGAAGCACCTCCTAATCGTCAATCTTCTTCTTCTTCTATGCATACAACAACAAAATAGTGGCATGCGGTAGCTTTATTTCCTCTCGAGACAAATGAACCTACTTCATAAACAATTACAAATCCAGATCAATCAATTTGTATATATTAAAATGATGAGATATTATAGTTACGGATTTATCTCTTTGTGCAAGGATGATTTAATCCATAATGGTACTAATTTTTGGATGGAAATTAGTGAGATAGCTCATTAGAATATTTCCTATCACGTTCTATTTGTTTAATAATGGAAGTACATAACTTTGATATACCATTGTTAGTAAAGAAGAGATCTGACTTCTACACTCACTTTGACTATCAAATTACTACTAAATTTACAATGTTAACTTGGGTTTCAACATGGTTATGCCTCTACATCTCAAGAAAACTTCTTTTATTATTATGTAAGAAAAATGAAAAGTTTGAAAGGTTGTTTAGGATGTGTCACTCACCATCTTCTCGCTTGATGGATGACCATACATTGCTCAAGTCCCATTTTTATGTGTATCCTGTACCCCAACTAATTGTATTCTTCCGGTGTCTAATTGAATAGTTCACATGCCATTATTAATTTTCCACAATTGTCCCTACTATCGAGATAGGAATGGTTGTTTCAAATATTTTTAGGATTTGTTTTTTTCAACAAATTATGTCTGCAGGTTACACAAACCTCTAATTAACATGCCATACAAGACAAAACCCGTAAATTTGTGCTATCAAATAGGGGGACTAGACATAGCCATATTCAGAAACTATATTACAAGGTTTCAACCATGTTGAAAATTTTTGCACTTGTGCAAAAATGGGAAACTCAAAGTTTTTTTTTTTTCGCATGGAAGGAATTGATGGATGAACCTAACTAAGGGGGTTATGTATAGTTTTCATTGTGTTTTATGTGGCAATAATTGATTAACGACATGCAAAATCTATAGCTATGTGTGTTTTTACAAAATGTAACACCTCACATAGGTTGTTATTCCATGTTCATCTTTAGCAAGAAAACACTAAAAGGCCAAAAGGACCAATGCATAGCCTTAATGAAGGCGGGAATCACTAGATATGTGGGATTTTACATCCCATAGCAAAAAATAGAGTTGATGATTGTAGGTTGTAGATGTTCATTTTGAAGTTACATGTATTTTCAATTTATTAAGTATATTATTGAGTTGTTTAATTTATTGTAGAATCAATACATATCAAAAATATGAAAGTAAAAGGAATTATATAATTCAATTATAGAAATAATATCATTTATTTGTGAGGAAATTCAGTATCTCCCACACAAGCCGTGGGATATCACTTATGACTACTGAAATAAGAGATACATGTACATGAAACTAAAAACAAAGTAATATAGAATAAACCCATCATTGCCTTCGGGTTTTCTTTCATTCTTCTTTTCTCAAGTTCCATCTCCTTCATCTTCATCTTCTACATCATCTAGTCTATCAATGTACCTAAAAAGAGAAGACATCAATTTTTGATCTCATGGTTTTATCTATACTCTTGTGTTATCTCTAGCTTCAAGATGATGATCTATCAAAATCAAGAGGCATAAGGTACATAAAATTTGATACATAAATGAGAAATTACTGTCTTGATTAAACACATATGATTCTAATAATCATGACAGAAAAAGAAGAATAAAGGATCATTGTGGAATATAATAGAGGATGAATGCATATTATCTTTACGACTATTTTTTAAAAGTGTGTAGGAACAAGTACAAAAGCACAATATACAAGTACAATTTTGTTGAAAATCTACAAGTATAGTCTTAAAAGGAAAAAAACAAATATCTAAGAGTATCAAATCACTTTTTCATCAAAAGTCATAATAAGAAGCTCAAGGTCCCAACCTTAAAAAAGATTTTATTGAAAGAAGGTATAGAATTGAATGAAGAGTGCTTTATACTCAAGAAGTACATCTATGATTATTTATACAATGCGTAAAAGATGACTAAAATCTCATACTATCTTCAAACATGCTCTCAAGAGATATTTAATAGCACTCAAAAGCTTTCAAAGTAGTAATTCAAGATTTAAAAGATCCATAGACACAAAGATAGTTTCTCACCATTTTCAGAATCTCAAATGTTAAGACACTCTTATCAAGTTCTAGGTGCAAATATTACATCCATTAAAGTATAATCGTATTTCTACACGGAGGAAAATGAAGCTCATACAAATCAAAGAGATAAAGAAATCAGGCTTTAATATAGAATTATAGCTTCCAATCACAATGATACAAACATCCAAGTAAAACAGATTGGTGCTTCTCAAAGTTTTGAAATGCTAAAAATCAATAGAAAAATTTCTCTTCAAGCTTCCAAGTTGATACAATTACATTTTTCAAACTCCAATAAATCCATATCCATCTAAAGTCAATATCTCACTCAAAAATGCTTGGAACATTAAAAATTATCAATGGATAATTGAAACAAACTATAGTTTTACAAAAATCATGTGATCGTTGTCAACTAAAGTTTCTTCATCTACATGTAAGAAATACAATTTCCATCAAGATAAACTGAGTGCAAAAACAAGTTTGAGATCATCAAACAAGATTTCCAATGACATAAATCTTGTAAAGAATAAATTCTTCAAAGCTACAATCACCCCATAAGAAGAAGAGATAGATCACAACTCGAATGGCACTATATTGAAGTATAATATCCTAATAATATTATAGCTTAAGCATGATGAGGCTATGCGAATAAGTGTAATATAAGTTCCATCTTGAAATGGAACCAAAAAGTTACATATTGAAACTACAATTTAACAAGCCAATTCATAATATAGTAATGGACAACATTGTATCATTTCTCCAAGTAAATATCAAGTAAAGGATACATACAAGAAAACAAACATCAATGATTGAATCAATTCATTCATGGAAATGAATGCAATAATGCAAATAAGTGTTTTTTCATCTATGCTTTTATCATCCATTCTTTAAAAAAGTAGGTATACAATATAAATTTTATATCTATTTTCAGACTTCATTCTTTCTTACTTATGCAAAGATAAGAAAACCAAATAGATAAGTCTTTAATCTAGTTTCAGTGCACAAGTGAAAGAATGAAATGGAATAAAGTTTAATGGATCCATAAAATTTGAAATTGACTCAATAAATATATCTGAAGTTACTTATCCATGACATGAAAATCACATCCATGCCAATGGAATCTATATTTTAAATTGTGAAGGTCAAAATACTAACACAATGCAAAATATCATACAAAACGAAGCTCGAGATAGAGAGAAAATACCCGAGAAGATTTCATAGTCACTCACAAAATATAGTTACTTAGGTCTCAAGAACACCTTAAGGATGGATTATGGTCCATAATGAGTTCACAAGTTATAAGGTTTCAAATTTATAATCAAAGCCACAAAAGATTCAATAAGAAAAATTTGAGCAATAGAAATGATAAATGGAATGAAAACAACTAACGCAATTACCATCAAATTCATTTTTGAATCTCTCAATAAGTTCATATTGGAGAACCAGATTACATTATAGTGTGATGGCCAAAATGACACGAGTTACAAATGGTGGAACCAAAACAATGAACCCGAGCCAGAGATCCAAATTTCATACAATGTAAGTAGTATACAATAGAATAGAAAATATTAGTTTAAACATTAAAGGAAAATCCTAGCAGATTTACACAAATAACACGGCCCATAATTTTGGGTATGAACAAATGAACCAACCAAAAAATGGCCACAGACACAATATTGAGGACCATCTTATCAAGTAAATAATGATGACCATCCTTCAAGTACAAAGAAAATACCCATAAAGAGCATATATAACCAGATGTGAATATATACAACTACGAACGCTCAGATCTATTATAGTTTTGTAGAAAAACTCAAATGGAGTGAGCTTACCATCTTTATGGTGGAATTTGAAGAAACCCTTGGCTCAAAATTGAGTATCGATAAAATAAAGATGACCTAGAATAATTTTAAACTCATACAATATTACACAAAGGATTTTAGCAATGAGCAAAACACATTAAAAAGATCAAAAAATTTAGCAGATAGACCATTAGTTACAAAAATTGATGAGCTAACTCCTTTTTAAAAATGGAGACCATTAATGGTTGAAAACCCTGAGCTTCACAAATAAGCAAAATAACGATGACTTGGGATGAGATTTGAATTCAAGATGCTCAAAAAATAAGGAAAATGGAAAGAAGTTTAGTATCAAAATGAGAAGACTCAAAATTATAAGATAGAATGTCAAAATGCTACAAACAAGATGCTTTCCTTGTCCATCAATGACCACCATTAAGAAAATCACATAACTCTTTTAATGGTGCAACTCAACTTCAAATGAAATTTTCAAAGCTCAAAGACTTAATAAACCCCAAACATAGTCTTTGAAATCCAAAGAGAATCCATATATTAAATCTTGGAGATCATAGAAGAAAAAAATTTAGAGATAAATGAGCTCAAAGCACTTTAATGGCGGTTAATAGAAAATTTGACAAGGCTTCACCGTCAGGGAGAGAAAGTTGAAAATGAAAAAATGATAATCTGGATGAGCCTTTTACTCAACCTAACTCATCATGATGTAAGGATTGATGGATGAGATCTCGTAGTACAAAAATCAACGATGTAAGATGCTAACACACTACCAACTACCTTGTCAACTGGTTTAGAGAATCAATGGTTCCATATCAAAGGTATACAAATCACCGATCAAGATCATTTACCACTTTCAATACAAACTCCACCGAGTTACCAAAGCTTGACCACAATTAAGGTTACAACATCAATGGTAAAAATTAATCAAGGATAGAGATCAGTGGTTGAAAACCAATCATCGATCCCATGTAAACCACAGATACATTCAAACTTTACCATGGTTCTATAGGTACATATGTGGCAAGAAATCATGAAACCATAGCCGGGGTTAAATTCAAATCTTCAATGACATCACAAAGGTTAGAGCATTGTGTGGAGGGGGAGAAGATCCCAATTAAAAATAAATTAGTGTATTGACCTTTGAAAAGATCTATAATATTATTGATGTCACAATTTTTTCAAATACCAACAGTATCATATGTATAATGCTAAATCAAAGGAAAGGGTAGAGTATAGTATTATGTGCCCAAATCAAATGAGGAGGGCTTTTATTATTATATAATTATGTGCCATGTAAATAAAAAAACCCCACATCATAGCCAATGATATATATCTTAAGTTCAACAATATTCTTACCTTAAATAATACAAAAGTACCTTAATCTTGCCAAAAGAGCCTCATACAAAGGAAAGGAGAACATTATTTTTGGCATGTGCACAGAAACGGTGGTTCCTACAAAGGTGGAGAATTTTTCTAAATAAACAAAATCAAAGACATTATTTTTACACAGGGTGTAAATTTTTGCATGTCATTGAAAGCGAGACATGATAAGAGATAAAGAAAAATACCAATGCAAGTGGATTAGGAACATAGGTGTCTCATTATGTAGAAGAATACAAAGATCACGAACTTTCAAAAGAAGACTTTCAAATCAAGCAAAGGATAAAATTATCTAAAATATTCACCCAAATTTATTGTAATAGAAATAGAGAAGTCAACCACACTTTGACTAAGTGCATTTTTGGAACTAAGGCTATTATTACCTCATTGTAAAAATCATGGCTTTTTTTATTCCTTTATTTATTCATGAAAAAGTATAAAATTAACATGAATGGGTGAGTTTAGGATGTAGACTATATTTAGGAGGGGTGGGTGAATTATTTTTGTTATATATTGTGTGCATTGGTAAGGCACAAAGGAGGACTTTTGGATATAGGAGTGCTGAAGAAGATTTTTGTCATTTTTCCCTTGAATGAGAACCAATTATTGCCTTTCTAATTATTTGCAATGGTGTGTATATTTCTATTAGCTCTTGTGAATGTTAATTCCTTGAATTAATTATCTTACCTTGGTGTAAATTTGGTATTTTCTACATAGTCTTAGTGTGCATGTTAGTTTTTTTTTATTGTGATCTATCCTCAACACATAAGTGTTTTACCTTCGATTTATCCGAAACCCATTGGTACATGCTTCTTTAATATGTTCTTAGTAAATTACTCATATCCTCGGAAAAACCCTTAATCATTTTTTTGTAGCACCCCATTTTGATTTTAGTTACAACCATCTTTGAAACCCTTAAAAATCCAAAAAAAAAAATTAGGATACATCAAAAAGGAACTGGCCTTGATACGGGAGACTCACCTTAACAATAGGTATACCCATATACCTAAGGTGTTTCCATTATATCTAAATCTGTGAGATAATAAAGTAAGATTAGAAACCCTCTTGTTATCCCTCATCCAAGGTGCACTTCTGAGAGATAAAGATTTTGCACACCGGTGGGACATCACAAGATTAAATATTTACTTTTTAGAGGTGTTCCATCATTGAAGCAGATATACCACTGTGCATACCAATTTTTTGGCACACCCGTGTGACAAAAATTACTATTGATGTGTTCTTAAGATTGAAAAATCAAAGAAGAATGCATTTGGTGACTACGTAAATCTGTTTTCAAACTAGTGCAACATTTTTAATAATCAAATTATTCACCTATAACATTTTTAGGTATTTTTCAAGAAAATTTAAATATGTTATTTTGTTATTTTTCAACCTATTTTCATTACTAGCAGAGACTATTTTTCATGTAGTCATGACATCAATTCCTCAGTGGAATTCTTCTATCCAAGAGTTGTATCTGACATATCCATAGTCTTATCATCCATTTTCCCCTTCAGATCAACATTATGACCCCTATCAGAATGAATATCCCCATAACCTAAACCCTATACATCAATACGATTGTTAGTATGATAATTACTATGCTTTGCTCAAGATCGGGGTTATGCAGATAGTTATGCTAATTATGTACAACAATAATAACTTAGAATTGAGTTTAATAGTTTAAATAAGACACTTTTAGCTGTAAAGGAACAATTTGAAAAATCAAAAGCATTGGATAATGATAGGCATTACATTGTGGAACCCTATCAATAAGATGTTCCCACTTACCTTCCCCATCAAAATCCAAAGGCCCTCATACCTTCCTTGTCAACTATAGCACATTGATCAAGTTCCATCTTTTAAGGTTGCTCCAAATTATGCTCCTTCACTTCCACAATCACATACTAAATGGAAATATCCATTTCCAAGATAGCATTCTCTTTTTGTTCATAATATAGACCTTCTACCCTAGTCTCTTATTCAAGAATGTACAGCTTAAAGATGAAATCAATACCACCCCTCCTCCATCTGTAGTACCAACTCATGAAGGAAAAAATCAAAATATCATCAAGGAGGGAGGCCAATTAATGAAAAAAACAGGCTAACTTTCTTACATAACATGTAGAACTCAATTTCAGAATTTTATTTTGATCATGTTCCAAAGAAAGATCCCATACAAAAGGTACAGTTTGATTATGTAGAAAAGTAAGAAAAATTGGAATATTATCGACAATATTTATATTCTAAATACAGGTTTACATGAAGGCACCGAATTCACACAAGTTACTTGATTCATCGTAGCTTGCAAAGTTAGAAAATGATGAAGAATCGGTTTTGAATAAAGATGAGTGGAAGGAGGTTGAAATCCAAATAGAATGTCCTAAAGAGTTTGATATTGAAGAGGTTATTTTCTTTTCAAATTTGGAAAATTGCATTGGTAAGGAACAACCCATAGAACCCATAAGTTTTATACTTTCACCATTCTTCTTACGAGTAAAGAGCCTCTTGGACCTATTGGTACCCAAAACTAGTCTCCTTCAAAGGCCGATCAACATCATGGACTTGGCAGGATGCTCGGATGTAGATAGATGATCATGTATTTCATTTTGTAGCTAAGGAAGTAATTTATCTCGACCTCTGCACTCAAGCTTTGAACAGAGTGGGGGTAGCACCATAAGAGGATTTGATCTATCCTCACTATCTTAGGTTGTGCCTTTCAACCAAGGTAAGAGACCTTTTTGTAGCTTTGTTGTTTATAGAGGAGATGGAGATATCCTTCCTAATGAATTTGTTGAGGAGAGCTTGAAGAAAATAAGATCAATGCAACAAAATCTAACTCTCACGAGTTGTCAATATAGATAGTGGAGATATTTTCTAGGTAAGGTTTAGGCTACTAAAGACATTTGGAATCATGATTGTTTATGCATGTTTTGGTCGTAAAATTTATGCATTTGTATACACACATGACAAACAGGGGTAGTATGGGTAGGGTTAGTTGTTTTAAATGAATTTTGGTGGGAGGTGAGGTAGAATGAAATTGATTTTCCAAATCTTTGAGAAATCTTACAAAATGGAGAGTCTAGAAAACAGAATACTTCAGAATAGCTAAAATGTTCCTTTAACCAGAATATGTGCTTCAATGGAGGCCCAGACTAGCACTTTTTCAGACAATCTATGAGATTCTAACATGAAGGCTCGAGCTAGAAGACATAATAAAACATCAAAACCTGATATAAATCACACCTAAGGTACACCCAGAGGCTTACAAGCAGGATATGTCAAGAAATGAAAGGAAAGTGATTTTAAATCATTTATTTCACCCTCAGATGAAAGATCTTCTAAGAAATTAGAATACATATTCCACTAAAATTTCACAAGGATTGAGACCTGTGTGTTTAAGATTGATTTTGATACAATATTGCAACAAGAACAAGAAAAACTATTTGCAAAAATTCATAACTGAAACAAACACATTTCACTCAAGATCAACACATAATAACTCAAGTTTGATTAAATTTATCACCAGGGAAAATTTTTTGGAACAATCTCAGAGCTTGTTAATGGCTATACAGTTGCAACCACCTTCACACAATCAAGCTTAATACAAAAGAGATATACTGGATTCTCAGATGGCTTCTCAAAAAGACAAGCTTTGTCAAATCTTCCTCTTGGGAATTTTATTTGACCTTTAACACTCCAACCATTTGCACAAAAAATTTGTGCCATTTATAACATTTACAATAGAGCCCACTTTTCACCAAAATACAAAAACATTTAATGCACCAGTGCTCACCATGATCTTGATCACGATTCCCAGAATCAGATCTGTAAAAGTTGTCAGGTGCTCATGGGGCAAATCTCTTTAAAAATCTTAGCATTCAACTCCTTCATCTGATAGAACACTCCTCCTTCAACTTGCAAACCACTTTCACCCCTAATCTATCAAATATGGTTCCTTGCATGCTTAGGAGAAGAAAAATAGAAAATTAGATCGAGCCCGATAGTCAGACAATTTTAATGGAAAAAGATGTCTTAGGATCTCTCCCACCAAACTCGTATACCAAAATAAACTCCCCTCTTTGTTTGGCAAGTAGGAAATACCAAGAAATCATGAAGACTCACACTTCCAGGTTTGTTTTAGTAAAAATGGGGGAAAATCAGATTATGACTCAAATTTTTCATTGATCTTTACTTTGAATTTGGGCCATCCACGTGGAAGATTCAACTTTAAATAGGCTCGGGGGTTCCCCTTGACTTTTTACAAACTTTTAAAACAATGGAAAAAAATTCCATTTTACTCCGCATCTCCACCCTTGATAAATGAGCCTAACACGTGTCCTAAGGTGGGTCCCAACGGAACTGTGGCAAAATTTTGCTACTTTACCTGATTTTTGGAAAGGGAAAATTTTCCAAGTTTTCCTCGCAGCTCCACCCTTGAAAAATGGGCTTGACGCATGTCCCAATGTCGGTCCCAATGAAACCACGATTCCTTTTTCACTTTTAACTATTTTCTCCCAAAAGGAAATTTTTCCAAATTTCCCCAAGAGTCTACACCTTCGTCGTTGGACTGGAGCAAGATTTACCCTTTCCTTTATTGGGATTATGGACCATTTTTATTTTTTTAGTTGTTTGAATATCGGGAAAAAATCCAAATTGTCCCCGATTGTCTGCCTCCTCACCCCTTTGACTTTACAAACCGCCACATGTCACCATGGTGTGCGTTGAGATGGTTCCCAAAAATTTGATACCATGAATGAGCGTGGTCTCGCCACATGTCATTATGATGCAATTTTAAAAACCTTAAGGTTTCAAAATGATTTGGTAGGGGTGCACTTCCATTTAGAATTTTATTCTATTTTTCAAAAAGGGAAAATTATTCAACTTACCTCTAAAGGCCCACATCTCTGCCATTAGCTTTGCCACGCATCCTCCTACGGGGTCAAAGTAAGGATTTTTCCCTGCCACTTTAAAAATTACTTTAATCGAGCTCGATGGGGCTGCGAGGTGATTTCAAACATTTTTCCGAAGTAGTCAAAAGGAACAAGTTCAAAAACAAACCCGTCGCGGCCCATCCAGCTTAGAATAAGCCACATAAGCACCAAAGAACCAATCGAAATGAGCGGAGCCATGAGAAAAAATCTTCCTTTTTCCCAAAACGTAAAAAGTGATAAGTTATAGCATTCTCCCACCATCCTTTGACTAGCCAAAGGAAGCAACATGACCAAAGGAATGCTTAGGAATAACTTTGACAGAAAAATACACTGTTAGACCATCAAAACATGTAACTTCACCATTCATGGTCGAACTCGATTTTTGCTAAGGATGAAAACTTTTTTGAAACAAAACTATCTGGATCATGCTTTTGAGCATCTTTCACCATGGATTTGGATTTTCAAAGACATACAAATATAAATCGATCATTTTTGAGCTTCCATGGTTAAGGAAAAATAGGAAAAACATCAAAGCTAGCAAATTTTGAAGACATTAGGGAAAAAATAGGGAAAAATCGATGACTTCTTCAAGGAGGAACATGATAATGGATTCTGTAAAAAAATTCACAACATGCGAGATCGGAGGAAAATTAGGGTTAAATAGTGAGAAGTCAAAATGAACACCAACATCAGCTCCAACTCGGGGATGGGCACTCCCTAAGAGTGCCACAAGAAAAAAGGTAGACCAAGTTCCTAAAACATTCATTCGGTAATGGAGTCAGCTTACAGAGCAGAGAAATAGAGTTATCTCCCTAAACACGAAATAGAGAAACTAACAAAAATAGGTCACCAAGGACCAGAACGAGCAAAAACACAAAAGACAAGAAACAAACAACAAACTATACACTGTACACAAGATTTTTACTTTGATTTAGGGGAATCAATCCAATAAATTCTTCAAATGCCTACCATTAATAGGAAACTCAAGCAATTCACCATCCAAATCCTTGAGGAAGAAGGTATGTTCACCAATCCTAATATCAATGGAGTAAGGGCCCATCCATAATGAGTCAAACTTTCCATGCTTTCCCTTATCTTCATGCTTGCTATCCCATAGCAACACAAAATCCCCAACATTAAAATCTCTGGAAGTGACCTTTTTGTCAAATAACTTCTTCATTTTTTCTCTAAACTTTACATGCCTCTGGTGGGATGCCCTCCTCTCTTCATCAAGCTCAACAATCTGGTTAATGCGAGCATCATAAGGACTTACCTCCTGATCCTCCAACTATTGAATGAACTGATATGAAGATAGTTGCATATGAAGGGGTAGCAAGGCCTGAGTCCCATATACCAACTCAAATGGACTCTTTCTAGTAACCCTCTTGACAATGATCCTATCTGCCCAAACAACAAACTTCAACTGTTCACCCCACTTTCTCTTGTTCAACTCCAAGGTTCTTATGATAATCTTTAGCAAATTTTTATTACTGGACTCAGCTTGTCCATTTCCTTGAGGATTGTAATTAGAGGCATATGTCAAGTTGATCCCATACTCCTTGCACATTTCCACCAAATTTTTAGCTCTAAATCTCATGGCATTGTCAGCAATAATCTTGACTAGCACACCAAACCTGCAGATGATATGGTTCAACAGAAAATCCATGAAAATTTGGTGTGTTGCGTTTTTTGTGGGGATTGTCTCCACCGACTTTTAAAATAATTAGTTGCTACAAGAATCCACTTATGGCCAGCACTTGAAGGGTTTGAAATTTTACCAATAAAATCCATCCCCCATTGCTTGAATGGAGCTTCAATTGATACATGGTGCAAAGGAAGGGATCCTAAAGCTTCCAGTCTTCCAGAGAAGTGCTGGTAGCTCTCACATCTTCTAACCAACAAGGTTGTATCCTTGAAGAGAGTTTTCCACCAATAACTAGCCCTCATGATCTTGTGTGCTATGACTCTTGTAGAAAAATGTCCCCCACAAACTCCTCCATGGAGATCAACAATTATCTTGGGGGCTTCTTCTTCAGTAATGCACCTTAAAAGGAGTGCTTCGGGTTCCTCTAAGCTAACCTTAATCGCAATGACATATTTCTAGGAATCCAACTTAAGGGATCTTTTCTGGTTCTTACTTAAATACTCATGGTAGTTCAGATGTTTGAGATAAGAAATTACATCTTTGTACCACTCAGAACTCATCAATTGTTCAAAAACACTTACCCTACTTTCTTCTACCTCATTTACCTCAATAGTTTGCAAGTTTCTCTCAGCCATAAGCTTAGCTAGGCCTAAATCTCTCACCAGCTTCATGGTTTGGAAATCCATGTCATATTCTTGCACCTTGTTCACCCACCTACACCTTTTTCTTGAGACTTCCATCTCTGATAAGATGTCTTTCACCATGGTGTGGGGAACATAAGCAACAATTTTAGAACTTAGAATATAAGGCCTGAAAACCTTTGTTGCTTTTACTAAGGAAAATGATTTCTTCTCCATAATAGTGTACTTTAACTCAGCCCCTGCAATTCCTTACTGAAAAATGAAATTGGCCTCTCATCCCCTTCATCATCCTTCTGCAGAAGACATAAGCAATAGTGATCTCTGAAGCAATAGAGAACAGTTGAAAGAGCTTCTTATAGTCTGGAGCTGCAAGAACAGTGGATGATTTAGTGCCTATTTAATCCCATTGAAAAGCTTATATGGAACCCTCCTCCCACTTGATGACTTGATCCCTCTTTAACATGGAAGTGATTGGAATGGTCATCTTAAAAAAGTTTGACATGAATCTCCCCGATGAAGTTTATCTCGTCCAAAGAAGGACTCGAATTCATTTCTTGGTTCTTGGAATTGGGACCTTGTTGATGGCCTCTACCCTTTCGGATCAATCATTACCCCTTCTTGTGACACAATGTGACCAAGTAACTTTTCCTACATATGTTCCCCAAGGAGTAGTAAAGGATTTCTTGATCCTTTCTATTTCCTTCACCACAACTTGGTTATAACAAGAGAAACCATCTAGGGTGGAGAGTAATTCAGAACTAGTCACTAATTGCAACATGTTTTCAATATTTGGTAAGGATAATTATCCTTCATTGATGCTCTATTTATATTCTTGAAATCTACACACAACCTGATATCACCATTCTTCTTTCTCACTGGTACTAGGTTTGCAACCCAAGAAGAATACCTTGTGCACTGAATAATCCCTCCATCTCTAAAATTCTTCAGTTCCTCTTGCATTTTGAGAGATAGAAGTGGATTTATTGGCCTTTATTTCTCCTTGAATGGATTTGCATTAGACTCTAAGGGAATCTCATGATGAAACAAGTCCTCTCTGTATGCTTTTAATTCAAAAAAATTCCAAGCCATGCAATCTTGGTATTTCTTCAACAATTGGATGTATGAATGCTTCTCTTTGCTTTGAGATTGCTACCTAACCAAATTTTTCTTGGCTTCTCTGTTGTACCATGGCCATGATCCTCAATATCCCTTGAGGCTACTATGAATATGTTAACAATGTGATCAACATTATCAAAATTAGACTCAAGAGCAACCAACCCTATAGAAATGGTATTGGTCTTTAACTAGATGATGACCTTGCCAAACAAGGTTTCCTTTCCCTCTGTTTCACATACCAATGGCTCCAAATCAATGTATTGATCAATAAAATTCTCCCTTGTTGTGTAGAAATATTCTGATCTGAGCATCATCATCAAATACCTACCAGTGTTTAATGTTCTTAGGGACAAAGGGTCTTGTCAATACTTTAACATCATATTCACAATATGGGTACATTGCACAATTGTCAAAACAAGACCCCAACAGGACAAGCCTGCTTGGAAAATCATTGAATTTTCTATCATGATGCATTATGTTGAATGAATCAAACATCTCAATGAAGTCCCAAACTACATGCTTGTATTGTTTCATTCGCTAATTCTTTGTGGCATACAATTTTTTGACTTGTTTTACAAGTAATTCTAAGTCTCCCTTTACAATGATGTCCTTGACACCATACTTCCAAGTAATTCTTACACCTAACAACAATGCCTCATACTCAGCAATGTTGTTAGAGCACTCAAAGTTGAGTTTGAAGGAGAAAACAAAATTTTTCTGACCTGGAGAAAGTAGAACTACACCATCACCATTCCCAAACCTAGAGCAAGCTCCATAAAAAAAAAAGAGTGCAAGGAAATCTTTTCTATTCAAGACACTTTCATTCTTCAATCTTATGCTCCTTTCCATCAGTAAATCCTACAAATTAATCAACATCGACACTTGTGTACAATACTCCATAGGATACATTGTTGGGATCTTCAATAAGGTGCAACATCTTTTTTTCCCATACAACCCGACTGTGATACCCTCAATTGGGATGGTGGCATAGGACACGTCCATTTTCACACTCCCACCAACACTTGTAGCCCATTTTCTAGACAATAGCATGTCCCACTTGGCTGGGAAGTCAATAATGATAACATCAAGTTTTAAATTTTTACCTAGGTAAGCTATAAGTTGCACCACCAAGCCCTTCACACACCCTACCACTGGAACCTCTCTAGAGTCCATAGCAGTACACTTCCCATATGTTATTGTTACCTTGATATTCAGCTCATTCATGACTTCCAAAGGCATGACATTGCATGATGCCCCTGAGTCAAACATGTAGTTGTGCAATAGTCTGTCCTTAATGATCAAGGTAGTGAAGAATGGATCCACATTTAGCTAAGATTCCACCAAGGATGTCCCCAAATAGACCTCAAGTGGTTCACCTAATTCCTCCAATACTGGTGGTGTCTCTAATTCTTCAATGATTGGAGGAGTCTCCATAATATTTACATTTCTTCCTAGGGAATTCTTCTCTTCTTTCAACCCCAAGTATTCAAATGCTCTCCTTTTGTGCTCAGGAATCCTAAGCAACTCAACAATTGGAATAGAGACTTTGATTTGACTTAAAACTTGGGCAATGTCATATGGGACATTATTTGGTAAGGCAGTATTGGAAGGAAAGCTAATACACTCACTAGGTGGTATAATATTTTTTACAGATTAGGCATGGGGAGGGGTATAATTTTTGTTTGGAACTACAGGGCTTTTAACAGGTGCATATTTTCTAGGATCCTCTTTGGGAATGTTTGAAAGTAAGGGAGCTTTTGGCTTGGCTTGAGGCCCTTCCCCTTTGAAAGCCTTACTTAATGTGTTATATTCCTTCTCTTAAGAAACAATAGCATTCATCAGTAATTGTGTATCTTCCTCATATGTGATTCCTCCATCATACTTCTTTATAATTAAAGCCCTTAAATATTGAAATTCATTATTGGGCAATTAAAAATCTTGTACAAAGAGCTAATTATAAAGTATGAGAGGGAGGAAGAATAGGTACCCTATGAATACGAATCCCAAAAAGTGGTAGCAAATCCAGTCACTTATCTCCTCATTTGAAGTTGCCCCTTGTTGTGAGCTTATGGAACAACCCATCATGAAGACATCATCATCATCATCATCATTTTATTCTTCTTCTTCTTGCTGATCTCCTTCACAAGGACCATGGGGCATGAAACATCTGTCACACTAATCAATGACATCTATCTCCTCCACCATAGCAACTCTGGAAGCCAAAGGATTGGGTACCATTTTATTATACCTAGCTTTGTACAATCTATTTTCAAATCCAACAAGTCCCTTACCTTTGTTATCAGATCTTTTGTGATTTTTGAACCTATCTTGTCCTTGTTTCTTATGTTGACCTTGTGAGCTCTTCCCAATTCCCTTCTCAGCTTGGGCTAATTTGTAGGAAATTTCTTTGACATCCCCTACCAAAGTCTTCACAACTTCTTCCAAATCTGCAGCCTTGCTTGTTTGGGGTTTTCTTGGTTAACCAGCTTCACACCATCCCTCTTAGGAGGCTTTCCAATTGCCTTGATATTGTTTTCAATTTACAAAGCCATAGTGAAGGCCTTCCTTAAATTAGTAGGGTTTTTGTCCCTCAAGTAGTATGCAACCTTTTTATCAAATGCATCTGAATATTTGATCAAACATGATTCATCACATGGCCTTATCCTAATAGGAAATATCCTCAAAGTCTTATTAAACCTTGTGTTGAAATCATGTACTGACTCATTAGGATTCTTTTTTATGTTTTCAATTTTTTTCAAGAGAAACCTAGGGTCGGCTTCTATCACCGTGCTGCAATCTAAATGTATTGCTCATCTCAGTCCAAGAATCAATAGAGTTATCTGGAAAATCTTTGTACCATTCCCTTGGATCCTCTTCCAGAGTATGGATGAACATCTTGATATACACATCTTCATGTTCAATATAAAAATCTTCCATCATATTGATAAAAATCTTTAAATTTTGATCACCAGTTATATCATTGTTTCCTTAGAACTTTGGTAGTTTGTTCCTTATTTCTTGAGGAACTACATTTGGATAACTAGCCATCCCTACAAAATTTATAGGTTGAAAGGTATTCACAACAAATGGAGGTTTGGGTGGGGACAGGGGCCATGTTGTTTTGAGGGGGTGACCACGGAGGGGTAACAAATTGATAAGGGGCAGTGAGGCTATTTGAAACATAGGGGTATAAATTTCAAAATGGACATCCCCTAAAGGTCTTTTCTCTTGGAAATCCCTATCAACTTCGAAAAGACAGGGGTAAAATGAGAAGAAAACTTTTCAAATTCGAATGAAGGCCCTTCTCCAACCGGATAATTCAATTCCATAAAGAGGTTACCTGATTGAATCACTTGAATTGTAGTCTTCAATGATAGGCCGGTCACTTTCGTCAATGGAAATCCCCTTTCTTGTCTCACCGATCTCCAACAGCTCTCCAGTGCTTTTCTTCCTTTTGATGTTTTCTTTTCCTAGCTCGGAAACAATGTCCTAGTAGGATCCCTAGCAAAGAAAGACCTTATTCCTTCCATATTTACAAATATTAGTACCAGATCTGACTTTAATAGATTTTTAAGACATTGGTATTCATTAAGAAAAATTAGATCAACAGGGAGTCACCAATAATGATTTCCACCTTAGTTGTGCAAATGCACTAAATATGATCTGTCAAATGTTTGTCAAAGACTAGAAACTAGAAATGAAAGGTCCTAACTTTTCTTTACCCAGATTTATCAAATTAAAGCTAGTGCACTAGGTTTTTCAACTAAAATAATTGCACATATCACTTGGAATAGATAAGGAATTTTTACTTGGGTCTCGAATATGAACTCAGTAACCACAATGTCCCCCAAACAACACCGAAGTGTGTTGGTACAAAACATTAGTCTCCTTCAAAGGTTGAGCAAAGCATCATCAACTCGGCAAGATGCTCGAGAGGCGATAGATGATCATGTATGTCATTTTGTAGCTGGGGAAGCAATCTATCTAACCCTTTGCACTCGGGATTTGAACAGAATGGGTAGCACCTTAAGAGGATTTGATCTATCCTCACTATTTTAGGTTGTGCCTTTCAACCAAGGTAAGATAACCCTTTTGTAGCCTTTTGTTTATGGATGAGATGGATATATCCTTCCTAATGAAGTTGTTGAGGAGATATTGAATAAAATATGATCAATGGAACAAAATATAACTCTCACGAGTTATCACTCTAGATAGTGGAGATATTTTCTGGGCAAGGTTTAGGCTACTAAAGACATTTGGAATCATGATTGTTCATGCATGTTTTGGTCGTAAAATTTATGCATTTGTATACACACATGACAAACAGGGGTAGTATGGGTAGGGTTAGTTGTTTTAAATGAATTTTGGTGGGAGGTGAGGTAGAATGAACTTGATTTTCCAAATCTTGAGAAATCTTACAAAATGGAGAGTCTAGAAAACAGAATACTTCAGAATAGCTAAAATGTTCCTTTA
The DNA here is from genome assembly GCA_018340775.1 of Taxus wallichiana var. yunnanensis. Lineage (NCBI taxonomy): Eukaryota > Viridiplantae > Streptophyta > Pinopsida > Cupressales > Taxaceae > Taxus > Taxus wallichiana. Next base: position 346,602,332 of record CM031244.1, on the reverse strand, counting down.
TCCAGAATATGTGCTTCAATGGAGGCCCAGACTAGCACTTTTTCAGACAATCTATGAGATTCTAACATGAAGGCTCGAGCTAGAAGACATAATAAAACATCAAAACCTGATATAAATCACACCTAAGGTACACCCAGAGGCTTACAAGCAGAATCTGTCAAGAAATGAAAGGAAAGTGATTTTAAATCATTTATTTCACCCTCAGATGAAAGATCTTCTAAGAAATTAGAATACATATGCCACTAAAGTGTCACAAGGATTGAGAATTGTGTGTTTAAGACTAATTTTGATACAATATTGCAATAAGAACAAGAAAAACTATTTGCAGACATTCAGAAATGAAACAAACACATTTTTCTCAAGATCAACATAGAATAACTTAAGTCTGATTAAATTTATCAGTAGGGAAAGTTTTTTGAACAATCTCAGAGCTTATCAATGGATGTACACTTGCAACCACCTTGACATGATCAAACTTAATACAAAAGAGATATACAGGCTTCTCAGATGGCTTCTCAAAAAGACAAGCTTTGTCAAATTTTCCTCTTGGGAATTTTCTTCGACCTCTAACACTCCAAGAATTTGCACGAAAAATTTGTACCATTTATAACATTTAAAAAATTTACAATAGAGCCCCTTTTTCACTAAAAGATAAGAACATTTAATGCACCAAGTTGCTTGCCATGATCTCGATCGCGATTCCTAGAATCAGATCTATAAAAGTTGTTAGGTGCTCATGGGGCAAATCTCTTCTAAAATCTCAGCATTCAACTCCTTCATCTGGTAGAACACTCTTCCTTCAACTCACTAACCACTTCCACCCCTAATATATCAAATTTTGTTCCTTGCGTGTTCTGGAGAAGAAAAAAGGAAAATCATATTGATCTCGATAGTCGACCATTTTAATGGCAAAATATGTCTCCAGATCTCTCCCACCATACTATGATACCAAAATTCACTCCCCTCTCTATTTGGCATGTAGGAAATACCAAGATATCATGAAGACTCACACTTCCGGCTTTTTTAAAAATGGGGGAAAATCATATTTAGACTCATTTTTTCCATTGATCTTTACTTTTAATTTGGGTCGTCCACGTGGAAGATTCAACTTTAAACAGGCTTGGGGTTTCCTTGACTTTTTTACAAACTTTTTAAAAAATGGAAAAATATTCAATTTTGCTCTACACCTTTGCCCTTGAGAAATGAGCTTGACACATCTCCTAAGGTGGGTCCCAATAGAACCACGGCCAAATTATGCTACTTTACCTAATTTTTGGAAAATGGAAAATTTTCCAAGTTTTCCCCATAGTTCTGCCTCTATAAAAATGGGCCCGACATGTGTCCCAATGTGGGTCCCAATGGAACCACGCTTCCTTTTTCACTTTTAACTATTTTCTCCCGAAAAGAAATTTTTCCAACTTTCCCCTAAGAGTTTTCACCTCCTCCATTGATGACCAAGCTTTGACCTTTCCTTTATTAAGCTTCAAGGCCATTTTGATGTTTTTAGTCATTTGAATATCAAGGGGAAAAAAATCCAAATCGCCCCTGATGGTCCACCTCCTCACTCCTTTGACTTTTCAAACCACCATGTGTCACCATGGCACACCTTGAGATGGTCCCCAAAAATTTGATACCTTGAATGAGTGTGGGCTCGCCATGTGTCGTTATGGCACAATTTTAAAAACCTTAAGGTTTCACAATTATTTGGTGGGGGCACGCTTTCATTTAGAATTTTATTCCATTTTTCCAAAAGGGAAAAACATTCAACTTACCTCTAAACACCCGTATCTCTGCCATTAGCTTTAAAACTTGGTTTAATCAGATCCTGGTGCGGCCATGGGGTGAGTTCAATTTTTTTGCAAAAGTATCCAAAAGGAACAAGTTCAAAAACAAACCTTCCATGCCCCATCCAATTAGAAGAAGCCACGTAAGCACTAAAGAACCAATCAGAAATGAGTGGAGCCACAGGACCAAATTTTCCTTTTTCCCAAAAAAAAAAAAAGTGATAAGTTACAAACATTCACCCACCATCCCCCGACCAACCAAAGGAAGTCATGTGATCGTTGAACACTGAGGAATAAATTTTATAGTAAAAATACACCCATCAGCCCGTCAAAACACATAAATTCACCATTCATGCTCAGAACCTGAGTTTTTGCTAAGGATGAAAACTTTTTCAAAACAAAACTATGTGGATCATGCTTCCGAGCATCTTTCGACCATGGATTTGGATTTTAAAAGGCATAAAAATATAAATCGATCATTCTCAAGCTTCCATGGTTGAGGAAAAATAGGAAAAATGGAAAAGCTCGTGGATTTTGAAGAAATTAGGGAAAAACAGGGCAAACTCGTAGACTTCTTCAAGGAGGAACATGAGAATGGATTCTACAAACAACTCGAGGCACTCAAAAGGAGGTAAAATCTTTCAAAGCATCCACATCAAGAAATAATATGTTTCACAACATGCATATCGAAGGAAATTTAGGGTAAAATGGTGGGAGGTCAAAACGAGCACTAACGGGACTTGAAAAGGAGAAAGAAATTTTATTTGATATAGGCCCTTTCTTTCCCCTTTTTGAAAAATCATTTTTGGAGGAGAATATGGTAAAACAACCTACTTCCCAGATCCGATCTTATGTAGAAAAGTGAGATGAATTTGATTTTAAAGATTTGGTGTTGAATAAGAATGAGCAAGGGGTATAATCAATTATGATATTTGTGGCATAACAACTTGAAGAGGCTGAAACTTATTTGAAGTAGCTGCAAAATGTGCCCATATTTGAAAAGGAGGTCATAGAAAAATTCTAGATTAGAAAGGTCACTTACTAGCTTCTAGGAGGCCTTGTTCTATTTGTTATTTGGCTAGTTTACATAAAATTACAATAGTACCAGAGTTTGTGCCAGTTTTAAAACACAAAGAAGAGTTTCATGTTCATCCCCAAAACCTCTTAGAGTAGCTTACGAGATCGATAGAGGATTTTCTCGGCTATTGGACTAATATTGTGAATAAACAAGGTACATATCTTGTTTCAAGTTTCATCATGTTAGTTATTTTCCAAGATAAATTCATTACCTCGCTTTGTAGAAAGGGAAGATACATTTCACTTCCTATTTCAGGTGTAGTTTAGCTCCAATTGGTAGTTGGTTAGAGTAGGATTTCACTTTCAATAAGTTCGGTTCATGCATATTATAGCTTTCAATTTCAATAAGTGTATTCATGCACATAATCTAGTTTACGAGATCATTTCACATCTTAAGTTTTTTTTTCGTAAAGGTTAGTATTTTGGAAAAGGAAGATCTTGTTTATATGATTATTCCTCCATGCCAAATGGACTAGATCAAGGAACTGGTCTTATAAGCTAGTAGACAACTTTCCCGCAGGATAGCCAGAAATGTTGACAAATTTTTCCCTTGTAAAAAATTATGCCACTCAAAAATTCGTTTCATAAGGAATGAATTGATGGATGAACCTAACTAAGGGGGTATATACAATTTTCATTTTGTTTTCAGTTGTAGTAATTGATTAACAACATGTTATCGGAGCTATGTGTGTTATTAGAGAATGTAACACCTCACATAGGATGCCATTCCATGATTATCTTTAGCAAGGAAACACAAAATCCACAAATGACCAATGTATAGCCATGACGAAGGTGGGAATCATATGATATGTGGGATTTTACATCTCATAGTAGTAAACAATTTTTTTGATTCGAGGTTGCAAATGTTCATTTTTAAGTTATAGTTATTTTTAAGTTATGTGTTATTACCTATGTTATTGAGTTGTTAAATTCATTGTACAATCATTACATATCATAAGAGTTGAATTAAAATGACGTACATAACTCAATCATACAAATAATATCATTTATTAATGAGAAAATTCAATAAATCCTACACAAGCCATGGGATGTAACTTATGACTACTAAAATAAAATATAAATGTACATGAAACTAAAAGAAAAAGAATATAGAAGAAACCCATCATTGCCTTTGTGTTTTCTTTCATTTTTCATTTCTCCGATTCTAGCTCCTTCATCTTTAACTTTTGCATCATCTAATCCATCAATGTAGCTGAAAAGAGAAAAAGAGAAGACATCGATTCGAGCTCAAGGTTTAATATGTATTCATGTGCTATCTATCCTCAAGCAGATGAATCTATTGAAATCAAGAGCCATATGGTACATCAAATCTGATACGAAATGAGAAAGTAGTATGTTCTAGAAACACATATGACTCTAAGAATCATGATAGACGAAAGAAGAAAATGGAATCACTATGGAATACAAGAGAGGATGAAAGCCTATTATCTTTGTAAGTATTTTCTTAAAGTATGCAAGCATAGTTTAGTTAACAATCATAAGTATAGTCTTAAAAGGACAAAACAAATATGTGAGAGTATCAAAGCTCTTTTCCATCAAAAGGCATAACAAGTAGTTGAAGGTTCCAAACTTAAAATAAGTTTTTAGTAAAAGAAGGTACATATTTCAATGAAGATTACTTATACTCAAGAAGTACATCCTCGCTTATCTATATAGTCTAGAAAAGATTATTGTAATCTTAGAAAATCTTCAATCATGTTCTCAAGAGAGATTTAATAGCACTCAAAATATTTCAAAGTAGTAATTCAAGATTTAAAAGAGGCATAGACAAAAAGAAATCTACTCACCATTTTCTAGAATCTCAAATGTTAAGACAATATTATCAAGTTCCAGGTGCAAATAGTACATCCATGAAAGTATAATCATGTTACACAGAGGAAAATGAAGCTCATACAAAACAAATAGATAAATCTATAAGGCTTCATTATAGAATTATAACTTCCAAGCACAATGATACAGACCATCTAAGTAAAATAGAGAGGTGCTTCTCAACGTTGTCAAATGCTCAAAATTAGTAGTAGCATTTTCTCTTCAAGATGCCAAGTTTATACAATCATAGTTTTCAAACTCCAAATAAGTTATAGCCATCTAAAGTCAAAAGATCATTCAGAAAGACTTGGAACATTACACATTATCAATTGATCATTCAAAAAATTACATTTTTGCAAAAATCATGTGATCAATTTCAACCAAAGGTTTATCAATAACATGTAAGAAATACAATTTCCATTAATACAACAGAGTGCAACAACAAGCTTGAGATCATCAAATAGGATTTACAATGACATAAATCTTACAATGAATAAATGCTTCAAATCTACAACTACCTCATAAGAAGAAGATATAGATCACCTCTCATAATGAAATAATATGGAAGTATCATAAAGGAATGTGTGAATCTTGACATTATTACAACTTACGCATGATGAGGCTATGTTAACAAGTGTAATAGAAGTTACAACCGTAAATGTAACCAACAAGTTACTGATTCAAATTACGAGTTTAACAATCCAATTCATAATGCAATAATGGACAACATTGTATCATTTCTCCAAACAAATATAAAGTAAAGGATCCATACAGTAAAAAATACATCAATGAGTTAATCAATCCATTCATGGAAACAAATTCCATAATGTAAATTAGAGTTTTCTCATCTATGATTTTAGTAGCCACTATAAAACCAAAGTATAGATAACAATACCAATTGTATATCCAATTTCAGACTTAAATCTTTCATACTTATGCAAAGATAAGATAACCAAACAGATAAGTCTTCAATCTAGTTTCAAAAGCAAAAGTAAAAGAATGAAATAAAATCAAATTTAATGGAGATACAAAATTTGAAAGTGAACTAGTACATATATCATGAGGTACTTATCTAGGAGATCAAAAGCACAACCATGTCAACTAAATCTAGAGTTTGAAATCTTGAAGGTCAAAATATTAACATAATAAAAACATCATACAAAATGAATCTCGAGATAGAGAGAAAATACCTAGACTATTTAAGAAGCACTCAAAACATTTAATTACATAGGTCTCAAGGGAACCTTAAGGATGTATTATAGTACAAAATGAGTTCACGGTGTTATAAGGTTTCAAATTTATAATGAAAGCCATAGTATTCAACAAGAAAGGTTCGAGAAACAGAAATGATAAATGCGGTGAAAAAAACCGGTTCTATTACTACCAAAGTTATTGTTTAATCGAGAAAAATAAGTTCAAGTCATATGACAACAAGCTTAATATAGAAATTTAGGGATACAAATATCACCTCGATCAATCAAAATGGTAGTCATCGGGTTTGAATCCTGAAAGCTAGCGAAAGGAGTTCAATTTGGAGAACCAAATTACATTGCGGTGTGATGGCAAATATGACATAGATTTGTAAATGATAGCATGAGAAAAATGAACTCGAGCAGGAGGGCCAAATTTCATCAAATTTAAGAAATATACAACAAAATAGAAATGATTTGTTTACACATTGAAGGAAAATCCTACTTGGTTATACAAATAAGACAACTCAACATGCTAGGTATGAACAAATGAACTAGAAAAACAATGGTCAACGATATAATATTGATAGCCATCCTATCAAGTAAATAATGATGGCCTTCCTTTGAAGTCTAAAGAAAATACCCGAAAGAGCATATATAACCATGTGTGAATACATGCAACTACAAATGCTCGAGATATGCTATTGTTTTTCACAAAACTCAAATGGACATAGCTGACCCTCTTTATGGTGAAAATTGAAGAAACCCTCGGCTCAAAATTGAGTAGCCATAAAAGAAAGATCAACCGAATCATTTTAATCTTGGACAATATTACATGGTGCCATAAATGAAAAATAAACCACAAGGGTTTTTACCAATGAGAAAAATACAGTAAAGAAGATCGAAAATTTTAATAGATAGAGCATTAGCTACAAAAAAATGAAGAGCTCACCCCTTTCGAAAACATATACCATTTATGGTTGAAAACACAAAGCTTCATATATGAGAAAATTAATGATGACCAAGGATGAGATTCGAACTTGATATACTTAGAAAAATAAGGAAAATGTAAAGAAGCTAAGTATCAAATCAAGTAGACTCAAAATGCAAAGATAGAAGGTCACAATTCTACAACTAGTATGCTTACCATTTCCATCAATGGCTGCCATTAAGAAAATAACATAACTCTTTTAATGGTGCAACCCAATTGCAAATGAAATTTTCAGAGCTCAAAGACATGACAAACCCCAAACGAAGTCCTCAAAATCTCCAGAGAATCCAAATATTCAAGATTAGAGCTCATAGAATTCAAATTTGAAGAGATAAACAAGCTTGGAACACTTCAATGGTGGTTAATAGACAAATTTACAGGATTTTCCACTCGGGATAGCAAGTCAAAATGAAAAAATGATAAGCTCAGCGAGCCTTTTACTCAACCTAACTCATCAGGAGTTAAGTATTGATGGATGATATCTCAAAGTACAAAAATAAATGATGCAAGATGCTCACCCACTACCAACTACCCCCGTCACCCCGGGCTTAGAGAATCGGGCCAAGATCCTTTGTCACTTTCAATACAAAATCCACCGAGTTACCATAGCTCATCCAAACTTTAGGTTAAAGCATCAATGGTGAAGATTAATCAAGCACGTAGATCGGTGGTCAAAACCAATCATCAAATCCAATCCAAACCATAGAGTCCACCAAAATTTACCATGGTTTTACATGTACATATGTGGCAAGCAATCATGAGACCCTAAGTAGGGTTAAATTAAAATATTCACTGACATCAAAATTAGTCAAAGCATTGTGTGGAGGGTTAAAGGATCCCAATTAAATATCAATCATTGCATTGACCTTTTAGAAGGTCTATAATATTATTTATGACACATTTTTTCAAATACCGATAGTATCGTATGTATAATACTAAATAAAAGGAAAGGGTAAATTATATTATTCCATATCCAAATGAAAGGAGGGGGCCTTAATTATTATATAATTATGTGCCATGTAAATAAACAGCCCCACATCATAACCAATGATAAATATCCTAATGTCAAGAAAATTTTTACCTTAAAAATTACAAAAGTAGCTTAATCATGCCAAAGAAGCCTCGAGACAAAGAAATGGAGAACATTACTTTTGGCATGTGCACATCAACAGTTCTCCTCACAAAGGGGGGTGGAGTATTTTTCTAAGTGAATAAAATCAAAGACATTATTTTTTCACAGGGTGTAAATTTTTACATGTCATCCCTAGATGACATATCGGAGATACAGAAAAAATACCAATGCAAGTGGATGAGGAACAAAAGTGTCAGAGCATGTAGAAGAATAAAAAATCATGCACTTGCAAAAAGAAGGCTTACACATAAAGAAAAGGATAAAATTATTTAAAATATTCACCCAAATTTATTGTAATAGAAATAGAGAAATCAACCACACTTTGACTAAGTGTATTTTTTGGAACTAAGGCTATTATTACATCCTTGTAAAAAGCATGGTTATTTTAATTCCTTTATTTATTCATGATAAAGGATAAAATTAGTATGTATGGATGAGTTTAGACTACAACCTATTTTAGGAAGGGTTGGGTGAATTAGTTTTGTTATATATTGTTGCATTAGCAAAGCACAAAGGACGAATTTAGGATGTAGGAGTTTTGAAGAAGATTTTTGATAGTTTTTCCGTTAAATGAGAACCATTTATTTACTTTCCAATTATTTGCAGTGGTGTGTATATTTTTAGTACCTCTTGTTAATGTTAATTCCCTGAATTAATTATCTTACCTTACTGTAAATTTGGTGTTTTCTACATAGTATTAGTGTGCATGTTAGTTATGTATTTTGATTTATCCCTCAACACAAGTGTTTTTCCTTAGGATTTAGCTGAAACTCATTGGTTCATGCTCCTTTAATATTTTCTAAGTAATTTTTGCATGTAATCAGTCATATCACTCAATCATTTTTTTGTATCACCCCATTTGAATTTCAGTTACAACCATATTTTAATCCCTTTAAACCCCAAAACATTATTTTAGGATACATAAATAAGGAAATGGCCTTGATATCAAAGACTTGCCTCAATTATAGGTATATCGATAGACTTGAGGTGTTTCCATTGTATCTATAGAAGTGATGGACTAAAGAAAGATTAGAAACCCTACTATTATCCCTAAACTAGGTGCACTTCTACAAGATAATAGTTTTTGGCACATCCGTGGGACGTCAATCGATTAAAGTTTTACTTTTCAAAGGTGTTCCATCATTCAAGAAAATCAGCCACCATGCATACCAATTTTTTGCATGCCCGGTGGGAGACAAGAAATTATATAGATGCATTCTAAAGATTGAAAATTCAAAGCAAAACTCATCTAGTGAATCCATAAATCTTATTTAGGACTAGTGCAACATTTTTCATCATTAAATTCTTTAGCTATGACTTTTTCAGGTATTTTTCAAGAAAATGTAGATCTATTATTTTATTTTTACATCCTATTTTCATGACCAGCAGACTTGTCTTTCCCTTTTTACATCTTTGATGAGGTCATGCGATCATGACATCAATTCTTGAGTGGAATGCTTATACCCAACAGTTTTATCTGACATATCCACAATCTTATCATCCATTTTCCCCTGTAGATCAGCATTACGACCCCTATCATAATGAATATCCCCATAACTTGAACCATTTACATAAATATGATTATCGATGATAATTATTTTGTTGCTCAAGATCGGGGTTATGAAGATAATTATGTTGATTATACACAACAAGAAGATCTTAGAATTGATTTTAATAGTTTAAAGAAGACACTTTAGCTATCAAGGAATAATTTGAAAAATCCCAAGCATTAGAGAATGATAGGCATTAGGTTTAGGAACCATGTTGATGGGATGTTTCCACTTACCTTCTCTATGAGAATTCAGTGCCCTCATACCTTCATTGTTAGCCAAAGCACATTTATCAAGTTCCAAGTTTTTCAGTTGCTACAAATTTTGCTCCTTCTATTCCACAATCACATACTAAAAGGAAATATTCATTTCCAAGATGGCATTATGTTGTTGTTCTTAATATAGACCTTATACCCCAGTCTCTTATTCAAGAATTTCCAGTTCAAGATAAAATCAATCCCATCCTTCCTCCATCCATAGTACCAACTCATGAAGGAGAAAATAAAAAAATCATCAAGGAGAGGTTGTCAATTGAATAAAATAGTAGGCTGAGTTTCTTGCATAACATGTAACAATGTGTTTCAGAATTTTATTTTGATCATATTACGTAGAAAGATCTCATACAAAAGTACTACTTGATTATATAATAAAGAAAGTAAAATTGGAAGATTATCAACAATCTTTATATTATAAAAGCAATGTGCATGAAGGCATCGTATTCATACAAGCTACTGATTCATCAGATCTTGCAAAGTCATAAAATGATGAAGAATGATTTTTCAATAAAGAGGAGTGCGAGGAGGTTGAAATCCAAATAGAATGTGCTGCATAGTTTGATATTCAAGAGGATAATTTCTTGTCAAATTTGGAAAATAGCATTGGTGAGTAACAACCCATAGAACTCACAAGTTTTATAGTTTCACCATTGTTCTTCTATAATAAAGAGCCTCTTGGACCTGAAAAATAGAGATAAAAATTATTGGATGCACACCCTTTCTTTCCCCTTTTCAAAAAATCATTTTCGGAGGAGAAAATGGTATAACAATCTGAAAATTTAGATAAGATCTTATGTAGAAAAATGAGATGAATTTGATTTTATAGATTTGGTGTTTAATCAAAATGAGCAAAGGGCAGAATCAATTATGATAGTTTTGTTATAGCAACTTGAAGAGGCTTAAACTTGTTCAAAAAATTTGCAAAATGAGCCCATGTTTGAAAAGGAGGTTATAGAAACATTGCAGGACACTGTAAAGGTCAACTTACTTGATATTAGGAGGCCTTTTCCTATTCTTTGTTTGGCTATTTTGTAGGAAATTATAGCAATACGAGAGTTTGTGGCATTTTTAAAGCACAACGAAGAGTTTCCTATCCAACCTTAAAACCTCTTAGAGTAGCTTGCAGATCAAATAGAGGCTTTTCTCATCTATTGACTCATCTCGTGAATAAAAATATGATACATATCTTATTTCAAGATTCCTCGTGTTACTTATTTTCTAAAATAAATTGATTTCCTCGGTATTGGAGAAAGGGAAGCTACTTTTCATTACATGTTTCAAGCTTCATTTAGCTCTAATTAGTAGCTAGTTAGAGTAGAGTAGAGTAGAATTTCCCTTTTAGTTAGTGTAATTCATGCACATTGCAGATTTCAATTTCACTAAGTGCATTCATACACGTGATCTAGATTACCAGATCCTTTCCTATATTTAGTTTCATTTTCGTAAAGGCCAATTTTTTGAAAAAGACATATTTCCGTTATCTTTTTTTGCCTCCATGCCCAATGGACTAGAGCAAGGAACTGATCTTATAAGCTAGTAGGCAACTTTCCCCACAGATTTCCATAAATGTTGACATTTTTTGCACTTGTGAAAAAATGGGCAACTTAAAACTTTGTTTCGCATGGAAGGAATTGATGGATGAACCTAACTAATGGGGGTATATATAGTTTTCATTGTTTTTTCAATTGCAGTAATTTATTAACAACATGGAATTTGCAACTATGTGTGCTATTACAAAATGTAACACCTTAGATAGGTTTTCATTCCATCTTCATTTTCAAGAAGAAACAAAAATTCCCAAAGTCCGAATGCATATCCTTGATGAAGGCATAAATCACAGGTATGTGGGATTTTACATCCGATAACAAAGAAACATATTTGTTGATTGCGGGTTGCAAATGTCCATTTTTAAGTTACAGGAATTTTCAATTTCATTATTTCCTTTGATTAAGTGTTATTAAGTATGTTATTGATTTGTTTAGTTCATTGTATAATTGTTACATATCAAAAGAGATGAAAGTAAAAGGAAGTACACAAATCAATTATAGAAAAATTATCATTTATTAATGATGAAACTCAATATCTACCACACAAGCCATGGGATGTCACTTGTGACTACTAAAATCGAGATATACATGTACATGAAAATAAAAGCAAAGGAATATAGAAGGAACCCATCAATGCCTTTGGGTTTTCTTTTATTCTTCATTAATCTAATTCCAGATCCTTTATCTTCATCTTCTACATCATCTAGTCCATCAATGTACCTAAAAAGATAAAAAGAGCAGACATTAGTTACTAGGCTTAGGGTTTAATCAGTATTCATGTGATATTTATCTTCAAGAAAATGAATATATTGAAATTAAGAGGCATAAGGTACATCAAAGCTAATACGTAAATGAGAAAATACTATCTTCCAGACACGATATGATTCAGAGAATCATGACAGAAAAAAGAAGAAAAAGGAATCATTATGGAAAACAAGAGACGCTAAAAGCCTATTATCTTTCTAACTATTTTCTTCAAGTGTGTCGGAACAAGTACAATTCACAATATGCAAGTATATTTTTGTTAACAAATTTCAAGTACAGTCTTAAAAGGAAAAAATGAATATACAAGAGTATCAAATCTCTTTTCCATCAAAAGGCATAACAAGTAGCTCAAGGTTCTCGACCTTAAAAGAATATTGTATTGAAATAAGGTAAAAACTTGAATGAATAGTGCTTAAACTTAGGAAGTACAACTATGTTTATCTATATAGTGTAGAAAAGATGTCTCCAATCTCATACTATCTTCAAGCATATTCTCAAGAGAGATTTAATAACACTCAAAATCTTTCAAAGTTGCAATTCAAGATTTAAAATAGGCGTAGATACAAAGGCAATTGCTCACCATTTTCTAGAATTTCAAATGTTAATACAATTTTATCAAGTACCAAGTGCAAATATTACATCCATGAAACTATAATCATGTTACACGGAGGCAAATGAAGCTCATAAAAACAAAAAAATAAGGCAATCAGCTTAGTATAGAATTATAACTTCCAAGAACAATGATATAGACCATTTAAGTAAAATAGAGAGGTGATTCTCAAATTTTTCAAATGTTCAAAATTAGTAGAAAATTTTTCTCTTCAAGATGCCAAGTTGATACAATTACACTTTTAAAACTCCAAAAAACCATCTAAAGTCAAGAGCTCATTTAGAAAAGACTTGGAACATTACAAATTCTAAATGGGTCATTAAAACAAAGTACTTTTTTAAAAAAATACTATGATCGGTTTCAACCAAGGGTTTACCAATTGCATGTAAGAAATACAATTTCCATCAATACAACAGAGTGCAACAACAAGCTTGAGATACTCAAATAGGATTTTAAATGACATAAATCTTGCAAATAATAAATTCTTCAAAGCTACAAAGCTTACCCCATAAGAAGAAGATATATATCACAACTCGAATGGCACAATATTTAAGTATCATAAATGAAGGCATGAATCCCCGCAGAGTGCAACTTAAGCATGATGAGGCTATCTGAATAAGTTTAATATAGATTACATCTTGAAATAGAACCAACAATTTACTGATTGAAATTATATTTTAATGAGCCAATTCATAATGTAGTAATGGACAACATTGTATCATTTCTCCAAGCAGATATCAAGTAAAGGATGCATAGAGTAAAACAAACATCAATGATTAAATCAAGACATTCATGGAAACAAATGCCATAATTTAAATCGAGTTGTCTCATCTATGATTTTAGTAGCCATCAGTAAAACCAAAGTACGAGATAACAATATCATTTTTATATCCAGCTTTAAGACTTCAATGTTTCATACGTATACAAAGATAATAAAACAAAATAGATAAGTCTTCAATCTAGTTTCAAATGCACAAGTGAAAGAATGAAATATAATCAATTTTAATGGAGCTATAAAACTTGGAAGTGAACAAGTATAGATATCTTGAGGTACTTATCCAGACATCAAAATTACATCCATGCCAATGGAAGCTAGAGTTTGAAATCTTAAAGGTCAAACTACTAACATAGTGCAAAATATCATACATAAAAAAGCTCGGGATAGAGAGAAAATACTCAAAAGATTTCAAAATAACTCACAACATATAATTACATAGGTCTCAAGGGAACATTAAGGATGGCTTATAGTCTATAATGAGTTTAGAGGTTATAAGGTTTCAAATTGATAATCAAAGCCACAAAGATTCCAACAAGTAAGGTTCAAGAAATAGAAATGATAAATGCAATGAAAACAACCATTGACATGTCTCATTAAAGCCATTGTTGAATCTCACAATAAGTTCAAGTCATATGAAATAAATCTTATTACGAGAATCAGTAAAAGATACAAATATCATCTCGAACAATAAACAATGGTAGTCGTTAGGGTTTAAAACCTAAAATCATGCAAAAGGATTTCATATTGAGAACTATATTACATTACAATGTGATGCCGAATACAACACAGAGTTACAAGTGGTGGGATTAGAAAATAAACCCACACCAAGAGGGCAAAATTTCATCAAATGTAATAAATATACAATAGAATAGAAATGATTTGTTTAAAATTTGAAGGAAAATCCTAGTTGGCTATACAAATAAGACAACCCAAAATATTGGGTATGAACAAATGATCCACCAAAAATGTCCATAGATACATTATCGATGGCCATCCTATCAAGTAAATAATGATGGCCATCCTTCAAAGTATAAAGAAAATACCCAGAAGGAGCATATATAACCAAATGCAAATGTATACAAATAAAAATGCTCGATCTTGTATAGTTTTACATAAACACTCAAATGAAGCAATCTTACAATCTTTGTAGTTGACATTGAAGAAACCCATAATCACCTAGAATCATAAAATAAATATCACCCGTAATCATTTTAACATGGGACAATATTTCACAATGCCGAAATAAGAAAGAAACTACAAGGGTTTTTAGAATGAGTGAAATACAATAAAGAAGATCGAAAATTTTAGTAGATAGAGGATTAGTTACAAAAATGATGACCTCATCCCCTTTCAAAAATTAAGACCATTAATGGTTGAAAACGCAGAGCTTCACAGATGAGAAAAATAACAAAGACCCAAAATGAGATTCGAACTCGACATGCTTAGAAAACAAGGAAAATGCAAATAAGACGAGTACCAAAGCGAGCAGACTCAAAATGTCAAGATACAAGATTAAAGTGCTACAAATAGTATACTTACATTGTCCATCAATGATTTCCATTAATAAAATCACAAAACTATTTTAATGTTGCAACTCAACTGTAAATGAAATTTTTAAAGCTCAAAGCCTTGACAAACCCCAAACAAAGTCTTCAAAATCCACAGAAAATCTTTACATTCAAGCTTGAATCTCATAGAATAAAAATTTATAAAGATAAACAATTTCAGAACACTTTAATGGAAGTCAATAAAAAATTTGGTAGGGCTTCGCCACTTGGGAGAGAAAGTGAAAATGAAAAACAATTAGCTCGACGTGCATTTTACTCAACCTAACTCATCAAGAGTTAAGGATCGACAAATGAGATCTCAAAGTATAAAAATCAATTATGTAAGATGTTAACCCACTAAAGAACTACCCCACAACCTAGTTTAGAGAATTAACTGCTCCAAATCAAAGGTACACAATTTAATAGCTAAGATCCTTTACCACTTTCAATAAAAACTCCATTGAGTTACCAAAGGTCGACCACACGCTAAGGTTAAATTATCAACGATGAAGATTAATCAAGGATATATATCAACGGTCAAAACCTAATCAATAAATCCCATGTAAACAAAAAAATCAATCAAACTTTACCATGGTTCTCGCAAGTACATATGTGGCAAGCTATCGAAAAACCCTAACTAGGGTTAAATTAATATCTTCACCCACATCGCAAAGGGTTAGAGCATCATGTGGAGAGGGGTGAGATCCCAATTAAACATCAATAATTTCATTGACCTTCAGAAAGTTCTATAATATTATTGATGCCACAGCTTTTTCAAAAATTGATAGTATTATGTGTATAATGCTAAATCAAAAGAAAGGGTAGAGTATAGTATTTCATGCCCAAATCAAAGGAAGGGAGCCTTAATTATTATATAATTATGGGTCATGTAAATTAAAATCCGCCACATCATAGTTAATGATATATATCCTAAGGTCAAGAATATTCTTACCTTAAAAATTGCAAAAGTACCTTAATCTTGCCAAAGGAGCCTCATATAAAGGAAAGGAGAACATTATTTCTTGTATGTGCATATGAATAGGTGGTCCCCATAGTGGGGAGGAGTATTTTTCTAAGTAAAGAAAATCAAAGACATTATTTTTGCACATGGTGTAAATTTTTGCATGTCATTGCTAGAGGACAGATTAGAGATAAAGACAAAATATAAATGCAAGTGGATGAGGAACACAAGTGTCACATCATGTAGAAGAAGACAAAGATCATGTAATTGCAAAAGAATACTTGCACATCAAGAAAAGGATAAAATTAGCTAAAATATTCACCCAAATTTATTGTAATAGAAATAGAGCAGTCAACTACACTTTGACTAAGTGTATTTTTGGAACTAAGGCTATTATTTCCTCATTGTAAAAAGCATGGTTATTTTTATTCCTTTATTTATTCATGATAAAGGATAAAATTAGCATGCATGGGTGAGTTCAGACTACAGCCTATTTTTAGGAGGGGTTGGTGAATTATTTTTCTATATATTGTGTGCATTGGCAAAGCACAAAGGAGGACTTTTGGATGTAGGAGTGTTGAAGCAGATTTTTGCTATTCTTTCCCTTGAATGAGAACCATTTATTGCATTTCCAATTATTGGTAGTGGTATGTATCTTTCTATTAGCTCTTGTGAATGTTAATTCTCTAAATTAATTATCTCACCTTGTTGTACATTTAGATTTTTCTGTGTAGTCTTAGTGTGCATGTTATTTGTTGTGTTTTTGGGATTTGTCCCTCAACACATAAGTGTTTTTCCTTAGGATTTAGCTAAAACCCATTGTTTCGTGCTTCTTTAATCTATTCACAAGAAATTTTTCATGTACTCAGTCAAAGCCCTCGATCATTTTGGTGTATCACCCCATTTTAATTTCATTTATAGCCATAATTTAAACCCTTAAAACCACAAAAAAATAGTTTAGGATACATCAATAAAGAACCTTCCTTGATACCAGAGACTCACCTAAGCAATAGGTATACCACAAACCCGAGGTGTTTCCATTATATTTACGGTAAGTGAGGGAATAAAGCAAGATTAAAAACCATGTTGTTATCCCTCAAGTAGGGTACAATTCTAAGAGATAAGAAACCCTAAAACTACTCTACAAGGTTCATAATTTTTTGTTCCTTTTGGGAATGCGTAGATATCAACATATTGATATTGATGATATTGACTATAATTTGGGGATGTTAAATTGATTTTTTTATTGAATACTTTCTCCTCAATGTAATAGCAGAGAGAGGTCGGCTCTTAGGGTTCTCATAGCTCAATCAATCGAGCTCATTTTTGGTATAAGAAAAGATATTAAGAATCCATTTTTTCATGGAATGTGTTATATTTGTATTTGTTTTTAGAGAAAATTCATTGATTTTCGGGCTTCCTATTTGATTACACTAATGGACTTGTTGAACATTATCACCAATGATAGTGGATTCGCGATAATATTTACAATGGAGGAAGTTGAAAGGTTCAAGCAATATGCAATTAATTAAACACAAAAAAAATCTTCTCACAGTATATTCAATATATTATTTAACCCATATAAATAGGATTTTACATCCCTAGAATATAGGAAACTGCTTAAACTACCCAACCCACAAATATCTCACATTTCCTATATACGTAAGTTGTTTATTAACAACTTCACATATAAACAAATATAATAACAAACCTAACAATTAATAATATGAGTTGTTAACCAACTCATATTATATTACAAATAATAATAATGATTAATAATGTTAAACAATAATATTAATCCTAACATTCACCCCCTTAGTGTGAACATTATTAATCACTAATCTTCACCCCCTTAATGTGAACACGGCGAAGAACCATATTCAAAGAAATTGAACCACCTCCTAAAAGCACTTCTTAGACTAGGTACAGACTCCATAGATTATCTCTTTACCCTCGTAAAGGCGTAGTGTCGAGCCGAATTATGCAGGAATGCTCCCTTCCTCTTTGGGTTCCTGTGGGACTTTCCCTTCCTCCCTGGGCACCCAAATTCTGAATCTCCAAGATCCACAAGCTTCACACTAGCTAGATAACCATCCCTTAAGTCTACCTCAAAAAAAAATTCTGCTCCCAAAAGTGAGTATTCTGAAAACATGACTCCTCCAAAAATCTCAGAAAAAGGTTTATTCAGCAAATCATCACACTGCAAATAGAAACACTGAAAATGAACTGGAAAAAGAAACCACACTGAAAAATGCCACCAAATTATCTATGTAGCCCCATCATTGGTGACTAACGAGAGGTCACTGAATGACCTCCATCCTCCTGTGCCTCCATCCTCCATTTTCATGATGTAATGTCGTTCATTGTTTACTCCTGGCAGGCGGCCTGTCCCCAAAGTGTGGGGCTCCAAAAATAAGTTAAAATAAAATTTTGCCATGGTTAGCTGGCGGATGGGAGGCATATCTTGTCACTTCCTTAATGAATTTTAATTTCTGTTTGGCGTGAGACAGTGGGAGACTGTATTCTTTATTCTTTTTGGGTAGTGGTTGAAGCGCCTTTCCTCCTGGTTGGTGGCCGCACCTGCCCATTTATTAAAATATTGACTTGCCATCTCCTGTCACGTGGTCTACCTCTTCTGCCCAAAACCACGAATGCTTGTTTTGCACTCCATCAAATGCTGAAACTGATGAATTTCTTCAGCGTGTTCTAGACAGTGGATTCATTGATGGTGAAATGAAGGTCTATCGCCCTGATGTTGCGTGGGTGGGGGTGGATTCTCAAAATCGTGTTGTACAGGTAGATTTGGTGGAACTGTCTTGCCTTTTCATTTTGGAAAGTCGCTTCTGTCCAGGTGGTGAATTTATCATGGAAGGAGCTTGATCAAATCTTATCTCGGAAAATCGCTGGCTACTCTGAGAGAGATGTCCTCATTGGTAGAGACCGGATCGGGCATGCTACAGCTTGGAGAAGCCTTGTGAGCACCTCCAACAGCATGGGAGGATATGATGTTATAAACCTTTTTATCGAATGCATCCTCAATTCGGGATTCTCCTTCAAGGTGACATCTACAGCAATATTGGCATGGAGATCTTGCAATGTTGGAGAAAATGTCTTGGGAGATGAAGGTAGCAGGATAAATTTCAGATCCACGAGCAAACGAACATCTACATCCTAGTTTGAATAAATTTGTTGGTATCCATAATGCAAGTTACCTCCATGTCAGTAGCTGTAACAGTTGTTTTTATGCAAAAAGATGACGTCGAAGGCATCTCTCCAAAAAAAAATGGTGTTGCATTGTCATTTATACAAGTCGAGGGCGTTCATTTTATTACCCCTCTCACACTCATCTTTTGCTAATTTCCATCGTCGCCCAAAACGCATCACATCTTGCACAGCATTTGCAACCATGGTAAAGGCCATCAGAGTACACGAGCTGGGAGGTCCCAAAGTACTTAAGTGGGAGGACGTGGAGGTAGGGGAACCTGGTGAAGGAGAAATATGTGTTAAACACAAAGTCATTGGTGTGAATTTTATTATGTATAGTTCCGTAAAGGCGTGTACAAAACTGAGTTGCCTTTCATTCTCAGAAGAGAAGCAGTGGGACAGGTAACTGAAGTAGGACCAGTGCTAACAGGGAGAAACTTTGGTGATTTAGTTGGATATGCGGGGAATCCTATAGGTTCATACACTGAGGAGAAGATTTCTTCCTACAAGTTTTGTTGTACCAGTGCCATCTACCATTGATCCTATTGTGGGTGCTGCAATTATGCTGAAGGGTATGACTGCTCAGTTTCTTCTTCGGCGTTGCTTTAAGGTGGAGCCCGGGCATACAATTCTTGTGCACGCTGCAGCTGGAGGAGTAGGATCTTTGTTATGTCAATGGGGTAATGCCCTTGGTGCCACTGTCATTGGTACTGTATCGACCAAGGAGAAGGCCGCACAAGCAATTGAAGATGGATGCCATCATCCCATTATCTATACCCAGGAAGATTTTGTAGATTGTGTTAAAGAAATTACAAAAGGACAAGGTGTGCAAGTCGTTTATGATTATGTGGGCAAGGACACATTCCAGGATCTTTGGAGTGCTTGGCTTCTAGAGGATACATGGTGAGCTTTGGTCACCATCGGTGTGCATTGATCCTGTTCCTCTATCACACCCTTGCCCCAAAATCGTTTTTTGACACGGCCTTCCATGATGCAATACATTACAACTCGAGAAGAGCTCCTGGAAACTGCAGGAGAATTATTTACAAATGTTGCATCTGGTGTTCTAAAAGTCCGTGTGACAAAAACATACCCACTGGCAGAAGCTGCAAAGGCTCATGCCGACCTCGAGGGTAGGAAGACAAGCGGTTCAATAGTTTTGATTCCTGATAACTAGCTGATGTGGAAAAACATAGATCCAGGAGCGTGATGTTATCATTATGTCTTGTGTCCGAGCTTCAAATCATGGGGTTGGCTGTGTAGCTATTTTTCACCGCGTGTTTGGGGCGCTAGCACGAGCTCGCAGAGCACTTCGGGTTAAGGGCAAGCATTGCATTGAAACAATCAGATGCATTGAGATGGCGTTTTAAACCAGGCATGTTAAACTTGCCCTTGCAATCTTCTGCTACCCTTTTATTATGTCATGAATTGAATGTCCTTCTATTTCTTTTATCTGTTATGGCTTTTAGAATGAGCTTCTGCTTTTTCCTTGCTCCTCAATTAATTGCTCTCTGGCTTCGAAAATGGTTTTTTTTTTGTAGCATAAAATTATTTCATAATGGACAAAATGAATGAACTAGGTAAACAGTAAAACTTAACCTTTGTTTATGTTATTAGTTACTGCAATTGTCTGATCAATAATGGTAATTTATGAAAAGCTATCTCAAACCGATTACAATTCTAATTCCAGTTTTTTTTAAAAAAAAAGATTTTTTTTTTGGCTAGGTTGCTTTATGACTGCCTGATAATGCTTGTATTCTAAATGGATGTAATAGTGAAAGGCAGAAATTAAAATTGTAGAGTTTTCTCTTTCTTGGTAAAGTGTATGATGTTATAGACGTTCTATGTAAATTATTTTTCCTTGTGAAACGAACTCTGTAGTAGCAGATGTTTTCCTTGGAGCGACTGTGAGGATAGGTTGAGTAGACTGTCGTGAGTTAGATGGGTATGCTCAAGCTATTCATATGTTGATTTAGAGACGGAAGAGAAGGCTTAGTTCGTAAGAAGAGTATTTTGCTTTGCTTTCCTCCTTCGCTGACCGTAAACCTTGTGATTGGTGACTCGTGTTGGGTCACGGTAGAGGATCTTGTGTCGATTCACTTATTTTTTTAACAGACTATCCCTTGCTTGTTTAAATTCAAGTATCGAATGAAATGGGTTTCTATTAAATCCCTTCTGTAGCTTAGCAAACCTTCAATAATTCAGGTAGGGACCTTCTGAGTAAGTGTTGACTGAGGCATGTGTGAAAATAGAATGGTTATCCTTCTTCGAATTGGGTTAGACTTGTATGAAAATGGAAAAGGTATGAATCGACTCAGTTACATATTTTAGTGAGCTAAGTCCTTAACTCTTACAATGATCATACGAGGGGTGGATTACGGGTTTATTACTGATTATGTGATGTAAGATAATAACAACCTTTGGTGAAAAGACGTCTTCTTGATCCTTTCCTGTGTAATCCAACTATAGTTGTTGTATGTAATTTTAATTGGATAGAATCTAATTTATTTAACTTCTTGATGAAAAATAATTAGGTTCGGTGAGAATTGCTTGGTATATTGAACCTTCAGATAGCTAGTTATAATGTTGTGAGTATTATATGTATGTTGGTTTATTCAGCTGAGTGAAGTTAACTTTAATCTTTGACTGATTTGTGTTCATATATGGTTGGGACCTATATTCTTCCTAAAACATGGATGTGCGTTAATGCAGTCTTGTTAACAAGGAATTTTGAATATGTGAAGTCTTTTGACTGATCTTTATCTTTTGGTTAATAATATTAGAATGATGTTTGGGTGTTAGATTTCAATCACGTAATCCATAGGATTACATGACTGAAATCTCAATACTCTCAGCCTGGTTGTCTTCACCAATAAGGTCTCACCTTGTTTGTCTTTGGAATATCTCTCTCTCTTGAATATTGGGATTCCTCCTTGTTGGCTGGTATAAATCTCGTCATCTTGTGAAACATATTGATTAGTGGTTTGTGATTTGATCCATTCTTGAGTTTAGAATTTTACCTTCATGATATTATAAAATGTTAGCTTATCACATGGGTAGTCTTAACATGCTCGGTTCTTGCGAACTGACTTCGATTAATATTTGTGCGAGATGGATTATGCGAGTAGACTAGAGGAAAAGAGTGTTAAAGGTTCATCTGTACAATTTATGAAGTTCCTTGTAATAATGTCGAATGTATTGTAGAGTATTGTTGTTGTAACTGTTGAAACTTTGGCTTGTTTGGTTATCATGTGAGAGATGAAATTTGATTACCGCTTGGTTAAGGGATATTCTAGTGTATTTTTTTAAATCCTTAGAATAGTAGCGTGGCATGTTCCATGTTATTACGCTCTTGTTCCCTAGTCATGGGTTAATAGAGATAGTATGTTCCTTTGGTTTGTGCATCGTGTTGGAATGAATTGATGAAATCTTGTTTTGTTTTCGCAACGAGTACTGTTAAACTTTGCTCTTGAGTTAAAATGTTGAGTTGTAAATCCTTCTAAGGCATAGTAGCAATGAGTTTGTAAGTACTATGAAGTGAGCTGGATAGTCCTTATAAAAGTTAAACTAAAATTTATATATATGAATGTATTAATGTAGATGTGATCTACTTGATAACCTTTGAGACCTGGAACAATCAAGAGGAAACTATCTTTGTAACGAAATATGATTACTTATTTCTTTCCCGAGCCAAACCAATAAACACTATCCTTTTACGGTGAAACCTTAAATGATCTCATGGTGAAATCAATGGTTAGATTATAGAAAATGATAGGGTTTAATAAGTAGGAGTGAAAGTGATTAATAAAACCTTAAATTTCTCTTTATCGTTTGAAATGTTCCCCTTTGTCAAACTTAATTAAGTAAAGTCTAGATGGAACATTTAACCAATCTCGATAAACTCTTAACTTCAATGAAAGATTGATAGTAAACAATGTGACCCTGAAGCTAAATTCTGTTGTCCTGTTCTGTTAACCCTTGCCTTGATTCATGGTGATATTTCTTAAGCAAGGTCAAAGTTTGATCCTTAAACAAGAAGGTTATTGTTATGAACCCTAAGCGGTACTTTCCACTCAATCGGAGCTTATGCCTTCACCTGTGCAATAGAGGTGTGGAACATGTGTTAGTGGCTTGAGCAAGATTAATTAACCTTGTAAGAAATGGAAAATGTTCTAAAATCAAATGAATAAGAAAGATTTGGACATAAAATTGATGATCCTAGTTTAGAAAGCTTGGCCTTAAGCTATTTAGTCAATAGTTGAAAAGAAAGAAGTTCTCCCTTGTGAAAAGAATTGTGTGAATCATTACATGAAATTTTATAAGAACGTAAGTTAAGAATTAAGAGACACTTTAGTAAACAAGAAAATTTAACAAGAAATTCCTCATGGGATGCCCTAGCTATGAGTGTGTCATGTGGTTGGACTTCCATGTTGTCTTGTCAAAAGAAGAGTAAATTGTCCTTGATAGGTGTGAACGTTTCCGTGCTGCCTTTATGGCCATCCTTGTATCAAGTTGTTCACAGTGTTAGTTGTATCCTTGGTGACGACATGTTGCGTCATGTTATGTGTCAAGCAAGTCAAAAAAAAATTATCCTGTATTTCACATTGTTGTATGTGTTGGTATTATTGGGTCGTTACATTTTGGTATCAGAGCGTAGGTTCATGCTCTCGAACCTATGGGCCGGATTGGTGTTATATGATGATGTTACATGGTGGTGGTGGTGTTACATGATGATACTGCATGATGATGATGATGTTGCATGATGGTGGTAGATATTGGAAGAGTAATGTGCTTTAAACGTGATGTGATTATTGTCGTAATTGTGATATTGTGAACGCACGTGATGTGTATGTCACTTAGTGCGTGTTTGTCATCATGTTGATATGTTGGGGATGGGAGTATTCTCTCTCCTTCTTGTGGATTCTATGAAGAGTTCACGTGTGAATTGTTGTTTGAGATGTGTGAAAAGAATTCTAATGTGGATGACGTAGTGTTGGAGCATTGTGGCATATTGTGATATGTGGGTGTATCAATGTGTTGTATGACTAGTTTGATGTTAAAAGAAATGAGTTGTATCATGATGTTTTTACCATGTTTTGAAGAAATGTGTATACCACCTTGTTATGCAGCAGTAGATGTTATGTTGAGATGTACTATGTTCATCGTATGTATGACTGTGCAAATATGTAATGCTTCATGTTGTGATTTTGGGTCATATGGTGAGTGTATGAACCCTATCGTATGGTGCTTGCACTTTGGGTGCAGAATGTGGTAAAGTGATGTGTTACACTCAGTGAATGTATGATTGTGATCTACCCTGTATACATACCATACGTGAGACGTTATGGTAGTTATGTGTGTGCCACCGTTATGTTAATGATGTTGTTGTATGTTATGTTGTGAACCTTACGCTAACCGATCCTGAGGGAAATCGGTAGAAGTGTATGTTGAGAGTGAGGAATGGTGTACCATGGGTCAATAACTCGAGTCAAAACTCGGTTTAGTAGATTACATGTGATTCTTTCCTCTCTCCATATGTGGTTGTATGTACACAACCTAAGTGCAACTATGACTATGTTTAGCCTTGTCGAAGGGTGGCGGGATGATTCAGATGGAGGTGATGACAGTTGTATTATTGATATGTATTTTACGAGTGAGGCTCGATGTTTCGAAGTGCTTTGCAGAACTCGTTGAGTACCCCTTTGGTGGCCAGATAAGGCCACACAGTTATCGTAATGTGACATTATTATAAGTTGATTTTATTCGTAAATTGAGCTTTTTACTTTATTTTGTAAGGACCAACAGCTTTTCTTGATTGCCATGCTTTACAATTTTGGGCATTTCCTTGGTTTGTGGCACTAACATGGGGATTTTGATACTAACTATGGCTATTTGGCCATTTATTTTACCTTGATTTGGGGTCTTCTTTTAAATTTGGAATTTTTATCGCCTTGCCCAAGGCTTGTACTTTGCCACTTGGCACTTTGATTGGATTGTTGTGCTGGTTCTATTGTCGTGATGTGTGGAATAGGGTCATGGGATGCACCATGGAATGGTTGGACCTATGGACCCGCTTTGTTGTATGGGGTACGCCCCAAGGAGTACATATGACTAGCGGGTTGTTGAACCACGCGTTATTATGTCACTTGGGTTAGGAGTGTTCGAACTCTATGTGTCTTGGACCATAGGGTCAACCGGCCTCCTTGAGGGAGGCATAAGAGTTTGAGGGAGGCATAAGAGATTGAGGGAGGCATAAGAGTTTGAGGGAGGCATAAGAGATTGAGGGAGGCATAAGAGTTTGAGGGAGGCATAAGATATTGAGGGAGGCATAAGAGACTTGAGGAGGCATAAGAGTTTGAGGGAGGCATAAGAGACTTGAGGGAGGCATAAGAGCTTGAGGGAGGCATAAGAGTTTGAGGGAGGCTTATGATATTTGTCTGTATGGTTGATGTTTGGGATATATGTTGAGTTATTGTGATGTTTGGTAGTGGTCTTTTGATGTATGTGTTACTCATGTCAGATGGATATGTGTTGTGATGTTGTGGATATGTCATTGATGCCCTTGTGGACCCTATGTACATGTAGCATGGTTTATGAGTCATGGAAAATCCTCATACATGGAATTGAGGAAATGTCTGGTGGATTGTAGTACTCTTTTGTTTGAGTATTTTGGTATGTCAGTCATTGATGTGTGCCGAGTACTATGTTATGTGGAGTGTGCCTATTCTATTCCGTAATTGTGTAACCTTTTGTGGTGTAATACAATCTTGAAGTATATACTTGTGTACTTGTGAATCTGTAGTGTCTTGTGAGCCTGATAGGGTTTGTGTTAGCAGTTCATGTTGGGCACCCACAATAAGGAATAAATCAAAACTCTTCAATGATGATATTTTTTTTTTAAAGAAACTAAAACTAGAAAAAATGATAATGGAAAGAGACTAATGAAATGATGAACAAGAAAGAACTGCCAATCTTCACAGAACATTGAAAGTTAAAAATTCTACCAAATGTTCCTAAGGCTACCTTGTGACCGTGCTTTAATCAACTAAAATTTTAAACCATAGGGTGTGTTTTCTTCTTTATCTATCCCTTGTTGCATACCATTTCCTTTCCTCTGTGTAATGTCGCATCGAGGACGATGCTTTCTTAAGGGGAGGAGAATGTAATGCCCATTCATTGATTACTCCTGGCAGGCGGCCTGTCCCCAAAGCGTGGGGCTCCAAAAATAAGTTAAAATAAAATTTTGCCATGGTTAGTCATGGTGCAAAGGATGGAGGCATATCTATGTCACTTCCTTAATGAATTTTAATTTTTGTTTGGATGTGAGACAAAGGGGAGATCCCATTCTTTATTCTTTTTGGTAGTTCAAGCGTTTCCTCCCGGTTGGTTTTTTTGGCCGCACCTGCCCATTTATTAAAACATTGACTTACCATCTCCTATCACGTGGTCTGCCTCTTCTGCCCAAAACCACGAATGCTTGTTTTGCACTCCATCAAATGCTCTTCTTCCGATGAACTCCTTCAGGGGAGCTTCAGTGTTCTTAGGCGCATTTTGGATTCATTGATGGTGAAATGAAGGTCTATCTTGTCGATGTTGTGTGGGTGGGGTGGATTCTCAAAATCATGTTGCAGCAGCTGATTTGGTGGAACTGTTTGCCTTTTCATTTTACTGGAAAGTGCATCCTGTAATTCAGGATTTATCATTGAAGATATTTTCATCAAAATTGATTTTGTGAGTAAGAGTGTTACCAGAGACCCGATGAAATTTTCTGGCCTCCAGAGAGAGATAAGACCTTGCTTGTTCCATGATGGTACTCATGGAAGAGGATCTCATCGAGGTGGATTTGTTTCATATTGATATTCATGAAGCCTTTGCTATAGAGAGCTTTTAGTGAGTGCCTCGATGAAGGATAGAGGGATTATCCAACTATGAAATATTGGTTGTGTATCGATTAATCCTCAAAGGTGCATTCTCCTTCAAGGTGACACGAGATCACACCCACGGCACAGAGAGATCTATGCAATGTTGGAGAAAATGTCTTGGGAGATGAAGGTAGCAGGATAAATTTCAGATCCAGAGCAAACGAACATTGAAGTGCATCCTGGGAGTTTGAATAAATTTGTTGGTATCCATAATGCAAGTTATCTCCATGTCGAGATTGTCATGTGATTTTTTTATGCAAAAAAAGATGATGTCGAAGGCATCTCTCCAAGAAAAAAATGGTGTTGCATTGTCATTTATACAAGTCGAGGGCGTTCATTTTATTACCCCTCTCACACTCATCTTTTGCTAAATTCCATCGTCGCCCAAATCGCATCTCATCTTGCACAGCATTTGCTACCATGGTAAATGCCATCAGAGTACATGAGCTGGGAGGTCCCGAAGTACTTAAGTGGGAGGACGTGGAGGTAGGGGAACTGGTGAAGGAGAAATATGTGTTAAACACAAAGTTATTGGTGTGAATTTTATTGATGTATACTTCCGCAAAGGCGTGTACAAAACTGAGCTGCCTTTCATTCTCGGAAGAGAAGCAGTGGGACTGGTAACTGCAGTAGGACCAGGACTAACAGGGAGAAAGGTTGGTGATTTAGTTGGATATGCGGGGAATCCTATGGGTTCATACACTGAGGAGCAGATTCTTCCTGCAAGTTTTGTTGTACCAGTGCCATCTACCATTGATCCTATTGTGGGTGCTGCAATTATGCTGAAGGGTATGACTGCTCAGTTTCTTCTTCGGCGTTGCTTTAAGGTGGAGCCCGGGCATACAATTCTTGTGCACGCTTCACATGGGAGGAGGAGTAGGATCTTTGTTATGTCAATGGGGTAATGCCCTTGGTGCCACTGTCATTGGTACTGTATCGACCAAGGAGAAGGCCGCACAAGCAATTGAAGATGGATGCCATCATCCCATTATCTATACCCAGGAAGATTTTGTAGATTGTGTTAAAGAAATTACAAAAGGACAAGGTGTGCAGGTCGTTTTTGATTCTGAGGGCAAGGACACATTCCAGGGATCTTTGGAGTGCTTGGCTTCTAGAGGTTACATGGTGAGCTTTGGTCAGTCATCAGGTGCAATTGATCCGGTTCTCTCATGCTTTTTGCCCCAAAATCGTTTTTTGACATGGCCTTCCATGATGCAATACACACTGCTAACTCGAGAAGAGCTCCTGAAACTAGGAGAATTATTTACAAATGTTGCATCTAGTGTTCTAAAATTCCGTGTGACAAAAACATACCCACGGCAGTGCTGCAAAGGGTCATGCCGACCTCGAGGGTAGGAAGACAAGTGGTTCAATAGTTTTGATTCCTAATAACTAGCTGATGTGGAAAAACATAGATCCAGGAGCGTGATGTTATCATTATGTCTTGTCCGAGCTTCAAATCATGGGGTTGGCTTGTGTAGCTATTTTTCACCGTTGTTTGGGGCGCTAGCAGCAAGCTCAGAGCACTCTGGGCTAAGGACAAGCCGCTGCATTGAAACAATCATATGCATGGAGATGGCATTTTAAACCAGGCATGTTAAACCTGCCCTTGCAATCTTCTGCTACCTTTTTATTATGTCATGAATTGAATGTCCTTCTATTTTCTTTTATCTGTTATGGCATTTAGAATGAGCTTCTACTTTTTCCTTGCTCCTCAATTAATTGCTCTCTTGGCTTCGAAAATGTTTTTTTTGTAGCATAAAATTATTTCATAATGGACAAAATGAATGAACTAGGTAAATAGTAAAACTTAACCTTTGTTTATGTTATTAGTTACTGCAATTGTCTGATCAATAATGGTAATTTATGAAAAGCTATCTCAAACCGATTACAATTCTAATTCCAGTTTTTTTTTAAAAAAAAAAGATTTTTTGGCTAGGTTGCTTTATGACTGCCTGATAATGCTTGTATTCTAAATGGATGTAATAGTGAAAGGTAGAAATTAAAATTGTAGAGTTTTCTCTCTTCTTGGTAAAGTGTATGATGTTATAGACGTTACTATGTAAATTATTTTTCCTTGTGAAACGAACTTTTCCTGTTTTCCTCACCGTGAGGATAGGTAGTAGACTTTCGTGAGATAGATGGGTATGCTCAAGCTATTCATGTTGATTTAGAGACGAAGAGAAGGCTTAGTTCGTAAGAAGAGTATTATGCTTTTTTCCTCCTTCAGCTGACCGTAAACCTTGTGATTGGTGACTCGTGTTGGGTCACGGTAGAGGATCTTGTGTCGATTCACTTATTTTTTTTTAACAGACTATCCCTTGCTTGTTTAAATTCAAGTATCGAATGAAATGGGTTTCTATTAAATCCCTTTTGTAGCTTAGCAAACCTTCAATAATTCAGGTAGGGACCTTCTGAGTAAGTGTTGACTAAGGCATGTGTGAAAATAGAATGGTTATCTTTCTTCGAATTGGGTTAGACTTGTATGAAAATGGAAAAGGTATGAATCGACTCAGTTACATATTTTAGTGAGCTAAGTCCTTAACTCTTACAATGATCATACGAGGGGTGGATTACGGGTTTTTACTATTATGTGATGTAAGATAATAACAACCTTTGGTGAAAAGACGTCTTCTTGATCCTTTCTTCGTAATCCAACTATAGTTGTTGTATGTAATTTTAATTGGATAGAATCTAATTTATTTAACTTCTTGATGAAAAATAATTAGGTTCGGTGAGAATTGCTTGGTATATTGAACCTTCAGATAGTTAGTTATAATGTTGTGAGTATTATATGTATGTTGGTTTATTCAGCCGAGTGAAGTTAACTTTAATCTTTGACTGATTTGTGTTCATATATGGTTGGGACCTATATTCTTCCTAAAACATGGATGTGCGTTAATGCAGTCTTGTTAACAAGTAATTTTGAATATGTGAAGTCTTTTGACTGATCTTTATCTTTTGGTTAATAATATTAGAATGATGTTTGGGTGTTAGATTTCAATCACGTAATCCATAGGATTACATGACTGAAATCTCAATACTCTCAGCCTGGTTGTCTTCACCAATAAGGTCTCACCTTGTTTGTCTTTGGAATATCTCTCTCTCTTGAATATTGGGATTCCTCCTTGTTGGCTGGTATAAATCTCGTCATCTTGTGAAACATATTGATTAGTGGTTTGTGATTTGATCCATTCTTGAGTTTAGAATTTTACCTTCATGATATTATAAAATGTTAGCTTACTGTTGCTATGGGTAGTCTTAACATGCTCAGTTCTTGCGAACTGACTTCAGTTAATATTTGTGCAGATGGATTATGCGAGTAGACTAGAGGAAAAGAGTGTTAAAGGTTCATCTGTACAATTTATGAAGTTCCTTGTAAAAATGTCGAATGTATTGTAGAGTATTGTTGTTGTAACTGTTGAAACTTTGGCTTGTTTGGTTATCATGTGAAAGATGAAATTTGATTACCGCTTGGTTATGGGATATTCTAGTGTATTTTTTTAAATCCTTAGAATAGTAGCGTGGCATGTTCCATGTTATTACGCTCTTGTTCCCTAGTCATGGGTTAATAGAGATAGTATGTTCCTTTGGTTTGTGCATCGTGTTGGAATGAATTGATGAAATCTTGTTTTGTTTTCGCAACGAGTATCTTGTTAAACTTTTCTCTTGAGTTAAAATGTTGAGTTGTAAATCCTTCTAAGGCATAGTAGCAATGAGTTTGTAAGTACTATGAAGTGAGCTGGATAGTCCTTATAAAAGTTAAACTAAAATTTATATATATGAATGTATTAATGTAGATGTGATCTACTTGATAACCTTTGAGACCTGGAACAATCAAGAGGAAACTATCTTTTGTAACGAAATATGATTACTTATTTCTTTCCCGAGCCAAACCAATAAACACTATCCTTTTACAGTGAAACCTTAAATGATCTCATGGTGAAATCAATGGTTAGATTATAGAAAATGATAGGGTTTAATAAGTAGGAGTGAAAGTGATTAATAAAACCTTAAATTTCTCTTTATCGTTTGAAATGTTCCCCTTTGTCAAACTTAATTAAGTAAAGTCTAGATGGAACATTTAACCAATCTCGATAAACTCTTAACTTCAATGAAAGTTTGATAGTAAACAATGTGACCACAAGCTAAATTTCATTGTCTGTTCATTAACCCTTGCCTTGATTCATGGTGATATTTCTTAAGCAAGGTCAAAGTTTGATCCTTAAACAAGAAGGTATTGTTATGAACCCTAAGCGGTACTTTCCACTCAATCGGAGCTTATGCCTTCACCTGTGCAATAGAGGTGTGGAACATGTGTTAGTGGCTTGAGTAAGATTAATTAACCTTGTAAGAAATGGAAAATGTTCTAAAATCAAATGAATAAGAAAGATTTGGACATAAAATTGATGATCCTAGTTTAGAAAGCTTGGCCTTAAGCTATTCAGTCAATAGTTGAAAAGAAAGAAGTTCTCCCTTGTGAAAAGAATTGTGTGAATCATTACATGAAATTTTATAAGAACGTAAGTTAAGAATTAAGAGACACTTTAGTAAACAAGAAAATTTAACAAGAAATTCCTCATGGGATGCCCTAGCTGTGAGTGTGTCATGTGGTTGGACTTCCATGTTGTCTTGTCAAAAAGAAGAGTAAATTGTCCTTGATAGGTGTGAACATTTCCGTGCTGCCTTTATGGCCATCCTTGTATCAAGTTGTTCACAGTGTTAGTTGTATCCTTGTGACGACATGTTGCATCATGTTATGTGTCAAGCAAGTCAAAAAAATAAAAATTTATCCTGTATTTCACATTGTTGTGTCATTATTGGTAATTACACATGATGCTACTTCAGATGAAAATACCTTCAATAATTTGGACGTCGTGTACAAGTGAAAATGCATCGAAAATTGAAATCAGGGAAAAAAATAAGACACTATGCCACATTATTTCTCTTCATTGACATGCCATTAAACATATAAATAAACATACATGGCACGACTCACTATAAATATATAAACATGAAATACCAAATGTCAATGTCGTGAAGACCCTTGCTAAACTGTCACGATTCGCTCCAAGGTGGAAAAAAATGAAATGAGTCTATGCCAACGCTGAATGGATCGAGCCTTGAGACATACAATCAAATCCAATGTGGATGAACCAAACAGGGAGTAAACTGTGTATGCACAACCGTGACACCATGGAGTAAATGTCAATGGAGTCGATGACAGCTTGAAGTCAGCTGGAAATGAATAACTGATGTCGTGACTAATTTAAATTTTGACAATATCCGCATGATATTTGCATAGTAGATCCTAAAAATATTGGTGCAGAAAATACGCAGATTCCTGTGAGCCAACTGAAGCTAAATACTTGATCAACCATGCGCAGGATGAGAGGAGATGTCAATACAGCCGAGAGGAACTCACGCTGAAGGATTGAGAGCCTGTGGGCTCTATCGCCACACAGATTGAAAAAGGAACCGAGTTGATCAACAAGTTCGGGATATTATTTCAAATGCACCACATTTCCTTTCTCAATGTCACTTAAAACAATTTGAAGAGATCGATGCTGGAAATAACACGATCTTGACACGAATCTCCTTGTGATCACGTAGTATGTGAAAGATATACCTAGTCCAAGCTTCTTCCCACACTTTGATTCTTTATTTATCAAATATCCTCAAAAACTCTATGAAACCTCTCTCAAATTTCATGTGCCTTCGACCTCGCAAACCTCGTTGAATCATATAACTCATAAAATATGTCTCCTTATTTAATGAGTGTAACCTTAAATTGTTTGTGAATTTTAAACTTTTCGCTTCGGTGCAAGGATCTCGGTCATGTGGTATACCCCAAAAATTTTACATGTGGAAAATTTTTTAGTCTCTTGTACCGTGATTGCAAAGAATCATGGTCAAGTTTTGATTAATAAGATACATGTTACTCAATACTTATTTGTTCATATTTACCCCTAAAGGATTCTCCTTATTTTTTCCTTGATATGTTTGATATGTACATATCAAATTCATCAAGACCCTTGTGATATGTATCCATTTATTTTTGTAATTTGTTGCGTTTTTTCAAATACAAGATTTTGAATTTGTATAGTTACAATAATTATTTGTGTAGTGTAACGCTCGCTCGATGACGACATCGACGATGATGACAACGACGCCACAACCAAGCGAATTCGAAAATGCGACAACAATTTATTTTTATTTTTTTTTGCAGGTGAGTCCGCATACCGACTCGAAACTACTTCAATAATTGTTGTATTCGTCTCCTCCTTAGCGGAGAAATTTCGCTTCGATCATGGTGATACTAAGTCGTATATTGCTATTTCAGACGCATGGAAATATTTTATTATAGGTTGTTAAATATCCCTAAAAAGGGATTTGATACTTTTAATTAAGTGGTATATATGTAGATATATTATCAAAGTATATACTCGAATGAGCATAAATTCCTATACATACATTTAAAATTTGAAATAAGGAATAAGAGTCGATTCGCCAACATTTTAATTTGTATATTATCAAAATTTACACTTAGATGTCTCTACATTACCTTGTAAAGGTGTAATATAGGTATAATGAATTAAAAAGAAACTATTTATAATTAAAAAACAAGAAGTGGATAGGGATATGATGTTTTTACAGTACAAAATGCATCCAAAGGAGTCTTTTCAAAAAGAAATGGTCAAATATTAAAGGGAGCATCCAATGCCATCTTGTGAAATAATCATTCGAATTGATCCTACGTTTTATGGTTGAGGCGGCAGGGGACAACAACCATCTGTCCATCAATTAAAACCTTCGACTTGCGTGTGGGACAGCAGCCTGGCCGCCACTTCCATATTTGTTTAGATTTTGGAGATATTGCCAGGTTCAGTCAACCTAACACTTATTGACTAGATTTTTGAAAAACCTACGCCTCCTCTAGGTCGGTCTGACTGTTAGATCTGCCCCGGCCGCGTGAGAAGCAAGGAAATAAAGAAAAACGAGTTAAGCATTGCTACAGGCGCATGCGGTAAACGTTATACCAATCTACAACCGCCCATGGTCGTGCACGTAGCAAGGAGGAAGAAAAATACAGTCCCAGGTGCATGGGACAGGAGAAAGGATGCGCAATATGCAACTAGGTGCGTGAGGGAGGCGAGCGCTTCCACCTTCATTGTTTGCAGCATGGTGTATACATCTGGCGCGTGGAGGAGACTGTTTTCTCCCTTTTTTCTGTCCCTGGCGCGTGGACAGAGGGCGTGAATTCTGAACAAAACTCTTGCGCGTGGGAAGGGGCGAGTTACCTCCTTTTCTATTGGGTGCTGCATGGTATAACGTTTTTAAACTCCCAAATGCTTAACCTAGGTAGGGCCTCCAAACGGCATTTTGAGGGATGTATCTCCCGACAATATAATAGTGGCGCTGGTCAGGGAATCCTCTCCCATAGAGCTTACACGACCTGCCCCAGCCGACCTGCCAAGCGGGATAACCACTACGTGCTTTAATTTATTTATTTATTATATAAATATATTTTGTTATTCTGTTCCACGTTCAGGTCTAATGCGCACCCAAATTCGGGATTCTTTTTTTTTCTTTTTTTTTTTGTTAGATTTGTATTAAAATAGATTTGAGGGACAGTGAGAGGCGTTTTGGGACAGCGCCCTGTCCAGAAATGTTGTTATCTGTTCAATATCGAATGCATCCTCCATGCGGGTCCTCCTTAGTGATATTTTCATCCAAAACGATGGAGGGACAGTGGAAGTGCCTCGAAAATTGGTTAGGGACAGTGTGAGTAAATCCGACGGGATTCGTTTCAGAGGTCTCTCACAGAGGTGGATCCGTTTCATGACAGAATATTCATGCAGCCCACTGCTAAACAAAAAAAGAAGGGCAAAATCCCTTTACGCCTGTTCCAGAAGCGGCTGCACAGCTGTGTCGTGCCAGTATGCTCGAGGAGCACGAATTACTTACCCAAACCAGTAGTGAATGGCTCCTACGAGGCTTATTTATTTGCTATTGTATCCTTGCTGTATTTCAAATTTGAGTACTTGATTAATACAATTAGATATTGACGGCATACTGTTATGATTTGAAATCTATAAGTCCATAAGTTCCCTTGCATATTTTAATTAATATTATTTACTGGCTATAGCTTTCAATGGTATACTTTGTTAGTTTTAAGGGGATATATAACAGTGTATTGTTAATAGGATTAAATACCAGCATATCCATTAGTTTGAATAATACCTAAATATGGATAATGTTTTAGAAATCAGTTCCCTTAACAATGAAACATGGTTATAATTTTATTAAGTTTTGAATTTGTATTAAAATCTCTTTTCACACAGTTCAATAGATATGGCAAGGGTGTACTAAAAGGTTCGGTTTCATTTTCTTGTTTATTTGCAATGAATTCATCAATAATTTCATGAATGAATAAAACATGAAGGAACTAGAGCTTGAAAAGGTTTTATTGGCATTGCAAATCATTAAAAACTTAAGCCTTTCCAACAAGTATGCAAGAAGGAGTAATGCACTCTTTTTTTTAAATCTTTACTACACATTACTTTCAAGTATCCAAACATAATCTTAATATATTTCCTTTTGTAATTTCTTCACAGTATTCCACAAGAATTCAACAACATTTCCAAAAAATTTTGAGTGAGAAAACTAACATTTCAATACAACTTTCCTCCATTATTTTGTTACAACACCTTTTACTTCATGGAGAACATATTTACAATCATGTAAACACTTTTCAAGTAAAATTTTCATTCAATCATGTGTCTCTTGGAGCAACTATAGATTACAATGTCCCTTATTTTTGGAATGAAAACAAGATGATACATCTTTCCTTCACTAGCAAGTTTTACAAAAAATAATATCTGTAAATAAATGGAAAAAGTCTTCACAAGCTCCATAGTGTTCTTCATCCATGCTCCAAGTTCCATGAAGATCAATCACAACCAAGATAGGGGGAGAGGCAACACTCTCCTCCCAACCAAATCTCAATGGAGAAGAGAAGCAATCTCCTCCATTGACCCCCGAGCCCCAAACACAACACAATGAAGGGGTGGTCTCCAACTCAAGAAAACAATACATGCTTCCACAATACAAGTTCTTCACAACATTCAAGCTAAAATAGAAGAACAAAGAGACACACAATGACATCAAACATTACACAACAAGGCTTGCATCCAAGCCAACAAGAGAAGGAACTATGGGAATATTTTCCTTATGCCTCCCAAATGAGATGAGATGCCCATCCAAAACCCTCCACAATAAAACACAAGCCCCTATGACTCTTATGCCTCCCTCAAGTACCCCTTTTTCCTCCCATACTCTTATGCCTCCCTCCTCTTATGGCTCCCTCAAAGACAAGGTAGAATGTAAACATTCCTACCCAAGATGGGCATCCCTCTCAAACTCCCTCCACAATATCCTAATCTACTCTTTTGCCTCCCTCATGTGTATTCCCATAGACCTCTCCTATACTACACAATAAGCATTCAAACCATCTTTCACAATACACCAAAGTAAACATGCATTTTTTTTTTTTTTTTTTCACAATTTTAGCATAGAAGCAATAATAATATGAAAGCAAAAACAAAGGAGAGGGTTCCCTACCTCTCCATTGGAGAAGCCTAAACCAAGAACTTGTCCAAGCTCCTTCCCAAATCAATCCAAGCATGCAAGTCCAAAAACTCTCTTTATCTCTTTCTCCCAATTCTTCTCTCTCAAAAATAACAAAGGAGAACTCTTCAACAACACAAAAACAAAGCTCTAACCCCCTCAACAAGAGAGGAAGTTTCAATAAATAGATCAAAGGTAAGGGTGAGGGTGATGTGGCTCCATGTAGGATGCCACATCACACATCCTCAAACCATCTCTCAAGGTCAACTCAAATCCCAAAACACCATAAATGGGTGGTTGGGTTGAATGACAACCCTCTTCCACATTCAACCCTTTCCCATGTGCCTTAAGGCACAATTAAATGCAAAATGAGGAAAATGCACTCCAAGGTCATATTTCCCTTCCCAAAACAATAAATAACCCCATTTTTAGATTCCCAACCCATAGATATGGTTGGTAAGGGGTTTGGGAAGTGTGGGATAAGTTTAACTTGTCCCACAAGTCCCCTAAAATTTCCCTCAATCTCAAATTCGAGATTCTAAGAGTATGGAGTGGTCAACACTTAAAACCAAGCATTCAATACAAGAGGACACACAAGGCTCAAGGAGCCAACAATCAAATTTATTACACCCACTTGACTTTCCCAAGGCTTAAAAACTAAAACAAGATATTACATTAACCCAAACACACTTAACAAAAGTAATTTAACAAAAGGACTTCACAAAAGAACTCACCTACTAAATCAAGTAAAACAAGTAATAAAATTCTTACCCCATTGGTCACATTAGAAAATTTCCCCCTCATGGAAATTTTCTCAACACATAAAGAATAAAGGGGTAACACAATACAATTTACTAGTTGCCTTGACGACCAATGTTGTAACCACCCGACATCCTGTTGTGTTTGGTCCCCAATCCCCCTCATGGTTTTGATCATGCTTTGTGTTTCCCGCAAAATGAAAAATACCCTCTTCGGCCTTGCGGCCATGTCAAAATATCCAAAATAATCATATGCATGAAATTCATTAACATCTATACGTAATTCAATTATCCATTATTCTAGGTCTAAATCACAACTTAATTATGCATTGCATCATTATCCAAAATCACAATGTGTAAATTCAACAACTACATTCTACTCATCATGGCGAAGAAATCCAATGTTAGAACACATGCAATATATCCACATAAAAATAATATCGATCCAATAGTTTGTCCATGAGTCGTGTAGATCATACTGAAAACAAAATCCAACCATAATCCAAATGCATCTAATCACAAAACATCATGCTGCTCTCAACATAAGTATAAGCCATGTCCATATCTAAAGTCTGCATAACTCAAAATGATAATCAACTAAGTGTCGTAGGGAAGTGGGCATTACATCCCCTTCCCCTTAGACTAGACTTCCTCCTGGAAGTCACTGAAATAAGTGTGGAAACCGAGCTCGCAATGATGTAGCATCCTCCCGTGTAGCAGCGGTCTCATCGTATCTTGTCCCATTGGACCCGAACTTGATCAATCTCTCGCCGTGAAGGCCTGTGGTCCTGCGATCTAAAATGTGCACGGGCTCCACCATCACCCGCCTCGATCCCGCACTCCGCAATGCACCCAATCTAGCACATGAGAAGGATCAGAAACATATCTCCTAAGCACAGAAACGTGAAATACATCATGGACACGCGATAAGCTAGGTGGCAGTGCTAGACGATAGGCTAAGGGGCCGAGGCGCTCCAAGATCTCAAAGGGACCCACAAATCTAGGAGCAAGCTTAGAACCTTTTCCATAATGGATAGGGCTCT
Source organism: Taxus wallichiana var. yunnanensis (assembly GCA_018340775.1). Lineage (NCBI taxonomy): Eukaryota > Viridiplantae > Streptophyta > Pinopsida > Cupressales > Taxaceae > Taxus > Taxus wallichiana. The sequence continues at coordinate 346,563,738 of CM031244.1, read as the reverse complement.
TATGCGGTCTGACACGAAGGAACACCTTCGTGCCTACCTCAAAACTGCGATCTGTCCTATGTTGGTCTGCATACTTCTTCTGTCTATCCTGTGCCTCCTGCAATCTCTCGCCCGATCGGGTGACTGCTTGCTCCATGTCCTCGTAATAATGTTAGTCCAAGGGAAACCCCGTCCTCAATCCTGTCCCAACCGAGAGGTGTCTGCACTCTCTGCCATATAATGCCCGAAAAGGAGCCATGCCTATAGAACTCTGAAAACAGTTATTGTAGGCAAACTCCACCAAATATGATACTCCTCCCATCTCGATGATGATCCATCACGTACATCCCGAGCATGTCCTCCGAGATCTGATTCACCCTCTCTCGTCTCGTCCCATCTATCTCGGGGTGATAAGTCAGTCTGAAATTAATCCTCGTCCCGAGGGCATACTGCATGGTGGTCCAGAAATGGGAAGTGTACAAAGGGTCGCTATCGCAAATAATCTTCCGCGGAATCCCATGTAGTCTGACAATCTCATCAAGATATACTCATGCTACTGCACTCGCCATGTAGGTAGTCTTCACTGGAGAAAAGTGAGCTACCTTCGTCAATTTATCCACCGTGACCATGATGGCGTCGTGGTGGTATCTCGACGTCGGCAACCCAACAATAAAATCCATAGAGATGGTGTCCCACTTCCACTCTGGTATGGCATGAGGATAGAGAAGGCCAGCTGGATGCTGATGCTCGGCCTTCACCCTCTGGCACTCTAAACAGCGGGATACAAATGAAGCTATGTCTCTCCGAAGTCCTCTCCAAAAGTACAACTGTCTCAAGGTGGCGTGCATCTTCTTCACCCCGGGATGGGCTGAATACGGTGCACGATGAGCCTCTGTCAAAATGTCATGTCTCAAGCCTCCATCTCTGGGAACATATATTCGACCTCTGTGTCTGAGAAGACCATCTGCCTCTAATGAGAATCCATCAAATCTCCCCTCAAGGGGTCTCTGAGACTCAATCTCTGCTCTGGCTGCGAGGTAGAAGCTGTCATGAGGGAGCTGCTGCAAGATCCTACTCCGCAAATCTGTGCCCACTGAGGTGGCCATAGCCACATGTCTCCGTCTACTCAAGGCATCTGCCACCACGTTCTCCTTTCCCTTCACATGCTCTATCTCCATGTCATACTCACAGAGTAACTCCATCCAACGCCGCTGACGAGCGTTGAGATTGGGCTGCGTGAAGAGGTGGCGAAGACTCAAGTGATCTGTCCCGAGTGTAAATCTCCGGCCAAGAAGAAAATGTCTCCACCGTACTAAGGCATGTACTACTGCTGCAAGCTCAAGGTCATGGGTCGGATAATTGAGCTCATAATCTTTGAGTTTGCGAGACTCAAAGGCAACTACTCTACCCTCCTGCATTAGCACTCCTCCAATTCCTGCCAAGGAAGCATCTGTGCATACGAAAAACTCTCCATGAGGATCCGGCACTGCAAGGATAGGTGCTCTCGTAAGGCACTCCTTCAATGTACTGAAGGCCTGCTCACATTTATCTGTCCATACAAACTTCTTCCCTTTCCGCTGAAGAGAAGTGATGGGGTGCGCAATCCGAGAGAAGTCCTGAACAAACCTCCTGTAGTATCCTGCTAGTCCCATGAAACTACGCACCTCGGTCACACTAGTGGGTGCTGGCCAATCCATGATGGCTCGAATCTTGGAAGGATCGACTGCGATACCTTCCCCAGAAATAACGTGGCCCAAATACTGCACCTCAGTCTGAAAGAACGCACACTTCTCCAAGTTCCCGTAAAGGCGCTGCTCGCGAAGACACTGAAGAACCTGGCGAAGGTGCTCCTCGTGCTCCTCATGTGTGCGTGAGTAAATCAGAATGTCATCAAGGAAGATAAGCACGAAGTGATCAAGGAAGGTCCTGAATACCCCATTCATCAAACTCATAAACACTGCGGGGGCATTCGTCAAACCGAAAGGTACCACTGTGAACTCGTAGTGGCCATATCTCGTGCGGAAAGCTGTCTTGTGAATATCTGTCTCCATGCAATCCTGAGCTGATGGTATCCTGACTTAAGATCTATCTTGGAGAAAATGGTAGCCCCCTTCATCTGATCAAACAAATCGTCAATGCGTGGAAGGGGGTAACGATTCTTGATCGTTACTTTATTCAGCTGACGGTAATCAATGCACAACCGAAGAGATCCATCCTTCTTCTTTACGAAGATAACTGGTGCACCCCAAGGGGATACACTAGGATGAATTAGGCCTTTCTCCAGAAGGCCCTCAAGCTGCAACTTGAGCTCACATAACTCAGGTGTAGTCATCCGATAGGGTGCTCGTGAGATAGGCTCTGCGCCCGGAACTAGGTCTATATGGAAGTCGATCTCACGTGGGGGAGGTAACCCCGGTAGCTCCCCTGGAAACACATCGGCGAACTCTGATAAGATGGGATGATCATCGAGGGAAGGTCCCCCTGACTCATCCTCTGATCTGTCACTAACTGTAACAGCATACAACTGGCAACCCCGTCGCACACACCGCTTAAGCTGCATAGCGAGATGGTGCGAATAGAAACGGGTCTCTTAACCCCTGATATCACTGACTCTACCCCAAGATCATCTATGCAAGCAATAGTCTTGTGGTAACAATCCACTCTAGCTCTGTGAGCGGACAACCAATCCATGCCTAAAATGATGCCATAAGATCCTAATGGAAGGATCCTAAGATCTGAAGTAGTGGTGAAGGGTCCCAAATCCACTACACACTCCTTGACTAAGGAGTCTATAGAAATCTTGGCTCCAGAAGCCATCTCTACGTCCCAACTACGGCCCTGCCTAACTGCCACCAGCCTACAACGCTCTACCAAAGATGGTGCAATGAAAGAATCAGAAGAACCAGAATCAAATAATATAGAGGTGGAAATACCTCCAACACTACCTGTCGTCTCAATCACAGTACTCTGATGCTCAGCCTGGCGGTTCTCAACCACTACGTAGATCCGATGACTCCGTGCCATATCTCCAACAGTAGGCTCTGAGCTCTGTGTCTTACCCTTGGTAGGGTTAAGTGGGCAATCTCTCCAAATATGCCCAACGACTCCGCAACCATAACAGCCGCCTGATCCTCTCCAGTGGGAAGCGGCTCCAGCTCGTACTCTAGATGACTGAGATGCCGATCCTGACGATCTGGCTAAGGACTGCTGAGGTCTCTGCTGACAAGCCCCAACTGACTGAGCTCTCGGTGCACCCTGTGTCCTGATGGGACCCCTAGGAGGAGGCCCCATACTACGCCCTCTCTGTGCATCGAATCTCTGAGGAGGTCGGTAAGGTGGGCGGTTCTGCTGTTGCTGCTGCTCTTGCTGTGGTGGCCTAAATGAAGCCTGCCCTGAACTCTGTCCACCCCGTGGAGGAGGAATCCCGACCCTTCGACCTACTATCCTGCATCTGCTGGATACGGCTCGAACTCTATCTCTAGCTCGCTTGTGTCTTCCCCGTGTCTCCTCTGCAATATAGGCCTTCTCCACGGCCTCTACTAATGTCTGTGGGCAGTGAATGCGTACTGCGCCACCTAAATCCAAGTTCAGGCCCCGGATGAACCTCGTGAATCTGCACTTGCTCATCCCGAATATAATCGACATACTTGAAGTAGGTCCGAAATTGACTCTCATACTCGCCATCACATCGATCACACTGACGGAGGTCATGAAACTCATCTATCCGCTGCTGAATAAACCTCCTGGGTAAATACCTGCTCCTGAGCCGCTCCTCAAACAGCTCCCAGGTAATCGTCTCTGAGTCGACATGGAGCTTCTGCTCCTCGGTCCTCCACCAGACTCCTGCTCCATCCTCAGAAGATGGATCGCAACACGAGCTTTCGTGTTGCTACTACAAGGACAGAGCTTGAAGCATCCGCTCAAGCTCACCAACCAAGCCTCTGCCTGAAACCGCCTATATCTCCTGAATACTGAGATGGTCGCAGCTTCAGGATCTCCCTGATATGGTCTGCAGCTGATGTAGTACGAATCCTAGGTCTCTCTGTATGCTCCTCCCTCTGTCTAGGGCTCCGAGACCTATCCCTATGTCCTGAGATCCTGTCCCCATGTCCTCTCTGTGGTGACTCTGCCCTAGCCGACTCTGCACGGAAATTCTCTCTCGTGCTCCTCATGCTCCTCGTCGAGGGGGGATGCCTGGGCATCTACTGAAGGCTCCAAACTATGTCTAGCAAGTCGTCCTCCCAAGGGCTCTCCGCGTATAGCGGCATTGACATCCTGAAGTGTCTGCAAAATCTGAGGCAGAAGGGCTGCTACGGCCTGCTCTGGTGGTGGTATGTCTAGGTCTATGTGAAGAGACCCCTCGCCCAATCCGCGCCTCCTGCACAGATCAAGGCGAGAGTTAGTTCACTGTACTAGGTCTTGTGTTAGTTTTCAAAATTTGCTGTTTACTATAATTATCAACAATATGGTTTCATATTTTAAAAGAATAATGTTCTGTACTAAGTTAAGTGTTCCTGTTCTGCGTTTTCCTGCGTGTGCCCAAGGGTCCCAGCTTCGAACCCCTGGCTCTGATACCAAAATGTAACGCCCGAAAAACGACATCGACGATGACGATGACGATGCCACAACCAAGCGACCGAAAATGCGACAACAATTTATTTTTATTTTTTTGCGGGTGAGTCCGCATACCGACTCAAAACTACTTCAATAATTGTTGTATATCGTCTCCTCCTCTATGAGCGGAGAAATTTCGGCTTCGATCATGGTGATACTAAGTCGTATATTGCTATTTCGTAGAGGTAGCATGGAAATATTTTATTATAGGTTGTTAAATATCCCTAAAAAGGGATTTGATACTTTTAATTAAGTGGTATATATGTAGATATATTATCAAAGTATATACTCGAATGAGCATAAATTCCTATACATACATTTAATATTTGAAATAAGGAATAAGAGTTTTATTATTATTTTAATTTGTATATTATCAAAATTTACACTTAGATGTCTCTACATTACCTTGTAAAGGTGTAATATAGGTATAATGAATTAAAAAGAAACTATTTATAATTAAACAACAAGAAGTTGATAGGGATATGATGTTTTTACAACGACAAAATGCATCCAAAGGAGTCTTTTCAAAAAGAAATGGTCAAATATTAAAGGGAGCATCCAATGCCATCTTGTGAAATAATCATTCGAATTGATCCTATGTTTTATGGTTGAGGCGCAGTGGACAACAACCATCTCGTATCAATTAAAACCTTCGACTTGCAAATCTGGGGCACAGAACTTACCACTTCCATTATTTGTTTAGATTTTGGAGATATTGCGCAAAGTTCAATCAACCTAACACTTATTGACTAGATTTTTGAAAAACCTACGCCTCCTCTAGGTCGGTCCTTACTCATCTGCCTCGGCCGCGTGAGAAGCAAGGAAATAAAGAAAACGAGTTAAGCATTGCAAATCCACACGCTCCTGCGGTAAACGTTATGCCAATCTACAACCGCCCATGGTCGTGCACGCAGCAAGGAGGAAGAAAAATACATCCCGCGCATGGGACAGGGAGAAAGGATGCGCAATATGAAACTAGGCGCGTGAGGGAGGCGAGCGCTTCCACCTTCATTGTTTGCAGCATGGTGTATACATCCGCGCGTGGAGGAGACTCTTTCTCTATTTTCTATCCTGGCACGTGGACCCTTAGGCGTGAATCCGAACAAAACTCCTGCGCGTGGGAAGGGGTGAGTTACCTCCTTTTCTATTGGGTGCTGCCGCATGGTATAACATTTTTAAACTCCCAAATGCTTAAGCTAGGCGGGGCCTCCAAACGGCATTTTGAGGGATGTATCTCCGTCATAAATATAATAGTGGGCACCGTTGGTCAGTGAATCCTCTCCCATAGAGCTTGCGCGACTGCCTTGCCGACCCGACCAAGAAGCGGGATAACCACTACGTGCTTTAATTTATTTATTTATTATATAAATATATTTTGTTATTCTGCTCCACGTTCGTGTCTAATGCGCACCCAAATTTGGGATTCTTTTTTTTTTTTTTTTTTTGGTTAGATTTGTATTAAAATAGATTTGAGGGATAGTGAGAGGTGTTTTGGGTCAGCGCCTGTCCCGAAATGTTGTTATCTCTGCTCAATATCGAATGCATCCTCCATGCGGGTCCTCCTTAGTGATATTTTCATCCAAAACGATGGAGGGACAAAGTGGAAGTGCCTCAAAATTGGTTAGGGACAGTGTGAGTAAATCCGACGGATTCGTTTGAGAGGTCTCTCACAGAGGTGGATCCATTTCATGACAGAATATTCATGCAACCCACTCGCTAATCAAAAAAAAAAGAAGGGCAAAATCCCTTTACGCCTGCTTCCCGAAGTGGGCTGCCACACAAAATTGCAAAATGTCGTGCCGGTATGCTCGAGGAGCACGAATTATTTACCCAAACCAGTAGTGAATGGCTCCTACAGGCTTATTTATTTGCTATTGTATCCTTGATGTATTTCGAAGTTGAGTACTTGATTAATACAATTAGATATTGACGTGCATACTTGTTATGATTTGAAACTATAAGTCCATAAGTTCCCTTGCATATTTTAATTAATATTATTTACGCTATAGCTTTCAATGGTATACTTTGTTAGTCTTAAGGGGATATATATAACAATGTATTGTTAATAGGATTAAATACCATATCCATTAGTTTGAATAATACCTAAATATGGATAATGTTTTAGAAATCAGTTCCCTTTAACAATGAAACGTGGTTATAATTTTATTAAGTTTTGAATTTGTATTAAAATCTCTTTTCACAACCCTTCAATAGATATGGCAAGGGTGTACTAAAGGTTCGGTTTCATTTTCTTGTTTATTTGCAATGAATTCATCAATAATTTCATGAATGAATAAAACACGAAGGAACTAGAGCTTGAAAAGGTTTTATTGGCATTGCAAATCATTAAAAACTTAAGCCTTTCCAACAAGTATGCAAGGAGGAGTAATGCACACATTTTTTTTTAAATCTTTACTACACATTACTTTCAAGTATCCAAACAAATCTTAATATATTTCCTTTTGAAATTTCTTCACAATATTCCACAAGAAATCAACAACATTTCCAATAAATTTTGAGTGAGAAAACTAACATTTCAATACAACTTTCCTCCATTATTTTGTTACAACACCTTTTACTTCATGTGGAACATATTTACAATCATGTAAACACTTTTCAAGTAAAATTTGCATTCAATCATGTGTCTCTTGGAGCAACTATAGATTACAATGTCCCTTATTTTTGGAATGAAAACAAGATGATACAACTTTCTTTCACTTGCAAGTTTTACAACAAAATAATATATGTAAGGAAATGGAAAAAGTCTTCACAAGCTCCATAGTGTTCTTCATCCATGCTCCAAGTTCCATGAAGATCAATCACAACCAAGATAGGGGGAGAGGCAACACTCTCCTCCCAACCAAATCTCAATGGAGAAGAGAAGCAATCTCCTCCATTGACCCCCGAGCCCCAAACACAACACAATGAAGGGGTGGTCTCCAACTCAAGGCAACAATACATGCTTCCACAATACAAGTTCTTCACAACATTCAAGCTAACATAGAAGAACAAAGAGACACACAATGACATCAAACATTACACAACAAGGCTTGCATCCAAGCCAACAAGAGAAGGAACTATGGGAATATTTTCCTTATGCCTCCCAAATGAGATGAGATGCCCATCCAAAACCCTCCACAATAAAACACAAGCCCCTATGACTCTTATGCCTCCCTCAAGTACCCCTTTTTCCTCCCATACTCTTATGCCTCCCTCCTCTTATGGCTCCCTCAAAGACAAGGTAGAATGTAAACATTCCTACCCAAGATGGGCATCCCTCTCAAACTCCCTCCACAATATCCTAATTTACTCTTTTGCCTCCCTCATGAGTATTCCCATAGACCTCTCCTATACTACACAATAAGCATTCAAACCATTTTGCACAATACACCAACGTAAACATGCATTTTTTTCACAATTTTAGCATAGAAGCAATAATAATATGAAAGCAAAAATAAAGGGGGGTTCCCTACCTCTCCATTGGAGAAGCCTAAACCAAGAACTTGTCCAAGCTCCTTCCCAAATCAATCCAAGCATGCAAGTCCAAAAACTCTCTTTATCTCTTTCTCCCAATTCTTCTCTTTCAAAAAATGACAAAGGAGAACTCTTCAACAACACAAAAACAAAGCTCCAACCCCAACAAGAGAGGAAGTTTCAATAAATAGATCAAAGGTGAGGGTGAGGGTGATGTGGCTCCATGTAGGATGCCACATCACACATCCTCAAACCATCTCTCAAGGTCAACCCAAATCACCATAAATGGGTGGTTGGGTTGAATGACAACCCTCTTCCACATTCAACCCTTTCCCATGTGCCTTAAGGCACAATTAAATGCAAAATGAGGAAAATGCACTCCAAGGTCATATTTCCCTTCCCAAAACAATAAATAACCCCCTTTTTGGATTCCCAACCCATAGATATGGTTGGTACAGGGTTTTGGGAAGTGTGGGACAAGTTTAACTTGTCCCACAAGTCCCCTAAAATTGCCCTCAATCTCAAATTCGAGATTCTAAGAGTATGGAGTGGTCAACACTCAAAACCAAGCATTCAATACAAGAGGACACACAAGGCTCAAGGAGCCAACAATCAAATTTATTACACCCACTTGACTTTCCCCAAGGCTTAAAAACTAAAACAAGATATTACATTAATCCAAACACACTTAACAAAAGTAATTTAACAAAAGGACTTCACAAAAGAATTCACCTACTAAATCAAGTAAAACAAGTAATAAAATTCTTACCCCCTTGGTCACATTAGAAAATTTCCCCCTCATGGAAATTTTCTCAACACATAAAAGAATAAAGGTAACACAATACAATTTACTAGTTGCCTTGACGACCAATGTTGTAACCACCCGACATCCTGTTGTGTTTGGTCCCCAATCCCCCTCATGGTTGTGATCATGCTGTGTTTCCTGCAAAATGCAAAATACCCTCTTCGGCCTTGCGGCCATGTCAAAATATCCAAAATAATCATATGCATGAAATTCATTAACATCTATACGTAATTCAATTATCCATTATTCTAGGTCTAAATCACAACTTAATTATGCATTGCATCATTATCCAAAATCACAGTAATGTAAATTCAACAACTACATTCTACTCATCATGGCGAAGAAATCCAATGTTAGAACACATGCAATATATCCATATAAAAATAATATCAGTATCCAATAGTTTGTCCATGAGTCAGTGTAGATCATACTGAAAACAAAATCCAACCATAATCCAAATGCATCTAATCACAAAACATCATGCTAATCAACATAAGTATAAGCCATGTCCATATCTAAAGTCTGCATAACTCAAAATGATAATCAACTAAGTGTCGTAGGGAAGTGGGCATTACATGTAGTGAGGAATTGACTATTGGCACCGATAATTGTTAGCAAATCATTGAGATCAAAATGACATGGTGGGCAAAATTAGATCATGTGCCAAATAATCACTTAACATGCTTCCCATTACTCTTTTATGGATATTATTTCCATATTTTTAAGATACAACTAATATGTGTATTAGGAATTTATTTGGGTGTTTTGGAGTGTAACATAAGCTAGCCAAAAACTTCATAGGTGCAAGCATTTATATCAATATTAATATTTCTTACTATGATAATGAGTTTAAATATGTGAAGTTGAGATAATGGGGTCCCTAGATGATGGATTGCTTTTTCCAACATGCATGCCTATGCATTTGGAAGAAAATTATCGATAACATACAACACATGGAAAAAATAGGAAGTAATCTATAGAATTTAAAAATGGTATTTCACCTTTTTTTTACTCTTAGTAGCAGTCTTTAGAGTGTCTTAATAAAAATTGCTAAGAGCCAATACAAATAACTACTTGCACTAATTCAACTCGTTGTAATGTATGTATAGATTTTTTTTTCTAAATATTCACCTATAGATATCTCTTCAAAAATGTAGTCAATGAGATGTTACAAATGAGGAAAATGGTAATAAAACCTAGAAAATGATTGTTGGCATTCCCCATTCTATTTACAACTCAAAGAAGACGCCAAATTTGATGTTCAAGAAAGTGAGAATTCAAGGGATATAAAATTCATGTCCGTATTGTGGGTAATCCTGTCATGAGGAAAGCCTTAGCAATATTTAAATGAGAGACCATGGCAGTAATATTCCATGCAATTACAAAATCAAAGGCATCATAATGGTCACAAATTTTTGTGCTTCTATGATTTTTAAAGTAAGAGATTTGGTGGACAATTTTCAATTCAAAAATGTAAACTAGAATTGCTTTGTTAAAAATTAAATTTATTTACCTATAAAATTCCATTCGTTGTTTTTTATCTCTCACTCTATAATCAATTTGTATATATTGGAATTTTTATTTTCTTGAGTTTATTTTAAAATGACGTAGAAATTCAAAAAAATTGTGGTAAATTTCTATTGTTCCATTATAATTTGAATTAAAGCTCCCATTTTCATGGACGTTGAAAGGATGGAAATTAAACTATTACATTAAATATTCATAAAAAAATGTTTCAATGACACCCTTCTTATCAAATGCATAATGTTATCGACATCTCTAACTTACTTTTTCACCCTATCATGGCGTTACTAATGTACCTCTTGGTACAATTTCTAGTTTATTTCTACAATGATATATTGTGACGGGAATCATTCAAAATGATACAAATGGAAACCCCAAGATATAATTTCGCATGTGGTCCAACACAAAAATAGTAGATCTTATAAAATGTACACAGTGAGATTGCAATAGAGAGAGAAAGGGCCATTTGTTTGAAACTCATACAAATGGAAATACCATGATCCACTTTTCCATGTGGACCAATACAGGACTAATAGAAATTATAGAACATATTAGGGTTTAGGGGCAATAATTATCCTAAACCCACTCACAATGGATTTAGTTGCATATTAATCGGGCCATTCACTTAGCTTCTACAAAGTCTCAAAGAGAGTTAGTATAGTATTATCTCGATACGAAATTGAAGTGCTTTAATCTTATATGTAATTTACTTATCTTTCTCTATTGTCTAACACACTCAAGATCAAATTTAGATATGGAAATTTCAATAAATATATTTTATCTCTACCAAACTCGGGATTTAAGGTTAAAAAGAAAGGAAACCAAATGATTTAATACCTATAAGAATTATAATGGCACAAGTAAACTAGGGGTGTAGTCTAGATCTTAATCATCATAATTATCATCATCATCATCACCAATATGATTATTATTACTCTTCATTTCTAAAACCATGCCCATTTTTATTCTTATAAATCAAAACCAAAAAACACCAAATAAATATGACAGGCCTTGTTGGTTTAAGTCAGTAATTCTTTGTTATGATTTTATTTCTTACATGTTAATGCATATATTTATATGTGATTTAGCAGAAAAGAATTACATTAGGAATTGTTTGTACTTTCTCATGACTTCCATGACCAAGTGCGCAAAATTCAAGAGGAGTGTGTTGGTCTACAAGGATTGGTGGAGAAAAATTCTTGATAATGGAGAAACACGGTAGTGGTCTTTTTCAAGTTTTCCAAATGTTAATTGTGACAAACAAGAGATTCTCATTTATGGTTATATGGTTTGAAGTGGAAAAAATCTCTAATTCTCATCTTGCATTCCAATAAAATATTCTTTTAGACACCAATGTCTCTTTGCACCACAAAGAAACCAATTACCCAAACATATCTATAACAAAAACTAAAATAATATTTTGTACTAAAGGAGTTGCTTCTAGTGTTATTTTTCATGTGTCTTGCACGGTTTAAGATGATATTCACCATTCGTACAAAAGCTAATTTTCCCATATTCACCAAATATTTTCTAAGGCTTTTTTTCATAGGGACACATAAAATTTTCCTTGTAATTCTCTCCTTTTTATCTAACTTCTTCCTTAGCTCATCACGAACATGCGCATATGCCACACAACTAAATATTATAGAATGATAAACATTGTGTTTCCTGTTATTCCAAGTCTTTTGTGGAACCATGTTTCAAAAAAAATCGTTTAACACCTATTTTAAATGTACATAGAATTTGCTCTGCTTTACGCCCAATATTGTAAGGACCTCGAAGACCGAGGTCCATTTTTTTCATTATTCCCATTGCTTAATTGATATGTTGATTTCACACATAATCAAATCATACAATTATACAAACAAATCATATGTGCTAAACACATCAATAAAAATCAGCTTTGAGTCCAAAGGACATTTCATTATTTTCAATATCTCAGTACAATCTTATAAGGTTACATGCAATGGAAAAAAGCCTCATAAGCTTATATAATATACTAATTATTCCAGCAATACATCAAGTAAAATTTATTCCATAACTGAAATATAACAGTAACTAAGCAAGATCTGAAATCAGCTTGAATCCCTTCAAATTCTTTCCTTTCCCTTATCTCCAAGAATGGCCTGTATTTTCCACAAGGGGTCAACTCAAATCTGAACTGGAAAGGATTTCCATTTTCATATATGTAGTATTCTACAAATGAAAACATATTTAGAATATACAGTCATACATCAACATACTAATTCATTCATTATTATAATAATGATTTCAAAAATCATGTATACATGCATGAACTATCCAAGTTTAGAATACCTTTCAAGAGTGGTGTCTTTAACCATCTTACATGAAAATGCATAAAACTTACCTCATGTAAGGCTGATTACATAATGCATTTCATAATATTATTTCATGCCAAATCAAATCAACATACCAACTATTTGAAGAAATGTCACATATAGGCTCCATGTAAAAAGGAGAAGGCATGATAAGCAATTGTCAAAGCATCCACATGAACTTCACTTTACAATTCTTACAATGAGCTTTATGCCAAATCAGATCAGCAACATAACATAATTTCCAAGAGGAACAAAAGATCCTTTATACCAAAGAATGCATGCCAACCATATGAAAAAATGTCATATAATGAACTTCACATATATTCCAAGGAATGCATACCAATTGTATGACAAAATTTCATATCATGAACTTCACTTCACAAGCTCAAAATGAACAATATGCCAATTCAGATCAGCAACATAGTGCATTTTCAAAAGGCACAACAAATCCTTTATACTCAAAGAATGCATGCGAACCATATGACAAAATGTCATAATATAAACCTCCAATATAATCCATAGAATTCATGCCAACAATATGACAAAATTCATTACAATGAACTTCACATACAGTCCAACGAATGCATGCTAACATCATGACCGAATGCCATAAAAAAATATCTTCACATAAAGACCAAAGAGTGCATTCCAATAGCATGATAAATTTCCATAAAAGAACTTCACATAAATTCCAATGAATTCATTCCAGCAGCATGATAAAAATTCATAATCCATACTCATGTATTTATGCCAATAAAAGACTACATATAAAATGTTTGACGTAATATCACAACACATCATTCTTTAAACATTCTATCCAAATGATTTCTCACTAATCATTTAACAAAATTTTATAGCACAAAATTCTTTCAAAATACTATGCAATTGATTGCACATTAACCATTTATCAAAATACAACATACTAGTAGCAAAAAAATTGTATAAAATAAAATAGTAATAAATAGCAAATCTGGATCATAGAAATCACCCCAAAGCACCATGATTTGATAGCTAATGTTGTAGAAAACCACACCTCAAATATTAACTACATGCAGTAAGGAATTAACCAAAACTCAATGTTATAACATCCCATGCTACAGCAACAAATGCATCAATAATTTAATAAAAAAGCATTTCTAGCAGCTATTACCACACCAATAAATCCTTAAAGAACATAGCTCTTCTAGCAGTTGTTACAACGAGCAATAACACAACTTATAACAACTTGTAGCAGACCAATGAATCAAAAAAATAGCATTCCAACATTTAAAAATGCATCTTGGAGACAGTCCAAAACCCATAGCGAAAATGTCTAGAAATATTCTCTCAACACCCAAATGAATAACCTCATTGATTCCATTTATCAAGGATTTAAAAAAATGAAATCTTTGGCTCTCATACTTGAGAGATCTGAAATATATAATGCCCATATTACAATAAACACATTTTCCAAATACCCATAAAGGATTGATTCAAAATATTAATACCCACAATAGATAATCCATATTTCTCATTACCCAAAAGAGGAATAAACTGAATATGCATTTATTTGTAAAATATTGCATAGAAAAAAATAAGAAACCCTTGCCTGAAAGATTTGAGATGAAGAAGACCAAAAACCTCTGTGCTTTTCCTCTTTCCTTCTCTATTTTCTTCCTCCGACTTCCTAGCTCCACATCGTACAAAATAAAACTCCAAAACCTTATTCATTTTTCTCGAAAATTTCTCCCCAACAATGAAGCATCAAAGAATGGCAAGATCCCAAATTACAGGCCCAAAATCAGCTTCAAATGGTTGTAAAACTTCCATGAAATCCTCCATATTTTTTTTTGACATGGTCTCCCCTCTATCTCCTCCTTTCTTCATGCCATGCTAAATGATAAATATCAAAACCTAACTCTCCTTTATTTCATGGATTCCAAGATCGATTTAAATATAATTAAACTTCAAAATGTCTCCACTTAGCTTTAGCCTAAGTTTAATTGTTTTATTTATTTATTTTAAATAAAACTATTTGCCACATTCCACAAGGAATAATTAGCAAATAAGTTAATGCCAAAATAATTCAAAAATTGAATTCCACAAAATATCATTCCAACTAAGCCTTATTAAAAATATTGAGTTCCGTTCTCCCTTCTGCTGCTCCCACCCCCCACTTGGCCTCTACCTCACGGAGACCGGTTACCAGGGCTTCTAGGAAGCTTAACCTTGAGACCCTTGCTGTGGAGAAGGGTTCTCATGAATTTGAAATTGCTCATGACCTCCTGCATATCAGCAGTGCCAGCCCCCGGGAAGTGCAATTGGAAAGCCCTACAAAAAGGCTGGAAGCCTTAGAGGCAGATATGAAATTGTTAAAGGATGAAGTTAAAAACTTGACAAAACAGAAAGGAAAGAGGAAGAAGGAGGAGGAGGAGGATGTGGACAGCAGCCAAATTGAAGATATATACAAGAAATTACACTCCTTGGACTCTCGCTTAGGGAAGGCCAAGACTAGGCATGATTACAACATTGCCATCTTTAGGGCGATTGAGGAATTTATCGAACAACATGTCAGAAGTGTCTCCAACCTAAGCGGAGTGCCGGAAACTCTTTGGGGTACTAATAAGGAAAGCAAGAAGACCTTGGAGCAGTTGGATTCTAATGACACTGCCCATATGACTACTTTGGGTATGTTTAAATCCTGGAAGAATATCAAAACCATCATAGAAAAAGCTACTAGGAAGTAGCTGTAGATGATTCTGTTGTCCTTGTTTGTTTTTGCGCAGATCCTTTACTGCTTTTTTGCAGTAATTTTGTTGTTTTGTCTCGTCTTGGTAGCTATTTTTTAGCTACTTTGAACTTCATTGTAACATTTGGATTCTGATCCTTTTCTCTCTGGTTCTCTTGCTTATCCTGGCTTTTAGGCCTTCTTTTGTAATCAAGGGTATAGTCCCTTTCAAAAAACTATTTGCCAATAATAACAAAAAAAAATATTGAGTTCCAAAAGTCAGGATGTTACATCCTCCCCCTTAACAAGGGTAATGTCCTGATTACTGAGACTTAAAAAGAAATGGAAAATTCTTTCTTACATACTCTACATCTTCCCAAGTGGCACTTCTTTCACTTAGGTTGTCCCACTTTGGACCAAAACTTGTTGGATATCTCTATTTTGCAACTTAATGCTTCGATGTGATAATATCCTTACTGGCTCAAATTGAAAATTTAGCTTATCATCTACTTGCAAGTTCTACCAAGTTAGCACATGTGAGGGATCATGCACATATTTTCTCAAAAGTGAGACATGAAATATGTCATGAATTTTAGAAAGTGAAGGAGGAAATGCTAACCTGTAGGCTACAACACTAATTTTCTCTAAAATTTCAAATGGACCAACAAATCAGGTGCAAGTTTAGATGCCTTTCCAAACTTAATTGAACTTTTATGAGGTTTCACCCTCAAAAACACTTTTTCACCTACCTAAAAAAAATTTTAGTCATTTTCTTATTAGCATAACTCTTTCGTCTATCACTTGCAGCCTTTAATTTTTGTCTTATAACAATCATCTGTTGATCATATTCTTTTAAAAAATTAGGACCTGTGGTTACCTGATTTTCAAGGTCTTCCCACCCTAACGGTGTTCTACATTTCCTTCCATATAAATCTTAAAAAGGAGCCATTTGTAAATAAGTATGATAAGTATTATTATAAGCAAATTCAACTAAGTACGAAACTCTTTCCACTTGTTTTGTTGGTCCATAACATACATTCTTATCATGTCTTCTAATACTTGATTTACTCTTTCAGTTTACCCATCCATTTCAGGATGATAAGAAGAACTAAAATGCAGCTTTGTGCCAAAAGTAGCTACCAGAGTTTTCCAAAACCGAGATGTAAATAAAGTATCTCTATTAGTAATAATCGATTCAGAATTCCATGTAATCTTACAACTTCCTTCAAAAATCTATCAACAAGTACAGGTGCATCATCATTTACATTACCAAGAATAAAATGAGAAACCTTTTTTATCTTTTCAACAACTAAAATAGTATCATGCCTCTTTTTAGATTTTGGCAAACTAGAAATAAAATCCATAGTTATAGTTGCCCGTTTGTCTTTTGGAATGTCATGGGGAAAAATCTTACCACCGGGATGGAAATGATCAACTTTCACCTTTTGACATTCTAAACATTTAGAACCAAATATAGCCACATCCTTTTTCATACAAGGCCAAAAATTAAACTGTTTCAATTCATGAGTCATTTTAGTGACCCTAGGATGTGCAAAATGAGGAGCTTGATGCACTTCTTGCATCAAAATAGTTCTGAAATTTCCTTCAAAAGGTACATAAATTCTACCTTGGAACCTTATAAGACCATCTAAGTCCAAGGAATACCTAGCATACTTGTTGTCCACTATTTCTTATAACAAATTTTTAGTCATTTCCTAACAGAAAATATCTATTTTCTGTTGTAATAGTTGATCGTTTAGCAAAAAAATATTCTACAAACAACAACAAAGTGGACTCTACGGCTGAGTACATCAGCCACTCAATTCTCTTTACTTTTGACATATTTTATGTCCATAGCATAGTCATTAATCAATTCCAGCCATCTTATTTGTCGAGCATTCAAGTTGTCTTGAGTAAATAGATGCTCCAGACTTTTATGATCTGTTCTAAGTTTGAATGGCTTACCCAACAAGAAATTTCTCCATTTCTTAAGAGCATGGACTACTGCAGCCAACTCTAAGTCATATGGGGGATAGTTCATCTCATTAGGCTTTAATTTCCATGACTCATAAGCCACTACCTTTCCTTCTTGAGTTAGTACACCCCCTAAACCATCTAGGGATGCATTAGTCTACACCTCAAAAGGGATGTTTGGATTTGGAACCAAAAAGATAGGTGTTGTAGTGAGCGCATGTTTCAACTTTAAAAAGGCTTCCTCACACCTAGCAGTCCATTCAAAAATTTTACCCTTTTCTTTGTAGTGATGTGATAAGATGGGCTATTCATGAAATATCATGCACGAACCTTCTATAGTACCCACCAAGCACATGAAACTTCAGACTTGTCACATTTTTAGGAGTTGGCCAATCTTTGATAGCTTTAACCTAGGATGGATCCATATAAATCCCATCCTTAGAAATGATATGTCCTAACTAATGCACTTTATCTTTATAAAACTCACACTTAGATAGTTTTGCATATAATTTGTGGTCCCTGAGTCTTTGTAGAACCATTCTTAAATGTTTTTCATGTTCTTTCTCATCTCTAGAATAAATTAAAATTTCATCCAGGAAGACTAATACAAACTTATCCAGAAAATCTTTGAAAACACTATTCATTAGGTTCATAAAAGTAGCCGGTGCATTGGTCAAACCAAAAGGCATAACCGTGAATTCATAGTGTCCATATCTTGTACGGAAAGTTGTTTTATGCAAATATTCCTCTTTGATTCTAAGTTGATGGTAACCATACCATAAGTCAATCTTATAAAATACAACTACCCTTTTCATTTGATCAAATAAATTGTCTATCTTGGGAAGTGGATATTTATTCTTAATGGTAACCTTGTTGAGCATGTGGTAATCAATACACAATCGTAATGTACCATCTTTCTTTTTAACAAAGACCACTGGTGCTCCCCAAGGGGACACACTTGGCCTAATCATTCCTTTCTCAAGAAGTTCTTGTAGTTGAACTTTTAGATCTTGCAAGTCCATAGTATTCATTCGGTAAGGTGCTTTAGAGGCAGGGGTTGAACCTGGCATTATATCTATTGAAAAATCAAAATATATTTTTGGGGGCAATCTAGCATTTCCTTAGGAAAAACATCCTCAAAATCATTTAATACTCAATAATCATGCAAAATAGGTTCCTTCATATCAAAATACTCTTCCATGTGTAAGGAAAATAAGAGACATCCCTTACAGGACTACTCTTTTCAACTATAAGGTACAAAGAGTGGGTAAAAACTTGTTGTTTATGATACCAAACAAAACTTTTTCAAATCCAAAATCATCAAAATAGTGTATTCTTTTGTCAAAACAATCAATCTGAGGCTTATGTTCTTGTAACCAATCTATGCCAATAATCATATCATAAGATCCCAAAGGAACAACATGTAGATTTAATCTAGTTTTAAACATCCCTAGATCAACTTCTATTTGATCTAAATATTTAGAAATCTGCACTTTCTTACCAGTCCCAAATTCTACTTGCCATTTTTCTTTCATACGGATATTTTTTCAGATTTAGATTTTACACTATTATAGGAGACACAAAGCAATTAGATGCTCTAGAATCAAATAGAATAGAAATTTCAGTGCAAATATTTTACCTCTAGTCTCAATAGGGGTTGCTTGGTGCTCAGCCTTGTGGTTATCTACTCTTTGCATAGACCTGGTGGCTTGTTTTCTTGCTTGCAAGGAATTCTAGGCAATTTTTTTGGTAATGGTTCTTTTGAGGTTCTTTTTTTCCACCCGTAACCTTGTTGGCTCCTGTAGTAGGTGTGTATCTATTACCACCAACCTGCTGATTATTTTGTTGTTGTTTAATGGGAGGCCTTGGCCCTCCCCAGTTATTATTTCCATGAAACTTTCCATTGTTATACTTTCCATTAAAAGCAGTCCTTTTAAACTCAGGTTTCTAGTAAGGTCCAAAAGAGGAAACAACAGTATTTTTACTTGTTTATTGCCTTCTCTTTCATTTCTGGTGGTATTTTAGTCGAGACTGCTCTTTTTCTCCACCCTGTAGGCTGCACTAACTACTTGTGCAAGACTCTTAGGGTTGACCATATTTACATCTTGCTAGATAACCTCTCTCAAACCCAATTTACACTTGGTTACCTTGGATCGATCTAAAAATTGAGCTTTATACTCACCCACAAATGTTATTTTGTTTCAAACTATGAAACTCAATTTTATTCTTTTCTCGGTCATTAGTCAAGACATATCTAGTTCTAAATTTCTTCTCAAACTTTTCCCAAGTAATGGTGGAATCCACATAACCCTTAACTTGCTTTAAATGAGCCCACCACAGGACAACATGCTCTTCAAGGTGGTAAACTGCAATATGGGCCTTGGTATTGGAGTTGCAATCATGCAGCCCAAAGTATTGTTGTAAGTTAAATAACCAAGCCTCAGCTTTATCACCCGAGTCAATGGATAACCCTTTGAATCTAGGAATAGGAACTTTCTTCAATTCCTTAAGGAAGGGATCTATTACTCTATTCCCTATGGGTAAATCTTCATGAGCATGCAGCTGGTTGTTCAAGTCTCCCAGGTTTACCTCATGTTGGTCATGTCTTACTTGATTACCCCCTAGGCCACTATTTTTCTCTAGGTTCCTCTCATGAGTTGTCAATCTATCTTGCAAAGTGTTTACAGTCCTAATAAGTTCATTTAGGACTTCTTTAGTGGGGTTGAGGATAGGGTTGATGTTTCCACCAAATCCTCTACCTGTACCTCTTCTAGCTCCTCCCCTTCGGCCACCACAACCTTGGTTTGGATTATTCACACCACCACTACTCCGAGTTCTTACCATTGTTCCTGGTAAGTACAAAGAGAAGTATTAGATAACGTTCCCAGAGGCCTATGACTTATAGAACCTTAGATATGAGACAAAGTGTAAGGACCTCGAAGACCGAGGTCCATTTTTTTAAAAAATTATTCCCGTTGCTTAATTTATATGTTGATTTCACACATAATCAAATCATACAATTATAAAAACAAATCATATGTGCTAAACACATCGATAAAAATAAGCTTTGAGTCCAAAGGACATTACATTATTTTCAATACCTCGGTAATCTTAAAAGGTTACATGCAATGGAATAAAGCCTCAAAATCTTATATAATATACTAATTATCCCAAAGCAGACATCAAGTACAATTTATTCCACAACTAAAATATAGCAAGAATTAAGCAAGATATGAAACATAACATGATTTCCAAGAGGTAAAAATATCCTTTATACCCAATAGTGCATGCCAACCATATGAAAAAATGTCATATAATGAACTTCACATATATTCCAAGGAATGCATACCAATTGTATGACAAAATTTCATATCATGAACTTCACTTCACAAGCTCAAAATGAACAATATGCCAATTTAGATCAGCAACATAGCGCATTTTCAAAAGGCACAACAAATCCTTTATACTCAAAGAATGCATGCGAATGATATGAAAAAATTTCATAATATAAACCTCTAGTATAACCCATAGAATTCATGCCAACAATATGAAAAAATTCATTACAATGAACTTCACATACAGTCCAATGAATGAATGCTAACATCATGACCAAATTCCATAAAAAAATATCTTCACATAAGGACCAAAGAGTGCATTCCAATAGCATGATAAATTTCCATAAAAGAAATTCACATAAATTCCAATGAATTCATTCCAGCAGCATGATAAAAAGTCATAATCCATACTCATGTATTTATGCCAATAAAAGATTGCATATCAACTATTTGACATAATGTCACAACACATCATTCTTTAAATATTCTAGCCAAATGATTTCACACTAATCATTTGAAAAAATTTCATAGCACAACATTCTTTCAAAATTCTATGCAATTGATTACACACTAACCATTTATCAAAATACAACATACTAGCAAAAAAAATTGTAGCAAAGAAAATAACAATCAATAGCAAATCTGGAGCATAGAAATCACCCCAAAGCACCGTGCTTTGATAGCTAATGTTGCAGAAAAACAACACCTCAAATATTAACTACACATAATAAGGAATTAACCAAAACTCGATGTTATAACAGCCCATGCTACAGCAACAAATGCAACAATAATTTAATTAAAAAAACAACACTTCTAGCAGCTGTTACCACACCAATAAATCCTTAAAGAACACAACTCTTCTAGCAACTATTACAGCAGCAATAACACAACTTATAACAGTTGTAGCAGACCAATGAATCAACAAAAAAAAAAACATTCCAACATTTAAAAATGCAGCTTGGAGATAGTCCAAAACCCATAGCGAAAATGTCTAGAAATCTTCTCTCAACACCCAAATGAATAACCTCATTGATTCCATTTATCAAGTAAGGATTTTTTAAAATGAAATATTTGGCTCTCATACTTAAGAGATCTGAAATATATAATGCCCATATTACAATAAACACATTTTCCAAATACCCATAAAGGATTGATTTGAAAATATTAATACCCACAATAGATAATCCATATTTCTCATTACCCAGAAGAGGAATAAACTAAATATGCATTTATTTGTAAAATATTGCATAGAAAAAATAAGAAACCCTTTCCTGAAAGATTCGAGATGAAGAAGACCAAAAAACCTCTGTGTTTTTCCTCTTTCCTTCTCTATTTTCTTCCTCCATCTTCCTAGCTCCACACCGTATAAAATAAAACTCCAAAACCTTATTTATTTTTCTAGAAAATTTCTCCCCAACATTGCTGCAATAAAGAATGGAAAGATCCCAAATTATAGGCCCAAAATCAGCTCCAGATGGCCGTGCGGCTTTATATTTTTTTGACATGGTCTCCCTCTGTTAGCACAAGAGCAATGTAAAATAATGTCTGAATAATATATTGAATGTACGAGGGGTGAATAAATACATAGAGAAAGCGGTTAGGAGGAGTAACCGCCTGTATCCAAACTAACCAATAAACAATGTATTAAATATGCCAACATTCCCCCCCTTAATATATTGTTTTTACAAATCTACCCCAGATTCATCATCTTGTTACGTCGCGACATGTCCTATTTGCTTCTTGCAACAAGGAATTTGTCTGGATTTTCTTGAATCTCTGCGACAGATGTGCTCTCGTTTGTAGAAAAATAGATGAAGAAGTGAGCTCGAAAGCTCGTGTGGTGCGCCACAGATGTGCCTGAGGGAATTTAATCTCACATTTGTCATCTGGATCGACACAACTCTTCTCCGTCTATATGTCGAACAAGACTCAGTCCATTATGTCCTCAAATTGCAAGTTTTGGAGATGGCGAAGAGTAGATACCGATGCTCTTCGGTTCTCTCAAATGCGGCATGTCTCTATGGTTGCTTGCAATGTTGCTAACATCTCTAGGCATGACTTTCATGCTCTCAGACTGTTGCATGGGATCATAGGCTAGTTGTTCGCATCCATCTTTGATAGCAAATTTGATGAATGAATGAAGGGGCTTAATCTCGTTTTGTTCCGATTTGATTCAAACAAATTCCACATGTCTCTTGATCTTTTATACGATGTGCTTGCTAATCTATTGCATGGTCTGCAAACAACAGTTGAGAATATGTTGGGGGAAGGAGTCTACCAACGCACACCTGGGTTTTCGGTGGTCGATGCCACTTATGTCAAACTCCACACAGTGCTGATAAGTTGTTCAGTGGTCATTGCCACATGCTCTCTTCTCCTTCTTTGGTGACTGATTCTTCTTTCTGAACTCTTGAACTGCGGGCTTGTACCATGGGTATCCTCCTCTGAGTACGCTCACACACTCTTCTGGTCACTGTTGTTTCCTCACACACCGAGAAATGGTCGTTGATGGGATAACTCGCAGGCGGACTTGGATCAATTTAATGATCGATGCCACATTACCAGACATGAAATACAACAACAGAATTCTCCATGTTGTCGCTGCGCACAGGTATGGTCTTCTCATTTTGTTTGAAGCGGTTATATTTCATAACTGTCTTCTTCAAGACAGTTATCCCCTCTCTTTGAAGATAACTGTGGAGATGAATGAAAATCCAAATTTCATTCACCCTTCCATCGTACTCGAATGGGGAATTGTATTGTGCTACGCTGTACAGGGAAAGTGAGGGTTCCCACGGCGAGCCACTCAGATTCTCCTGCAACTCGGACACCTCTTCTCCAAAGTTGTAATCACTCACAAATCCTCTAAACCTTCGCCTTGTTGCTTATTAAACATCCCACCTCTTCTGCTCCGGCGCCAAGCTTTCCTCCATGCACGAATACAGGTGAGTTTCCATGCAGTCAGACCACGCACACTTCTCCTTCCACGCAGGAGGAAGCACCAGCAAAGAACTCCAAACGAATCTCGTACCCCTCTCCTTGCTCGATAATGTCGCACGCAGGGCATTCAATGGATTTACAGGAAGGGGCCTGGGACGAGCTCCATGTGACCGTCACACGTGCAGGGAGAGTAGCAACACCAGATATAAAACATATCTTCACGCAGAGAAAAGGAAAGGCTGAAAGGCTGTCTACGCTCTTGCACCAAACAAAATTTATCCTCCACGCTACTCTGGTGTGCTACTCCCACTTCCACGCTCTGATACCAATGTTAGCACAAGAGCAATGTAAAATAATGTCTGAATGATATATTGAATGTACGAGGGGTGAATAAATACATAGAGAAAGTGGTTAGGAGGTGTAACCACCTGTATCCAAACTAACCAATAAACAATGTATTAAATATGCCAACACCCTCTATCTCCTCCTCTCTCCACGCCATGCTAAATAGTAAATATAAAAACCTAACTCTCCTTTATTTCATGGATTCTAAGATCCATTTAAATATAATTAAACTTCAAAAATGCCTCCACTTAGCTTTAGGCTAAGTTTAATTGTTTTATTTATTTATTTTAAATAAAACTATGTGCCACATTCCACAAGGAATAATTAACACATAAGTTAATGCCAAAATAATTCAAAATTTGAATTCCACAAAATATCATTCCAATTAAGCCTTATTAAAAATATTGAGATCCAAAAGTCGGGATGTTACAAATATTAACTTTGAAAGATGCTTTGGCTTCATCATACTTCTCACCATCTCCATAATGGTTCTATTATTCCTCTTTGCAACACCATTTTGGTGTGGTGTATACATGGAAATAAATTTTTGTGTATACCATGATCTTTGCAAAAATTAAGAAAAACATTGGAAACATACTCACCTCCTATGTCTATGCTCCGAAATTTTATGCATTGTCCACTTTGCTTCTCCACTAAAGGATTGAATTGTTGAAATATATAAAAAGTATCTTATTTATGTCTCAAAAAGTACACCCATGTCTTCCTTGTATAGTCATCAAAAATTTCATAAAATATGAACAACCTCCAATAGAATTTGTTTGCATAGGTCCACATAAATCTGAGTGAACAATTTCAAGTGGTGCACTTTCCCTTGTTGTTTTTACAACTGGGAAGGACTCACTCTGTTGCTTCCCAAAATTCAACCTTCACAAACTCTCTCTAGTTTTTGAATCAAAGGAAAACCTTTTACCATATTTTTCATGTGTAATAAATCCAAACCACCAAAATTTAAATGACCAAACCTAAGATGTCATAGCCACGATTCATATTTTTCAACTGACTGAAAATTTGATTCAATTTCTTTAGTTGTGGGATGATTTGTAGTATGAGCTTCAGATGTAGCTCGTCTAATCTTCAAAGGAAAATTTATATTCTGTGTCATCTTTACTTTAGTAATCAACTAAATACATGGAGCTTTATCTACGATCACACTTTCATTGTCCTCAATGCAAACTCTCTATCCTTTTTGTACCAATTGACCAATGCTCAAAATATTATGCTTCATACCTGAAACATAATGAATATCATGCATAATATTTCTCTCCACCTTTTTAGTTAGAATGTTTATTTTTTCTTTGTCTTTTACAAACACTGTACTATTATTCCCAAGGGTAATATCTTTCTTTACTGACTCATCCAAATTGGGAAATAAATCTAAGTTACTTTACATGTGATTATTACGGACCATAATCCGGATACCATACATGACTAGGACTCTCATATGATAGATTACACTTAATCAACAATAAAGAAGTTGTTGCTTCATAAATACTTGTGCATGCAATAAACATGGATCTTGAGTAGAGCTCCCAACTTGACTTTGATTATGTCTATTTTGATCATACTATTTTTTCTTGTAATCATAAGCTTAGTGCCCATATTTCTTGAAATTGTGACACTCCTCATGTGAATTATCCCATCTATGACCATAAAAATGATTATGATTGTCCGCATGTGATCTATTAAACCTATGTTCATGATTTATTAGTGATGCATGCAAATCATCAATTGAAAACTAACTTATATCCTTAATTTCTTCAATATCATCTACCAAAGGATAAAATTTTGCAAGCAAACTTCTAAGAAACTTTTCAATAATTCTTGTATTCAATATTTTCACCATGAGATTTAATTTTATTGACTAAACCAACTACAAAAGTAAAGAATAATTCTATAAAATTTTAATCTTTCAATGAAATATTTAAAATCCCTTGGAAGTAATTGTAGTTTGGAAATTTTTACTTTCTCTTTACCTTGATACACAACTTGGAGAGTGTCCCATGCTATTTTGATTTATTTATTGCTGCCTCTCTAGGTACGATGCTTTATTGCATGTCTTGATGAATATAGAAAAGATATTTTTCTTCCTTTCTTAATTCCTTCAAAGTATCTTTTTTCTTCTGTGAGAGTGTGTTATACATTGGTGCATCTGTGGGATCTGTGAATCCATTCTTTATGATTTCCCGGACATCCTAAGATCTAAAAATTTATTTCATGGTTAAGGACCAATACTCGTAATTCTTTCTTGTAAACTAGTGTCTGCAAACTAGATATAGAGGTCATAGTTTTTGTCAATTAGAAACTTGATGAAAAATAAATCTCTAATACCAATGTGTATAAGTTATGTAAATAAAACAATGGATAAAAAAATTAAAATAAAGAATATTACAAATAAACAAATTATTCCAAACTCAAATCGAGAACTTCTGTGCATATATATCTTCTTCCCTGTCAGAGCTTCACTCAATATAATCTGTGTGAGTAAAAACACTTACAATTGTTTATAATATATAGATGAATTTCATCTAGTAATAGAACACTCGACTTTGAAAATAGAACATCTTTAAAATAGAAATATCATCTACAAATAGTGCACGATTTTGTTCATGCAAACAATTTTTCTTTTCTTTTCTTTTATCCTAAAAATAGGGACATCTAATTAAAACTAACCTATGCATGGAAAAAAATTGCTTTTACTTTTCCTAATAATAGCAAAAGCATGTGGGGAGAAATTATCTATTTCCAACACATGCATACATATCACTCTAAAAATACATGAAGATTGAATATTAGACAGAGTGTTGGAAATATCTAATCTTTGATTGATAAGTTTGAACTTTATGCAAATCAACTTTACATAAAAGTTATTCGATTTAATGTGAATCTTGTCTCTACTAAATATAAGAAGATATTGTATTAAATACTTTAGAAATATCTACAAAAGATATACCAAAAAAATCTATAATATTTAATATTAGACATTATGAGGTATTTTCTTTATCTTGAAGAAGAAGTTATGTTAAATACCTCTATAACTAAAATGTCTCAATTTTTAATTCAAAAACAAGAGAAAGGCATTGAATTGTTGTAGAGTATTTTCAATTGTAAGTATGTTTTTATATCTTCTCTTGTGAGTTTTTGTGTCTATGATATTGTTGATCGCAAATCACAACACCCCTAAATGTCTACAACTCAATGGGTTGAACCTCTCAGTGTGATTGCATAACATGGAGTTTTTCCTAAAGTGTAGGAATTTGCAATCAAGAAATATCTCCGGATGAAGTCTAGTTCATATTCCTCTTTTCGGATAAACAAATTCAAATTGTAGAGGATTTACTCAAAAACTACTCTAACTTGCCAGGAGATAGGGTTAATAAGATGCAATAAATTAAACCTAAACTAAGAGAGGTTATGCACCAAAGGAATGTTGAAAATTTACTTTGCAATTAAACACAAACCATTAAAATGTAATACAACCACCATACACAAATAACCAAGATTGTAATGAGAGATCAGGAAGATGCAATGAATATAAGAGAGGGTTGAAATCATCCACGGACTTATTTTATCGCTCCACAAATTTAATACAGTCCCATTACTATGGCCAAGAGGCAAAAATTGCATTACAGTTTTGATGGGAGGTTTGAACTCCACAAGATCACTTACAGACAGAGAAGAAGGGAGGGTGCAAAGCCAAAATGTCCAACCTTTAGAAAAATTCCCCTCCTTACAATATATAGGAAGAATGAGAGAAGGAGATAGAATAATTTTGAAATCCTACTCCAACCACCCAAGAAATGCATTGAATTCACCTACAACAATGATGGGTTCTACTGCAAAACCCATGCCTCCATGTGTTGTTCCTTGTTGGGCAAGAAAGGAAGCCCATACTTCATTATTGGGGTAGGTGAGAAGTCTAACACCCTCTAAAAATGGTGGATTGTATTTCTTCATTTTGACTAATGTACTCCCACTAATTTGCGTAGAGGACACTATAAGATTTCGAAAAAGTCCTTTCTTGTGAAAATATAAGATCCCACTCAAAATTTATTGTCATTTGAAGGTCGAAGTGTCATTATGCAAAAATGGAAGGATGGGAGTTTTGAAACTCTGAAATTCTGAAATGCATGCAACCTCTGAAATCCCAAAATTCGACTTTCAAACATTTCCATTTCGATATTGAAACACTGTTCATCCACCAACTTTTCTTGAGAGTTCCAAAAGTCTGAAACCCGAACCTCTGAAATTTCAAAACTTGAAAGTCCAAAAATTTAGACTTTTGAACATTTTACCTTTTCAGAAAATTTTCACTGTTCATCGCCCAAATCACCTCGAGAGTTCTAAAACTCCAAAACCCGAAAGCCCAAAAGTATGAAATACAAAACGGTCGTCACGTTGACCCCAAAACTGCGTTGACTTCCAAAGTTTGAAACCTTTCAAGATTCGAAATTTCGGGATTTCGACATTTTGCTTACTTTTCTGATTTTACCACCGGAGACTTGAAACCACGAATCTCTGAAACCTTGAAACCTGAAAGTCTAGAATTTTGAACTTTTGGGATTTTGGGTTTTGGGATTTTTGCTCTCACCAAGATCCCTGAAACCCCGAAACCCTAAAGTCTGAAATTTCAAACTTTGATTTTCGGTTTCTAACTTTCCTCCAATTTTTTCAACTTCAGCTCTGAGATCTCCAAAACATCGAAACGTAAAAGTTTGAAATTTCAAACTTTCGGAGTTTCGGGTTTTGGAACATTTGACTCGCCGAGATCTCCGAAAAGATCCACCTCCAAAGTACAAATCTAAAATTTATTCACACAAATCCAAAATGCAAGCCTCATGTTGAATCACCTCCTCCATTTTCTTCGCGTGCAATTTATTGGTTTTCCAATTTTACCCAAGGGGCAAAATTGGATAACAGATATATAACAGTATATTGTTATTAATTTTTTATTATCTTTGCACACACCCTCTAGATTACGAGTTAGACGTAATTCCTTCAAATTAGTATCAAAGCAAGGTTCACCGTGACAAAGCTGTTAGCTTGAGCACTTCAAATAGCTTGGGTTTTCATCTCCTTGATCCAAATGATGGATTCAAGTGTGGATGTAGATTTATCCTACCGAGAGGAAACATAACCCAAAAATATTTAATGCAACACCCACTTAAAAGAAAAATGTGTGTTCATGGATTTGCCAATACCCAACGCGATTCTCCCTACATTCAAGCCATTAAAGAGCTTCCTCCAAGCTTTAGAATACCATAAGTTATGGCAAGATATGAACATCTTTTGCACTACTAGAGAAAGACAACACATTTACGAAAACACTTTGAAATCAAGGAGAATAAAGTTGTGTTTCTCAGGTGTAGGTGAGAGCATTTTTTATACACTCGTCGTAATTTGTGTGAATCACTGAAAAGTATTAAAAGTGTCCTTGATTAATTTTGGGGATTATATTTTAATTTTTTTCAGAAATAAAAAACAAGCATTAAGAGAGTCATTCAATTAATTCTCAGGATTAATGTTTTATATTATTACTATTGTGTTTTATATTTGGGAGGATATTAACATAAACTATCAGCAAATATCTATATAAAATATTCCAACTTATATAAGAAAACAATATTCACCTATGTGCCAAAATATAAATATTTTATTTACATAGGGCGAAAGGGCCGTAGTTCAAAACTCATACAAACGGAAATTCCATGATCCACTTTTCCATGTGGACCAATACAAAACTAGTAGAACATATAAAACGTATTAGGGTTTTGGGGGAATAATTACCCTAAACCCCCAACCCCCTCACAATGGATTCAGCTGCATAGTAAGCAGTCGCCATTCACTTATCTTCTAGAAAGTCTCAGTAGTACAGTATTATCTGATCCGGAATTAAAGTGCTTTACTCTTCTTTGTCATATACTAAGCTTTCTCTGTTGTCCGACATACCAAAGATCAATGTTAGACAGGGATATTGCAATAAATATATTGTAGCTTACAATGGATTCAGCTGCATAGTAAGCAGTCGCCATTCACTTATCTTCTACAAAGTCTCAGTCGTACAGTATTATCTGATCCGGAATTAAAGTGCTTTACTCTTCTTTGCCATATACTAAGCTTTCTCTGTTGTCTGCCACACCAAAGAACAATGTTAGACAGAGAGATTGCAATAAATATATTGTAGCTATACCCAACTCAAGATTTAATGTTAAAAAGATAGGAAACCAAACAATTGCATACCTTTGAGAATTAGAATGCAGGCACAAGTAAACTAGGGGTGCAGTCTGGACCTTGATCGTCGTAATCGTCGTCATCATCGTCACCACTATGATTATTATTGTTCCTCATGTCTGCAACCATCATGCCCATTTTTACTCCTGTAAACCAAAACAAAAAGCACGAAATAAATATGATGGGCAGCCGTATCTGTTATGATTCGAATTCTAACATGTCAATGCATATATTTATATGTGATTTAGCAGAGAAGAATGGCATTAGGCATCGTTTGTGCTTGCTCACGACTTCCACGAGCAGAAGTGTGCAAAATTCAGGATGAGTGTGTCGATCTGCAAGTAGCACTGGAGAAAACTTTTGGATAGTGGAGAAACACTGTAGTGCTCCTTTTCATGTTTTCCAAATATTCATTGTGAGAGACAGGTTATTCTCGAGTATGGTTGATATGATTTGAAGTGGAAAACAGCTCTAATTCTCATCGTGCATTCCAGTCGGACCATAGCCACGCCATTTACCCAAACATGCCTCTCGCAAAAACCAAAATAAAATGTCCGCAAAAGCAAATGATGAGTCCACACATGTATTCATTTCAATTCAAGTGGAAATAGACAGAGTCAAAGAAGACCATTTTTAAAAAATAAGAATAGAGAATTCTAACTAGAATTGTACTGTCTAGATAATAACCGTACACTCCTTACCTAGCATTAAGTATTTCTTTAAATGATTTTGTCTAAGTTAGAAAACAATACCACGCTTTTATTTTTTCATAAATTTTAAATAAAATTATTTACTTTTTGAAGTGAACATCCCCTCAAAACGAATAGTTAACCATGCTCTCTAGTCATTTTCCTAGTTCGATTTTGATGTGTATTGAATAAGGCTTAGTTTATACCACTATAGCATTTTTAAAATTTCATGATTATGCCAAAGTTTATGATTGGATTGAATGGTTTTTCTTTTTGGATAAGTTCTTGTATTTGTTAGCATACGTTGGATAACTGATATTTTTTAGGTGTCTATCCTATCTCTTTATCTGCTCCTTCTAGTATTCCATTATTCTCTCCTTCTGTTGTGTAACCTCTCCATTCATTTAGGGGAGTCCAGTACAATTTCTTTCCTATAAATACTGTATGTGAGCTCTATGTTAAATAGAATAATATGAGATATACAATCTCTATTCTTTCTCCTTCAATTTCTATCTCTCGGGATTTGGGCCAAGATTTGTTCACACTTTGCATATGCTTTTTAACAACGTTGGAGCTTGCATTACCATCAATCAAGATCAATCCTCCATGTTTGTCTTGTTCAGATCCATTCGACAATGGTGTCCATTAGCCCCCTCACTATATGTGTTGGCAACAAAAGACTTTACCTACCTGCTACCCCATAGTGCTTCTAAAGGTCATATTAAATCCATCTTTGTACCTGCTTTAAATCAACAACTCATCAATGGCCACTTTGCAGATGACTCCTTTCTCACTCCTTAAGGAGGAACAATCTGTTTAATCTATTTTGGACTATCTTGGCACTTTCTACTTGGCTTCTAGATCCTCCATTCAATGGAAAAAAATCTAGTGCTATTGTCCCCAGTCTCCTATTCCTCCCTATTTGGAAGGTTTACAAGTGAGCTCGATTCAACCGGTACTCAATTCAAGTTTCCTGGTATTCCCTTTTCCATCCATGCCACTTCTCCACAACTTTGAAATTATGTAGTCCAATGGGTTGAGTGTAAGATTTCCTTTTGGATAACTTAGCCTCTTTCTCTAGCGAAATTTTTAGACTTGTTTCAAGCTTTTAGTTGTTACTCATGTCTATTGTTCCTCTTGTTGAGCTCTGTCTAACGCTGCTTAGGCCAAACTTGAGAAGATTCTAAGTGATTTTCTCTGGGCTAATTCCGAGGGTAACAATGGGTTTCATAGGGTTTCTTGCAATATCTATTATAGGCCTAAATAAGCTAGGGGCCTTGGGCAGATTGCAATTAAACTCCAAGTCCATGCTCTCTCTGTCAAGTGGTTAATATTAAGCCAAGAGGATAATGAGGCTTAGAAGTTTTTGCTTTATGACATTGTATTTAACAAGGATCTCCTTTGGATACATAGGCTTGGAATGGTCTCAACTTCTAATCCTTTCTTACGTGTCGTGTTTCAATTAAAATTGGGGAGACTTTCATTGTTCAAACAATTTGGAAATCTTAGAATATGCTTAAACCAAACCTTATCTGAAAGGGAGATGGTTTCATATCTGGTCTATATTTTAACTCTCACTCTTTATGGTGGTGTTTTATTATCACTTCACATGACGCCCCTCTCACTTTGGTTACGTGGGCTGAACCCATTCAAGTATTCGAAAAAGGAATCAAAGTAGTAGGTGACTTATTTTGTAGACACACCAAATCCTAGCTTTCATTGGGTTCTCTCACTATTAAATTCAATCTTCAACATCAAGATGTTAAACTAGTCACGAAGTTCATTTGTTTGTTGTGTATTCTACAATAGGGGCTTCCAATACTCCTCGAAAATCAAGGCTAGGTCTTGGATGGAAAGAATTTTGGGTCAAGACATACCCCTCTCTCAATCTATTCATCTAATCACCTCAATTGCAAGAAGATACCGAGAAGACAATCTTTGAGGCATTCCATGTTTTTTTGTTAAAAATGTTGGATGGATGGGATTCCATGGCTTTATGGAAAGATTCCTTCCCAAAATGGCAAGTAAAGAATTGAAAAGATGATTAAGTGCGAAGGGATTAAGAATGGTGGACCTTGATCTATTAAGAAAATATATGAATTGGTTAGCTCCTCCTAGGCATGAGAATGCAAATCATTTGAGAGACTTGTTCGGGGTAGAAAACTATTAAGGAAGTAATAACCCCTGCACTAGCTAAAGAGGATTCGAAAGGAGGTCATGACCCTATTGACCTGTATAATATTGACTTTGAATTTGATAGTGATGTGGGCTCTAATGACACCTCTGATGACTCAAAGGATCACTAGGAGGACTTGTACAATGAGGAGGAGGGCGCGAAAGATGTCCAAAATGAACCTACAATGTCAGATTTGGAAGAGGACAGGTTTTTGTCTAAATCTCAGGAAGATTATGGATTATGGTTGGTGCCCTCTGGGTAGATAGACATGGAGGTAGAGGAAATGACATTGTTGGAGCTTCGACTTCCTGACAGCTTAGCCCCCGATCGCCCCAAAAGATGCATTACATTTGGGTGGCACTGATTTTTGCATCACTTGCTAAGGATCCCTCGGTTTGGATGAAATAATTTATTGAATCATTTGAGGAAATACGCTAGAAGTGGTAAGTTGAGCAGCTTCCGAAGGTACGCTGGAATTTGTTCTAAATTTACCTCACTCTCCGATTGACCCTACTCACTCAAAATCCTAAACTTTTAGGAGGGAGAATGCTATAGAGAGTATATAAAATCAAACTTTGGGGAGTTTTGGAGGATGAAGTTGATGATGGTCGGAACATGGTGCATTCCATAGGAGAAAAGCATAAAAATCTCTTCCGATCTCCAATAGAATCATTGAGAGTAGTCTACAAATGGTATTTTGATCTTGTGCTCCTTGATTCCTTTGTTCTATTGTTTTACTATGGTTTAGCTACAATATTTGTTTTTTCTTCATAGTGATCTTCTTTCGTTGTGCTCTTCCTTCGTGGTGATCTTCTTTTGTTATCATTTCTTTTCGGGTTTCATTGTTTTATCTAGGCTTGGCCCTCTTGTATTCTAGGTAGGATGTGAGTCAAAAACCTTTCGCCATTAATAAAAAAGAATTTTCGATTACTTCTTGCATTTCATAAAAATATTATTGGCCTTGATTACCAAAATGTAAGTGTAATGGCTAATGGATATTGGGAAATAAATTCCTAACTTATGTTTACTCTTTTGGAACTTATGGAAGTCTAAAAATTTTCTAACTCCATCGAACTCACTTGTCACTTGAAATATGGGTAACGAGATACGGGGTTCCTTGAAATGCTCCTACCCAAAGGTAGGTGAATTTTGGGAATATTTAACCCCAATGAGATACAAAACTTCAAGATGCATCAATACACTAGTACTTGGAAATATCTTTATCTAATTTACAAATGATGTTATAGAAGAAAGCATCATTTACCCTCTAGAAATGGCTCTAGATTTTCCTCGAAGAAAATTGGGGGTACACATTGTAGACATAATCTGAAAATCTAGTTCCATGGGTGTTCAACCTAGGATAAATTCTCATTCCTTTTAATGTGTAAGTGACTTATGATGTCATGTGAAATTTACCCATTTTCTACAACTATTTCAACTGATTGTCTATAGTATCGCTGAAAAATTCACCCTATCTAAACAATTATTGTTTTTCTAATGATGACCAATAAATTGATACATCCATCCTTGAAATCCTTCACTTCAGGAAGACCAAAAAAAATTCTTAGCAATTTGATAATATCATTGATTTCAAGAATGAAATCATTTTGAGGAAATTTCTTTAGGAATCTGGTCACCACAATCTTGGGTATTAAAATATATTTTTGTTGACATGCTTGATGTAGTCTATTGAATTTTCATCCTGCAATCTGTTTGGAATTTTTGAAATTGGTGTCAACATACATGGTGAGGTTAGGTATCTTGGGAGATCCTCAAAATATTCAATATCTAAGAAAATCACTATCTCTCCATCTTGATTCTTAAAATTCCTAGATTATGAGTCATAATGACTAGTTGTTGTAAGGAAACATAAAGGACATTGATCGGATATGGTGAAACCTACGGTGAGAGGAATTCCACTATCATAGATGCATTGTAACCATGTTTTCTTTATATTATTCTTAACCCTATTCTAAAAGCATCCATGTCTAGATGCCCCCACTTCGAGTGTCTCTGAAATCGACATTGGATTCAATATTGCAAGGGGAATGACCCCTTAATTCTTGTACTTCATCTCTATGGAAGATTCTACCTTTCACTTTCCTTTACCCGAATCAAACATGGAGAATGAAATGAATATTTTTTTCTCATAAACTCATGGATGCTTAAGAATGAAATTCAGGAACGTTTCCTTGATTAACACCCTTGAAAGTATGAAAATACCTGTCGGTTTTTTCTCCTTTCTACACACCTTCAAAATTATGGTATCCTATCAGAGCTTTGGACCTTCTTTGCACCTTCGAATTCCATAAACACTTCAGTCGATTTGGATCCTATGAAGTACCATACAACTTGTGACAAACTAGTAGAAACTTGGTGTTGTTTTACAATGTGAAAACCACACCGACATATTTTTGGGATCCAAAGCCTAATTTTTAGTATGAAAAAACTTACACACCATCATAACTATCTTGATTTTTACCACCCTAAAATTTCTAAAATAAATGAGTTAGACTTTGTAGCTTATCACATATTACGATAAGGTTATGTCGGCATTTTTATGTGTTCATCATCATAAAAAAAATTAATATCATTCCATTAAGAATTTATTTTCTCAAATCCTAGCCTTCTTAAAACAGATAAAAAGATACTAAGAAAAGGATAAAAGGCAATAAAAACACCAATGAAAACTCCACAATTAGGGAAAACATAGACGATGAAAAACAACCAAAGAACATCACAAATTAAAAAAAAATATAATAATAATAGAACTTTCCTAGGTATGAGATGGGGTCAAAGAAAATCTAAGAAATCCAACCAAAACGCCAATAAAAATGAAATTGGGTTTTCGGGTTTCGAGAAGGAAGAGCGCGGGCTCAAATCTAAATTTTTACAAGTACGAATGGCATGGAAAATCCATGTATTTATAAACCTTCTAGAATTTATTACATGTAGGACAACACATGTGGAAACCTAACTCCACCCTAGCAATAAATGTTTTGACTCAGAATCAGGAGTTTGACTACAAGAAACATGTCATGTATTCATGCAATTAGATCCCAAAAACTCAACAACAAAAAACCTTAGCATTTTTAAAAATTCAAGGATAGTAACACATGAAGCATTTGACATTTTCCCCCTCATGTTCCAATGTAAGAAAACCTTAAATCCCATCATAAAGAATCTTTCAATTTTCAAACTCGGAAATCATCAAGAAATTGACATCCATAATACTCTACATGTTCTGATGCGACAAAAACCCAAAAATATGATACACTACAATGTTTCATAGTTTGAGTTTGCAAGACATGAACCATGAAGCATATGTTTTTCAGCTTTATTTTGAAGCTTTCAAAACTCTAAACCCAAATTACACCATTGTGTCGGGTTTTAGGGGATGGAAAACATTTGACATGTAACATGTCAAAATGCATGTTAATCCCAAAACCCATGACTTAGAAAAAATAATTCAAGGCTCAAAATTGGATTGTTCTAGGATCACACGAAAGATCAAAATCCCCAAAGATTGAAAAATTTTATGGGTTATCTCAATTTTATTGTTTAACTCGAAAATTAGGATAACACATTCATGGGGGTAGAACTCACTTTAAAAAGCCTAGTGGGATACAATGGTCCACCACAATATTAATATCTTAGAAATAATTATAGTTATTTATTGTTTGTTTGTGCTTTGTTTACATGGAAAAATCAATCAAATTATAATTTATGGCATATATTTTATTAAAAAATCAAATGGTATTTGCATCCGAGTAATATGATTTCTTTTAAATAATAACTCTAAATTACTATTTTTATTATTTCCTATTATAAAGAAAATGTATCTATATAATATAATTAATTAGGAACATTGCCAAAAATGATAGAGATTATGTACTTCATACAAGAAATATTTCCCAAAAAATCATAATAAATTACGCTTAATCTTAATTCAATAGACATTCAATATCATTGATACACAAACAGAAATCACCTTTCTAAAAACATATATTCTATATAGACTAGACTTATTGTAATAATTTAGACTTTATACGAGCCAAATTTCTCAATCAAATCAACAATTTTTTTACCATGTCTCGTGTTTATTTTTTTGTCATAGTGATAAGTTTGAAAGCAACGTAAATATTTACATTAAACATTTAAATGAGGAAGATATCGGCGAGGCGAGTACAATAATGGAAAAAAATATCGTAAGGAAAGTATTGTATAAAAATTGAGATCTCGGAAGATGGGGTAAAATAACGAAAAAATATATTTCTAGGAAAGTACTCATATTACAAAAACATATTCAAAGACGAAGTACTCCTATCTGAATGCGATCACACTACCATGTGTAATCCCTTTCGAATAAGAAATTTCTAGCGCGAATATTCCTATTCAAATGAGTTATCGCTGATGCGGTTACTCTCATACGAGAAAGATAGTCCTCTCATGGGTAATCACATAGTATTCATATCTTAAAAGAGGGAGAAATGGTACACGGACTAGATCTCGTAACATGGAGTACTCGTATAAGAAATATATTTCGTTGAGGAAGAAACTTGCATGTTCTTTTGGTTAGTATATTTCGTTGAGGAAGAAACTTGCATGTTCTTTTGGTTAGTAGTGAGCATGGTATCTCTACACTGAGTATTCTTGTCCAAAAGATATGCATCGAGAGCAATCATTCCTATTCACAAAGGATTTATTTGATGTGCACACTCTAAGATATCATTAGTGTGAGTACTACCATTCAAATGAGATATCACTAGTGAGGGTACTTAATTATGAATGTGATCTTGGAAGAGGGAGTAGTCCCACGTGAACTAGGTATCTCAAGAGGAAGTATTCCTATAAGAATGAAATCCTATTGATATGACTATTTTTATGTTATTTTGGCTTGTATTTAGCATATTTGGACTTGAGAGAATCACTAGTGCAAGTATTTATACTAGAACTAGATCTTAGTAGATAGAGTGCATTAACATAAAAGACATCTCTATGGAGAGTACTCATATTAGAATGAGATCTCAAAAGACAGTAATCTTATTTGAATGATATGTCACTAATCTACATACCCCTATTCAAATAAGATATTTCTAGTGTGGGTAATCATATTCATGAGATGTTCTTAGCATGTAGTACTCTTATATGCTTGTGAGGTAGTGCTATCACAAGTACTCTTATCCGAGTGAGATCTTAGAAGAGGAAGTAACCCTAACAAAACTAGATCTCGCAAGATGGAGTACTTATATAAGCAAGACAACTCGTTGAGAAAAAAACTTGCATGTTTTTTTATAGCTTTTATTACAAGATAAAGGCTGATGTATCCACAATGTTTTTACAATTTTTTTGAGATCTTTTGTTGTTGAAATGTTGAATCCAATTTTGTGGAATTCACCCACAAATATATTGTGGAGGAACTATATTGTAGAAAATTGTGGTAATTATCACAAATATAATTTGTCACAAAATTACAATAAAAATTGTGATAATGTTATAGTAATCAATTGTGATAATGATACAATTACAAATTTGTGATAATATCATAATATGTGATAATTTGTGGATTTGGATGAGGAGTACAATGTTTAGTATCACAGGCGGAAAAAAATTGAGTTGCAGGATTTCTTGACGCATAACAATGCTTAATTACTTCAAAACATGTTTGACACTTTAGATGGCTTAGAGACAAATGGTATGGAGCTTGACCACCATTTCCCACGAATTGTCTATCTTGGAATGTGTGGGGTCTTACAGACTCGAATCAAAAATATATTGTTTGAATGAATTTTAGCAAAATGTTTCCAATCTATATGTGTTGTTTTTACGGGAAGTGAAAATTACAGGTTTTTAGTTGCGAGCGGTTTGTAAATCCATCTAGCCTAATAGCCTGAATTTTTGCAGTACTCATGATAGGGGATGTGGGGGTTTAATTTCCCTTTTTTCTCCCAAATGGTACCCTTTTTTTATGGATCATGGCGTAAACCCCACCAATCATGTAACATGGGTATTTTTTAATATTGACCGCCGCCCTTTTGGCCTAGTTATTATTTATGCCTCTAATGATGTGGCTGAAAGGACTGATCTTGTTAGTACTATAATATTAAGTGAATCATAATATTTAGTTTATATTTAAATAGTATATAATAACTTATACTATTATTATTTAAATATAAACTTTATATTAGGTGGTTAGTTATTTAATTAAGTAACTTTAGTATTAGGTGGCTAGTTGTAATAGTTTCTCACATAGTGGAAATAATTATTTCCGTGGTTTTTACCCCATTGGGGGTTTTCCATGTTACATGTTGTGTCCATGTGTTATTTACTTTATCTTTTTATTTATTTACTTTTATGTGCACATTTATGTTTGTAGGTATTAATTAATGTTAACCTAATATTTAATAAGGTTAATAAATATTCATTCATCCCCTCGTCCTAACATGGTACCCGAGTGGGATTAAATAATTTAATTTAATTTTAATATTCTAATGTTGCAATGGTTGGGAAGTTAGGTGGTTAGTTGCTTAGTGCCTAGAAATTAAGGTAAGGTTTGAATAAATTTTGTGAAATATTTTTCTATAGTTTGTAAAAGTGTGCAGGTTAATTTGAGATATCAAAAGAGAAAGTAAAAAAATTCAAGTGAAACCTAGTTCACAGAGGAGACAAGAATCCAGAAAATAGGAGTTTTAAATTTTCTTATTGGTCGGTTAGATCATCTTGTCCCCTGGTAATGTAAATAAAATTACTTTCACTTTGAATTTCAAAAACCTATCTCATGTCCTGTATGGACCCCCGTAAAAAAATGTGATCCTATAGTTTAGAATCAATATAAACTATAGTTTTATATTCTATTGTTTTATTTCCGGTGTTTTATAAAGATAATAAAAAATATGTATAAATTCTATATATTTAAACCTATAAACTATATTCCATAGTTTATATAAAACCTAAACTATATAACCTAAGACTAAGGATATGCGGCCCAAATATATATATATATATATATATATATATATATATATATATATGGCTCCCTCCAAACCCCCTTCCACACCTTTCGACTTGGCATGCTTTGCACATCCCTTCGTGGCCTGCATACGCCCTACCACTGATTGTCACGTGTCCCTGCAGCTCTCCTATATTTTCATGTCCTCCTATGTGGGCCCCTACTCCATTTACCTTGGGTAATTTTAGTTCCTCATGAGGACATTGTAGGGATGGAAAATGTTTAAAAATTCTACACAATAGTGTATGGTGTTGTGACTACAATCACACTAACAAATTTTGTTTAAAGCCCTTATAGGCATGGCTCGCGCGAGTGGCTCGTCATGTTATGTGGTCTCTATGTGGTTCGGTTGCGGATGCAATATATGTTTCTCGGTTTGTTAGTAGATAAGGCTTGGTTAATTTGCATAGTTTGAAATATTGGCTATAAATATGTTTTGGAATTTATATTTGGTTGAAAATAACATATGAAATAAAATTAACTCGGTAATAAAGCTCGCTAAGTTGGCTAGCCCAACTCGGTCGAGTTGATAGAAATTCATACCTAATAAGGAGAAAGAGCTCCCATTTTTTTCATAAAACCATTTTTTTCGAAAAATATATATAAATTATTATTTCTTTTGTTTTTCAAAAATATAAGCTAATCATAAAAGTTATTTATTTTTTGTGAAAAATAGTAAAACAATATAATCATTTTTTTAAATGATATATTCTTACGACATGATGACTAAATTATCATCGTCATTTTGTTAGAAAACTAAAAAAATTCACTTACATTTCAATTTATTTTTTTGATATCATACTAATGTATTCATGTATAGATTATTCAATTAACTAGGATCCCTTTTTTGGCGTAAATTGATCGATGTTTTATTGTGAGGATTAAAATACGATAGGGGACTTCTATTAAACTCTTATTTTAATCCTTGTTTATTATTTATTTCCATTTACAAAAAATGGGGTCTAATCAATTTTCAATTGATAAATCTCAGATGTTGAATGGGAACAATTACAACATTTGGAAGATTTGATTAAGGAAAATTCATGGCTCACAAATTATGGGCATTCGTGAATAGAATTGAGAGATCTCTAACTGTAAGACAAGCAATTGTGGACAATGTCGTTGCATATAAAAAAAATTACAAGACGTGATGTCCATAATTTTGTGAAGTTTATAGGATGATTTTCTGCTTCATATCGGGAATCAAGAAAGTTTGAGTGAGGCTTGGGCTCAATTGGAATCAATGCATGAAGGTACGCATTTGTCAAAAATCATCAAATTAATTTTAGAATTGATGACAACTCCCATGAAGGGAGATGAAAAAGTGATAAATTATTTAGCAAAAATAAAAATATTAAGTCACAGTTAGATGGATGTGGCAATAACTTAATTCAGGATAAATTACTTTATTTCATTATTTAGTTGAATATTCATGAGAAATTTAGAAATTTCATTTCAATTTTGAATTCTAAATATCAAATAGAAACAAGACATTCCAGATTTGTAAACCCTTAGTGCTCTCCTCATACAGGAAGAACAAGTAATGTCAAATTTTGATTCTAAGGATAATGTCACTCAAGAACTTCTCACTCGAAATTAAAAGGTAAAACCTCTAGATTCAACAAAAACCAAAATCCAACTTTTAAACCTCCTAGCAAAGATAAGAAACTAGGAAATCTAAGAGTTAGCTTTGATGGTAAATGTCATTATTGTGGTAAATTTTGCCACAAGAAAGAGGATTGTAAATTTAAAAATAACAAAACAAATTTCAAAAATAAAAAGGGTAACAAATTTGACCAAAACCAAAAACAAAACCAAAAAAAAAAAAAATAGTCAAAAATCAAATGTAATTACTTTGTATGCCACCCTTGTCACTTTGAAAAAGAAAATGAGTGGATATTGGACAATGGTGCCTCTAGGCACATGACCTTTAGATCTAATATCCTATCTAAACTTAGTGAGTGTAATGATCATATCTACTTGGGTGATCATTCCATTCTCAATGTTCAAGGTCAGGGTAAAGTAAAATTTTCAAATGGTTTTATTAACAATTTTTTGTTATTTCCTAAACTTAAAATGAATTTTCAATCTTTCTCTCAGTTGACTCAAAATAACTATAGTGTAACATTATTAAAATATGAATGGTTTATTAAAACTTAACATGTTGTTACTATAGTTAAAGACATTCAAAGAGATGGTTTGTATGTGTTTAATGGATTTCCTTCTACTTCTTGTTTAACATATGAAAGAAGTGACATGAAATTGTGACATGAGAGATTAGGTTATGTCAACTTCAAAAGCATGTATGACATGTCTCGAGTAAACCTAATAACTAGTTTGTCACCTATTTCCTAAAATCATGAAACATGTGAAGGATGCTTATGTGGTAAGAAATATGCTAATCCCTTTCATATTCATCATGATGATAATTCTTCTAAACCTTTGGAACTTGTCCATAGTGATGTTTGAGGACCCCTAGAAGTTCCATCTCTTAATGGTTCTTTGTATGTTGTCACATTCATTGATGATTTCACTCATATGATTTGGTCTTATTTCATTAAAAATAAATTTGATGTCTTGTCAAAATTTAAGGAATTTAAATCTTTAGTTGAAAACTCTTCTAGTTATAAAATTAAGAGGCTTATGACTGATAATGGGGAGAATATGTCAATAAAGCATTTGACTCATTTTTGTCAAATGTGGCATTCAAAGGAACTGACTACTCCCTATTCCCCTTAGTAGAATGAGATTGTGGAAAGGAAAAATTGTACCATTCTAGAAATGG
Organism: Taxus wallichiana var. yunnanensis; assembly: GCA_018340775.1. Lineage (NCBI taxonomy): Eukaryota > Viridiplantae > Streptophyta > Pinopsida > Cupressales > Taxaceae > Taxus > Taxus wallichiana. Next base: position 346,520,794 of record CM031244.1, on the reverse strand, counting down.
CTAGAACCATGATGCATTCAGCTTAGGTTCCTAAATTCCTCTAGGATGAAGCAATGAACATTGTTGTTCATATCTTGAACAAATTTCCCACTAAATCCTTAGTAAATTCCACTCCTCTGGAAAAGTGGTCAAATCAAAAAAATCAAGTGTGTCTCATTTGAGAATATTTGGTAGCCATGCTTCCCTCTTCATTTCAAAATCAAAATGGAAGAAGCTTGATCAAACCTCTTTTCCTTATATCTTTATAGGATACGGTGTCAAAACTAAAGGTCTTAGGATCTTTGATCCATCAAAAAGAGAAGTTATAGAAAATAGGAATGTTAAAATTTTGGAAAAACCTTTTTGTTCTTCTTCTTCATCTTCTTTTCTATTATTTATGATGATTCTAATGAAAAAAATTGAAATTGAAAATTGTGAAAACTATGAATGTGATGAAGAAACAAGTTTTGAACCTATAATTGAAAAAGATATTGTTCCTAGTTCCTCTCAGTAACTAATGCACCTAGATGGGCTGAGTCTATTATTCAAAACTGTAATCATGGAAACCTTCATAAAATGACTAAAAATTATCATACATTTCATGTCTTAATGACATTGTATGCACTCGAACCCTACAATTTCAAATAAGCTTCTTTTGACAAAATATGGATAGATGCTATGAAATATTAATATACTACCTTGATTAAAAATCAAACTTGGGAGTTAGTCCCTCCTCCTGAAAATTATGTATAGTCAGATCTAGATGGCTATACAAGATTAAATATAAAGAATATGGCAATGTAGATAAATTTAAATCTAGATTAATAGCTCGAGGGTTTACTCAAAAACCCATTATTGATTACGTGGAAACATTTTCACCTCTTATAAAAAAGATCACATTAAGGATTTTGATTGCCTGAGCTATTCAATATGGTTAGAAAATCCATCAGATGGATGTCAAAAATACCTTTCTGAATGGTGATTTAAAAGAATAAATGTATATGACCCAACCTAAAGGCTTTGAAGAACCGGGTAAGGATATGTATGTTTGTAAATTGAAAAAATATTTATATGGATTAAAAAAAACTCCTAGAGCTTGGTGTTAGCATACGTTGAATAATCTATATTTTTAGGAGTCTATATTCTGTTCTATCCCTTTATCTTCTCCTTTTAGGTGTATTCCATTATTCTCTCCTTCTATTTTGTAACCTCTCCATTCATTTAGGGGAGTCTTGTTTAATTCCTTTCCTATAAATATTGTACGTGAGTTCTATGTTTAATAGAATAATATGAGATATTCAATCTCTATTCTTTCTCCTCCATTTCTGCCTCACACTTTGGTATCAGAGCATTCTGAAACTCTGACCTGTGCATTTGAAGGAGACCTCCATTCTCAGCTTGGATAAAAGAAAAAGTTGGACGTGGGAATCTGCCAGTACATGTAAAGGACTGTTCATCAGTGAGTTAGAGCTGTGTGTAGAGTGGAAAGAAAAAAAAATGTTTATTTTTATGCAAGACAGGAGGAAAATGTTTTGTTTTTTAAAAAAGTGTGGACTTTAAAAAAGAAGGCACCTTTGTTACTGCACATTTTATTTTATTTCTTCACCTCGTGTGTGGATTTTTTTACACCTACTTTGTGTGAGGCATAAAAATTTGGAGCGGCCTATAGTGTGCGTGGAGGAATAGAGGAATCAGCGGCCTACGCTTGTTTTGTCTCTAACTTTGTGTAACATCCATGGAGATCATTTACTGTGTGTGAAGACATAAAGTTTCGTGGAAAATATTGACAGTTGTGGGGAAATCTTGACAATTTGGTATAGAGTAGAAGAACTTTACTCTTGTTTGCTGTCAAAATATTCAAACAATTTACTGTGTTTTTTTTCCTGTGCATTTTTTTTGTTTTTTGCATAAAAAAAAGGGTAGAAAACTGGTATCATCTACCTGCATGCGTAGAGGAATAGAGATTGGACTCTCCCGGAGAGATATCCTACATGGAAAATTTGTTGTCTTCAAGAACTGATTTGGAAGGAATGAATAAACGAGCTGCATAAAATTAATCCAAGTTGTGGCATCTATATCTCGCTGTCGTAATCATTCCAAAGAACTGTAATCTGACTCCAACAACCACGTGAAGCAGAGACGTGGAGGAAAAGACCAACTATCTACGTGAAGAGGTAGAACGGCACGAGGAGAAGAAACTTGGAGAAACTACAAATACTACACCGAATGTCGAGTGTAGATAACTCGATTGAGAGCGTCAATAACATGGTCGCCACAGATGAAAGCTAGAATATCAACTCGCTAGCTAGATAACACCGTGGAGAATCTCCTGAGAGCTCTGAGTTCTACTTTGCTTTGCTAAACGAGCTTCAGAATACCGGCAATCTTGCATTCGACAAGCTAGTTCGAGAAGGACTTCTTCAATACTTTCTTTTCGATGTCATCTACCAAGCAAAGCGTTTACAGGAAGAATTAGAAGCCGAGATACGATGATGATTGTGATGACAAAGAAGAACGCCCTACAAAGTGTCACCGTCTCACAGCACGTGAATATCGTGAGCATCTACGAGCCAATAATTCTCATCAATGAGTCAAAATTGTAATAACTTTTCAAATAAATAATATTTTTTTATTATGATGTCTGCTCCAAATTTACTTATGTCTGACGCTCAGTTGCTCAAAGGGCCTAATTTTGTGGCTTGAAAGAGAAAAATGAATAAAATCCTTCAGTTTGAAGGATTATGGGGAATATCACGAGTCTCGTGCCTGCTCCCATAGCCCCGATGAACTAATAAAATATGGCATGGCTAGTGCTAAAGCCTTGATGATGATAATGCTTAGTATCAGTGATGATGTGCAACCGTATGTTTGGAATGTGGAGAAACCCAAGGAGGCCTGGGACAAGTTGGAAACCATTTATGAAGCCAAAAATCAGACAAAGATACTTCATCTTCATTCAAAGCTGCATACCCTCTCTATGGGGTCTAACGAGAAAGTGGAGGAATTCTTGCGTCACGTGGTTGAGCTGAGATCGAGTTATTAGTGCTCGGTGAAATGATGGATGATAAACCTCTTGTCACAATCACCTTGAGAGAACTCCTTCTCAATTCTCGACATGTTATTACAACACTGAATGTGTCTAAACAAACAGTGACATTTGAAGAGCTTGTGAATTTGCTGCAGCAGGAAGAGGCCATCACTTCATTGCATGAGGAGTCTCAGAGACAAAGCCTTGTTCTCAAAGCCTTATCATGTGGCGGAAGAATCAGAAAGGTCCCCCAGAGAAGCCAAATCCACCGCAACCCAAACAGAAAGATCAAAAGTCAAAGATATGGTGTCACATTTGCATAACCAATACTCATGAAACTCGGTCATCTTTGCTAGCACAATAGCTTGAAACAAGGGCCTTCAAGCCATACAAGCAAATCCGGGTGCAAATATTTTCAAAAGTCCAAACGACGTCCCCACTGGAGAAAGCACAAGGGACATCTCGCAGCCCAATAAGAAGATGATGACTCTAATGAGGAGACATCAGAAGGAGCCCATTGTAGTAAGAATATTGTACTCATCTCTCAAACTTCTCAGCCCACGAAGAAAGTCTGGTTGATAGACTCAGGTGCAAGCAAGCATATGTCAGGTGACAAGAAGCTGTTTGATTCACTACACGAAGAGCCAACAAGAGATCGAGTTCGATAGTGGATGACAAAGAGTACATTTCGAAGGAATAGGGAGTGTGACCATTCCTCCTGGGCCACAAAAATGTACACTTACAAAGGTACTATATGTTCCCGGCTTGACTAGCACCTCTTGTCAGCTTACTCACTCTTGAATCATCACCTTAAGGTAGAATTTCTTGTTCAAAATGGCATTAAATCATGCTTAATCTTCTCTGGGATCTTTATTATAGAGTAAAATAAGATCCTTGTTGTCGATATCAATAAGCTTAGCACCACACAGAAGGAGCATTGAGGTTTCATTCAGAAACTTAGCACCATAAAGTAGAGGCATGGAGGTCTTCTTCGGATATCAGAGTGGCGCAACAGAAGTGTCGTGGGCCCATAACCCATAGGTCCCAGGATCGGAGTAGAGTTTTCAAAGTGATAAGGTTGGAGGAGAAGACCCAAGGTTCTACTACAATAGCACTTCGAGGTGACAAAGAGAGTTTTCCAGTTCAGACAATATAAAATCTTTGGGACAAAAAGCCTTTCTAAGTGGGGAGGTGTGATCAGGGGATCATTTTTTAAAGTTCCCTAAACATCCCTAAATTGTTTCAATGTAGAATATCCTCTTAAGAACTTTCCAACGATGTGAGAATGTGGAAAACGGAGATCGGGAGCTCTAGATATGTCCGGTCAAAGTTCAGACATCGAGAAAGTCAACTTTGGTCAACTGGTCAATATTGGACCAATCGCACTGCGACATGTGGCAAAAGGCATTGGGAAAATTGAAAGGGTTTTATCCACTAGTCTTCGACAATCATGAAATGGAATAGCGTCGCGGGTCAACAAGTGGTCTTATTCGCTATATTTCATGTGGGTCGAATTTCAAATTACCTTGTAATTATTTGCTATGCATTATTCCCAAATTCCACATACCACACATGTATATGCCAAACCGCTATATATTAATGTTTATACATTAGTATTAAATCCCACATAATTCTACTAACTTCCAACTATACATGTTATCGCCAAACTTCCACATGGAAGGGAGAAGGTGAAGTGGTGTTGGGGGTGCTTAAAGCCATGCGTGGATGTTTCCATGTGAAGGATGGAGTGGGTAAGGGTTATTAAAACCTTACCCAAATGAAATGGCACCAAATGTGGGATTTATACCACTTTATCCTAAGCGCCTAAAATGGGAATTAATCCCCTCATTCAAACAAAATCTGCTTCAAAGGGATATTATCCCATTAACCCACTTCACGCCAATTTGGGGGATTTAATCCCATTAAAAATGCTAAGCCGCCCATTATTGGGAATTGTGATCCCATTTATTTTGCTACGGGATTAGGCTAATATTAGCCTAAGGATGATATGCAAATGCATATTTTAAGGGCCCTAATTTTGTATAAATAGGGAACCCATTCTATTGTAATGGACACACAGACCCCAAGCTTATTATTTGTTAAGCTTATTTGTGAGATGTGTCAACAAATATTGTTTATTGGCCTATTATTTTAGGAAATAGTAGACAAAATATTTGTGATTGGGAGTAAATTATAAACTACCCAATAGGCCCATTGAGCCACACCAATTACTTGCAAATCCTGGATTGTCGACCGGAGTGCTAGTGTCACATTGATAGCGTCGGAAGGCCGATCGAAGCTGAAGGAGATTGTGCATCAGGAAGGTGAAAAACAATTCGACTGATCATTGGAAGTTTTTGAAGAACTGGTGTACTGATAGGCAAGTAAAATTCCATTAGGTTTTCTTATGAAAGTACTATTGTAACTTACAAGTTTTGACTAGTGGAACGGTTCAACCACGAACCTGAGACGTAGGTAATTGCGAACTCCGTAATCAATCTTTCGCAATTGTCTTATTGTCTTGCATTAATTTTTAAATTGATTACTTAAAAGGAGAAAATCATCGGCAAATATTTAAAGCCTACAAGGGTTCAAGATCAGGTAGTAATAATCGATTATTTTCGAGATCATGTTTCTAAATTCTATTGTAAACCTCGAGAGCACTCCCTTCTCAATTCCAAGTGTTCGTTACAACATTGAATGTGTCTAAACAAATAGTGACATTTGAAGAGCTTGTGAATTTTCTGCAGCAGGAAGAGGCCATCACTTCATCACATGAGGAGTCTCAGGACAAAGCCTTGTTCTCAAAGCCTTATCATGGCCAGAAGAATCGGAAAGGTCCCCCAGAGAAGCCAAATCCAGCACAACCCAAACAGAAAGATCAAAATTCAAAGAGATGGTGTCACATTTGCAGAACCAATACTCATGACACTGATCACTGCTGGCACAACAGCTTGAAACAAGGGCCTTTAAACCATACAAGCACATCCACGCGCGAATATTTTCAAAAGTCCAAACGATGTCCCCGCTGGAGAAAACACAAGGGAAATATCGCAGCCCAATAAGAAGATGATGACTCTGATGAGGAGACATCAGAAGGAGCCCATTCTATTAAGAATCTTGTACTCATCTCTCAAACTTCTCAGCCCATGAAGAAAGTCTAGTTGATAGACTCTGGTGCAAGCAAGCATATGTCAGGTGATAAGAAGCTATTTGAGCCACTACACAAAGAGCCAACTGGAGATCAAGTTCGATAGCGGATGACAAAGAGTACATTGCGAAGGAATAGGGAATGTGACCATTCCTATGGGGCCATGAAAATGTACACTTACAAATGTACTATATGTTCTGGGCTTGACTAACAACCTCTTGTCGGTTACTCTAGCTCTTGAATCATCACCTTAAGGTAGAATTTCTTGTTCACAATGGCATTAAATCATGATTAATCTCCTAAAATATGCTAGAAGAGGTATGGAGTGATAAAAAACCATCAATTTCTCATTTGCGAGTATTTTTTTGCACAACATACATGCATGTCCCAACTCAGAAGAGAAAGAAGGTAGAGCCAAAAACACTCCCATGTATCCTTCTTGGCTACAGTACTACCTCGAAGGCATATCGTCTCATGGATCCTGAGATAAAGAAAATATACGAGATTCAGGATGTGGTTTTTGATGAGTCATCCTTTGACTTAATAGTATCAACAGAAGATCCACTTCCAAACACATCTCACCTATTAGTCTCTGAATCAGATGATGAGCTAGAGGAGACTACTCAGAGAAAAGAAATGCTGCCAAGAGAACTATTTGTTGACCTTGGAGAACTAGAGAATGTGACTCCACATCAATCCACATGGAAATGACACATTTCTTCTCAAAAGAAGCCAAGTTCTCGTCCCAAAGTGGGTACAAAGCACTATCAAGGACTCACATTTGCTACGCTCCCGGATACATCATCCGGAGTCAAAACAAGGAGTCAAACAAGAAATGATGTAAACTTTGCACTCATGAGTTCACTAATGAATAGCTCCAAGCCAGATAATGTTCATGAAGCACTCATTCAAACTCAGTGGAAGGAAGCTATGGATATAGAATATGACTCACTCATGAAAAATCGACATGGGAACTTTTCGATCTGCCTACAGAAAGAAACCCATAGGCTGCAAAAATGGGTTTTCAAGACAAAATATAAGGCAGATGGATCCATCGACAAACATAAATCACAACTTGTAGCCAAAGGATATGCACGAAAGAAGGAATCGACTATGAAGAAACCTTTGCACCCACTGCAAAGATGAAGACCATCATAGTAGTTTGCGCACTTGTAGCACAGAAAGGATGGAGACTTCAACAAATGGATGTCAAGAGTGCTTTCCTAAATGGTGATCTGAAAGAAGAAGTATACATGACCCAACCTGAAGGATTTGTTGATGAAAAGCAGCCTAAGAAGGTATGTCATCTCATCAAATCACTTTACGGACTGAAACAAGCTCCCAGGGCATGGTATATCAAGATCAACAATCACCTTTTGCAGCATGGGTTCACTCGTAGCCCCTCATATTCAAATTTGTATATAAAGAAGGTAGGAAAAGAAATTGTCATTCTGGTTGTTTATGTAGATGATCTTGTGATCACTGGTAGTTCAGAAGATCAAGTTGATATTGTAAAGAATGATCTCAAAAGAACCTTCGACATGACATATTTGGGGCTACTACATTACTATCTTGGCTTGGAAATATGGCAAAAGGAGCATCACATTTTTGTCTCCCAGACAAAGTACGCCAAGACACTCCTGGAAAAGTATAGAATGTCTGATTATAAACCTATATCCACTCCCATGGAAAAAGGCTTGCAACTTTCAATATTCCAGGACTCGCATCAAGTAGATGTTACTCTCTACAGGAAATTTGTTGGAGGGCTCATCTATTTGACATATACCGATCAAATCTCTGCTATGCTATCAGCTATCTTTCTAGGTTCATGCAGGAGCCAAAGAAATGTCACTAGAATGCAGCAAAGCATGTTTTGAGATATGTCCGAGGAACAACTAATTATGGTCTGGAATATAAGAAGAATGATCAATTCTTCTTACAGGGATATGTCAACTCGGACCACATTGGATCTGTTGATGATAGGAAGTCAACTACATGATACATATTTCATCTCGGATCTAGACCTATCTCGTGGATAAGCAAGAAGCAGAATGTTGTTTCTATCTCATCCACAGAGGCAAAATATCACGCCGCACGAGGAGATGTGTGCGAAGTGATATGGATATGTCACATTTTGGATGACCTGGGAATTCCTAAAAATAGTCACCTATTCTCTATTGCGACAATCAGAGTGTGTTGAAGCTCGTGCAGAATCTAGTCTTTCATGAACGAACAAAGCATATTGAAATTGACTACCATTTCATTCGAGAGCACGTCTTGAACCATCAAATTCAGCTCCAGTACTTGTCCTACTGAAGCACAAGTTGCTGACATTCTCACTAAATCCCTTGGCAAAGTGAAATTTGAATCTTTCAGGGGTCACATTTGCAAGAATAATGTAATAAGGGGGGAATGTTAGCATACGTTGAATAATCTATATTTTTAGGAGTCTATATTTTGTTCTATCCCTTTATCTTCTCCTTCTAGGTGTATTCCATTATTCTCTCCTTCTATTTTGTAACCTCTCCATTCATTTAGGGGAGTCTTGTTCAATTCCTTTCCTATAAATACTGTACGTGAGTTCTATGTTTAATAGAATAATATGAGATATTCAATCTCTATTCTTTCTCCTCCATTTCTGCCTCACACTTGGTATTCTAAGATTAACATTTTTTTCAATGAAGTTATTTTTTCTAATTGTTCATCTAAAAATGATTTAATTTTTAAAATTTAAGAAAATGATATCATTCTCATTGTATTTTATGTTGATGATTTACTTAGCACTGGTAATTCTAATAGTTTAATTATAAAAATTAAAGAAAATTTAATGCAATATTTTGAGATGACAGACTTAGAATTATTGCATCATTTTTTGGGCATGGCTATATTTCAAGATAAAAATTCTATTGTAGTATCTCAATCACAATATATAACTAATTTACTTAAAATATTTAATATGGTTGATTGTAAACCATTTGTTATTCCTATAGAAGTTGGATGTAAACTTGATCCTAAACATGCATGTGAAAAAATATAATCATGATTTATATAGGAAACTTATAGGTAGTTTGATTTATCTAACTATTATTATACTTGACATTTCTTATGCAATAGAGATTGCTTCAAGGTTTATGCAAGATCCTTATCAGGATCACTAGAAGTTAGAAAAAATAATTGTGTTATATTAAGGGCACAATTAATTTTGGTTTACATTATATTTCTTCTAACAATGCATATTTATATGGATATTTTGATTCTGACCATGTTGGTGATGTGATAGATTGCAAGTAAACAACCGGATATTTTTTCAAGTTTAGTATAGGTACCATTACCCCGAGGAGTAAAAAGTAAACAACCGGACTTGTAGTGCCCACTTCCCTTCGACACCTATTTACTGTTGATTTTGATACTATTGACTCTACTTATGGATAGTTGTATTATTCTGACTTAGCATGATGTAGATGTTAGAGATACTGAGACTATTGTTGGTTTTCGATTCTTAGTATGATGTGTGTGGAATTTTAGAGACATTTTTATATTGATGATGATATGTTGTTGACATGGTTATATATATATATATATATATATATATATATATATATATATATATATATATATATATATATATATTTCTGACATGCGATATTTTCGTCACATTGAGTAGACCTTGATAATTGAACTAATTTTGTGATCCTATTGATATTGATGAAATGTAGAATCGAGATGTTGTTAGAAATTGTAAATGATATCGTAATTTCCTAGATGATGATTTGATGCATATGTAGATGATTGTGGATTTATATTGCATATTTTATCTTAGATGTTTTGATGTGGCCACGAGGCCAAAGGAGGTATTATGTGTTTTGCAGTAAATATATTCACAACAAACAATGGGGGATTAGAGACCAACCACATTGGAATGCTAGGTGAATTCAACAAGGGTCACCATGGCAACATGTATTTTTGTGTGTGTGTGTGTGTTTGAATTGTTGTTAGGGTGGCCCATGGGGGATCACCTCCAATTGTGACCAAGGGGTTATGTGTTATTCTTTCATTTAGTTTCCTTTATTTAAATTTTGTATTTGATTTTAAAGTGATGTATTCTCTTTTATTAATTACTTGTTTTGTGTCTAGATTAGTAAATTAATTATTTTACTAAACTAATTAAGAATGGGTCAAAATAATTCATTTATTAGATTAGATGGCTCTTGGATTTTGTGTTGTAAGTTGAGTGCTTGGGATCTTGAGTGTTGTACACTCTACCCCTTCATGGAAATTCGAATTTGGCCTTAGGGCCAATTTTGAAGGTTTGTGGGACAAGTTAAACTTGTCCCATGCCTCTTAAATTTCTATGCCAACCCTACCTATAGATTGGGGGTCAAAAATAGACACCATTAAGTGTTTTGTATGCCAAAACTGACATTTATTACACTTTTATTACATGGGTTTTAGAGTTTGTCCTTAGGGAGTGTGGGCTTAGATTGTGTGTGTAAGTAATGTGTCATTCCTTTCACCGACCAATTTATTGTGCATTGGGGTTGAGGTTTGACTTGGGAGGTGGAGTTGAGGATGAGTGATGTGGCATCCTACATGGAGCCACCTCACCCTCCTCTCTCCCTTTCTATTTATTCAAGTTATTTTTCTTGTTTGGGGTTACTTCATTCTTTTGTGCTCTTGAATTTTTGGAGTTAGAGGATTTTGGAGTGCTTGTGGTCTTTGTTGGAGCTTGTTGGTGATTTCTTGGGTTTGAAGAAGCTTGGAGATTGACTCTTGGAACAAGATCTACCATGGAAAGGTAGGAGCTTTACTCTTGCTTAATGTTCTTCTTTTATTTTGTGTATATGTGCTTGTTTTTTAGTGTTTTGGAATGCTTGTTGGGTGCTTGGGTAGATTTCCTAAGTGTGGTGTAGGAGGGGACTATGGGGAGATTTCATGTAGGGAGGCATAAGATTTTATTTCATGTTTTGAGGAGTTTGGGTTGGGTTCCCCACCTTGGACAAGGAATGCCAAGGAATGCTTGCATTTCTTACTTGTTTCTTTTATGAGGGAGGTATAAGAGAATGAGGGAGGCATAAGAGTATGTGGGAGGCATAAGAGGTACTTGAGGGAGGCATAAGAGTGTGTAGGGGTTTTGAGATATGTGTTGGAGGTTTTTAAGGTGGGCACCCATTTCCCATTGGGAGGCATAAGTGACCTCCCCATAGGTTCTTGCTCCTTTGGCTTTTCATATTTGAAGCCTTGTATATTTTGTTGTTTTTCATTCTTGTGTTGTAGTTTGAGTTGAATGTGCTTTGGAATGGTTGTGAAATACTTGGTTTTGTGATGTGGAAGCTTGTTTTTTTCCATGTGTTGGATCCACCTTTCATTGCAATGTGGTTGGGGCTCAGGGGCCAATGAGGAGGATGGCTTCTCCTCCTCATTGGATATTTTGGTTGGGTGGAGAGTGTTGCCTCTCCCCCATTTTTGTTGTGGATCAAGAAAATCATGAAGGAGCTCTCTTGTTGGTGATGTGAAGCTTGGAGATTTTGTTGGAGTCCTTAAGAAATCCCTTCTTGTGAGAAGCCTTTTTGTTTTTCCCACTTAGGGTGGAGGACTTGTAATATTGTAGTTCATCTTAGTTTCATTCTTGTAAATTTTTTCCCACTTTAAGTGGAAGACATTGTAATAATCTTGTGAAGAAAATTTGCATTCAATTATTGGATATGAAAGTTGTATTGTATATTGAAAAAGAGAAAGAAAGATTTGTGTTGTAAAGCTAGTCTTGTGAAATAGAAAAGAAAGTTTATTATCTTTATTTGAAATTGTATTATTGTGAATGAGAAAGAATAAATATAGAAGTTGTAAGATGCAAATAGTGTATACATAGTAAACTTGAATGTAGAAAAAGTTATAGTTATTTTGAACATATAAGTTGTAGTGAAAATGGAAAGAGGCAACAAATTTGAAGTATATTGTTATATTGAAATGTTGCATTTTGTAGTAAGAAAAAATAACAATATTAGAAGTAGATTTAGATCATTTTTACTCTTGAATTGAAAGAAAAATTTTGAACAAAAATGTGAATGATCTTGTAGATGTTGTTACTATTAAAATAGAAAATGCTTTAAAATGAGTAATTTTAACTATGAAATGAATAGATGGAATTAAATCCTACAACTAAAAAATCTAGGCATATAAAATCAAGTTTAGAATGTATTTTTAAACATTTTTGTGATTTTTGTCTTTTGGAAAATCTTGGATTTTGAGGTTCTGTCCCTAAGGAACAGGCCACCACCCCGTAGAATAGCAGGTTTCAGAATCGCCACTCGTGCAAGGCGGCGCCTCGAGAACCACCACTCCATAAGGAGGTGATTCATGGTCTATCACCAAGATAAGGCGGCGTACCAAGACCACCAGCATGTCTTGGGCGAAGGTTCAGCTTACTAATGATAGAAATTATTAGATCTCGTGCATGTACAAACTTTAACTTGGCCTAATTAAAATTTTAAGCTTGTAAATTTACCAAGGAAACTACCAACAAACAAACAATGGCTAAATCTCATGGTTTTAAGCAATAAAATCTTCAAATGGTGGATTTAAAGTACTCAAACTTGTATTTATAAATGGGAGTAGGGTTTTCCCCAAATGGAGAACCCCAAATACAAATAGTTTTGAAATAAAACTAGATTGGTAAAGGAAATCCCTTCAATCCTTGAATGAAAGACATTACAATAATAAACCTACAATCTAAACTAATCTAAGCTTGATTTCTTTGTAGACTCCTCCATAGTTCTTCCTCCCTTGTTCCCATGGCTTCCTTTGCTCCAACCTGCAAATCAAACAAGAGAAAAATAGACCAAATGAGGAGAGTAGAATAAAGGAAAGGTTTTAATAAGAATTCATAAGGAATTTTAGGGCTAGTTTAGAACCCTAGGATCTAGTGGCCACAATTGAATTGATCTAAGGGTGGAGGATCAACCCTACTTTTGCTTGGTAGGAATGTATTCATAAAGGTTTTAAATAAATTTTAAGGTATGTGTAGATGGGTGAATGGGGCCATTTAATTGCCTTGGGGTGCAAAGTCTTTATTAGTTCTTAGTATGTTTTAAGAAATTAATAAAAAGGACTTTAAGCTATTAGGATAATGAAACTAAAATAATTAAGCATGAGGTTAACCATTTTGGGATTGAACATTAACTAAAGAGGAGAAAACACTTAACCAAGTAAATTAAATTAGGGCACCTTACTAAATGACTTTTAATTAATCAACCTTAGAGATAAAGTAAATTAAATATTTAATCATTTAATTTAGACTTGGTTCATCCTTTGTAAAGTTGAGATTATTGGTGTAAATTAATTTAATGTACCCTAGGGGTTAACACCCTTGTAACCTTTTAACTTATAACAAAATTTAAAAATATTAAAAAATTTAGTCACAATTTTTGGGATAAGTGTTAGGTTTTAACATGTTCCTAGAACATCATTTTTATGGGTGTTACAGCACTACTCGACCAAGATCAAGTTGTAGACATGTCTACGAATCCATTGTGTGCTGCGTAGTTTTGTAAGTTTCGTGTAATGTTTGGCCTTTCAGATTTTTCATTAAGGAGTAGTGTGCATGGCCATGACACCTCCTAATGGTCACCAGTCGTTGACTCCTTCTCCTCTATACTTCTATTCTGGTTTAAAGCATTGTAAAAAGATCTTGTATGATCTATGTAAAGTGATAGAGTTTACAGTAAATTGGTAGAGTTTGTGTAAAATATAGTCTAGTGGTTACATCTATTTGTAAAGGAGGTGCTTATGTTAGAAAAGGCTCCTAGAGGTACGGTATAAGAATTTTTTCCATGAGAAAAAGTGGGATTAAGTCCGACAAATCATGCTTAGCCTAAATCATACTTCTCATTTATGGATTCCAAATCCTTTTCTACTGAAAGGTATTTTGAGCATGATGAATGTGTTATAATTCCTTCAAAAATACATATGTTAACCTAAAAATTTGAGATTTATGGATTTGTAAATCATGTTATACAAACAGTGATTTTGGTATATGGATCCCCACTTAATACCAAGGGGGTTGTTAAAACTATAATATTTTTTATTAGATTAGGTAAAAATGGTTTTAGAAGGGACCCAAAAACCCTGTACAACCCGAAAGATAGAGTGAAGAGAAAACAAGAAGACAAACAGACGGAGAAACAGGTCCAAAGACCAAAGAGAAAGAGACCGACAAAGCACCAAAAGAAGGGAGATAAGGAGAGAAGAAGAGGCAGCACCATTCAAGGAGGCTTGACCACATAAGGCTCCTCTCCTCCAAAATCTCTCCCCAATGAGAACATCGGGATAAACGAGAAGGTGGAGGAACATTTTTTTGTTTTTCCTATTAGATACAAATGTCCAACCATCCTTAAAACTATAATTCTCCAAAGATAAAACATCTTTGTGCAAGGAGGGACTGCTACCCAGGTCCACCAAAAGTGGCAAAGGACCCTCAAGTGTGAAACAGGGGCCCCTGCTCCGATCCTCCACAAGGCACACATCCAGCCCGCCTCCCAATGCATTGACCACATCAACCTTCCCGTCCTCGAGACTTCCATCCACCTCACAACCTTCCACAATAACTGCTCCAGCATTCGAAATACTTTCCCTCCCAAACATCAGGTATAGCCCATCCACAACACCACTTGGGTCGGTCGCCAAAGTGATAGAACTAGGCGAAGAGAGAGCGCAGAATCGGGAGTAATACCAGAGCCGCCAACATCCTCCTGTGCACCAGCGAACACACGAACCATACCCGGTCCTCAAACAAGAGGAGGACAATATATTTTTGACTTTTCCACAATTTGCACAGTAAAGTTTGGAACCTTCCACCTTGATTTTTTTCTCCCACTCTCTAAGGGAATATTTCAGGGTGATCTTTTTAGGTATTTTGGTACCATCCAGACGAAACACAGAGCCTAGCATAAACTAACCTTGATCTAGCCTTAGTAGCTAGATCCACAAAGAATCAGGGCTCCCATTGCTCTGGCCACACCAAGAAATATTTCAGACTCCCAGAATTCCAGAGGAAGAGTAGGGATCCGAATCCAAACCTGCAGGATTTTAAACACAAGATTGAGAGGAACACCAGGCTCCCATCTCCTAAAGCTCAAGGCGGCATTACCATAGAACCAAGGTGCACCCAGAAAGGTATTTTTCATATCCTGCCCATTTGGAAAGATGAATAAAAACCATCTCCAGCTAGAGCTTTTACCTCAACTTTACACCTCCATTTTCGGCACCAGTCTCAGAAAAAATCTATATTGTGTTTTATTCTAGCAAATCTGCCTAAACATGCAAATTTTAATCTGTCCCTTGCTTTTTCAATCACATTTCTAGGGATCTCCAGTAGAGGAACGTCCTCTTTCTAGATCGGAACCAGCTTGGCAGACTCGTTAATGGATGGGCCAAACAACCTTGCTGCCCAGGATCTCTCTTTTTCTTCAGCAGATGCATAAATCTTCTTTGTAAACTTACCTACAATATGCACCCCCTCCCCATCTGCACCTCCATTTCCATCCTCCATTATGGATTATCATCTCGAGATGTATCGATACACATTGTTAAAACTATAAAATTAATTGAATCATAGTATTTATTTTATATTTAAATAATATAGAATAACTTATATTATTATTATTTAAATATAAACTTTATATTAGGTGGTTAGTTATTTAATTAACTAACATTAAATTGGGGAGGTGTGCCCCATCACTTAAGAAGGTCATAACCCTTTGGGTTATTTAAATATGACCATAGGTCATATTTAGAATATAGATATTATATATCATGTGATCCTGTGACAAAGTAGAAGTGAAGAGAGATTTTTTACTAGACTAGTTATAACAGTTTCTCACATAGTGGAAATAATTCTTTCCGTGGTTTTTTACCCCATTGGGGTTTTCCACGTTACATATTGTGTCAATGTGTTATTTACTTTATGTTGTTATTTATTTACTTTTATGGGCACATTTTTGTTTACAGTATTAATTAATGTTAACCTAATATTTAATAAGGTTAATAAATATTCATTCATCCCCTCATTCCGATAGATCCATGGTAATGAATAGTATGCACAATTATTGATGCTTATTGGGCTATAAGTGGTGATTTGAATAGGGTTGAGCTTCCCATTAATAAGTGTAGGATCTTGCCCATGCATTTAAAAGCTAGTAAAGAGATACATCATTTTTCATGGGTAATAAATTTGGGTTTTTAGACCCTAACACCTCTCACATTCCCTCCTCTCGAAGCTTGGTTTACTTGGTCTAGCCTTTTAGGTGGATCAGATCAGGTTCATAAACATATCGATAGAGTTATGTTGTCAACTCAAGATTTTTTTGAGTTTGAAAACATTTATTCCTTACCTATGGAGGTCATTATTGACTTTTTCCTTTTGGACCATTCCCCCATTCAATTTTGTATCACTTGGCATGATAGGCACATTTTTGTCATAAAGGCCAATTCTTTCTTAATACTACCTTGATGCAACATGGGCCCATTGTCAATCACATTAAGCGTTTAGCACATGTCCCCTCTACCAAGTCATTATCGGTGTTGTCATCCACCTATGCATGTTAGCTGGACATAATGGTGGGAGGACACTATGACTTGGACTACTAGATTCCTCATAATCTGTAATCCACTAACACCTCTTCTCTTAGTTGAGCAATGGTGGTTCTCTAACGAAAATCCTTCTCTAAAACCGTGTAACTTCAAGTTACATAACTTCACTATAAAATTCAAATTGCGTATAATTACAATGTTCATGGAGCTCAAATTCGTGCCCGCATGCATTGGCTTAAAATTGGAGATCGTGTTTCAAAATAATAATTTCTTTCACTCAAAGATAAAAAAACCTTCTCAACCAATTCGCTCCATCAAAGCAATGGTGGGGCTCGAGTCACTAATCCCTTGCTCATGTTGCAAGCATTTGTGTGACATTATAAGCGGGTTTTTCAAGCTCAATAACCCTTTGTCAAGCAATAAGTAGCTCTCGACCAATGTATAGCTATTGTTTTGTGTAACCTTTCACCTTCTCAAGAGGCGATCATGTAAATGGCCAATGATAAATCCCATGTATGTGATGGCTTCCCATGCAACATTTACGAATCCTTATGGGATAATGTCATCCCTGGATCTTCTTTTGGTTTTTCTTGAGGGTTTTGAATAAGTTGCTAGGGTGTGTAGCAACAAAGGAAACATTAAATTCATCCCGAAACTACGGGATCCAAATAAAATTACTAGTTAGAGGACCATCACCTTGTTGAATGTCTCCTACAATTTTTTTATAAATCTCTAGCTATGTGGTTACGTCATATCCTTACCGATGTCATCCACCCCGAACAAACTAGGTTCATTCAATGGTAGTATAATCTTGATAACATCATTGTTCTTTGTGAGGGCATGGAATGGGCTCGTAGATCCAATTAATTTGTTATGTTCATTAAATTTTATTTTGAGAAATCTTATGATTGGATTGAATGGTCATTTATGCTTGTTATGATTCAATCTCTTGAGTCCTCCCCATCTTCATTCAATCTATCTCGAATGATATTTTCCAATTCCACTACCAAGATCACCATCAATGGCCTCACCTTCGAGTCCTTTGGATTGTTATGTTCCATCTATCAAGGGATTTTGTTAGTGTCTACACTCTATGTGCCTACTGCTAAAGGTTTTGGGTATCTTCTAGCCTATGAAAAATCCTAAGGGCTCATCAAGGGAATTACATTTCCTTCTATGAAATTTTCTCAATTTCTTAATGGTCACTTCGCATATGAATATTTTCTCACTCTCATTTTGGATGAGACCAATATCCACAATGTCATGCATTGGATCAATTTTTTCTGTTTAACTTCTGGTCCTTACTTTCAATGGAGAAAAACTTAGTGATAGAAGAAATCTTTCCTCCATGCGCCCTCTTAGCTAGAATCATTTCAGTGGAAGATTATTTCTCATGGTGAAATGTTTAAACTTCTTATCATTCCCTATTACTTTCAAGCATTATCGGTAGAGCTATGGTAGTACGTGATTTAATAGGTGGCCAAAAATGGATTACTAGATCACCAGACCATTTTCTTTGGTAGGGAAATTCCAAATTTGTTCTAAAGTCCTTACAGCCACTCACATCTACTATTCTTCATGTTGGGTGCCTTCCAAAGGATCTATTTAAAATGTAGAAAATATCCTCAAATCCTTTCTCTAGGCCAATCCTTCCACTAGAAAAGGCTTTCATAGAATTTCATGGGACATATAATGCCTTCTCAAAAATTCTTGGGGTTTGGGCCTTATTGACATTCAATGTCAAGGTAGGGCACTCTATGTGAAATGGATCATCTGATCCAATGAAGGAAAAGAAGCATGGAAATTTCTTTTATGTCATGGCATCGAGGAGGGATCACCTTACGGATGCCTCACTCCGGAAAGGTTTGGAGTTTTTAACCTCCTTATTGCTCTTGTTCCGATTAAAGTTGTTGACACTTTTGTGCTTAAAAGCATATGGAAGGAATGGGAATCCATCAAAACATGGCTTCAATAGAAAGGTAATGGTTTCCATAATGGCCTCTCAATTAACCATCAATCTCTATGGTGGTAATCAGTCTTTCAGGCTCAGGATTGGTGTCTTGTAGATTTCCTAGAATTCTTGTGCTAAATCTTTTCAAATATGGAATTTGTGCCATTCAAGACTTATTTTGTAAACACTCTCAATCCTAGTATTCTTGGCATGATCTTAAAGATTGGTTTCATCCCACCACCTAGGATTTAACTAGCATTACCGAAATTATTAATTTGGTTCTAGAGCATATGTTGCACAAAGTTGCATTGCATCCATCACATCCTTGGTGGATGGACTTGAAATGGTATGTTGATATCCCATTTTGAAATTACTCAACCAACAAAGGCTACCTTTGGCTCTCCCCACTATTTCCTATGGTTGAAAACCCAACACTCAATGGGGGTTCATTCTAATTTTTCATGTTGGAGAAGGAGATTTGACACAATTTGGACGATCTGTGTGGAAAAAAAAATTACACATTTTCTTTGGTGTATTCTACACCAAGGTCTTCTATTTTTCTCTCAACTTGCTCAAATTTGGGCTACGATTCCCAAGTGTCCATTCAATGACCACTTGGAAAACATTTTGTACATTTTTAGGTTTTTCTCAAAAGCATAGGTTATATGGAATTGGATTCATTATTTTTCTTTCTACAAAAAGACCTCGGTGATTTACTTGGCGACACATTCTTTTAAGAGATAACCCCAAAATTATGCACCTATTCACCTAGATTTGGCATGTTTTCAAAGGGTAAATTTTGTTTTGGATATGGAAAGAATGAAATGCTTTTTTCTTTAATAATTTTAAAGTTGATTTGTAATTTTCAGTGTATAAAAAGTTAATGGTTATCTCTAATGTGCTTCTACAAATCCAAGTCTAGAATAATAAAAACCTTGGAAGTAGACCATCTTCAAAATATGTTGTGGCATTGTGGGGATGCCCCATGTAATGTCTCTTGGGAGCCACCTTTGGCATCTCAAAACTCTCCGCCACATGGCGGCTATCCCTTTGGTGGTCGTCATATTCAGCTCTCAACAACATTTTTCAGTCGGGCTCATTGCTCTCCTCAGAGTCAACAACGAAGGAGTGCTTCACCACCCTCGCTCGCCAAGGCTAGGGATTCTCTCTTTCTCATCATGTCGGGTGGCTCTCGTTGTGTTGTTCCCAGAGCAACACACCCGAATAGATGGAATTTTCCACCTCCACCCTTGCCACCTTCATACATGTTCCGCCGCCTTCCTCTTGCCATTTCTCCTACACGAGTGGTGATGGACACCAAGAGGATAACCCCACTAGTTGGGACATTCCGTATAGTGTCAAGGATCTCCCTAGTTTGGGTTAGCCTGATGACCATTACCCTCTTGATTTTGGGATGTTTGTTACAACATCTTGATTTTCCATCTTTTGTTTTTGATGTATTCCTAGGTGTTGCCTAGTGTTTTTGTCACTTTCCTAGGCTTGGCCTAGTTTGTATGTGGTTTTGGGACTTGCTCTCATACCACCCACTATTTGTTGAAAGTTTTGGGAGTGATCATCTAAAAAGTAAAAGAGAGATCTAGATTCTCTCTTGTTGTTAGGTTTACAGGTCAAAGACTAGACATTGACTTTGTGAGAGATTGGATTAGAAGGAAATGGGCATGTAGGCTTGATGTCAAGGCAATTTTGGGAGAATGTTTTCTCCTTTGCTTCCAAGATGAGTTGGAGATGAAAAAAGTTTATTTGGTAGCTCGTTTGTTCTATGGAAATTCTACCCTTATCCTCCATCGATGGGAGCCAGGTATGCCTCATGTTTTTTATTTTCAAAAATCTTTGATTGGATTTGCCTCCTGATATACTCCTTTGAGTTCTGGGAACCAGAATTTTTTAGGAGATAGGTACAACCGTTGGAGTGTTGATATATGTTGATTTTCATACAAACTCTTAATATAGACTAGTATTTTCTTGGTTATGTATTAATCTTCCTATGGGTGCCAAAATAGTAGTAAGAATATTCCTCAACAAATGGGAATAGCAGATTGATGTGGAAAGTTCCAAAATATTCTAAAATAAATGTAGATGTGTAACATATGACCAAAGAACATGTTGTTTAGATGAATGACCTATGTGGGAGGTTGTGATCACCCAAATGGATGATGACTCATCCCAAGAGTGGTAAAATGATGAAACAGAGACAAATTAGGAGAGTAATTCTTCCCTCTCTACTCCTATGTTTGGAGATCTAATGTGTGACAAGGTAGATATGGCTGCTCAACTGGGGGAGGAGTTGGAAGGTGGTGTTGGAAGAGGATGTGGTGGTGAAGTGTTCACAGGTTGATGTGGATTATGGTTTCATGTCTATGGCTCATGTGGTGATGGAGGGGCATGTTCAACAGAAAAGGAGTCTGCGGATTGGTTAGCTCTATGAATGGGTTGAGTCATGTGGATTTGAACCGGCTGGGGAATGACCAGCTGGAGGAGGTGACGGGTTGCTAAGCCAGTGGGCTTGATCATTTTTTATGAGTGAGAGAGCATTTTATAATTTTAATTGAGTCATTATGTGTTAAGAGGTCTAAGTGGACATTTGGAGACAATGGATGGGTTTTTTATGAATGGTTTCGATGGCACTGGTAGCCTAGTCATCAATCTGGGGAAGGGACATGTAGGCACAACTATATTGTTTTAAAGGGTTATGCACCCCACATTAGAGGAGGGTGGGTGGACTTCGGTCCACAATAAATATTGTGCCCAACGGTTCACTAGGAGTAGCTCTTGATCTAATCTTTGTTGTCATCACCAAAGTTAGGCTACTCTAGCTTCACTTAATTTAGAGTAGGTTAAGTTATTTTGACCTACTTCTTGGGTTTTCTCTAGTCTAGCCTTTCTTGGTGATATTTTTTTGAGTGGTCTTAGGTTGTTTGACCCAACTTCTCTTTGTTTATTTTGGTGCCTTGATGCCTATCTTTTAGATGTATAGGGTTCTTGATCCCTTCAAAATGACTTTATATTACCTTATCTAAGAAAAAAATAATATATATTCAAATAATATGTTAGGCATAGATTATTTTTTATTATATGCATGTGTTGTATCTTGTAAATATAATAAAATATAAAACTTAGTTACATTAATCAATTACCAAACTTCAATTATTTAGATATTGTAATTAACAATATAAATTTAAAAAATCATTATAAAAATTACAAAACAAGATAGATATTAATATATTTTTTTATAAAAAGAGATCTTATATTATATTAATGAAATAAGATACAAGATAGCTTTCAAAAAAAAGTGGGCGGTATGAAAGCATGCCCCAAAACCACAAACAAACTAGGTCAAGCCTAGGAAAGCAACACACTAGGCAAACGCCTAGGACAACATCAAAATACAAAATTAAGTTGCTACAACAAACATCCCAGAAGTAGTAGGGTCATGGTCATCAAGCCAACCCGAACCAGGGAGGTCCTTATCAAGCATTTGGAATATCCCAACTAGTGGGGTTTTCCTCTTCATTGTTGTCCACCACCTCTCGTAGGAGAGATAATAAGTGGAAGTTGGGGAGTTTTTCCAAGGTGGCAAGGGTGGAGGTGGCTGATTCGCCATCCAGGTTGTGTGGCTCGAGAGCGACTGGAGAGCCCCATCCGATATGTTGAGATGGGATAAATATATATTTTTAATAAAAACAAGTGGAAAACAAATATATATTAAGAAAAACAAGAGGGAAAGGAAAGTGAAGGTAATCAACAGATTTTTTTTTAAATTTGAGAATTTTATATGATATTTGGATTCATAATATAGATCCAATTATGCACTCATAATATTAGAATGTATATGGAAAATTATTTCCATGGGGCGATTGTTGGTGCAATGGATCCTCCATTAAATAAATTTGGTATCACACTTCAAAATACAAGAAAATTGTGTGAGCTTTGAAATTATTGACTAAATAACCTAAAAATTATTATTTTAATCTACTTTTATGATTCATGGAAAATTTTTGGATTCAACAAGATCATTCTTCTTATACCAACCTCATTTCTTTGACCATACCATACGGAAAACCTGCAGAAACATATCATTTTATTTTATTTAATTTTGTACATATGACATATATTAAACAACAAAATAATTTCATATGCACTCGATGATGATCAACCTCTCCTTGCAGGCTAATGTGCAATCCATAACCTGTAAAATGAAATATGACATAATTAAGATATTCCTTAAGTTGGACACATTTCTACGAGGTTTTCATTTTGTAGGGTAAACATAGAACGTTCACATACACCACCATCAGAGGATTGTTTGGCCTTATTTATGGCTGTAATTACTCCATTCAATGATAATTTTTAGTCTTATAATAAATTATAGGAATGATTAAAGGTTTCAGGATTGTGTTAGATGATTTAGGATTTGATATCGATATTTTAGGATGTTGATTTGAATATTTTACTATTTTATAAAAGTTTTTTTTTTTTTTAAAAGGTGAAATTAAAATTAAATTTGAATTGATTTGGTGATGAATTAAATTATTAAATAAACTTCTTGAATCATATTAATAATAATTAACATTAATATTATTAATACAAAAATTAATATTAATTAATTAAAATATTTGAATTATATTATAAGTAATCGATATTTTTAAGTGTGATTTATTTATATTTTGGGGTTTAATAATTTATCCACAATAAAATTCAAATATAATTTATGTTAATTTTATATAATTAAATTTTAAATTAAGAATGGATACCTTTTACTAAAAATAAAATGATCCTAAGACTTAATGTGGATTAATTTTTATTAATTTTTTGAAAAAATATTTAATATATCCTTTTAACTCAAGGTCTTGCGCTATTGGTGAGTTACGGTGGTTTGTAATCATCAACCCAAATTCCATTCCCATTAAGTTCATTGGATACTTTCAATAAATGGCCATAGAGACACCTTGGAGGTAGGGATCGAAGTTATCCATATGGAGTAAGTGGAACATAGCAGGGCACTCTAAATACGGATCACTCAAAAGATATTAAGGACCCAAGCCCATCTCCATGTCCCACTTAGAGAAAGTAATCCTCCACCACTCCAATTCATAGCTCGGGTATAATAAAAAATTTTACCATCCAAAGTTTATAATTCCACTAGGTAATATTTGAAAGTATTCTCATGCAATGGAATTTGTCCCGTGCCCTAACTCTATCACATGGGAGCTTAAGAAGGCAATGAGCGGTGGGAGGCACACTCCACTAGTAGAAACAATGGAGGTAGGGGATTTTGAGCCCAAATGGTCAGCATAATGGTGAGGCGGGTCTCATCCTCTGTGCTTGAATAACAACGTAGATCGACCATAAGTGGGGTAGGGAGAATGGTGGCAGATCTAATGGAATAAAGAATGTAGCTTGGAAAGGAAAATCATTTGCATGATGTAGTTCTTAGGAATGTGAATGGGGAGAGTGGTGAGAGGAAGTCCCTCAAACCCTCAACTAAAATTTTACAAATGTGGTCTCATCTGCCGCTTCCATCATCTATGGTCAAGCTTTCTCAACTTCATGAATGGATTTCAAAACCTAGAGTCTAAAAATTACGGGTAAAGTGGAAATTTTTTCCTATTCGAAATATTTTTTTATCATTTTATTTGAATTTGTTCAAGATAGAGATGTTATCAATAAATCCTACTAGGTATGGGATGATTATGGTCTTATGAAAAAACCATGGTTCCCAGAGTTTGAACCTTTGAGATATTATTTCATTTCAATTTTTGTTTGGGTTAGGATTCCAGGTATGCCCTTACAACTTTGATCTAAATCACGTCTCAAAGATATTGGTGATGCATTGGGTGACTATGTTGCCACTGGTGAGGTATCCACTCAACCGATGCATCCTTCTTTTGCTCGTATATTGGTAGATATGGATGTTCCCCTTGATCTACCAGATAAGATTGAGCTACAAATTGGAGAAAGGGTTTGGATTCAAAGATTAGATTATGAAATATTGTCCTTTCCTGTCATAGATGTTTCCAAACATGACATTTGATTGATGAGTGTGGGCTTCCCAAATGTAAAAATAGAGCAAACTCATCTTGGTGGAAGGATTCTCTTCCTTCTCACCGTATCATTGAAGCCCCTTTAGATAATGAATATTTATCTTTTGAGAAGATAATTTTGAAGTTCGAATCTACTCGGTAGTTGAAAAATCTTCTCAGGAGCCTCAGTTTGGATCTTTGAAGGAAATTCTACAAGTTTCAAAACAAGTGGTTTTGGAGAGGGATCCTTTGTCCCCTCCCAAATTGATGTTTCAGCTTATTTCTTCGATCAATGTTATCATCCCGTGTGGATAGGATGGTGAAGATTCAAATAAGGGTGAATGGAATTTGGTCTAGAATAAGAAAAGAATTTCTTCAAAGAAGATTTCAGCTCCAACACATATGACATTAAGATCTCAATCCTCTTCTTTGGGCTGAGTTTTGTTTTTGTTTGATGGGTTGTTATCATTTTTCTTTTATGTATGAGACAATATTGTTTGGCTCTTTGCTGTTTGTTTATTTTATAGTTGTGAGCTTCATTGTAATATATTTTTGTAATATCCTTGAATCCTTTCCAAATATTATCAATAAAAAAATAGAAATCAATACATGTAATATTATATATACTAAAGTACTAAATAACATCAAGGAAATACAAAATATCGTATTTATATTTATAGATTATAAATACATAATTTTACTTATAATGTAATTTTCATAATCATTTTTGAAATACAAAACCAATCTCTATATATTAAATTAATTGTATTAAAAATGTATACACAATAACTATATTGATGTACTATGGATAATTCACTTTTTAATAGTTGATTATCAATGTGTTGTCGAAAATCCAGATTTTGTTTTCTTAGAATACTAACAATCACACACGAGGTGTGCGATGTGAACACCGAAAGGGAAGCAGGTATTGCAAGAACATTGGATGGAGAAAGGAAGTTTTTGAATATCGGGAAGGAAGGGGAGGAGGAAAGAACTGGAGGATAAAAATTATAGTGAAACATTTTATATTTTAGTAGAAGATATATAGAAAGGAAAAATATTAAATACATGAACTAACCATTGTATATTACATATTGCAGTATAAGATTTAAATATATGAAAACCATTATATATTATAGTAGAAGATATATGGAAAGCAAAACACTTCACTATATGAAGCAACCATTTATCACATATTACAAGATACAAGATTAGGACATATGAAGACCATTATATATTATAGAAAAATATATTTGTACAATGAACCATTGTATTATAGTGCAAGATATATACAAAGCAAAACCCTTTAAGACATGGACGAGGATAGTCAACCAAATTGAAGGTGAAAGGGTGTAACAAAATGAAGTAAAGGAAAGGGATGGATGAGGAGAATGAAGGAAGGGACTAAAGGCGTGACTCCTCATTTCAACGATAATTCAAAAGAGTATTATTTAACATCTTGGAGTGGCGTTTGACCAAGGAAGGTGGAGAAATGCAAATGTCATTACAACTGGGGACTCTATAAAAAGCAGTGAATGTAAGCCCTTGTCATTTGGTGTCTTGAATTTGACGATGAAAAATAAAGGTAACTGAGGTGGGAAAGAGACATTGTCATAGACAATGCTGACGATAATGTCAGTCATACCATTAACCAGGATATTCTCATCACGTGGCTCATCCTCCACTCGTACTCGCCCAGATTCTAATTTATAAGTACCAATGTCTCGCAGCTCAATATCACCAGGGACCGGCTAAACATGAAGACGAAGTTCAACAACATGATCAGGAATTCCAACAAGAATATGAAGATTCATTACGTTGACTTCATAGCCAAGGCCTTTTACGACCGCCGCATGATTACCTACAACCAGGTGGATCACTTGTATCTTGGGCAAAAGAGTAAATTCGTCAGGATATGGATTCATCTTTAGGTCAAATAATTTTATTATATTTATTTTTAAAACTTTGGAACAAAATCCCATTCCCATTATGGTTTCCTTTAAGACGAATCTTGTGGGATTAAATTAGTGGATAAAAAAGAATGAAATTATTAGTGATTGGTTTTCTCTTGCTACGGGAAGAAGGGTTTTTAGATTTTCCTGGGTGTCGTGTGAGGAAGCTTTAAGGCTTATTCACAAGAATTATTAACCGTGAACAAATTGTTTTTGGGTCGTTGAGTTTTTTAAATTGCAGCTCAATTATGGGTTTTTTTGGTTTACGAATCTGAAGCAGGATGCCTCTAAAATGGAAATAAGAGGAGAGTTCGCTGAATAACATATGTGGTTAACAGAGGATATGAAAAATTGAAACTTGGGCATTTTCCTTACGTATATGTATCCACCAACGTGCGTTTTACAGCTGGAGAAAAGACCAAAATCTACATCAATAGTATGCTAGATAGTGCTACAACCACTATAGACATCCCAATATTGACTGTACTGGGAAATGCAACGACTGGTTGTGTTATAAGAGACCGGAATAATTATAGCACCAGTTGCGAGCATTAAACAGAGTTCATCCAAGCACCAATGTGATTCGGCATGTGTGGGGGAGAATATGGCAATGTGAACCAAAGATGTGTGATTTGCTGCTTCAATGGTTGGATATAATTCTCGTCCAGGTTCAAATTATGTTTTATCGAAAAACACATACAATCCTTTGTTGCGGAGAAAAGAATCGATGGTGCTGGCGAGAGTTTTTTTCACGTCTGGCCCGCGATGATTGATGAAAAATTTGTAAGGCCAGATGGGTCAGTCAACCTTCTTCTAGTCATCCATTGTGCTCAGGCCTATACCAATTATTGCCTACATAAAACCATCCATCCAGCCTAGAACTCAATGGCTATCAAATCTTCTCTCATGATGTCCTCTTACATTCTTAACAACAGGAAGCTGCCCATCAGAGATTCTTCATAGTTGAAGGTGGCCAAACCGTTTGACATGGGTGCAGGCCACGTGGATGAAAGAGCTGCAGTGGATCTGTGAGGGCCGTCAGATTTCAACATATGATGCAAGTTTTAATCTATGTCGTTTATATTCTTACCAGTGTCAGAATCAACAAGTCTCACTCCACTATGTAACAACGTAATTAAAATAAAATTATGGAATATCTACAATTCCTTCACAATATATTTTTATTTTGAATACCAATGTAGGTAAAGGGTCTCATTTCTAGTAGCATGATATCATTATAGTGAATATTACTATCCAAAATATATCTACCCAAAGTGATCATTCATATGCACAAGATATCTCACTAGCATGCACACTCTCATATGAATAAGAGAAACAATGATGTGAATGGTGGAGGCAGTGGAAAAGTCTCTCTTCCTCAGGCCATTAGAAAAAACATTTGTTCGGGAGGCAGTGAAAACCTGAATAAAGGTGGAGTGGTCGTATCTTGCATCATCCATACTATACTGGAACAAGGGATCGCCCAGGGACCTTCTAGATCTAGTATTGGCGGCACTATTGACAAGGTTGGGGATGGCTCTTTGTCTGCAGCCAAAATGCTTGACGTGGCGAGGAGAAGTCAAGAAAAACATGGTTCTTCCTTTGTTTCAGTTGCTACCACGGGATTCCAGAAAAAATCCTTTCTTTCTGCTAAAGATACACCAGACTTGAAGCTTGAAGAATATGTCCTTCATAAATTTTGTGACTTGGAAGATGAATACAACATGTATGCTCTCATCTGTAGATTTAACAATTTCTTTCCCAAGATTTCCCATCTTCACGAATGGATCACTACACATTTGAGCTCTTAATTCAAGCGTAAGATCAAGCTTTATCCTTGTTTCAAAGATTATTTCATTATTGTTTTTGAATCTATTGAGTATTGTGAATCCATTCATTATAGATATTAGATATGGGTGGATCAATACGAACTTATGAATAAACCCTGGTATCCCCTATTTGACCCATTGACTGACTCATTTGACACTTTTCCCATATGGGTTAGAATCCTTGGGCTTCCTCTACAACTATCTGATAATTCTATCCTTGTAGCCATTGGTAACAAGCTGGGGGCCTTTGTAAAATATGATAATGTTACCTCCCTTTAGCTACATACTACCTATGCTAGGATTCTTGTAGACCTAGATATCTCTCAGGACCTCCCTAAGAGCATAAATTTACAGATTGGTGATAGAACCTGGACACAAATATTGGACTATGAGAAATTATATTTTTGCTATCACAAGTGTTTTGAAGCATAACATTTTTCGAGGATTGTGGTTACACTAAAAAGGGTGGGCCAAGCCTACTTGCTAGGTGGATTCTCTCCCCTCACACTTCACCATTGTTCCCTCTACTGCCTATGCCCCTACTTCTATTTTGAGTCCCCCACTCGGTGGTTTCTTCCCCATCTACAATCTCCTCTCAGTTGCCTCATTCTGAATCCTTAAACCTCATTACATAGGCCCTTGTTGAGGTGGTGGAGAAAATATCATCTTTTCCTGATAGGTCTCCTCTTCGACTTATTCAAATGAAGATAAATTTTTATTCAAAATATTGTCAAGCAGCTAAGGAAAATGTCCATCCACTATTTCCTTTTGAAAAAAGCACATATCTATTGATCAATGAACTTGAATTTATTCTTCCTATTGAGGAGGTTTCGAAGGGTGGAAAATGGTTCACAAAAAGAAAAACCCATTCATAGGAACACCGCTTCTCAACCTAGTTTTTCTCATGACCTTGTGCTTTAAATGTGTCTACTTTTTTCTTTCGTTGTGTTGTAATTTTGGTTTCATGAGTACTATTGGGTTGATATATTCTTGTTTTTCTCTTTGGGATTTGTATTTTTATATCTGGACTTTGGCCTTTTGTAACTAGGTAGGGTCCCCACCAAATTTTTTTATCTTGAATTAAAACAAGGTATTTATATTAGAAAAATATAGCTTGGGATACTTTATGTGTATATGCGTGATATGCATGATTGGTTACACTATGAGTACTCACTAAAGTGAGTACTCGAAAAACAAACCAAACTATTTGTAAAAAATTGGCGCA